>JASAOG010000253.1:0-600000 GCA_030265305.1 Biomphalaria pfeifferi
CACATAAATAGGTCGACGATTGATTTTCTAGCCTGGTCCATTGTTTTTATAGTGCACTTGTATGTGTCTCAAGGAATGGGTGTATGTGAATGTGTTTATTTGGCCTGGATAATTGATACCTTAAACAGAAAACGAAAGCGGAAGTTGTTCGTTCCTGCTTTGTTATACAATATTTAAACTCCAGCGTGGGGTTCAGTTAGTATTCTTTTTTTGTGTAGTTATACAAACTAAGGATTACAGTTAGGTCTGCATATGTTCTCTGGTCACAAAATTTTACACCGGGTATTAACGACGTGACCTTGACACCTACCCCACCCCCGTCCTCGACATCAAACAAAATTACTAGTTACCAATAATTAATTGTCTAATAGAGTATATTTGTTTATTGCTTTATATTTTGTTAGTAAAATAAATAATTGTTTAAAGTACCAACTTGATCGGAGAATGCGTGAGGGAGAAATAGCGTTAAAAATTATTTAGGGGGACTAAACCCAACAAATTTAGCCATATAATGTGAATACTGAAGTGTTAGTTTCCCTTGTGGCTATTAAACAAAAAATAATAAATTACCAGTTATTAATTGTCAAATTTTTTTTTATCGATTCATGTCAAGCCTATGACAATGAATAATTGTGCGACGTTTCAGCTTGATCCGAGAATGGTTCGGGAAAAATTACGTGTACACACTTTTTACCAGACAGACAAACAGACAGAGTGAGTTGTTATGAGCTTTGTTGAAAACAAGGCGTTCTCAGCATGGTATAGCGAAATGGATTGAATAGATTGCGCGATGATTGTCCATCTTTGCTAAAAACTCAGCTTCAAGCTACAAGACATGCATGTATATATAAGGTATATATTAATACTTATAATTAGTGTAAGAATCATTGGTCTGTCTTAAAACGTTACACTAGCTATAGAGGGTCTTCAAACGACTATAAATAATTTATAGTGAAGACATTCAGAAAATATTTTAAATAGCAAAGTTTAACATGAATAAGACAAAAAATACAAATCTAATAAGAGCCTGACGATGTACATTACAAATCATTCTCTTATATATTTCTATTCTCCCAAACCCCGTTGGTTTTGAATATTTCCGAAATACTAAACACTAAGGCTATTACTTGAAGTACTTGTGTACTTGAAGAAGCAGAGAAGACCGGGAAGAGAAGGGAAACCATCAAATAGCTAGCCAGAGACCGTGGAGAGTGGCGTGTTTTTGTCGAGGCCCTATATTCCACGAGGAACTCAAAGGAGTGATGATGATGATGATTAAGGCTATTACTAATTGTAAGGTTTTGTTAGATCACTGTTGCTCATTTGTATCCACGCAATCTTAGATAGTAGGCGCGGTGTCTGAGTGGTTAAGCGCTTGGATTTCGAACCTGGGGTGCTGAGTTCAGCATAGAAAGAAATTAGAAATCACATGTCTTGGCGGCACTTATCGATATTACATTAACTCTCAATCAAACGCGTAGGCAAACGCTGATCTTCTTATGTTTATCTTGCGTTGCATCGATTATGGGAAAGAGATCGAAAATCACCAGTCATCGAGGCCGCGTAACAAGACAAAGACATTTCTTCCAACAATGGACACGAGCAGTGATTGTCCGTTATCTGGTGCCGTCAGAAATTCGTAGAAAAGCTGCCAACTTAAAAGCGAGAAGAGGTGAAAGAAGTGTATTAGTTTCCCAGTGATGTACATCAACTGTTACATTTCTCGGAAAATCTTCAGTGTCAATATAGAGATCTGTGTCCAGGTTCCAGGGTTTTTTAAGTTTTGCAAACTTATAAGAGATACTAAAATATTAAATGAGTTCGCACTTGTTTTAAACTTATAATAATAGGAATTTAATGGAGTCAAATAGACCTTTTATGTTTCCTACTAGGCCAAACATAAGACAAACAAACCGTGAATAGATATGAGTTCCTACAAATTTTATTACTATATATATTGCCACCATAAAGACTGCTTATTATTTCCCTTTATTGCCCTTTATAACGTCACGAGTCAATAGAAGTATAAGAGATTTTCAAGCAATGGAGGCAAATCCGTAAATAGCAATCTTTATGATGTATCCGATGTACAGAACAAGTCAGTCATGATAAGCTATACATTTTGAAAAGAGCAGATTACTTTGAATAATAGCAAAATTAAGAAGTAATATTATCGTGAGCAAAAGATAACCCGTTTATCATGAATCTGCTTTTCAAAGGCTCTTTAGTTCATCATATAACAATGAACTGCCCAAACCTTAACCAACAGACCTGGATTAGTAGTTGATTATGATATTATCCCTGGTCTATCAGACCATGAGATCATAAAAATACACAGTCAGATAAAAGCAGTAGCCAATTCAAAACCCAAAAGAAAGATCTTACTCTGGAATAAATGTAACCTAACACAACTACACCAACTACACCAAGCTGAATTAAACTTTCAACAAACATTCTTATTAGAAAAAGACATTAACCAACCAGTCGATGACCTCTGGAAGTTCATTAAAAACCATCTTAAAAGCATTATAGAAAATCATATACCAACTAAATGCATATTAATCAAAATAAATAAATGCTGGTTTAATAATGGACTAAAAACCTATATAGAAAATTTAAAGAAACTAAGGCAGAAAGAGTTTACAAAAAGTATACAAAAATTAAACACTTAACCCAAAAAGTAAGCAGACAGCTGCAGAGTGAATACATAAACAATGTAATATCTAAAGATAACAACAAAAACCTATGGTCATACATTAAGTCTAAGAAAATGGAAACAATAGGCATAGCGCCATTAAAAGATGAACATAACATAATACATAATGATAATTAAACCAAAGCAAACATCCTAAACAAATACTTTGCATCAGCATTCTCAACCCCAGGAGACAAAGACATATTACTGAATTTGAACCAAGTAGACAACATAGAAGATTTAGTAGTACAAGAAAATGGAATTCAAAAACTATTAGCCAACACCAAACCAAATAAAGCGTCTGGACCTGATGGTATTCCAGCCAGTGTTCAAAATACTCTTTCAAGCTTCACTTAACCAGGGCAGAGTACCAAAGGACTGGAAAGAAGCTAATGTCACCCCCCTATTTAAAAAAGGAGAAAAATCTGACCCAGGAAACTACAGACCAGTATCACTTACCAGCATCACATGTAAAATCCTAGAACACATAATATGTAGCAACATCATAAACCACGTAGACAAACAAAATGTCCTCACACCATACCAACATGGCTTTAGGAAATATAGATCATGTGAAACACAACTAATAGGACTAATTGATGATTTTTCAAAAGGTTTAGATAACAGTGAACAAATAGATGCTATCTTACTAGATTTTTCTAAGGCTTTTGACAAAGCTCACCACCATAGTTTGCTTAAAAAATTAAAATATTTTGGCATTAATGGTCCACTGCATTTTCTGATAGGGAGAGAACAAACTGTAATAATAAATGGCTCTAAATCAACACCGATAACAGTAAACTCAGGTGTACATCAAGGAACAGTCTTGGGTCCACTACTATTTTTAATTTACATAAATGATTTACCAAATTGCATTAGTTCAGGAACAAAAGTCAGATTATTTGCAGACGATTGCATAATATATAGAACAATAAAAACAACACAAGACACAGATATTTTACAAAGAGAATTAGATGAATTACAGAAATGGGAATCAAATTGGAGCATGTCTTTCCACCCAGAAAAATGTCAGTTGTTAAGAGTAACAAAAAAACTAAAACAAATTAATACCACTTATCTTATTCATGGCAAACCATTAACACAGACTAAAAAGCAAAATACCTAGGTGTTATAATAAATGAAAAACTGTCATGGAATCCACATATTGATGAAACTATAAAAAAAATCAAACAAAGCATTAGGATTTATTAAAAGAAATTTCTATCAATCAAATAAGAACATAAAACTAAAATGTTATTTAACCTTGGTTAGGCCAATAATAGAATATGCATCCTCCATTTGGGACCCCTCAACTCAAGAAAACATTAAGAAACTGGAACAGACACAAAATAGAGCAGTGAGATTCATAACAAATGAATATTCACATTTGACTAGACTAACACCTTTAGTAAAATCACTAAATTTAGAAAGCCTTCAGGACAGAAGACTCAAAAGTAAAGTAGCAATTATACATAAAACACTGAACCATAATCTTCAAATACAAAAACAAAATCCAATAAAATACTCAGAAAGACACAAAGATAAAGGCACATTCCTCATCACATATGCTAGGACAAATTTGTACAAATACTCCTTCTTCCCTAGTGCTATTAGAGCATGGAATGGGTTGCCTGAGCTAGCCAGGAAAACCAGCGACTTGACAGAATTTAAGTCATTTGTTAATATGCATGACTAAATGCATGACGCGTAGGACGTAATTATCTTCTTTTTTGAAGTAACGTCTGTATTATATAAGATAAGATAAGATATAATATTTTGTATAAAGCTAATATCAACTCATTGTTTGTCAGGTAAAATGCGTGTACACGTTATTTCATTCACACTTGTTCTAGAATGAAGTTGAAACTTTGCACAATTATTCACTGGCGTAGGAGAAGACATGAATCAATAAAAAAAAAAAAAGTAACCGATTAATAAGTTAATCATTCTTAATTTCATTTGCTACTAACAAGGGGTTTAATCATTAAGTTCACGGATGTGGCTTCATTTATAGGGTTTTGCCCCCTTAAATAATTGACAACGCTATTTCTCAAACATCTGAACAAATAGATACTTTAAACAATTATTTATATTGTTATTGTTACAGTAGTTACGCTGAGGGGGCCAATTGTAGTGGTGTAACTGAATTT
The DNA here is from genome assembly GCA_030265305.1 of Biomphalaria pfeifferi. NCBI lineage: Eukaryota > Metazoa > Mollusca > Gastropoda > Planorbidae > Biomphalaria > Biomphalaria pfeifferi. The sequence goes on from JASAOG010000253.1 coordinate 4,846, forward strand.
TCATTTGATTGGAACAATAAACATTATCTTATCTTATTTTATCTTATCTTATTTTACTTAACAACACATAAATCAATAAAAAAATAATCAAATAGTTAGATGTTGGTAACTAATTGTGTTGTTTGATATCGAATAAGGGAATAACTTCTACATAATTGAGATATACTGTAAGGGCGAAGTTCTCCCCCTTACATAAGCTTTTTTTAAATTTAAAAAATGATTTTTAAAAATATTTTGCTTGTTTAATCCAATGTTTCCAAAATTTTTTCCTAAACGGAACACTTGACACATTCTGAGTATTTAGCGGAACACTTTGCTTATTTTTGAGAGACGTTAATTAAGTCTACTAGTCAATTGTTTCATTAGTTCCTGGAATTCAGGCCTCGCGGAACACTAGAGTTCCGAACAACACAGTTTGTGAAACACTTTTGGTTAAATCATTCGGATCTAATACAGCATTTCGAGAGAAAGGCATTCTTGAGAAAGCCAAGAAGTTCTACACTTTACCAGAACAAAGAGGACACAAGACACCGATCGCATAAACAAACATACTCAAGAACTCTTTTGCTCCCTTGGCAACTGAATCTCTGAATCCAATCCTCCTTTTTGATGTCTTGCTTCACGTGAAATGTTTGAGCGAAATTGAGATATGAACCTTTTTAATTTTTCGTTCGCTGCAGTTTTTTTTTCTTATGTGTCATTGTATGTTAAAATTGTATAACAAAAGATGACAAAGATTGCATAGATTTAGTAATATTATTATTATATTATCTATAAATCAACCAATAAAATATATGTACTAAAGAAGCAGCCTTTGCGATTTGCTAATAACAGGGTACATAATTTAAATTAACTTTGGTTTGTTACTTCCCTTACCTTAGAGATCTATCTATGTCCACTCTGCGATCTTCTGGAAAACGAGTCCCTGAAGTGGAACAGGTAACTGCTTCTTTTAAAAAAAACAACAACTTCGATCTGATTACATGCCTATGGGGCTGTCTCCATGGCAGTCACGCCCTGCATTCTGTCTCTTCCTGTTTGTAGTCGTGATGAAATCAATATTAACAATAGAGTGGCATCAATAGATGAATCAATAAATTAAACATAAATGTCGGCACATTTCAAGTTATTTATTGGCTTCCGAATCGTTAAAATAGTTATAGGAAAATGTGTTAAGGTTTTTGGTTCTAAGATGAATACTTCACAAAGATTCACTAGAAGATTAGCATCGAAGATAATAGTATTGATTATATTACTTTATGACTACTCAGCTGTTTCTAAATTTTAATACTAAAATATCTGATGTTCTTTTAAAAGAACTCCATCTGTCTGTCTGTCAGTAAGTCTCTCTTACTGTCTAGGTCTCTGTCTCGGTCTCTCTTTGGTTCTCTTACTGTCTCGTTCTCTGTCACGGTCTCAATTTCTCTCTCTCTCTTTCTTTCTTTCTCTCTCTCTCTCTCTCTCTCTCACACACTCATTTTTTAAATTAAAGTGGGTGTATCGAGTGTCATGTGAGGGTAGCAACTCTAGTATTCAAGAAGTCGTAAATTCTATGTAAGATAGCTTGGCTCTCTCTTTGTCTCCGACAGTCTTCCAACTCTCACCTGTGGCTACCTGTAACTGCAGCTTGCTCAGCGCCCACACCACGGAAACGACTTTGATTGGCGGACAAACAAACTGGAATGTATCTGACGTAGCCTTGATATTCAGTAAATTTAATGATATTTGTGAAAGCTAACATTTCAAGTCTAAATATCACTGGGTGTACGTGTTCAATTCGCCAGAGATATAGATTACTAAGCACGTTTGGAACACGTATACTTACATTTTGCGACCTAAATTGAAGCTCTGCCCCTGCTGGCATTTCTTCTTTTATTCTATTTTTAGTTGCACCCTATTACTGGGGGACTCGGGCTATGGACTTCGTGTTCAGGCTTATTATGGGTGTGGTTATGTGATCTGAAGGTTTTTTGTATGGGCCGTACTTGGAAGTGGGTCCGTGTTGTGTCTCAAGCCTTGTGACCAAGGTGTGCATTTTTCTTAAATGGGTGTTCCTTTGATTGAAAACTTAGGATATTGTATTGACTATTTGACTTCTTTGACTGCTATACATGAGTCGACTCATGAACTATTTGTTAAGTCACACTTGCTGTTTAGTGCTGTACGTTTCTTGACTTGCGTTACTTGTTTCACTTGTCCAAAGTCAAGAGATAAGGCTTAAAAATACAACCCAACATAAGTATACAGGGCCGGATTTAAGGGAAGGCAGGTGGGGCTACAGCCCAGGGGTATCCACAAGAAAGGGACCCCCAACAACAGAGAGGAAAACAAAAACCTATTTCAACTGGTCAGGTACTTTTCTTTATTGTTTTTTACATTTTAATTTTGCATTTTTACCAACACTACTTTATTTAATCTTAAAGTTGGCAACACTATCGTGGTTAAAAAGTGTCCGCTTAAAGTGTGCTCGTATTTTCCGGATTTATACCACGACGTACCCCCCCCCCCCACCCCCAAAAAATTTTTTTTTTTTTGTACTAAAATATGCAGAGTAAATAAATTTATTTTTTTTTAGAATGAATGAAAATTTAATTTACAAGTATTATGTTTCTTTTATAATATGCCATGCTTTTAGATATTAGTATTTTTGATAATGAGTGGATTTTTTTTAAAGCTTCTGAAAAAGTGTAGGGAGGGACCTCCACAAAAAGTCCGCCCCGGGTTCTTCTCATACTTAAAACCGGCCCTGTTAGAGTATGTTGGTATTTAGTAGAAGGCAAATAATATTGGAGAGATAATTAGAAATAGCATTTTTTTATTTTTTCGTTTTAGCTGATAGGAGATTTGACAACAGAGACTATAATAAGAAAAGAAAGTTTATTTTGGGGGGGGGGGGGGGTCGAATAAGTTCATCGAGTATATAAGTTTCTAGCATTTGGTGAAGTCTACTATTAGGAGCGGTGTGAGGTGGGCTGTTGAGCTATATTTAGTTTGAATTTTAACATGGGTTTTCAGGGATGTACTATGTTTGTGTTCAGATATCAGTAGCAGATGTTGCCATGGATACATGTTTGTATGGGTTGTTTTTCTCTCTTTTAACAGGCTCCGTAACTCGTATTTTACAAAATAGACATTAAAATCAGCATTGCACAACATAATGTATTTAGGCCATTTATGATCACCTATTTTATAATACACTATCACTTTATAATTATCGGATTTCTTATAGATTTAAAGATTTCTAAATATTGAATTAGAGTTGCATACGCAAAGCGATAACTCTAAATTGAAAGGATACTAAAAAAATTTCGATCCTTTGGTAGAAAGTGCAACTCAAGTTTCAGACCTAACCAAAGGTCACATTGATGCTTCTAATGGGATGGCCTGTGTGGTTTCAAATCGTTAAATAGGCATCTTCTTTTTTGCTCTCATTTCTATGTTGGAGTTTTTAGACGAGTAGTCGCCATGAAGTGAGCAGTGGTTTCCCAGAGCCGATATTGCCTCTACTCAACATCATCATTAGTATGCCCGTTGACTTGCGTAGCAGCGATGCCAAATCCTTCCACTTTTCCAGGTCAGCATCAGCGGGGGTCAAGAGAGAGACCTTTTCACGTTCTTTAGACATATTTTCTTTGGACAACACAATACGACCAATTTGTTTTCAAAGCTTTCCGTTGATTTGAAGCCAGGCGCAGACTCGCTGATCTGTATTGTCTGAGATGACTCCAGGTTGAAGAGCCCTTGAGATTTCATTTTGTTAAAAATTTTGTTGTTGATTTCCGCAGCATGAAACGTCAGAAATTCTTATTATCTTATCTTATAAAATACAGACGTTAATTCAAAAAAGATGATAACGTCCTAAGTGTATTCCTAGGTCAATCTAGTCATGCATGTTAACCAATGACTCTAATTCCGCCAAGTCACTGGTTTTCCTGGCAGGCTCAGGCAACCTATTCCATGTTCTAATAGCACTAGGGAAGAAGGAGCATTTGTACAAATATGAACTACTAGACATCCGCGGGTCTTTATTTGCGCATTACTGTCGATATAGTCACTAAGAGTGTTTTGTAAACAATTAAACGAAATAATAATCTAATAAGTAAAGCGAATGTGTCAATGTAAAATAGTGTGAATGAAGCTATCAAATCAGAATAGCTAATAGGCTTAAATCCATTTGTTCAAATTAAAACATTTGCTTTTACATATATTTGATTAAAATTTGAGATGAATAGACTTAATTTTGTATGTTCATATGTTACAGTATAAAGTAGATCTTGAGGTAGACATAGATCTAAATCTACACTAATCTAGAGTTAAAAATTGGCTTTTATAGAGTTCATTGTGTGTTGCGCATGCGTGACCTTTTTTCATGAATGAATATAGGCCTATCTCAACACGGCTACGCAGCTTTATTTAGCGAACAGCGAACGAATGTATTAAAAATGCTTTAGAAAAATAAATTTGAATGTTAATTTGATTACAATATGAAATGAATGGACAATAATTAGTATGTTTATGTGTTAAAGCATAAAACTATCTTTGCTAAAAGAAATTTTATCATCTTAGAGTTCAATAAGAGTTTTAGACCTAAGCCTAGGAATAGACTCAGTAGAGAGATGTGTTAATCACTGTTAATGTGATTTGGTAATGTCTAATGAAAGGATGTTCGCCAGGAAATCTGTAGTCACAGATATCAGGAACTAATTTATGTAAAAAATGCTTTTGAAATACAAAATTGAAGGTTAATTTTATTACATAATGAAATCAATGGATCTTCTTTTGTATTTTCATGTGTCAAAGTAAAAAACTATCTGCGCAAAGTGTATTTCTTAAAATTAGATCTAGGTCTAAATCCTTTCGATCTTTTCTCATGTCAACATTGTTAACCATGGCCTAGATCCATAAATACTATAGCTGTAATAGAGTCGGACAAATTAATTTTTTTTTTGAGGATCTTAAATCTGTTTTAGGGCTACAATACATACACTACGGTCTAAGTTAGTACCCAAGGAACATTACTGCCTAGTTTTATCAAGAATGGTCAAGCGGTTTTGATGTCTATAAGTAACATACATACATATATATATACATACATACGCCTCACATTCTACTTTATAATATAAGATTATTATGGTTTGTCCTTCTCTAGTAGGGAACTTCATTGTCTATACGTAAAGGGCCGGAACATTACGGGCACGATAAAATGATTGCATTTGGACGTAATTTTTTTTTAATCGTTGGCAAAATCTTAAAGTATGTAAACAAATATTAATAAAATCTATATCTATATCAATGTCTATGTAAATGCAATGAGTTCCAAATGTTATGACTTTTGTTGGAGTTATCTCCGTTGAAACATCCAAACAGCAGGAAAACAGACTATTACAGGATTATCTCTAATAACAAGTGGGTTTTGAAATCATTAATACACCTGAACATTTGTTGTTGTTCACAAGCGATTAAAGAAAAAAGTTACTCAACTCGACATTTTTTATTTCGGGCGACGCTTATATCAACTCTGTCTGTCTGTCTGTATGATAAAAATAGTGTAAAAGTTATTTCTGCCGCACGGAAACGCCTTTTTGGAATACTAACGCAATGTTTTTAAGTCTCTTTAGATAAATTGTTCCATTTTACTTTGTTACAAAGTGCATGTTTTACCTTATAACGTAGAGATTTTTTGTCACTTGATGTTAAGCACTAAAGCCATAATAAATATACTAATTGAAATATTAATGTCTGAACGTAACCATTTAAACTTTACACTGCATTTAAACTTTACAAAGCCATAATAAATATACAAATTGCAATATTAATGTCTGAACGTAACCATTTAAACTTTACACTGCATAGAATTTCTTCCAAGCCAATAATAGCCCAATACTTTTAGGTAATGAAAACGACTCGACGTGAGCTGCGGATTTTAAGACTGTTTATTATCTTATGAAATACAGACGTTACTTCAAAAAGGAAGATGATTACGTCCAACGCGTGTTCTGTATTGGGACTTAAGAGACTTTCTTTTCTAATCGTATTATACATTCACATTTAGAACTGAAAGAAAACGAAAGCTACTTTTCGAATTGAGAGTCATTACCCGATCCAAAATAAGTCAATAAATTTCCTCAACAAATTATTCTAACAAGCAAGGCTCGGTCACCTGGTACTACTACTACTAATATTAATAAACATATGTTACTACCACTACTACGAATTATTTGTAATAGTTCAAGTAGATACTATTCTGTTTTTATTAAATATTGTTAAACTCCTTAATTCCATCACTATTACCTACCTATTAAGATACAGCAATTAATATGATATATGTATAATTATCTATTTTACCTTTTGTTTCAACCAATAGGTACAATGGAAAGTGCAACTAGTATGAAGTCGATGAATGTGCTGCTAGTTCATCATCCTACATAGTCAGTTTAAGTAAAACTCAATTAAACCTAATCACTTCAAGAAAATTTTTTTTCAAAAAAACTTTCTTTAGATCAAAATTGAAATAATAATCAGAAACATGATCTTAACAAAGATGCTTCAGAAAATATTTTGTTTACTTAAGAACTGATGTAAAACAATCAAGTCAGGACAATTGCGGCCGTGGAAAGTCTTCAGGTTCCTTACCTTGCAAGAAGCAATGCAAATTTAGAATATCAGAAGATTCAGATTGTGACTCGGAAACCTAGCACGTGACATGGTTGATCAATGGTACTCACCTCTCAAAAGACCGTAAATTTGAGGACCTCGTTCTCCTTTACCCCATGTTGAACTTGTGTACCTCAATGTTATGTCCAACTTTTATCTTTTTTTTTTGTTTCTTGGCCATACTCTATTACTTTAGAGACAATAGGGTTCAATTAGGATTCAGTCATGTTCAATAACCGGAAACAGCCCAACGTCGTATGCCTGAAATCGGACCATGAGATACATTGCTACGACACTGGAAGTTTGTAAGATGGTTTATATGCTTCCGTTGTTATTTCAGAGTTGAGGACTATTTACTTCTTAGTCCAAAGCTCCCGCAGGACGATGAAGAATGGCAGCGGCCAGGGTATGAACCCGGGACCATCGAGACGGTCGAATGACAGTCCAGCGCGCATACCACTACCAGACAGCCATTCCGACGAGGCAGTATTTACCATAGAAATATCAGCGAAAGTGATTCGTGCATAAAACTTATCAGGATTTATACATTACCCTCAGCGTTGGATATCCCTAGAGGCAATACAAGCTATTGATTAGAAACCCCATTTACTTGGGGGTCCTCAAAAAAATCAGGATTTTCGTACAGTTGCAATCATTTTGAAGAAAGAACAGGTTTTGTTGATTCTAAAAGCAGAACGTACGATGCAAGCCACATAGTGTATTTCAAGAGAAATAAAGGAAGGGAAATACCTGTGTAAATGTGTTGGCTTTTTTTGTGATTAGCCCTAACCTAAGCCGTAGAGAACAGAACTACATGTTGGTTAACTTTGAAATCAATAAAAGAAAATCAAATTCTTCCACAACATTCTTCGCCTTGTCACACACAACTGTTAGTTAGAAAACTAATCAAACAGCTGCGTTCAGGGGTGGACTGGCTAATGTCCTGTGGGCAGGTAACAAAATGGACGGTAAGGCAATTTAAAAACCTTCAAGTTATCTAATCGAGACCATATTTTCAATATTGAGTATAACCGTATAATATAATACATTTTATCATATTTAAAAGTAAATTATATCTATTTAAAATGTAAAACTTTCTGAAACACCCATTGACCTGCACCGTTAAAACCTGTGGGCTGTGGAGACCAATAGCTCGTTGCCACGTCGTGAAGACCTTACATAACGAATGGTCACGGCTCCATCCTCTGGGCTTATGTTCCTAACAATATCCTTTCGACCGTTACTTCTCCGTTCAAATAGTTTACTTGATTTGATCTGTACTCCAGTCGGATGTCTGAAGAAAAAACGGATTTTCAGTTCGGCTCATTATTGACACTACGCGAATAGTGTGGCTGGAGAATTGTAGGTTTTCGCTTTTAATAATGCAACAATCAGGTAACTTCCCTTTGGTAAATTTTTATTGTAAAAACAAACAATCGGCAACAATCATCATCATTGGTAGTGCCACAATCCCATAACGTGGGAGAAAATGACGAAAGGAAAAAAAACACAGTTGTGATGTCGCTCATAGGTGTTGTGACAACTTCCCTGGAGGGGATTCTCGTGACCCTGAACATTGCTAGAGAAATGGTCATTACTTGATACAGGGCGGTACTGCTGCAGACGTATCTTATCATCAAAAACTTTCACAGTGGGAACGTTTAATCGGAATGCAATGTTTCCTTTTAACGGATTTCTACTTATATGAAACTTTACAAAAAAATGTGTTATTTCATGAAATCTGATGTCTAAGGACCCCAACCCAATCAGCAGTAGCATACTTTACGAAAGGTAACTCTAGAAAAGAAATGTAACGAAAGAAGAAACAATATAAAATACATGAACCCTCTCAAACGTATCTTAGGGTAAGAACTCCACATTTATAATTATATATCTCAATAATGTAGAATTTATTTCCCTTTTTATATAAATACCAATGATTATTTTTTAATCGATTCATGTTGTGTGAGGAACAATAAATAATGGTGTAAAGCTTCAACTTGATTCGAGAATATGTGTGGGAGAAATAACGTGCTCTATTATCTATAGAGACGAAACCCCACATATTTAGCCATATCTTTTAATATTGAAGGATTAAATTGCCTTTTTTGGTATAAAATAATTAATTATCAGTATTCAATTGAAAAATTGTTTGTTTTTTTTAATTGAGATTCATGTTTTGTTAGGTAAAATAGATAATTGTGTAAAGTTTAAATTTGACCAGATCAGGGTTTTGGGAGAAATAACGTGTGCATAATTTGTACAGGACAGACAGAAAAAGCTTTGCATAAAAAAAAACAAGTCTGAATCTGTGCAAAATTATTTCTTTATTCTTAATTTATTTTAAGACACTAAGGCTGATTTTATGTTGTTAAATTGTTAACTTTTCCCCAACCGTTTAAACAACTATCTCCATTTCAGACCAATCCCTACAAGAAATAACACATAGCAAAAAAACACGAACTATTTATGTGGTCAAACAATGTCAAGTTCTTCAGACGTAGTCTTTAGTACTCTTAGCTTCTTTAGACGTAGCCTTTAGTACTCTTAATGTACTTGACCTCTCGTGCCAGTTGTGCCAGGGCACAGCAGTAGCAACAGCTACAGTATCCTCCGGTCAGGTTAAAATCATTCCACAGTGTCCCCTAGAAGAGAAAAATATTTATGGGTAGTTTGAGAAAACAAAATGTTATGTAATAACTAGACTGAAATATAACTCAGCACTTAAATGTTTGCCTGATTCTTACAAGTATGATTACAAGGTGAATGTAGTCTACATGAGAAGTCTTCTTTCAGATGAAGAACACCAGTGGATCCAGAGAAATAAGCACCATCAGGGGATCTAGAGAAGAAAGCACCACCAGGGGATCCAGAGAAATAAGCACCACCAGGGGATCTAGAGAAATAAGCACCACCAGGGGATCTAGAGAAGAAAGCACCACCAGGGGATCCAGAGAAAAAAAACACCACCAGGGGATCCAGAAAAATAAGAACCACCGAAGCCAAGATAAAATCTTTGAGACAGGCTATATGCAACAGTGTAAACAATTTATAATCTCATTTGCTTGTAGACTGAATGCTGAAGCGCTAGATTTTCAAACTGATTGTCCCGGGTTAAAATCCTGGTGAAGACTGGGATTTTTACTTTCGGGATCTTTAGAATGCCTCCAAGTCCACCCTGCTCTAATGGATACCTGACATTAGTTGGGGAAAAGTAAAGGCGGTGTACCGTTGTGCTGGCCACATGATTCACTCGTAAACCGCTAATCAAAGAAATATATGACGTTTACATTATCTGCCCTAGGGATCGTATGGTCTACATAATTATTTTTTTTCCTTTTGAGGTAAAATATATCTTTTAGCTTGACTTTTTCTCTTATTTTTAACAAAGTTTATTTCTGTTCGTCTGTCTGGTAAAAAAGTGTATTTTTCCCACAACCTTTCTTGGATCAAAATGAAACTTCGTACAAGACATGAATCAATTTAAAAAGTAATCATTTAAACCATTTATTAATGGTAATTAATTATTTTATTTGATATCGAATAAGAAAAATAACTTGTACATCATTGGTATTTTAAGAACGAAATTCTTCCCCTTTGGATAAGCTTTATTTGTTTAAAAATATTCTTTATATTTTGCTTGCTTTTGTTTTGTGATGTTTTTTTTTTTTTTCTTCATTACATCAGTTCAACATTTCTTCTACTCCCGTTCTCGAATCAAGTTGAAGCTTTACACAAAGATAAAGGCACATTCCTCGTTCCATATGCTAGGACAAATTTGTACAAATGCTCCTTCTTCCCTAGTGCTATTAGAGCATGAAATGAGTTGCCTGAGCCAGCCAGGAAAAACCAGTGACTTGGCAGAAGTTAAGTCATTGGTTAACATGCATGACTAGATGCATGACGCGTAGGAAGTCACTTCTATATTGTATAAGATAAGATGAGATACTGTATATCATTACAAGGATGGCCTAAAGCATAGGAAAACTAGGCAGCCTCCTATTTGGTGAGAGCCTTTCACAGGGTTCAAAAAATGTTTTTAGAGAAAAAATAATTGTGAAACAAATCAAATCTCAAACATAGCAGAACTTCATGGCTGTCTTCTAGCCTAGTTTAAGTCTATACTATGACTCAAGGTTTAGTCATGATCTACTTTTTAGACTTCATCTCTATATATAATTCTCTTCTTCCCTCAACAGTTTCAACGATAAGAAGTAAAGGAAAGATTACTCTCTTCTGCGGATAGTCCACGAGAAAACAAGAGGGAGGGGGGTGGAGAACATGTAGCCACAAAATAGCAGGGCCGGACCTTTGTAACCAAGAAATATCACACTTTAAAAAAAATTTCTACCTCACATTAAAAAAAAAAGGGGGGTGGGGAGTACTAAGTAATAACTATCGAGGCGACACAGAACACGCTCAAGAGTTTGGACGCCATGGAAAGATCGATTGGAAAGAGACTATATAATATACGCAGGACACGATTAGTAACACGCTTGTATGTGATAATACCAGTGTTTCTTATTTGGCTGAAATGTTCAAACATTATTTCTAGTCTGTTGGTTATGAATTGTCCATGAAGCACATTCGTGATATCGGCGCTACATAAATTTCACTTATATGTTGATACAGAACGGTTTATCATTCTTGGCTTATTATTCGGTCTTCTTGTGTGGCTACATTATTCACTTCACCTTCCTATTTGCTTCGTGTAGGGATTCCATTCATCTAAGGCGGCCCTGATCAGAGCTGGATCTTACAGAAAAAACAAATAAACAAAATGAAGAATTTGTTGAGAAATAATCTCTACGCAGAGTTCAAGAAAAATGTTTTACCCTAATGTTTTCTTTGCCTCTAAGGTAAACTCTCATGCCAAACAGGGCTCCAGGGTTACAATAATTGTACAAACATGCCTCACAGCACGGTTCTCCCATATCCTGGGCCAGTTCACATTGTAGGTAGCAGGGACAACACCATGCAAGCATACCTGGGGATAACAAATGTCATGGAGGTAGTTATTGAACAACAGCAGACGTGTGTAAGGGGCGGCCAAATGAGAATTTCGATGCAATACATAAGAGGACATGTTGTTATTGTCGACATCTTTCTTTTTATCGACAACAAGCTGACAAGCTGTTATATGATGAACTTGAGGCTAATATTTGGGCGTTTAAAAGGCAAGTCTCTAGAGTTTACTCTCAAAAAGCGAGTTAGTTAACAACTTAGCATTCATTGTTGCTTTCTCATTAGTGCTCAGTTTATGTTTCTTTAGTTGAACCTCTCCCTCTTTGTTTCTTTTTCTCTTTCTCTTTTTCTCTCTCTATCTTGTCTTTCTTTTTCTCTCTCGCTCTCTTTCTCTCTCTTTCTCTCTCTCTTTCTTTTCTTTCTTTCTCTCACACGAGACGGTATCTTTTACTTTTATGTCTGAAATTTATGTTGCATTTATACCAAATTTTATCAACTGTGTATGTCTTATACATTTTTTTTACATGCTATTTCTCCCATACCCAATCTCAAATTAAGTTATTTCTCACAATTATTTTTTTGGACTTGACAAAACAAGAATCAATGAAAAAAAACTCAAATAGTGAATTAATTATAGGTAAATAATTATTTTGCTTGGTATCGTACAAGGGGAGAGAAATGATATTTAATCAATGTAGTGGATTAAGTTAAATTAGTCCCCTTTATACTTCGTGCAGATAATTGGGTCATCGTTTTTTTTTCTCTCCCTATCAGAAAATCTTTAATCCTCTGATGCAGTGGACCATTAATGCCAAAATATTTTAATTTTTTAAGCAAACTATGGTGGTGAACTTTGTCAAAAGCCTTAGAAAAATCTAGTAAGATAGCATCTATTTGTTCACTATTATCTAAACCTTTAAAAAAATCATCATTTAGCTCTATTAGTTGTGTTTCACATGATCTATATTTCCTAAAGCAATGCTGGTATGGTGTAAGGACATTATGTTTGTCTAAGTGGTTTATGATGTTGCTACATATGTGTTCTAGGATTTTACATGTGATGCTGGTAAGTGATACTGGTCTGTAGTTTCCTGGGTCAGATTTTTCTCCTTTTTTAAATAGGGGGGTGACATTAGCTTCTTTCCAGTCCTTTGGTACTCTGCCCTGGTTAAGTGAAGCCTGAAAGAGTATTTTGAACACTGGGGCTAGCTCATTGCTTAGTTCTTTGAGTAATCTAGCTGGAATACCATCAGGTCCAGACGCTTTATTTGGTTTGGTGTTGGTCATAGAGTAGTGAGAAAGCTAAAACTACGATAATCCGCTAAACAAAAAACAATTCGTACAATATTTCTAATCGCACCGATGTAGTATTGTTAGTCCAGAGCTATTGCTTATTTAATCACATGACTGATCCAAACTAATTGATAAAATTACACTTAATATTAAGCTTTTCTTTCGTAAATTATTATTTTTTACATTTTTCTTGTTATTAATATAAATGTAATTTTTTACTCTTAACTGTCATTTCATGTTATTTATTTTATAAGGGAAAACAAGTGAAGGCTATAAAATAATTGAGGAAAAACTTTTCACGTGTGGTCGCCACAGTTTCGAAATGGTCATCTACTTACAGCTGCCCATGTCAGTGAAGCAGTCGCACAGTCCACTACTCCACTCTCTTGGAACTGGCCGACCACTGGACGCGGGCTGCCCTGTGATGACTATATTGGTGGTCGTATTCATTTTCTGGGATGGTCCTACTTGCTGAGGCCAGGGTGCCTGTTGCTGACCAGGGTACTGTGGAGGAGGTCCCATGCCTGGCTGTGTAACTGTAGGGACATCATGACCCTATGTAAAATAAAAAAAATAGTTTATTAGATTGTTGTAAGCATTTTGACCAGTTGGACACTGGAGGCTAAGGCTGAAAATAAGAATCCAAGCCTTTAAGAGTAAATGCTATAGAAAAAGAAGACAAATGAGTTTGTACAATGGTGGGAAGCGTGGTCGAGAGGCCAAGTGCACTTAAGCTTGGCTTGGCTTGGCTACCTAGAAGGGGGCTCGAGGTTCGACATCCGACTCGGGCAGAGCGCCTAAAGGCAGCACGGAAAACCAACTCCTAGATACCCCCTCCCCCCCCCCCCACCCCATAAATGAGATTGGACCAAAAAGCGCACTGAGCATGAAAGAAGCGCTATATAATATATTATATTATATGAAAGCTATAATAATAATAATAATGGTGAAGAAAGCCGGAATACTATAAAGAGATGAAAACTGAGCAGGTTCGGTCATATTGTAAGAATCGGCTCTCTTGTCAAAAGTCATCCTTCAAGGTACAGTGCAGGGAGCACGAAGACGGGATTGTCTGAACAACATAAACGAATGGACCGACCTCTCTCTTGATATCCTGCTAAGAACAGCTGCTGACCGGGAAACGTGAAGAGATTTGGTGACGCAAACGGTTACAGCAGCACTACGCCATAAGTCAAGGGAAAGAGGATAATGATGATGAAAATAACACTGTTAACATTCTTCATACAAATAATACTGTTAAAATTTTAGTACAATAATATGATAAATATTAGGCTTTAGAGAGAAAATGATGGTAAAACAACATAAAAGATATCGTGGATAACAAATCTACCCAAAGCAAAAGGAATGCAGAAGGATGGTCAACAGATTAAAGGCTAGGTGAAGGTGCAGACTTTCAAAGACCATTTCTAAATTTACAATAGTTCGTGGTACAGTGGTAAAACATCTGACTACAAACAAGAACGGCTCGAGTTCTAATACCTTTGAAAACTCAAGTTAAAAAAGTACACTTCCTCTTGCGGTGTATAGGGCAGATCTAAAGGTCATCTGTTTCTGTGGCCTAATGAGGGTATCATGTGGCCGGCACAAAGACGAACCGCATTTAATTTCCCCAAATCATGCCAGGACTGTCAGCCTCAGGTACCCATCAGAGTTTGGATGAACTCCGGGGCGTCCCGAAATTAAAAGTCCAAGTCTTCTCCGAGACTGGAACCCGAAACCCTTGGGCTTGGAAGCCTAGTACTTTGACTCCACCACGCTCCATGTAAAGACTGAGCTTTGAATATAATTATTTGTTTATCAATATGATGGTTTGAAAAAAGTTTGAAGGGAGAAAAGTTCTAAACACAATGCCTCCTGTCTGTCAGTATCTGATTTCATCCCTGTTTTATCAGGCGTTCACCTCCTATTTATAAACTCGTCTGCTCCTGTTTGAGTTATGATTACGTCAGAAAACCTCAGCCAATACAAACAAACACATTTCATATCACTCCTTAAATATTACATTCCTTATGTATTCACTTCGCGTCTGTCTGCTTACTTTTGGGTTAGGTGTTTAATTTCAATATTATCAACCAATTACCTGATCGCCTTGAGCACGCTTTTCAACTCCAACAGAAGTCATTTTCTAGATTTGAACATGAACGAAGAAAGAAGGACTGGAAAAAAGGATCAAATTAATGTCATGTCAATTCACTTTCCTTGTAAATATGTCTTATTGAAACAATACGAATAGAGAAAGAAAAGAGAACGAATGAATGAATTAAAAAACAGAGTTGAAGAGACATAGAGTAATATTAAAGGAAAAATACAGAAAGATAAAAAGCTAAGAAGAAGAGAGACATAAAGAAAGATAGAGAGAGAGAGAGAGAGAAGAAAGGAACAGAAAATAAAAGAGAAATAGAACAGTAACAGCCAGACATAATGAATGGTGTAAACATTTTTCTAGGATTTCTAGGAAACGCCAAATCAAACCGTATCAGCAAAACAAAGAAGATTGATTGCCGGTTTCTACTCTAGGGCGCTCTTTTTTTTTTTCAATTGCTTCTATTCATAAACCTGAAAACCTGTTTTGGTTAAATGACGCATAAAATAAACCATTGTAAATCCTTGTCGAGCGACGTTGATAATCTACACAAAATTCCATAAATAGGCCGACGAATGATTTTTTAGTCTGGTCAATTGTTTCTATGGTGTATGTGTATGTGTAAGTTTATCAATGAATGTGATTGTGTGTGTGTGTGTTTGCTACGTCACTGACCTAGATAATTAATACCTTGAACGGAAAACAAAACTTGGAAGTTGTCCATTCCTGCATGCTTCTGATCACTTCATGTTCAATTGTTACTCGGTATTTCATTTGCCAGAACTGTGCGTGTATTCCTTCTTCCCTACCAATGACTGAAGAAACAAACGAATGACTGAAGAAACAAACCAATGACTGAAGAAACAAACCAATGACTGAAGAACAAGAAAAATGACTGACGCTACATAAATAAATGAAGAAATTTACAAAGAATACTGTAGAAACACAGGAATCAATGAAGAAACACAAAAAGGAATAAATAAGCCACAAAATGGACCGAAAAAACTCAAAATAAGTCAATTAACATCAAGAAAGACTGTGAGAATGAGAAACATAAGAATTACTGGAGAAACCAAATGAAAAAAAGAAACATGAAAATGACCGAAAGAAAGACAAACAATCACTAGCTCTCGATCGCTCCACGTGGAGTGAGGCCGTGAGTGTCTTTCCGGCCAGTATATATATATATCGTCACCAATAATTCTAGATTTGAAAACGTATGATTTCTACATATGACGTAGCGAAAACTGTTACCGTACCTCTATTAATATATTCGACTCTTAACTGAATAGAAGCGAGAATTTCCATTGACATGTGTTCAAAATAGACCAAATTTAATTTAAAGATGATTATATTTAGAAAAATTATAACGGTCGATTTAGAGACTTTACTTTGGCCATTTTTTCCCCCCAACTGTCCATTTTCGACAGATCCGTGTCAAAGTTCCAGTGTCTTTAACCCATGACGAGTTCGCACTTGTTTTAACGTACATGCAAGAATGTCATGGAGTCAGCCACGTTGACCTACTGAATCTCACTCAAATCATGCGTAAGACAAACAAAACCATGAAAAGATAAGACTTCCAACAAGGTTTATTACCCTAACATATATAGACCTCAATATCGCGCCACTTCTTCTGATTGCCAGTTGTCGCGTTGAAAGTCAATAGAAGTATATGGGAGATTTTCAGGCAAGGGAGTTAAATCTGTAAATAGCAATCCTTTTTGTATTCTGTGTACAGAACACATCAGTCATGATAAACCATTACATTTTTAAAACGAGATAAGAACATTTGGCCTGCTTTTCTTTAAAAATGTCAGTAAGTGCTCATTAGAAACCAAATCTGTTAAGAGCAGATTACTTTAAATAATACTTTGAAAAACTACTAAGTACTTTTAACTTCAGCAATAGAGTCTTTATCAAATTTATTGGATGGCTGCCTGGTCGTACGGCTTGCGCTCTGGACTGTATCTCAGACGTATCGATGGTCCCGGGTTCAAATCCTGCCCGCTCCCAACCCCCGTCGTTCTGCGGGAGGTTTGGACTAAGAAGTAAATTATCTTAAACTCTAAAGGAACATGGAACACATTTTACAAACAAACAAACAAACATTATCATATCTTATATATTACAGAATTTACTTTAAAAAAAGACGACAATTACGCCCGACGCATGTACATCAGCCTTAGATTATGGATCTGCTTTTCAAAGGCCCTTTAGTTCATCATATAACAATGAATTGCCCAAAGATAAAATGACCATTTTCATTGACACATTTTAACAAATTATTTGAAAAAAAAAATGCAAACAACTTTTCTTTTTTTTACAAAGCTTATATCAAATCACTCTGTTTGTCTTGTAAAAAGTTTGTACGCGTTATTTCTCCGATATCCATTCTACAATCAAGTTAAAACTTCGCACAATTATTCATTGGTATAGACAAGAACTGAATCAGTAAAAAAAAGTAACCGATTAGTACATTAATTACTGAAGATTAAATTATTTTGTTTGATAATAAGGCTTGTCTTCGAGTCCGAAGATTAATGAGGAATGCACTATTTTCCTTGGCTACGCAGCCTCAGCTGTGATCTAAATATTTTGCCACATCCAGGGCTAGCATAACCATTGTCCGCCGGTGATCGATTAATATTTTCTTTCTGCCCTCTGCGTCTGTACTCTGTTGTGGATTTTCTTTGATACCAATGAGGGAAACTAATACTTCAGTATTCACAGATATGCCTAAATTTGTAGAATTTTGTCCGCTTAGATAATTGATAATTGTTTCCTCTACACGCATTATCGGATCAAATTGATACTTCAAACAATTATTTCATGTACTTAACAAAACATGAATCAATTAAAAAAGTAACCAATTAGTCAGATGATTAAAATTAATTGAGCTGTTTGATATCAAATACGCGAAATATCTTCTACACAATTAAGTGATATTGCAATAAGGGTGGAGTTCTACACCTTACATAAGCCTTTTTTTTTAATTTAAGAAAGGATTTATTTTATACCTCACTTGTTTAATCCCGCGTTTCCCAAATTTTTTTCCTTCACGGAACACTTCACACACTCTGAGTATTTAGTCGGACACTGGTTATTTTTTAGAGAAATTTTTTTACGTGAAGGCCTACTAGTTATTTATTTCATTAGTTTCTGGAATTAAGACATTGATCCTATAAACAGACACAAGAACTCTTTTATGTGTTCTTGGCAAAGAAATCATTGAATCCAATCCAACTTTCTGATGTTAAACTTCACGTGAAATGCTTGAGCGAAATTATGATATGAGCGTATTTTTCGCTTGCCACAGTAATGTTTTCTTATGTGTCATTGTATGAAAATGTTGTATCACTAATTTCCTCCAGAAAAATGATAGATTTATTACTATTATTATTATTATATTATCTATAAATCAACCAATCAAATATATGTACTAAAGGAAACAGGCTTTGCTAATTGCTAATAAAAGGGTACATAATTTAAATCAACTTTGGTTTGCTACCTCGCTTACCTTTGAGATCTCCAGATGTCCACTCTGCGATCTTCTGGAAAAATGAGTCCCTGAAGTGGAGCAGATAAGTCGAAGTTTTTTTTAAAAATCGATCTGATTTCATGTCTATGGGGCTGTCTCCATGACAGTCACTCCCTACATTCTGTCTCTTCCTGTTTGTAGCTCTGGCGAATCCGGGGGGGGGGGGGGGGGGGGGGGGGGGTTGGGGCGATAGACCCACCCCCTCGGCCGACCCCATCCCCCTCTACGTAGACAGGGGGCGGACGTATTTTGGTAAAGAAATGACATCCTTAAAGCTTCTCTGAAGGCGTTCAGCATAGACCCCCGCCACTTGCGATACAGAGGGACATGACGGAGCATCATGGCGTCGCGCTGTGAAAACTGGCGCACAGGTTGCTGAGGAAAAGAGAACAGCGCTGGCAGAAGAAAAACGCCAGAGAAGAAAAGCAAGGCCAATAACACTAGCTCCAGCTGGAATAACCTGCCCAGTGTGCGGAAAACATTCCGGGCTCACATAGGTCTCACCAGCCACATGAGGAGGCATAAAGCCCCAGTGCAAAGCCCTCAGCCCTCTGGATGACGAAGTGGTCATCATCGAACCACAATGGAAGAACTATATATATATATATATATATATATATATATTTCAAACATATTTTAGATTATTTCGCCCCCTACCCTAGTATGTTGGCCCATTTGGTGGGGTTGGGGAGAGGGCGATGACATCAATCCCCCCCCCCCCATGTAAACTTACGCATGTCGGGGGGAATACCTATGCTTAAATCCTTTGAGTTAGGGGGGGGGCGGTCCTATTTTTGTGGTGAAATCATAGTTTTTGAACAAAATTAGTTTAATTACAATATGATTTTTAGATTATATCGCTTTGCTCTGATTTCTGGGCCGATTCGGTGGGATTGGGAGGGGGGCCGGCGATTGCTTCTACTGCCCTCCGAACTCTAGCCCTTTAGTGGGGGCGGTACTATTTTTACGGAGAAATCATAGTTTATAAACAAAATTAGTTGAATATCTATATAATATAATGTACAAATTAATGTTTTAACCGATTTGTATATTATGTCACACACACACACTCTGATCTCAAATTTTATCATTAGTAGATATAAAATGAAAAAGGGTTGTACCTGGTGGTAAAACACCCTCCCCCATACAAGAAACCAATTTTTTTTTTCCTTTTTCTTTTATCCTAGTCGCCTTTTTCTAACCTCTACTCAATCTGATATTCTTGTATTGTATAAATAAATTTGGAACTATATCTCACAATTTATGATAGAATTCTAAAAATGCAAAAAAAAATGTAAAGTAGAACCTAATTGTTCCACTAAATTTCTCCTCCCACTTTTTGTGTGCTTTGAGCTTGAATTATAATTCTGTAACAAAGCGAAGTTACAAATAAGCCTATTGAACACATTGTATCTTGTACAAATATTATTATTTTAAATATTGTTTTTCGAATATATTTTCTGAAGCGACGATTCCTAAATCCTCAATCTAAATCTGTGTATCTTATCTTTTCAAGAAACTAATTGGATGCATTTGCAATGTAGTAAGGGCCTATACATTCGTATTAGAATATTCATATTAGAAGATTTTCAAGTAAAACGTTAATCAAAAGGTTCTTGAAAATTAGATATTTTGAAAGTTGAACCATCGCTCTGTCGCTGACCAGAACAGGCCTACTACAAGAGGTCTCGCTTAACAGGAAGATAGTAGTGCGATAACTACGCCTAATAAAGATTTACTTACGCCACTTGTGCTTTGACTGTTAGTCACACTTCAAGATCGGCCCTTGCCCCAAGTTACTTTATTTTACTAAATTTTATTCGCCTTTTTAATAGGATGAATTTTGAGCTGTAGATGTCCGGAAAATGCGTTTCTGAATTGAAGAATGCAAGAAAACGCTTGACGTCGGCCACCAACATAACTGTTTTTTTTTGTGTGTTTTTTTACCGAGGTTGAGAAACACTACTTTTTTTTTTAATTCTCATATATCTCTATCACTCTCTCTCTCTATATATATATAGATAAGATAATATTATTGATTATATTACTAAATGCATACTCAGCTGTGTCTAAATTTCAATATTAAAATGTCTGGTGCTATTATGTTCTTTGAAAAGCTTTCTCTCCGTCATTATTTTTCACGTTCGGATATGGAATTATTCATTTTGCTCAATTGTTTTTCACTACCTTGTTATGGTTAAACTTCAATAACTTTTTTTTTGTATATAATCAGTAAATGTTATATTAGGTATCTAATTATAGAAAAATGCATGCTCTTTTAATATAACACAAGTTAAAGTTTATAAAACAAAATTAATTCAATTTAATGGGGTCGAATCAGCATTGGTATTGTCAGTTAGGAGTGAAAGAGTTAAATCACTCCGTCCGTCTGTCTCTTTTACTGTCTCGGTCTCGGTCTCTTGTTGTTACTGTCTAAATGGCTGCCTGGTCGTGCGGTTTGCTCACTGGATTGTCATTCGGTCTTATCGATGGTTCCGGCTTCAAACCCTGTCCTATCCCACCCCCACACCCGCCGTCTTGCTGGAGGTTTAGACTAGGAAGTAAATTATCTTGTACTTGTACTCGGAAGGAACATGTAAAACACTGTACACACAAATCGATGTCTCGCTCTGTTTTTGGTTCTTTCTCTTGCTGTCTAGATCTCTGTCTACTATCACTATTCACATCCGAGAACGTCCGCACAAAATGTCCTTTACCTTTTCGCGCAGACTATTCCCTGTTAGATTAGCCGTTGCCATGACAATTTATAAAACACAAAAGCCAAACGTTCAAAAAGACAAGCCTGTATCTTCCAAAACCTGTTTTCAGTCATGGACACTTGTATGTTGCTCTCTCCAGAGTTCTTTATTTTTCATTCACTCACAGTCGTTGGCCCTAACCCACCCCATTTGGACAACTGTGTTTTTCTGTAAGTGTTCCCCCTTCACTAAATAGAGGCGTATGCTACGCCGTGGGTCGACTATATTGTTACGAATCTCACTATCCAGGCTCTCTGCAAACTGCACCATACACCACCAACTTATAGAACTTGACAACTCAGGGCTCCAAAGTAACGTAACGCTTTAATAGTCGTATAAATAACAGGCAATACTGTACAATTGGCCACACGTACACTGTACAAATATCTCTCCGATAACAACGTTCCGCCCTTTATATACTCTTGCACTGGCCTCTCCGTCTCGTACCGGGCATGCACTGGGTTCAACAGTTCAGGACTGAATCACACACTAAGCTCGTTGTTTCGGACTCGATCACAGACCAAGATCAAGACGCCAGTCGTCTCAACTGTACTTGACAGTACTCCGCACTGAACCGTCATAATGCTCCGTACAGAACAACACCTTTGAACTGTTCTGTAGTCGACCGTGTTCTGAACCCCTGTCGTGAACCTTCTGTCGTGAACCTCCTTTCTGAACCTCGCTGTATTGAGCCCCTTTTCTCAACCGTCTTGACTGCGACACCACCGCTCTTATATAGGGTCCCTAATGGCCTTCTAGAACCGGACGGAACATCGCTCGACGTTTCTAGCTTCGTCACATGACTACATTCCTCGTGACGCTCCCGAGCTCTGTTCACGACGGCGATCCTTCCCGAACCGTCCTGTTGACACTCGACTCGGCTGAGCGTCGTAACTCTTCACGGTTGACCGCTCGTCTAGCGCTGGCCTGGGGCGATTTGCGTCGGCTGACTACACTCACACCACTACCCCCATCTGTGCCACCACCAGGTTTATAACAACATGTATGATTAAGCAAGTTTGAGAAAAGTTTCATTATTTACTGTTTTTGAAATAAATTGAAGCTTTGTCCTTGCTGGCATTTATGTCAGGTTAAGGATTTATTTGTGTTGTTAGCTAACGATATAAAGCTACCCAACTCGACATATTTTGATTTGTACAAAACTCATATCAAGTCACGCTGTCTGTTTGGTACAAAAATTTATACACGTTATTTCTCCCACATCCCAATTTCAGATTAAACAGCACGGAAAACCAACTCCTAGATACCCCCTCCCTCCCCTCCCCCCACACTGGTCCACAAATGAGATTGGACCAAAAGCGCTCTGAGCATGCTATAAGCATGAAAGTAGCGCTATATAAAAGCAAGAATAACACAAGAATAAAAAAAAAGTTTTTGTTGTTTGGTATCTCGAACAAGGGAAAGAAATGGTACTTGACAGATGTGGTGTTTTAGGTTGAATTAGTCCCATTGAGAAATCTTGAGCTCTGAGTGAAACGTTCGTTATGAATTAAAAAAAAAAAAACAATGATCAAGCAAACATTCTTAAGATACTCCCCCTCCCCCTTCTTAGCTCTCCCCTTTCACAACTAGTCTAGACAAGTGATAGGCTCATAACGTGAGAGGCTTGGTCGAGAAACTAGGTACGCTTGAACTTGGCCTAGGGGCTCGAGGTTCGACACCCGTCTCGAGCAGAGTTGAGTTTACTTAGCGCCCAAAGGCAGCACGGAAAAAACCTCCTCCCAGATACCCCTCCCCCACTGGTCCACAAATGAAAGTATAGCGCTCTGAGCATGAAAGGAGCGCTAAATAAAAGCCATAAGCTAAACAAAAATAGAATATTTCTAATCGCACAGATTTATTATGTCTAGGTAATCATAGGAGACAGTACACGACTGATTCAAACCGCCTGACATATTTACACTTCATACAAGCTTTTTACAAAAAGTATTTTTTGTGTTTTTCTTTGTTACTGTACAATGGGAGGTTAGTTATTATTCTAGTGTTCTTACCTTGTGAGTCTTGGACTCACTGCAGAGCAAGAGAGGAGGATCATAGCAATGAAATTGAGATGCTACAGAAGGATCCTTGGTATCACGTTCAAAGACCGCATCACAAATCAAGAGGTTAGAGACAAGGTTAATGCAGCGATCGGACACCATGATGACCTGCTAACTATCGTAAAAAAAAATGCAAGCTAAAAATCTATGGCCATATTACAAGGTCTTCGGGGCTTGCAAACACCTTCCTTCAGGGAGCAGTACTAGGAAAAAGAATCAGAGGCAGACAGAGAAAGCGATGTTAAGACAACATAAAAGAATGGACGGGCCTGTCATTGAAAGTGGCTTTAACTAAGGCGAAAGACAGAGGAATGGAGAAAGACGGTCGACAAATCTTGCAATGTTCCCCCACGGTCCAACAGACTAAAGGATAGGCCAAGACCAAGCAATTACTAGGTGTCTTATATAATAAGCCGGATATTTAAAAGTTGGTTAAGAATAAACTTCTCATGAATTAGTGTAAGAACTGGCTTCATCGAACTCAAAAAATTGGTCTATTTTTTTCTGTTGATTACTGAGTCACGTGATTCATAACTAAAGGAATTTCTGATTGCCGTGTCACGTGATTAATACATAAAGGAATTTCTCAAAACCTCTTGGTTTGTGATGTGGTATTTAAATGTCATACCTAGGATCTTTTTGTCCGTAAGCCAATAGGGTAAAAAGGATTTCGCACTATTCATCTTTGAAAAAAATCTGTCCTCAAAAATAAGAACATAAGTGCTTGTAATCATTGTAATTGTGGGAAGCGTGGTCAAGAGGCTAAGTACGCTTGAACTTGGCTTGGCTTGGTCTTGAGGTTCGACACCCGACTCGATCAGAGCTGTGTTTACTGAGTGCCTCAAGGCAGCACGGAAAACCTTCTCCCAGATACCCCCCTCCCCCACTGGTCCACAACTGAGATTGGACCAAAGCACTCTGATCATACTATAAGCGTGAAAGTAGCGCTGTATAAAAAAGCTATAATTTAATTTAATTTAATCATCCTTAACTCCTGTTTTTTGAAGATATAGAAAGTGTCTGCTAGCAGCACGAAAAAGAAATAGTTTTCTGAATCCCTTGAAATTTGTCCAGCAGGGATGTCTAGCTGTGTAAGTCAATCAGTTCCAGCTGCAGCTATATCTGTGCAATGGACATATTAATTTTTCAAAACGACGAACATTGTTCAGCATGAACACTCTGCCAATGAAGCAGCAAAGATTTGGGAGGCGTGACGGATGCGCGGTAAAGCGCTTGTCTTCCTAACTTGGGTACGGGTTCAAATCCTGGTAATGGCTGGGATTTTTAATTTTGGGATCTTTGTGTGCCTCTGAGTCCAGCCACCTCTAATGGATACCTGACATTAGTATGGGAAAGTAAAGGCGGTTGGCCGTTGTGCTGGACACACGACACCCTCGTTAACCGTGGGCCACAGAAACAGATGACCTTTACATCATCTGCCCTATAGATTGCAAGGTTTGAAAGGGGAACTTTACTTTACTTTTACAAAGGTTTGGTTCCGTTGGATTCGACAGCTTTTCTAAAAACTCTAATGCCAACCATACTTCTGGCACCATCAGTAGTCACTCCGACTAATTTCTGCCAAGGAAGAGAAACATCCTCTGTGATGACAAGATTTCGCTAGTGGTGGTCCCATGCTTGCTACTCATTGTTTTCAAAACTACTGTATGTACCGTGAATAAAAAGCAAGATTTTGTGCGCTATCAGATGAGTCATCAGTTAAAATTGATTAATGTCTTGTCATCGACAATTAGTAATTGTGTAAAGTTTCAATTGGATACGCGAATAGAAGTGGGAGAAATAACGTGAACAAAAATTGTCCCAGACAGACAGACAGACAAACAGAGTGAGTTTGCATAAGCTTGGTATAAAATTTAAAAAAAATTCTTTTTTAAAACTATGGACAAAGATTTATTTAATCATTTAATTTTCAATACTTTATTTTGTCAAAAATTTGATATATATATATATATATATATATATATATATATATATATTTATATGTGTGTGTGTGTGTGTGTGTGTAAATTTATAAAATAAATATGACTATATTTTTATACAAACATTTTCTTATATTTTTTTTTAAATTCGTCTATGTTTTTAAAATAGCAACTTCATCAAAAGTTATTTTATAACTTCTTTCTTGATGACCTTGGAGACGTTACACATAACCTTTGACATTCTTCACAGTCTTGACCTCATGTGCAAGCTGCGCCAAGGCACAGCAGTGACAGCATGGAGAAAGGCAGCCTGCGGTCAAGCAGAGGGCATTGTATAAAGTGCCCTGGTGTCGGAAAGAAAAATAATTTGAGAATTACGTTTAGTTCAACTTTCACCCCACATCTGTCAAGTTCATTTTTTTTTCCTTTGTTGGATTCCAAACGAAAATCTATTATCTAATAGTTAATTAACTAATAAGGTTTTAAAATATATCTTCAAGAAGTTCCCCGTGTTTCAATAAACTGACACATGGCTTTAACCCCCTAACTTGAACAGGCTTAACCGAAATTCGGGACGGCGGTGGCTTGAGTGGTTAAGCTGTTGGTTTCCAAACCTAGGGTCCAGGTTCGAATCGTGATAAAGACTGGTATTTTTAATTTTGGGATTTTTAAGGCGCCCCTGAGTCCACCCAACTCTAATGGGTACCTTACATTAGTTGGGAAAGTAATAGTTGTTGGCCGTTGTGCTGGCCGCATGACACCCATTGTCAAATAAACAAAAGACCTTAACATCTTCTGCCCCATATATCGCAAAGTCTGAAAGGGGAACTTTACATTAATAAGTTGCTAATTAGTGTTTTTTTTTCTTGATTCTTGTTTTGTCAGGTCCAAGAAATAATTGTGCAAATGTTACAGCTCATACGAGTTTGGCTGTAGGAGAACTCCAGTGTACACAGTTGGTACCAGACAGGTAGTAAGCTTTGAAAAGAATAGAAAGAAAATACCTGGATGTTTTCCTTGCCTCTCATGTGAGCTCTGAGGCCAAAGAGTGTTATCGGGCTACACAGGGATACGTAGAGACACGCACTGCAGCAGGACTCGCCCATGTCTTGGAGGATACTGCATTGGAGGCAACATGGGCAAAACAACGCCATCAAGCCTTGGAAGGAAACAAAAAGTTATCAATGCACCTCTCTCTCTCTATGTCCCCCTCCATCTCTTCTGTTTACTCCTTTTCCCTCTCTCTGTCAATCTCTCTCTTTCTTTCTCTCTCTCTCTCTATATATATATCTGTATCTATCTTTCTTTCTCTCTCTATATATTAATATCTATCTATCTATCTATCGATAGATAGATAGATAGAGAGAGAGATACATAGATAGATTACAAGCTAGAGATAATAGTAAAATTAATTAGGGGACAAACACACACACACACACACTTAAATACTCACAACTGCTGATGTCAGAGAAACAGCCAAACAGACCGTGGCTCCAAGCTCGCTGTGCAGTGACGACAGTTTTGGTTGTTAATGACGTTGTTGGTGTTAGTGTTCATAGGCGCCCCATGGGGCTGCCAGTTATGTGGCGGGTGATGCGGAGATGCACGAGAAGAATAGGGCTGTGGTCGTCACTCCCGAAAAAGGCTATATGAAGCAAAGAAAAGCAAACTCGACTGCGTTAACATATAACGAATAATTACAGTATTTGCACAATAGGAGCAAGTAGACTACCAGCGGTTCTCAACCTTTTTACAATACACCACTCTGCCGCGACCCCCCCCCCCCCCCCAAAGACACACACAGAAATAGAATAATAGACAATAACAATCCTTTTTTTTTTTTTGATGGTCTTGGGCGACCCATGGCAAATTGTCAATCGGGGATCGCGACCCACAGGCTGAGAACCCCGGAAGTAGAGGATTTATAGAGACGTGAATGGCAGTGAAGAAACCATTTCACGAACTTAAGTATGTAAATTTTGAATAATTAAACAAACAAAAAATACATTAAAAACAACAATACCTCGATTATACAACTTAAAATAAAATTTAATATAATAAAGAAATTATAAATTAAAAAAAAAATTAGATAATTATAGGTATTAAATTCGTACTTTAGCATTTAATTATTTTATTTACTCTAGCTATCTTTTAATTCTTATAGCTTCATTCGCCACACGGGATCTTTGTGTGCCTCTGAGTCCAGCCACCTATAATGGGTACCTGACATTAGTTGGGGAAAGTAAAGGCAGTTGGTCGTTGTGCTGGCCACATGACTTCCTCGTCAATCGTGGGCCACAGAAGCCAAAGACCTTTACATCATCTGCACTATAGATTGCAAGGTCTAAAAGGAACTTTATCTCCCTTAATCGTAATGCGTCATTTTGTAATCCTATACTCTTAATCGAGCAATTCTTGTATATATATAAATATAAATGTATAGTACCAGGTGACCGAGCCTCGCTCGGTTGAATAATTTCTTAAGAAAGGATATATACAATATGTCATTAGAGAATATTTTTGTGTTCTAATAGTTCTTAATATAATTGTACATTAAAATAGAAAGTCTCTTCAGTCCCCCAACAGAGTAATGATTTTAATAATCAAAGCTTTTATAGAGCGCTACTTTCTTGTTTATAGCATGCTCAGAACGCTATGGTACAATCTCATCTGTGGACCAGTGGGAAGGGGAATCTGGGAGAAGGTTTTCCGTGCTGCCGTTAGAAAAACCACAACTCACGTCGTGTCGTTTTGCATTACATCTTTTGATTATCTTATATAATACAGACGTTACTTCAAAAAAAAAGATGATTACTATTGGTTTGAAAGAAAGCCTTTGCAGTGTAACTTCTCAAATGGTTACATTTAGACATTTAATATTGCAATTAGTATATTCATTTTGGCTTAAGAACGAAAATGAAGTGATGCGAAATCGCTACGTTTTTTGGTAAAACATGCACTTTGGGACAAAGTAAAATAACGCATTTTTACCTATGAGACTTAAATCATTGTGTTCATATTCTAAAGAAGCGTTATTGTGAGGCATCTCTGTTACGCAGATCCCCTTTCAGCTCACTAAAAAAAAATTGCCTTTGGCATATGTTCGTCTTCCATACCGGATACCTGCCCTGTCCAGCGTGACTGTCGGACTCTAAGAAGTTCATGCCGGCATTTGCAAGGATATCGCTGTTTGTAGTGCAGTCTTGCCACCTTATGTGTGCCATGATGGTGTGCAAAAATCTTTGGTGAAAGCGTTCAAAAAGTCTTAATTGCTTTCTGTAGCTTTTACTTTGTTATTATTTTGCTGGTGAATTATTGCAATGTGTGTCAAGCTTCGAAGGCTAGTGCCCCATACCAAAACATAGGAAATGGTCATAACACAGCTTATCTACGCCTAACTTGCACACACTAAACATGATATCCGGTGCCGCCCCTAACATTTGCGGGACCCTATGTGAAATGGATTACATGCGGCCCAATCAGGGTAGGGATAAGTATAAGTGAAAATTAAACTTTTTTATTACAAAATAAATTCGTATTTGCATTCCATTTTTAGCGCCCCCGAAAGGGCAAAAGACGCTATTAGTTTTGTGTGAAATGTCTGTCCGTCCGTCCCGTTTAGATCTCGTAAACAAGAAAAGATATTGAAAATCGGACATCACAATATTTTAGACCATTCAAAGTTCTGATGCAACGGCTACTTTTTTTTTTTCTGAAAGCGAAAAATCGAATTTTTTACATCAGTTATGTTAGTATTTTTTTTAAGAGGAAAAGCTAATTAGTATGCATTATAAGTTGGACCTAATTTAAAATAAATAGTAATCTTATAAACTTTATTTTCCTAAACTTAATTGTAGGTATACACTCCACACATTTTTTTTTTTTTTTTTTTCTTTTTTTTAGGATTTTTATAAGAGAATCTTTTTTTAAAAAAATTAGATCAATTATAAGACATCATTTAGGCCATGGGAGGCGCGGTGGCTGAGCGTTTGGCTTCCGAACATGGGGTTCCCAGGTTCGAATCCTGGTGAAGACTGGGATTTTTAACTTTATAATCTTTGGGCGCCTCTGAGTCCATTCAGTAATGGGTACCTGGCATTAGTTGGGGAAAAGTAAAGGCGGTTGGTTGTTGTGCTGGCTACATGACACCCTCGTTAACCGTAGGCCACAAAAACAGATGAACTTTACATCATCTGCCCTATAGTACACAAGGTCTGAAAGGGGAACTAGTTAGGCCAGGTTTACATCTAACTTTACATTCACTTTCACCTATCTTTGATCTGCTGGACCGTTGGGGCACTAAACAAGATCTGTTAACCTTCTTTCTCCATTTTTATCTCTCATTTGTCTTTGATATAATTTCATTCGGATGTTCTTTCTGAAAATATTGAAGCCTGCCTGGGTGGACCACTTCGGGGGCCGATTTTGAGTTTGTGTTTCCACACAAACTGTCTTTTGTAACCTTGTTACTAAATGAAAGCTGACGATGCTGTTTTTTTTTATCACGCGTAGGATTGGCGTTTACCATATTAATTTGCACCCCAAAATAACAATTTTGTCTATTTTAAGGACGTGAGTTTCAGGAGATTTCCAGGAGCTTCTTGAAAACAAGGAAACCACGGGAACCCTTTTATAAGTTATGATGTTTTAATTTAATAATTTACTCGTAGAAGTAGCCACTCAAGACAGACACAGAACGTTCACATTTGTTTTTTAAATTAAAATTATTTAACAAATAGTTAACGATAAATTTTAAAAACTAACTTCTACGAATCCTCTTTTAGAATTATATTTTCATTTCTATCTTATCTTTTCATTTCTATCTTATATTTTCATTTCTATCTTATATTTTTATTTCTATCTTATATTTTCATCTCTATCTTATATTTTCATCTCTCATCTTTCATCATTTTCAATCTCTTTTGACTCAATTCTATTTTGTATATACAATTCAGCTGCCCAAATGAAACCGCACGTTATCTATTGGTTTATACGTGACTTTTTCCCCCTTATCACACGGATACCAAACCTGTGGCGACAGTTACAAGAATAAACATTCGACAAATTTATTTTCGCATCAACGTTTATTCATTTTGACTTTACTTATTTGTTTTATATCTTAAAATATTTGAAGTTTTTGTGTGTTCTGTTTGAGACAACATCCTGCCTGTAATAAAGTTCCTATTTCAGATCTTGCAGGGCAGATGATATTAAGGTCATCTGTTTCTTTGGCCAACAGTTAACGAGCGGGGTGTCATGTGGCCAGCACAACGACCAACCACGTTTAATTACATCAGCAACTCATTAGAGCTGTGTGAACTCAGAGGCGCCCTAAAAATCCCGAAATTCGAAATCCCAGTCTTCACCGAAATTCGAACCCAGGACCCCAAGATTCGGAAGCCAAGCTCCTAACCTTCCGGCAACTTCGCCAATCCTGATAATAATGCTACAGTTTATTCCTGTTGTGGTTTAGCTTCTAAAAAAATGTAGTTTTGTCACATTCCACAAGGAGAGAACTTAAACTTGATGTTTGTAGCTAAATGTATGGATAATGTAAAGAGAAAAAATATATCACTATGTAATGAACAGTATCACGATATAAGTATTGCCTCAGTCACGAAGCGACTACAGATCATGTTATTTCACTGAGATGGATGCCTTGGAATTAGCTATGGTCGGAACGATGTCGCCCACACGGCAGTTCCCCACCCCTCTTAACGCAGCTGGTGTATCTAAAGTAACGGCAAGTTTCGATTCAGTTTGACGAAGGAAAATCTAAATTCGCCTCAGCTTGGCGCCTTGGGTGGATACGTCCGACCGGGAAAACGAAAAGGCTAACAGAGAGAGCAAACACAGTCTCCAGTGGGCTACCACAGTAATACTCTTGCGAGTGTATTAACACCTGGTGAGGATGTAAGATAGGCTTGGTAACAGGTCCGCATCCTTTGCAGCTTTCCCCATACAGGGGGTGATGCCCTCCCCCAATGAAATCAACGGTACATTATAGGAAAAAGGAGTTAGTACTCTCGTGGGCTCGTCCTCTAGCCTCTCATGGGATGGGAGCCCACTGTAAGGGCTCGAGAGATCGTGACCAATGAACAAACGGATGCGATTAACTGATCACCTAGTTTATGGGGCCTCCAGACAAATGGGTCAGTGAAGAACCAATCTTTCATCCTGGCTCAGGGATAAAATCCTTTCCCGGATCAAAAATTCATAAAAGCGATTTCTCTCGAAACTTTCGGATATCTCAACGATATAACTTTATGTCAGTGGCGTCGCAGGCTCTGCAAGGGCCCGGGTAGGCTGTTCTGCCTCATCGTGGCACCCGGGTGGAAACGCCCATTAGAGGAAGTTGTCACGTATTACAAATTGAATTCTACTTTTAAATGGCTTGCCTAGGGGAACGTGACAATAGAAAAAAGGTAGTTGTGTCACTTATCTTAAGTCTGAATTTAATCAAAGACTTACAATGAATAACAAACAAAAAAATGACACAAGAAATCGGAAGGTAAAATATCAACTTAATGTTTAATCATAATATAACTCAATACAAAATGGAAGGGTTGACCAAAACCCTTTTACAAAAATGGCATGGAAAAATATTACAATACAAGAGTTTGAAAATATAATTACAAATACAAGCAAGGCCTTGAAAAAAAAGAAAAATCTTAACTTACACGATCAATTGGTATACCACGCACGGGTCACGCAATGTCTCCGCTATTCTGTCTCACGGCTGTCTCCGTATGTCTGTCTGTCAACGTTACGCGAGCGGTCTTTATATAATCTACCGCGCGTCGATATCTAGCAACTTCCAGAACAGAAAGTCATCAACACCCAGATCTAGAACGCTCTTCAAAGAGACAGAAGAAAAGAAAAAAAAACACCCTCCTTTCAATCAGATGTACACACATAGGTCAAGGACCGGTCACTGTCTGTGTGGCTTGACTCACCGTGAAAAATAAAAAAAAAACTTATTACACAAGGGGGCAGACAACCTACAGGTCAAGAAAAAAAAATAGTATCTAGGTAACAATGCCTAGATACGTAACAAAGTGGTTAGGCTAAATGAATGGCGAAACAAAACCCCCAGTGAGAGTGTCCAAGGGTAGGCGTGAGCACTGCACGGCGAGGGTCCACAGATGAGATTGGACCATAGCGCTCTGAGCATGCTATAAGCATGAAAATAATAATATAACTATTCACCGTATATATTTTATATTTTGAAATCTCATTTAAATTAATCATAATTATTCATTTCTAGATCAAAGTGTGACAGTCTTCAAAGTACTTACCTAGATGTCTGACGGTCGCTGTAGACACCTCAAGATATATGCCGACCAATAATTAAACTATTTTTACCATCCTGATATGACAGGGACTGTTTTTCTTGGTCCAACTCCGTGACTTTCTATATCAATACAGCCGCCTTCCCGTCAAAGAATTTGTGTTTCGTGTAACATTATTGATATTGATATTTTTCGAGCTCATCTCTATTGTTTTAAACTTATTTTAGAAAAAAAAAGTTCTAGAAATGTTCGAATTTATTTATCAACTTAATATTCTCCTTAATGATATTCAAAAGACCCAAGGGAAGTAACGTATATTATTAATTTACTAGTAGTTAAAAGTTAGGCGATCCATCACAGAACATAGGCACCTATATCTATTTTGTTTTTAACCATAAAAAAAGCACTGTTTATATATATATATATAATATATTATATTCAAGCCTTCTTTTCTTTCACTGTTTAATGGAACAAGCGACACAACTCACAACCTTTAGAAGTATGTAGTGGTAGAGGTTGTTTACCTTTGATTAATACTGCGGTATGGTTGACCTACTTTTGTCATCTGTGTTATGCTTCTTGATCTTTTTAAAGGTGCAAGGGACAGTCATCCCGGATGATACACGAGATACTAATGACATGACACTTTGAGATGCTGCCTAAACTTCTACTGCCTCTAAATTTTATACCGTTAGCAAACAACATTCGGATGCAATATTTCTATCTATCTATCAGCCTTTTAGTGTGGGGTGGACTCGCGTTCTATATATTGTGAGTTTAAAAGTACAGTTCTCCTCACTACACCAGTATTCATCTGCGACACAGATCACTCCTTGGTATGTTGTAAGATCAATCTTCTCCCAAAAAAATCCACCAAACCAAACAGATTGGAAGACCCCAATCGGATGTAAGCAAGATGTGTCACCCTGATCTCCAGATACAGTTTTGCGGAATCTTTTGAACGCGAGTATAAAAATATCTCTGAAAATACAGCAACAGAAAAATGGGAACACCTCAAGTCCACCATACAAAATATTTCCCTGGACATCTTTGGACATCCCTGGACATCTTTGGACATCCCTGGACATCTTTGGACATCACTGGACATCTTTGGACATCCCTGGACATCTTTGGACATCCCTGGACATCTTTGGACATCACTGGACATCTTTGGACATCCCTGGACATCTTTGGACATCCCTGGACATCTTTGGAAGAAAGATTACAAAACGAAATGATTGGTTTGACCCTAAATCAGCTATTTTAGCACCTGTCATCAGAGCAAAGAGAGATGCACTCGCTACTTACAAGGCAAAACCTACCCAACGCAACCTGCCAAACCTGAAAGAAGCTAGAGCCAATGCACAGAGGACAGCAAGGATCTGTGCCAATGAATACTGGGATGTGCGAAGGAATCAAAAATGCTCTCGGACCCTCCCAAAACAAGACAGCACCTCTGAAATCAACCACTGTGGAAATTATCACATAAAAGTGCCAACAAATGCAAAGATGGGTTGAACATTACTCTGAGCTCTACGCCACAACAAGCTCAGTCTCTGACTCAGCCCTTAAGGCCATCATACAATTACCCACAATGAACGAGCTAGATGAAAAACCCACCCTTTCAGAGCTCAACAAAGCCATTGACAACATTGCTGCCCGCAATGCACCCGAATGCGATGGTATCCCCCCAGATCTTCTAAAACATTGCAAAACTACTCTAATCCAACCTCTACACGAACTGCTTTGCAAATGTTGGCTAGAAGGTGCTGTGCCGCAAGACCTGCGGGATGCTAAAATCATTACACTGTATAAGAACAAAGGTTACAGAAGCGACTGCTACAATTACAGGGGAATCTCCCTCTTAAGTATTGCAGGCAAAGTCTTTGCTCGAGTGATACTTCCCAGACTACAAAAACTCGCTGATCGGGTCTATCCAGAATCGCAATGCGGCCTTCGCTCAGGGAGATCCACTATTGACATGATTTTCTCCATCCGCCAACTCCAGGAAAAATTCAGAGAACAAAGGATGCCTTTCTACATTGCGTTTATTGACCTGACAAAGGCCTTCGATCTAGTTAGCAGAGTTGGCCTCTAAAATTTTACAGTTAATAGGCTGTCCACCCAAGCTACTTAATGTAATCATATCTTTCCACCAAAATATGATGGGTACAGTGCAATTCAACGGTGCCAGCTCTGAAAGTTTCAGTATAAACAGCGGAGTTAAACAAGGATGTGTCCTGGCCCCAACCCTCTTTGGAATACTATTTTCACTGCTAATCCACAACGCGTTTGACAAATCCACTGAAGGCATCTATCTTCATTCAAGATTTGATGGCAAACTCCTAAATATTGCCAGACTGAGGGCCAAAACTAAAATCAGAGCCACCTTCGTAAGAGATATTCTATTCGCGTATGACGCAGCGGTAGTGGCACACATGCAAGAGGAACTTCAGTCATTAATGTCCCGCTTCTCTCAGGCCTGTAAAGAATATGGCTTGACTATTAGCACGAAGAAAACAAATGTTATGGGACCACCTGCTACAGCACCACCCTCCATCCTCATAGACGATAACAAGCTGGACGCCGTAAACGAATTCTGCTATCTGGGATCCACAATTACAGATGACATGTCTCTAGAAGAGGAGTTGAAAAAACGCATAGGGAAGGCTGCCTCGACATTTGCTAGACTTAGACCAAGCGTTTGGGAAAACCATAAGCTCACTAAGGTTACCAAAATGGAAGTCTACAAGGCAAGCGTTATGAGTACACTGCTGTATGGCAGTGAATCATGGACCACCTACGCAAAGCAAGAGAGAAAACTGAACGCATTCCATTTGAGATGTCTCCGTAGAATCTTGAATGTCACATGGAAAAAAAAAGTGTGCAATACTGAGATCCTTGTGCGATCAGGTATTCCCAGCATCTTTTCAGCCCTCAGACAACGCCGTTTGCGCTGGCTTGGACATGTTCGCCGCATGGAGGACAAGCGCATCCCGAAAGTCATCCTCTATGGTCAACTCGCGACTGGCACAAGAAAAACTGGTCGCCCCCACCTCCGTTACATAGATGTA
This sequence comes from Biomphalaria pfeifferi, assembly GCA_030265305.1. Taxonomy (NCBI): domain Eukaryota; kingdom Metazoa; phylum Mollusca; class Gastropoda; family Planorbidae; genus Biomphalaria; species Biomphalaria pfeifferi. The sequence goes on from JASAOG010000253.1 coordinate 40,528, forward strand.
ATAAGACGTGACCTTAAATCAATGAACATCAATACTGACAATTGAGAAGACATAACTCTAGACCGCAACAGGTAGAGAGAGACAGTGGCCAAGAAAGCTATGGACAGTGAAAGTACATGGAAGAAAAACGCACAATCCGAAAAACGACCAGCTCCTCTACCACCGAAGCAAAAGCCACCTTAACCTGCGCTATCTGTGGACGGGAGTGTCTCTCCAAAATAGGGCTCCACAGCCGCATGAGGAAGTGTGCTCTGAGATGAACCATAGTCGTTCTACGACTGAAGGAGGCCAATATCAGCCTTTTAGTGTGGGGTGGACTCGCGTTTTATATATTTCATGTTTAAAATTACAGTTCTCATCACTACACCAGTAATTAAAAATGGAGTTATAGAACAGGTCCAGGTCTTTGAATTACATAAAAGTGAAAAAATGTCTACAGACTACACAACAATCTTTGTTGATATGCTGAATCCTCTCCTTGACAATATCATTCTTTTAACTCTGCAAAAGAGAGTGACACAAATCCATGGAAGTTGGCTGTAACTCTTTATCTCTGTAACTATTTTCTACGTTCTGACAACTTGGTTCAGTTTTCACTTGTACATTTTACCCTGTTAGGATTCAACTTCAATAACATTTTTGTTGATGATCAGAAAATTTTACTTTTGGTATAGAATTATATGAGAAACGCTTGATTTTTTATAAACACTAATTCAAACTTATAAAGCCAAAAATTAATTGAATTCAATGAGGCCAGGTCAGCGCGGCACTAACATGAATAAACTCTACACCTCCAAACCAGGGGTCCTGTGTTCGAATCCTTTTGAAGACTGGGATTTTTAATTTCGGGATCCTTGGGCGCCTCTGAATCCACCCAGATCTAATGGGTACCTGACGTTAGTTAAGGAAAACTAAAGGCGGTTGGACGTTGTGCTGGCCACATGACACCCTCGTTAACCGTAGGCCAATGAAATCGATGACCTTTATATCATCGAGCTGCTGCCCACGGAGATTAGGTCTCCTAAGAAGGTGAAACGCAAGGCTAGATGTGGACCACCCTGCTTTCGATTTCCTTGTCTCGGTTTCTAAGTTAAGGGTCTACTGTGGTAAACGTACTACGTCTTGTCTAAGCATCAGTCCCGGCAATCTCATAAAACGCTAGAGCGCTACTTCACATAAGAAGCCCAATGTGGGAAAGAACTTCTCTATTTTTGGCATAATCTCGTTATGCTATTTCAAGGATCATACTGAACCATGGCTGATGAGCAACGTTGAGCCTCTTCTCAACAAGTATGGATAACTTCCAAGTCTCGCGAGAGCAAGAGGCGGTTGGTATATGTTAGTATATCAGTAAATAAGATTATATTATATAATAAATGGGAGATAAATTCAACGGTCCTAGCCATTCTGTAAGTAGGGCAAAGTTCCCCTTTCAGACCTTGTGATCGATAGGGCAGATGATGTAAAGGTCATCTGTTTCTTTGGTCTACGGTTCACGAGGGTGTCATGTGACCAGCATAACGACAACGCCTTTACTTTTTTCCCCAAAGATCCCGAAATAAAAAGTATCCCTCTTTACCAAGGTTCGAACCCGGGACCCCCGCTTCGGTAGCCAAGTGCTTTAACGCTTAGCCACCGCGCCTCGTAGCCATTTTTCGGAGATAGTTGAATTATATCATTTAATTTGAATAAGGTCTGACTGGTTGCGTAAATAAATTTTGGTTTATATGTACAAGAATGTCCTGGACTCGTTATCACATAGTATTCAGGAGAGGCGTATATTGTCCATTTCTCCCATTGTAGCCAAAGAGCAGGTAATTCTTTTCTCAGCGATAAACATCAATTGTTAAATTTATTGGCAAATTGTTAGAGCCGTTTTAGAGATAGTGTCCAAGATACTCCATGAAGTAGTGACTTGAAGTCAAATACTTATTTTTTAGCATAGTTGATCAAGGGAAGTAAATGCGTCTGATTATGCAATGTGTAATAAAAATTAACTTTGTATAGTGTTATCGTTCTTGAATATCAGCACATACAAGAAAACGAACGAAGAAGAACGTTTTAAATGAAGTCATTTTTGTTTGTACACTTTTAATTATGTCCAACGAGGATATCAAATTATCAATAACAGAAAAAGCGACAAAAAATACAATGTATCATAAACTTTTTTTTATTATTATACTCCTGTGAACAGTGAAAATCACAGCCGTAATATTTTTGACCTAATAGTCTTCATTTAGTGCTATTTCATGTTTTTAGTTTTCTTATCTTATCTTATCTTATATAATACAGACGTTACTTCAAAAAAGAAGATGATTACGTCCTACGCGGCATGCATTTAGTCATGCATATTAACCAATGACTTAAATTCTGCCAAGTCACTGGTTTTTCTGGCTAGCTCTCACTACTTTATGATCCTACCACTTGTCTGGACCAGTTGGAAAGGGGGAGAGTGGGGAAAGAAAGGAGGTATATGGGTGAATTTTACTATAATCCTATTTAATAGCATAAAAAGGGGGGGGGGAAACATAAATTCGAACTGATGGCTCAATCCTACGTACTAACCACTATACTTGTGATAATAGAAGATTTTTGGCTTGTTTCAAACTTACTTTAAAGCGTAGACCTATAAAGGGGATTAATTCAGCTTATACCATCATCTCTGCCAGGTCTCTTGCTAGAGATACCAAACAAAATAATTAATTACCAAAAGTTAATTAACGAATTGGTTATTTTTGTTAAATTCATTCTTTTTCATTTGTTAGTTAAAAGGAATGAATATTCAAAACTTCAGCTTGAGCCGAGATTGGTTGTGGGAGAAATAACTTGTTCAAACGTTTTATCAGACAGACAGACAGACAAACAGCAGGAGTTGATATGAGCTTTGTAAAAGAGCTATCGGGTGGTTGGTTATCAAACTAGCTTTTGATCATCAGAAAGTATATTACTGTATTGTTTTTTAAAATAATAGACTGGTCTTTTGTCTAGTTCTCTCCCACAAATCGATAAAAGTTATCTTTTCTGGCCACTTAATTCCTAATAGCCGGCGTAGGCACACTAGCGGATCCAGAACTTTTGAGTGGGGGGGTGTCGATTTTTTTCCAAACCCTAACCCTAACGCCCAGTGAACCCTAACCCTACGCATAAACGTGAGTAAAGCATAAATAAATAAATATATATATAAAAGAGAAATTTAAAAAGCAATGTTTCCTATCTCTTGATAACTTGGGGATCTGTGGGAGCGCTGTAAGGCTCCTTAGTGGGGCTCGGGGCGAAGCCCCGAAGCCAAAATCGTTTTTTTTTGCATTTTTCACTGCTGAAACTAATCTCCTGACATCTACAGCTTATTATTTATCAGTGGGGTTTGGGGCAAGGCCCCGACGCCAAAATCGTTTTCTTGCATTCTTCACTGCAGAAACGTATTCTCTTGACATCTACAGTTCATTATTCATCCTATTAAAAAATGACCTTTTCAATAATTATAATGTTTTACTTGAAAAAATATTCTATTATGAATTAGAAAGGACCTTACTACATTGAAAATAAAACGATTTGAAGATACCCCACATATTTAGATTTAGACTTTGAAGATCGCCGACGAAAAAAAAAATTAGAATAATATTTTTTGTAAAAAGCACATTTTTAAGTGATACATTTTGTTTAATAAGCATGCTTGTAGCTTTGTTTTGTTATTGAACTATAATTCAAAGCTCTAACAAAAAATTTCGGAAGTGGGAGGAGAAATTAAATGGACTAATTAGACTCTACTCTAAATTTGTGTGCATTTTTAAGATTGAAGCATAAATTATGAGCAATAGTCCCAAATTTATTTAACTAGAAAAATAGCAGATTGAGTAAAGGTTGGGAATAGGCGACTTGGAAAAGAATATTTGGGTTCAGAACTCATCTCAATCGTTACTCTTATACTGGAAAATTTCGTATGAATTCTAAATTTTCCAAAGCAAAGTCTTTCTTAAAAAAATTATGATAAATTTATGTGAAATTACATATACTTTGTCGCAATATTTGACTATCCTGTTTTAAAACATGTTTTTGTCTGGAAAGGGGAGGGGAGTTTTTTCATTTTTGTTTTTAGTGATTCTCCATGTTTCTATGAACCGTATAGAAGGACCGACTTCACGTTTGTGTTATAGGATGTGTACCACTTGTTTATGTTCCATATGAATTTGCTCAATGCTGGATTTATAGTTGACCGAAAAAGGCACACACTGTAGTTGTAAGTACAAATTAACGACTTCAACCACTCAAAACGGAAACGACACAAAAACAGACAACTGCTTTTCTTTCCTGTCTTACAAACACAAGCAAAGCATGACAACTTTAAAGCCTGGTCGTGTTCTATGTGTTTCTGACTGTGTTGCTATGATCCAGCGTTTTAAGTCTGCACACTGCCACCCCTCTCCTATTACTGGAGGGTTCGGCTAGATGTTAAAAAAAAAATATATTTATGGAGGAATGCTCTTGATTTGTATTACAAAATAAACTAGCAAGAAATATATTTTTATAAAAGATTTTTGGTTACAATAAAAATAAATAGCACATATTTCATCAATTATTTAAGATATCGTCAACAACTAAACTAGTAGGAAAATAAATATGTATGTGAATATTAACCACAATTAAAACGAATAGTAAATATTAGATAAACTATTTGTGATATCGTTAACAGTAGCGTGTCGATTTATCACAAAAAAATTAATATATATGTGTGAATATTTCCGCGCACTGTTTAAAAGCTGTAAAATTTAGCAAACTTAAGGCAGAACATTTTCAAACACGCTATAATATAAATAGGTGCAACTTTCAGAAGCAATAGCAGGTTGATCCTCCAAGACTTAAACATAACCTTTAGCATTCTTCACAGTCTTGACCTCTCGTGCGAGCTGCGCCAAGACACAGCAGTAACAGCATAGTGCACAGCAGCCGGCTGTTAAGCAGAAGTCGTCGCAGAGAGACCCCTGGAGTTCGAAACAGAAAAATGACATTAAAATACAAAGAAGAAAATTTGACATAAAATTTGATACAAATAAACCTGATCAGACTAGATCCACAACAGATAAAGTAAGTAGAACATATATGTGATGTCCTAATGAAGGAATGAGGTCAAGGTGAAGGAATGAGGTCAAGGTGAAGGAATGAGGTCAAGGAATAAATAATAACGAAAAAATAATAACGAAAAAATAATGAACGGAACAATTAGCTACCGATTCAGTGACCCATCACCCAAGGGCATAATTTAGTATGTGAAAGCCCCGAGGCAAAATTTTTAGTAGAGGCCCCTACACTTTTGTTAAATAGCTTTAATAAAAATCCACTTCTTAATAAAAAGAAAATACAGATATTTAAAAGCATGACATGTTATAAAAAAAATTAATTGTAATTTAATTCTCCTTCTTTAAAAAATAAGTTATTTAATATGTATAATTTAGTAAGAAAAAAAAAAGTAACTTTAGTCCCGCCTGCCCTTCCTTAAATCCGGCATCACCATCGAAGACAAATATAATTCGCCTGTTACCGCCCCACCCCTCTGTTAGTCGTGTCCAAAAGCATCGGACCGCCTTTGAAATATTTCGATAAAGAGCTAAAAAGTGGATAACTTCTCTGAGATTGTATGTAGATCTAGGACTATTTTCTAAGCAAGGCATGAAAAGGGAAAACTCAATGCTATGTTCAATGACTTGAAATGAAGCCTTACCTGTATATTTTCTTTGCCTCTCAAGTTAGCTCTCAGTCCAAAGAGACTCGGCGCCGAACACCACACGTAGCAAAAGGCGCTTCCGCAAGACTCGCCAATGTCTTGGGCAATACAACACTGTAGGCAGTAGGGGCAACAAAGTGCTAGCATGCCTTTGAAGTCAAATAAAAATAACTGATAAGATAAAAAACTATAAAATTAGATTTTACTCAAAGGTTTGACAATACGGGAGATTTTTGCATACAGGTCTTTGAAAGTTATTATTAAATGAAACTTTGAATTGCCATATGTGATTATTTATTATTTATTTATTTATTATATGACTTGCGCAACGCTTCGTACTATTTTTTTTAGCGTATAATTTTAAGATTGATTGTGCTGGCCACAGGACACCCTGTGAGCATTTTTATTGTAAATAAACGTGTGTATATTGACCCGGAAAAATTGTTAAGTAATAATTTGCATTCTTTAGTATAAAATATTATACCGCACCGGAACGGTTTTGACGATGCATTTCAAAGACTATTTTTAAATATGCCCATACTAGGTAAAATTATTATTCACATTAATAGGTCACAGTAATAGGTCACATTAATATGTCATATTAATACGTTACATTATTAAGTCATATTAACAAGTCACATTAATAGTTCACATTTATGGGTCAAATTAATAGGAAAAATTAATAGGTCACATAATTAGGTTATATTAATAGAGCATATTTATTAGGTCACATAAATAGGTCACGTTATTGGTTCACATTAATATGTCACATTAATAGATCCTATTAAAAGGTCACATTATAAGGTCACGTTGATAGGTCACAAAATAGGTATCATTATCAGGTCACATTATTAGGTCACATTTATAGGTCAAATAAATAGGTCACATTATTAAATCACATTTATAGTTTTGTTCGTAACATGGATGCACATTTTTTTTTCGCAAGAGTTCCTTAAAACATGCTTATTTGTTTGAAGACGTCTCTTCATGAACTTCCCCATGTTTCCATTCTTGTCTTATCTCATGAAATACGGACGTTACTTCAAACAAGACGATGATGACGACGTCCTACACCTCAAAACACCCGATAAAATACCCAGAAAGACACAAAGATAAATGCACATTTTTTTTTATTTCTATATGCTAGGACGAATTCGAAGAGGTGCTCCTTCTTCCTTAGTGCTATTAAAGCATGGAATGAATTGACTAAATTAGCTAAGAAAATCAACGACTTAGAACATTTTTAAGTCACTGATTTAAAATACATGACTAGATTGAAGTAATGCCTGTAATTATAAGATTAAGTCTTTCTCTCCAAATCGACGATACCATCGTTGATTTGACCTAATTAAATTAAATTAATATTAATTTTTTAAAAAGTGAATTATATAAAAAGAGAATGCATTTCCCTTTAATTCTACACCAAATACAACATTTTCTGATAACAAACAACAAAGCTATTGAAGCCCAATCTTAACAGGGTAGTGAAATAGTAATGCGCATAATAAAGAATTCCTTTAAAATGTGGACAAATAATTACGGAGAGAAAGAGTTAAGATACGAGAAATACTGAAATTCTCCGTAATCTTCAGACTTCAAAAAAACAAACCCTTAGAGCACATTTAAAAAGTAAAAGATTTTTTAAAAAATAAGAATACAAAGCAAGAGACCCACAAATACTTACAGCTGCTGAAGTCCGAACAACAGCCACACAGGTTGCTGCTCCAAGGTCTCTGGGCTGGACGAGCAGCGACAGTCGGCTGAGAGGTAATCACGACGTTCGTGTTAGTGGTATGCATCTGCTGTGGCGGTGGCGCCATCTGGGGCTGCCAGTACGGCTGCTGTTGTTGCGGCCAGGGCGCCACTTGCCCATTGTTTGGCCAGGGTGCATACTGTGGTTGTTGAGGTGCAACAGATGATGACGCCTGGAGAAGTCGATGCAGATTGTAATTTGTGTTAAGATTGAATGGAAGAAAAACTTTTTTTTTTTAGACTGAATCCACAAACTAGGAAATTAGAAACATGATCACAACAGTTGAGCCCGCAAACGAGGAAATTAGAAACATGATCACAACAGTTGAGCCCACAAACTAGGAAATTAGAAACATGATCACAACAGTTGAGCCCACAAACGAGGAAATTAGAAACATGATCACAACAGTTGAGCCCACAAACTAGGAAATTAGAAACATGATCACAGCAGTTGAGCCCACAAACGAGGAAATTAGAAACATGATCACAGCGGTTGAGCCAAAAGGTTTACCTTCAGACCATAGTCAGAAATAAAACGCAAGCTGAAATTTTATGGCCATACTTCAAGGCTCGTAAATACTTTTTTCTTAGGGAAAAAAACAAGAGGCAGGCAGAGAAAGCCAAGTGACGACAACATTACAGAATGGACGGGCCAATCATTGAAAAAGACTCTTTTTAAGGCAAAGGACAGAGAGAAATGGAGAAAGACTGTCAACAGATCATGTGTGGCGCCCCAACGTTCAATAGACTATGGGATTAGTAAAGATGAAGGGGATTTTTCTCTTTGCCGAGTAGGGGAGTCGCAAATATAGACTCTTCTGTGAATATCGGTACATTTGAGTTGGCAGAATGTTTCAACCTTTGTAAATTCTAGTTCATCCTGAGATTGTGAATGCTCATAACACACGAAAAACTAAATAGGAAATTTTAAATTATCACAAATTTTTTTTTGGCTGGGGGGGGGGGGGGAAAGAGTATTGAATCCAATCTTCCTCCATGTAGGACTTGAGCCCACATATTTTTACTTCGCCAGGATATTAACAAACAGGCTTCGGGTGGTTATAATAGTTGAGGCAGTCCGAACAGGATTATACTATAGAGGCTTTCTAGTGGGTTACTCATTGTAACAATAGAAATAACAATAACCATTATTATTATTTTTATGCATGAATGTGTACAGCGCGCCATCCACTCTCCTATACCATGGCAAGGGTGTGCCCCGTTCCTATCTCAGCAGTTGGAGCATGCTGGAGGTGGTGTCTTTCTGGAAGGTTTCTATACTACCTTAAGCTGCTCAGCTAACAATTTTGGGTGTGCATAAGATCTCGAAGAAAAAAAAAATTAATTTGATAAAATAATTCAGTAACAGGTCTCAACCTAGAGCTCCCTTGTACACACTGGCAGTGTTCTTATACCCTTATTTTTTTTTTTTAATTTTTAATTTAAATTTTTTTATAAATATTTTTTTTTTTTTAATTATTATTATTTGAATTTTTTAAATTTATCTTTTTTTTTATATTTTTATTTACGTACTACTTTTATGTGGGGGTTATTTTATCTTTTTTTTACCGCCATTTATAAAAATCTCTAATACAAGTTTTACAAAAGCTTAATGACTTTGTGCATGCAAAGTAGAAAACTAAAACATTACATTTCGCCAAGTCTCGCCACAAACGTATGTTTACACCTTACCGCACTCTCTTGTTTCGTATGAACTGCTAGCTCAGACATCACCAGTGGCTTTTATTTGAGTCAAACTATAAATAAAATAGACAAAAGTATTATGAAAAATCGAATATTAGTGACAAACGAATATTTAAATTTGACTGAGCAACACCATTAGTAAAATCACTGAACAGAAGACTAAAAAGTGAAGAATCAAAAATAGAAAAAAAAATGTACAAATACAAAAGAACATAAACTTATAAAATACCCAGAAAAACTTAAAGGTAATGGAACGTTTATCATTTTATATGCTAGGACAAATTCATGCAAGCACCTCCTTTTTCCCTAGTCTCATGGATCGGTTTGCCTTAATTAGCCAGGAAAACCTATGACTTAGCAGAGTTTAATTATTTAATTAACCTGCACGAGTAGATTAACACCTGGAAACCACTTAGATGTAATATATCATTTCTTTTAAAGGGCATTCTATGTTTTCTAGGATAACGACATTTGTCAAATAAAGTGTGTCAGGATTTTGTGATTTTACACTCTTTTGTTCCCCTGGCAATCAAATCATTAAATAAGAACAATCTGATATAAACTTTGTCACATGTAAATTATGAGTGAGTCTGGTGTGAATGTTCATTTTGGTTTCTTATAGTTATAATGTTTTTTGTTTGGTGTAATGCACAAATTGTAAGACAAATTTCCATACGGACAATAAAGATTATTATTATTATTATTATTATAAAAAAACGAGTATTCATTCTCTGGCGAAGTTTAGTTGAAGGGAAACAAAATTCATCGTAGTCCCTTTATCAGTTTCCACCGAGGAATTTTCTGGTGATGTGGCAGGTCTGCAGAAGTACCGCCCTCTGACAGGCAACGAGAATGTTCCTAGGAATGCCAAGGGCCTTGAAGGTATCTGTGAGGTCAGTTGTTATTATTCCCTCGGTTGATATGACCATGGGGTAAATTGTTATTTTAGATAAGCTCCAAGCCAAGGTTCCCATATTTTCGTTGTTTTTCCATCTCAATTTTTTTTAAAATTATGATATAGTGGTACGGCGATGTCAATAATGGTAGCGGCCTTTTCTTTTTTATCGATGAGCAGCAGATCAGGGTGATTAAAATCTACCGTTTGTCAGACAAAATAGGCCTATCCTAGTACAGTAGTTGATCCGTAGACTCGAGAACCTCTTGTGATGAGTATTTATAATATGGAGGAGTATCCTTACCGATCAAAGCCAAGTGCTGCTGTATTAGCTTTGCAGCTTGGTTATGACGACCTAGGTAGGCAGATTCCGATAGGGCTGAACATCCCGCCATTATGTGTTCAATAGACTCACCCACAATACAATGCATTCAATTATATTTAAAAAATTGATACATTCAGTACCAAAGTAATCTTCTTCTCTCTGTGACATGACATCAACTTCTGTCAACTCTAGTAGATAAGCTTGCTGCTCATTATCAAATGCTACATAATATCTACTAGCTTGTCTACTAGTTATTATCTTCTGTTAAAGAGCCGCCAGTGACCAGTTAGACAATTCTTTTCTCTTCAATAATGTTCTATTCCCCAGTCAGCGCCTAATACACTCAATAATGTCTCTTTTTTTCTTCATTGACTTTCTAATATTTTCTGCAGTTGTAATTTGTATGATTAATTAATCCCAATTACTAGAAAAAGGACACCAATTATAAGCTTGCATAATTTTTCGACTCAGAACCGGACACAACAGAATGAGACAACATATGTTCCGGAAGCTTAAAGTTGGGATGAGCGAAACCTGCCCTTGTGGAGCATCACCAGGGAATGCTGTCCATGTCCTTCAAAGATGCATACTATAACAAGAGACCCAAACAAGACTTTGGGTCAAAAAACCTCATATAGATGAAAAACTTTACGAAGAACTGCCTGATCTGGAAACCAATGCGCAGTTCATCTCAGATATAGAATTACTGATCTGAATCCTCCGACATGCAAAATAAGAACGAAGAAGAAGTATGATAAACTATTGTCTTTTTTTTTTCAATTTCTAAATTTAGACATGAGAGCAGTATTTCACCTGACTATACAAACCCAGTTTGATTTATATATTTGGCTACATTTGATTCAGACTAAGCCAATCTCCGCCAAAGGTCTAGCTAAGTTTTCTGTTCATTAACGTTTGTCTTTGGAGAGGGGTTGTCTTTGGAGAGTGATTGTCTTTGGAGAGGGATTGTCTTTGGAGAGGGATTGTCTTTGGAGAGGGATTGTCTTTAGAGAGGGATTGTCTTTAGAGAGGGATTGTCTTTAGAGAAGGATTGTCTTAGGAGAGGGGTTGTCTTTGGAGAGGGATTGTCTTTGGAGAGGGATTGTCTTTGGAGAGGGATTGTCTTTGGAGAGGGGTTGTCTTTAGAGAGGGATTGTCTTTGGAGAGGGGTTGTCTTTAGAGAGGGATTGTCTTTGGAGAGGGGTTGTCTTTGAAGGGGGATTGTCTTTGGAGAGGGGTTGTTTTTAGAGAGGGATTGTCTTTGGAGAGGGGTTGTCTTTTGAGAGGGATTGTCTTTGGAGAGGGGTTGTCTTTGGAGAGGGATTGTCTTTGGAGAGGGGTTGTCTTTGGGCCACAAATGTGAGTCCCGCGACCTTTGTGGCAGCTCTTCTGTTTATTTATTTATTTTTTAAACACGTTCGATCCGGGGAGAAGGCTCCCCTCCGTTACAGCGCCCAGTTAAAAAAAAGATCTCCTTGACCTACAGTCATAACCAACACGAAAAACGTGCTCCACCCTGCGAGTCAGTTTAAAACTTAATAGTTCTCTATCTGTCTACATATGCTTCCGCAAACTATGCTTATACATAAGGTAGTCGTTCCTGAAGACTGAGGATCATAAAATAGTAAAGATAACTCTAGAGAAGGAAGTAAGAAAACCTTCTACTATTGTGTAGTTTATTCCTACGCTCCAATTCAAAGAGTTATCTACTAGTTTTAAGGTTAAGGCCTTTTCTTATCGCTTGTTGAGTTCGTCTAAAGAAAACGTATGTAGGGTCTTTAAATATGAAATCAGTTATTGATTTAATCTTTTGTTTGCATAACTGTGTATGAATATGAAGATAACAATGTCATCTAGTTTGTGTTCTCTTTAAATGTCGCATTTCAACTACGTTTCGGAAAAATGTAAAAAAAAATGTTAAAAGGTCTAAAACTATGCAGTGTTATGTGTGTTCAGATTCCACTTATGAATTTAAACTTTTTTTTTTTCTTTTATATCTTTGTTTGCATGACATTTTTTGGTTGGATAAAAGTGAATATCCCGTGACAATTTGATAATTTTCTAAATGCATCCATTGCTATGGACAGACTTTGAAAACTAAATAAAAAAGGAAAAGAACAAAACACACAAATAATAAGGAACAAACAAACAGATGTTATGGAATGTGGGAGACTTGAGAGCGAGACAGAGAGACAGGGAGAGAGAAAGAGGGAGAGAGTGGGAAAGAAAGAGTGGGAGAGAAAAAGAGTGTGAAAGAGGGAAAGAGTGAGCGTGAGAGTGAGAAAGAGTGTGTGAGAGAGAAAAAAATAGATAGAAGGGAGAGAGAGAGTGAGAGAAAGAGAGAGAGAAAAGAGAGAGCGAAAAAGCTGTAAAGAATATTTCTAATAAATTACAAATCATGCAAAAAAAAAAAAAAAAAAAAAAAAAAGCTAATTTTAAAATTGTGACCATTAACTTTCTAGAATAGAAATATTTTTAAAGAAAAGTTCTTTCATAATTTATGTTCAGCTATATTCTCGACACAAGGTTTTGTTATGTAAATGGCGATGTTATGGAACACTCTTGTCTTTTTAAACCTAATCATACTTTTTGTAATACGAATCTACGTTTCAGTAATAGTTTGAAAACTGCTTACCTAAATCTCTGGTGGCTGCCTCTCAAACTGATCTGCCAACTAAAAAAGGGGCAGATTTATTTTTGTCTGACACTAAATCCAGTGTTGCTGTTCCTTGTAAATGTTGGTTATCTCTTTGTTAAAATACAGCGGTCCCCTTACATTTTATGCTTTCTGAAATTTGTGTTGTTGCTCTTTTTTTTTTTAAATTTAGTTTTTAAATCTCTTGTGATGTTGTTATGGAATATGTGTATTTGTGTTTCGGAAGTGACATAGAAAGGGACTATTTATTGTTAGTTGTGGAGAGAGAGAGAGAGCATTAATTTAGTGTTAGTCTTGTAGAATGATGCAAGATTGGCGGCACTGTCGTAAGCTGCGTAATGTAGGCCAGAGCGTAAAGTCATGCTTTTCATGTTAAATTTATTTAAATGTCAATATATTTCATTTCTCCTCTAATTTAATTTGTTTATACATTGTATTAAAAGTTATATATTAGAGAAAAAGATCTCATCTAATTCAGAAAACTAAAATTTTAAATTATAAGAAACAAAACAACAGCCAGTTTCTATGGAAGCCCTGCAGGTCATGCACATAATTTCACCTTAAAGTAGACAAATTTGAGAAATGTCTTGGGGATGTGCTGGTGGGGAGAAGATTTAATTAGAAAACCCCCAATGAGTTTATTATAGCAATACATTTTTTGTATGACTCATTATTCTTTCCTGAATTTTTACTCGCCAAAATTGTGTTTTAGAAGTAATAACTACTTTGTGGAGGACACGCGAAAAGGGGTGGTGACAAAATACATAGAATTAGCTTAAAACACTCAGCAATCGGAACACTGTAGTCTCATGCTCAGTACAACAAAAGTACATAGATTTAGTTTAAAACACTCAGCCCTCGAAACGCTGCAATTTTTTTGCTAACTACACATGCAGTCCTACATGCAAACATTTTTCCTGAAGCATATTAACGATGATAGTAGATAGAGAGATTAAAAAAAAACAACAACAAGGACTTATTTTCATTTTCTCACTAAAATTAAAGTCAATTCTCGCTTGAGAAATGAAACATGGTGATAAAATATGGAGTCACGTCTCGTAGCGACAGATTTTCACTCCGATTGTCCTTATCGTTTTGAGTATCTTTCAAGTGTTAGATTGCCTAGGCAGCGAGGTAGTTGCTCTAAAATAAAATCTACAATTGGAAAGTGAAGCAATAGAAAAAATACGTCTTCTGTAACAAGTCCTTTAATGGTCCTTTAGGGTTCCTTTCGTTATTGTTGTTTCTTGTTGCTGTAGCGGTTGCTATCTCTATAGTTGTTTGTTATTGCTGTAGCGGTTTCTATCTCTATAGTTTTTGTTATTGCTGTAGCGGTTGGTATAGTTATAATTGTTTGTTATTGCTTTAGCGGTTGCTATCTCTATAGTTGCTTGTTATTGCTGTAGCGGATGTTATTGTTATAGTTGTGTTGTGTTTTTTTTGTAGCATTTGCTATCGTTATAGTATTTGTTGTTGCTGTAACGGTTGTTATTGTTATTGTTGTTTCTTGTTGCTGCAACGGTTGTTATTTGTTTGTAAAATGTTTTACATGTTTCGGATGTTCCTTCAGAGTTGAAGATAGTTTACTTTCTAGTTCAAACCTCCCGCAGGACGACGGGGGATGGAATGGGCAGGGTTTGAACCCTCGACCGTCGATAAATCCGAACGACAAACCGCACGACCAGGCAGCCATGTTGTTTCTTGTTGCTGTAGCGGTTGCTGTAGCTATAGTTGTTTGTTGTTGAATGTTTTTGTTGAATGATCATTTTGTATTTATTGTTGTTGACTTTGCTTGGAGAAGAAAGGCAGAGTTACTTTTTCATAGGTTTGGACGCTTTTGGTCTTGAGACGGAAATTCACCGTTTCAAACACAATCATCCTCCCAACGATGTTTAGGCGGAGTCGTCTTAGTGTAGCCGTTAAGGCAGTTGGTTTTTTTTTTTGTGGTCATTTTATAAAGTCATAAAAGTAGATACCTTTGTATGTTTTGTACATTGTATGTGTATTTCTATTCCAACGTATATTTTTTTACGCACGAAACAAATGCTCGTGTGTGTCCCTTAGGTTCGGGATTCATGTGTTGTCAACGAAAATGAGAATTCTGCAAAGTTTCTATTGATCCAACAATGGGAAGTCGCAGAAATTACATGTAGGCCTACAAGATTACACTGGACTAGATAATGGGTTGATTAAGCTTTGTAAAAAGTAGGTCATGCAATCCTTCTGCATGGTGGTCTAGTAAGCTTAGTCATCAGGAGATACAACTACGGGAATAAATAAACGTAATGTATATAAATACATAAACTTATGTGTGTGAGTGTATTTATGAAAACGTTTTTTTTTTTTTTCGGCAAGTTAAGCTCAAATTATTTTTTTGCAAGCGAGATAATCTGTAATATTCAAAACGTTTTGTTTTTATAAGTTGTGTCCCCTTCATAGAAATTTACTGTTTTTATTTGTTTGGTTTTTTTAAAAAGCAATGTCTGTAATAACAGTCTGTCTGTGTATCTTTCTGTCTGTCGTGTAAAATGTGTGTACACGTTATTTTTTCCACACATAATCTCGGGATCAATTTGAAATTTTGCATAATTGTTGTTTTTTTTGTACGGTACTAAAAAACAAGAATTAATTTAAATAATGCAATTTTGTTAGGTATTGAACAAGGGAAAGAAATTGTAATTGACTGATGTGGCGATATAAGCAGAATTACTCCTCATTAAACTTTGTGTAGAGAATAAGTCGTCGCTTTATATGTTTGAAACTAACAATACATAGCCAAGAAACCTTTGTAATAAATTTTCAAAGCATTAGGAACAAAACAGCAGACTTAGAAATTTTATTAGAATGTGAGAAACCAGACATAATTGCAGGAACAGAAACTTGGCTACATTCTAAAATTTATAATGCAGAAATTTTCAATAGTAATTATGAAATTTTTAGAAAAGATAGGGCTGATAATCATGGAGGAGTTCTTCTAGCAATAAAAAACACTCTTATTGCAGAAGAAATTACCTTACCTAACTCAAAAAATATAGAATCTACATTTTGTAAAATTAATACCACCTCAACATCCCTAATAATAGGCAGCATTTAAAGACCACCAAATTCTAGTTTAGAATACATGCAGGAACTATGTAATCAGATTACTACACTTAAAGAGACAAATAAAAATGCAGTTTTTTGGATTATGCGTGATTTCAAGCTACCTGATATAAATTGGAAAACACTAACCATAGATAAACACCAAAACCTTAAGGACATAAATGAGCTTTTCATAGAAACTTTACACAACCTAAGTTTAGATCAAATCATTAAAAAGCCAACTAGATTAAACAACACATTAGATCTCTTCTTAACCAACAGACCTGGATTAGTAGTTGATTATGATATTTTCCCTGGTCTATCAGACCATGAGATCATTAAAATACACAGTCAGATAAAAGCAGTAGCCAATACAAAACCCAAAAGAAAAATCTTACTCTGGAATAAATGTAACCTAACACAACTACACCAAGCTGCATTAAACTTTCAACAAACATTCTTATTAGAAAAAGACATTAACCAACCAGTCGATGACCTCTGGAATTTCATCAAAAACCATCTTAAAAGCATTATAGAAAATCATATACCAACTAAATACACATCAAACAAAACAAATAAATGCTGGTTTAATAATAGACTAAAGAAGCTTTGTAAACAGAAGGAAAACCTATATAGAAAATTTAAAGAAACCAAGGCAGAAAGAGTTCACAAAAAGTATTTAAAATTAAACATCTAACCCAAAAAGTAAGCAGACAGCTGCAGAGTGAATACATAAACAATGTAATATCTAAAGATAACAACAAAAACCTATGGTCATACATTAAGTCTAAGAAAATGGAAACAACAGGCATAGTGACATTAAAAGATGAACATAACATAATACATAATGACAATGAAACTAAAGCAAACATCCTAAACAAATACTTTGCATCAGCATTCTCAGCCACAGGAGACAAAGACGTATTTCTTAATTTGAACCAAGTAGACAACATAGAAGATTTAGTAGTACAAGAAAATGGAATTCAAAAACTATTATCCAACACCAAACCAAATAAAGCATCTGGACCTGATGGTATTCCAGCTAGATTACTCAAAGAACTAAGCAATGAGCTAGCCCCAGTGTTCAAAATACTCTTTCAGGCATCGCTTAACCAGGGCAGAGTACCAAAGGACTGGAAAGAAGCTAATGTCACCCCTCTATTTAAAAAAGGAGAAAAATCTGACCCAGGAAACTACAGACCAGTATCACTTACCAGCATCACATGTAAAATCCTAGAACACATAATATGTAGCAACATCATAAACCACTTAGACAAACATAATGTTATCACCCCATACCAACATGGCTTTAGGAAATATAGATCATGTGAAACACAACTAATAGGACTAATTGATGATTTTTCAAAAGGTTTAGATAATAGTGAACAAATAGATGCTATTTTACTAGATTTTTTCAAGGCTTTTGACAAAGTTCACCACCATAGTTTGCTTAAAAAATTAAAATATTTCGGCATTAATGGTCCACTGCATCAGTGGATTAAAGATTTTCTGATAGGGATAGATAATAAATGGCTCTAAATCAACACCAATAACAGTAAACTCAGGTGTACCTCAAGGAACAGTCTTGGGTCCACTACTATTTTTAATTTACATAAATGATTTACCAAATTGCATTAGTTCAGGAACAAAAGTCAGATTATTTGCAGACGATTGCATAATATATAGAACAATAAAAACAACACAAGACACTGATATTTTACAGAGAGAATTAGATGAATTACAGAAATGGGAATCAAATTGGAGCATGTCTTTCCACCAAGAAAAAATGTCAGTTGTTAAAAGTAACAAAAAAACTAAAACAAATTAATTCCACTTATCTTATTCATGGCAAACCAGTAACACAGACTAAAAACGCAAAATACCTAGGTGTTATAATAAATGAAAAACTGTCATGGAATCCACATATTGATGAAACTACAAAAAAATCCAACAAAGCATTAAGGTTTATTAAAAGAAATTTCTATAAATCAAACAAGAACATAAAACTAAAATGTTATTTAACCTTGGTTAGGCCAATAATAGAATATGCATCCACCGTTTGGGACCCCTCAACTCAAGAAAACTTTAAGAAACTGGAACAAACAAAATAGAGCAGTGAGATTCATAACAAACGAATATTCACATTTGACTAGAGTAACACCATTAGTAAAATCACTAAATTTAGAAAGCCTTCAGGACAGAAGACTCAAAAGTAAAGTAGCAATTATACATAAAACACTGAACCATAATCTTCAAATACAAAAACAAAACTTAATAAAATACTCTGAAAGACACAAAAATAAAGGCACATTCCTTTTCCCCTATGCTAGGACAAATTGTTACAAATACTCCTTCTTCCCTAGTGCTATTAGAGCATGGAATGGGTTGCCTGAGCTGGCCAGAAAAACTAGTGACTTGGCAGAATTTAAGTCATTGGTTAATATGCATGACTAAATGCATAACGCGTAGGACGTAATCATCTTCTTTTTTGAAGTAACGTCTGTATTATATAAGATAAGATAATCTAATATTTTAATAAGCACTTCGCTGACACAATGGATAGTGTCTTGGTTTGAGTAGGCTTCAGCTTTCGAGTTCAAATTCAAGTCGATCAATTTAGTTTTTGTAAAGCTTGACTTCCGAACCGAAGGGTCCGGGGTTCGAATCCTGGTGAAGACTGGGATTTTTAATTTCGGGATATTTAGATGGCCTCTGATTTCAGCAAGCTCTAATGGGTGCCTGACATTAGTTGATGAAAAGTTGGTCGTTGTACTGGCCGTATGATACCCTCGTTAACCATGGGCCACAGAAACAGATGACCTTTACATCATCTGCCTCATAGATTGCTAGGTCCTAATGGGAAACTTTCCTTTTTTTTTATAATCCTATCACTTGTCTAAACCAGTTGGGAATGAGAACCGGGGTGGAATCTAAGGAGGTATCTGGGTGAATGTTATGTGAAATCTTTTTTAAAGCATAAAAATAAAAGGCCAAAACTGAGGTCAGGATAAGGCTCAGTCCAGTAATGGTCACATTTTTTTGGAACCTTCAGACAAGATGAACTCCCAGACCATGCATATCGTTGAGAGAACTTCTTCTCGATGGTCAAAGGGGCTAATAAAAAATCCACAACTCTCCGATTCCCTATTGGACATTCTAATTTTTATGCTCTTTTCTTTTTGTAAATAGTATGTGTACCCAAATACAAAGAATAAATAAAATGACGTCACTAAATTCGTAAAACAAACAACTAGTTCAGATCCACCAAGTTTCAAAAAACTTTTTACTAATAGTACTCCCTTAGTCCAGTAGAACATATCGTTAGTTGGCCTACATTTGTTAATAATCTGTCCCGTCACTTAACTTTGTCGTGCGGACACTTCGACTTGCGTCGTAGGAGTATCTTGACTTTTAGTCGTAGGTGTGCTTTTGACTTACATCGTAGGAGTATCTTGGCTTGACCTGCGTCGTAGGGCTGCTTTGACTTACATCGTAGGAGTATCTTGACTTAACGTGCGTCGTAGGGCTGCTTTGACTTACATCGTAGGAGTATCTTGACTTAACCTGCGTCGTAGGGCTGCTTTGACTTACATCGTAGGAGTATCTTGACTTAACCTGCGTCGTAGGGTTGCTTTGACTTGCGAAGTTGTAGTGTCTTGACTTACGTCATAAGGATACTTTGAATTTCGTCGTAGAAGTGCAGTGAAGTTTCGCGTAACCAAGTCCCTTTCTTCGAGCTCACTGTTTTGTACCTTGAACGATGTCTTGTGCCTGTAAAGTCATGCCTTTCAGTAGGATCAAACCAGTTCTCGTATCTCTATAGTATCGAGGAGATGATTTTTTTTTAGACAGTCAAAATGTTGACTTGTAAAAGTACAATCTCATAAAATTGACCTGAAATTTGTTACAAATCGGTCTTCAGTAACTTTTACTCATCTTTCAGCTAAGGCGTTTATATTCAAATTTTCACAACCATAAAGAGGTACACTTATTTTACCACTTGTTTATAAGCCATTAAATATAAAATTAAAAATCCCAAATCACACAAACACTTTCACAGTTTGAAAAAAGAAGATAATCCAGAAATCAATTATCTTTTAATCGTTATCTATAATTATTTCTTTAGTTAGAAATGAAAGAACCGACATAAAATAAAGAAACGTTATTTTAATACATAAACTTGTAATTAGCTTAAATTCAACACAAACCAAAAATTATTTAATATATATTCTTTTCTAATCTTAGCAATTATTTTTTATGCAACAGCCTATAAATAATAAAATAACTGTCTTCCAACCAGCCATTCTTATGTGATTGTCTATAGGCCGACATTGGTATGTAACATCTGATAGGCGACCATTCGCCTGTTAATTTTGATAGTCTGACACATGTATGTGATTGGTGATAAGTTAGAAATGACACCGAGTAGAGACGTAAGACTCGCATATGATTTCTATTTCTTTTCTTTTTCTATTGATGAATCATTAAGTTAATAACAAGGAAAGCAGACATTACAACACTAAAACGCTGTAGACATTGGGACCTGCCAAAGAGTGAGAATACGCCCCACGTTTGGTAACCCTAAATCTCTCTCTCTCTCTCTCTCTGTATATATATATATATATATATATATATATATATATATATATATATGTATGATTCTTAGCAAACACATATAAATCATGGAAGTATGTATGTCATTATGTGGGCTAAAACACGTCCTAGAAAAGATTTGTGTTAAATTGATGGTAAAACAAAAACACTAGCGTACAGCTGCAAATAAGCTTATAAAGTAAAAAGCCGTTTAGTGAAAGATCTGCAAGAAATGGAAGCGTATTTCTAAACAAATCCTTTGGTACTCTTGACTAGTTTGACCTCACGTGCAAGTTGTGCCAGAGCCAGACATCCGCACAATGAAGTCTTGTTGAAGTCATCAAAGAGTGACCCCTGGAGAAATGAAAAGAGTAGTATACTTTGAGATTTCAAATATTGGTGGATCCTTTTGCGTAACCCTATTGACATTCGAGCAGTAGCGTGGCTAAGAAATGCAAAGGAGTGCGGCCACACTTATCAGGTCCAATTTTTTTTAGGAAGAATGATGTTCTTTATCTCATTGAGTCCTTTGAGGAGAACAAGGTATAGTGCATGATTTACTCTGTAAGTATTAATTATTTTAGATGGAATCTTTCAATGAAAAAAATTTGCATATTTGATTTAAGAAAAGTAATTGTTAGCACACGTAAAGTATTCCTTTTATAATAATTATTACTATTATTTTTTAAATATTATTGTTCTTAGCACCAATCAAATGGAAAGACAGAAAACACAAAATTAATTAATAGCTGCTTTTCCGTAATGTAGGCCTACCTATTAAGTTATGTCAGCATGAAAGCGCTATATAAAAGCCATAATTTATTTATTTATTTATATATTTATAGCTTTTATATAGAGCTACTTTCATGCTTATAGCATGCTCAGAGCGCTAGGGTCCAATCCCAAATGTGGACCAGTGCGAGGAGGGGGTATCTGGGAGTAGGTTTTGCATCTTGCCTTTAGGCGCTTGGTAAAAATATATATGAGAAATAGAAAGAGAGTAAGAGCAGTGGAGTTAGAAAGAGAGGTTGCTAGATAGAGAAAGCAAGAGAGAGTGAGCGAGAGAAAAAGTGTGTGCGAGCGAGAGAATGCGAGAGAGAAAGAAATATAGTCCTCAAAACTGAATGTTATCGTGAGCAGTATCCACTGTATTTACACATAACTCTTGATGACTGAAAATCAAAATGTTTGAATCACTATTGTAATAGTTTTCATTTGTACATATTTTTTTCCTTTTTTTCCCCTATATTATTTAGATAAAAGCCTGAGTCAGAACGATGTCACCTACACAGCAGTCCCCCCCTCTCCTCTCTATGTAGCTGATTTAATGAAAAGAAATGTAAGTATAGATACTATTTGGTGTTAGCGGCTTTACGGGATTTTTTGGTATTTTATACGAGAAGTCTATTACATTCAACAAGTTATCAATACTCCACTACCTGGATGTTTTCCTTGCCTCTCACGTAGACCCTCAGACCAAAGAGGGTCGGAGCGGTACAGATCATGTAACAGAAGGCATCACAACAAGACTCCCCCAAGTCTCTGGCAATCATGAACTGCAGGCAAAATGGGCAAAACCATGCAAGCATGCCTAACAAATTAAAACATGTTAGAAGGTCAGAATCAAATTGACATGAGCAAGTTAAGGTAAAAAAAAAACGTAACCTATAATTGGGATGTAGTTTGTAAATAACAGCTGGGTAATATAGGAAACAATGTTTACGAGGGTGTCTTGTGGCCAGCACAACAATTAACTACATTTTATTTCTTTAACTGAAATCAGGTCCGCATTAGAGTTGGGACGAAATGGGGACTTCCTGTACAGATTGAGGTTACCCCCCCCCCCCCCCCAGTCTTGAAACGAGATTTGAACTTGTGTACATTTCGTTCTGATCCCAGGTGTTTATTACTCTGCCACCACCATACTCCAACATTGATATAGTTAGGCCTAGGACATTACTTTTAGTTCTTGATTTAAGGGAAAAAAATTATCTGATTTATAATATTTTATCAAGTAACATTTAATGTCAAGAGTACAAAAATCGATTTACCGTACACACATGCTAATATATCCAAAATCTAAATCTGTATGACTAACTAATACTTCTCTTTTGGGTTAAACTAAGTGTTCATACCTAATGTTATCCTAATCCTAATCATATAGTGTGACAAATCAGTCATATACGCCACAAACTGATATTAAAGAATACCTGACATTTGTTAAGGACTTTCATATTGATACCTTTGTAGTAATTTTACCTTCTCTAAATAATAAAAAGAAATGTTGATAATTCAAGAGAAGAAGAAAGGCTTAATTGTTTTGATAATTCGAATGACATGTTTTGTTGAATTTTACGTCGACCAATGGGAGTTGCGTGGCTAAGCGGTAAAGCGCTTAGCTTCCGAAGAGGAGCGCCCGGGTTCGAACCCTGGTGAAGACTGGGATTTTTAATATCGGAATCCTTGGGCGCCTATCAGTCCACCTAGCTCTAATGAGTACATGACATTAGTTGGGGAAGAGTAAAGGCGATTGGTCTTTGTGCAGGCCACATGACACCCTCGTTAACAGTGGGCCAAAGAAACAGTTTTACGTAGACAAATGTTATTTAAAAGTCTTTAAGCCCAGTGCAGCTATACAAACACATATACACGCTTACACAAACGTACACGTGTTCATGTCAGAGCAACAGTCGCAGATCCCAGTGGACCAGGGACGCTTGTTAGCTCCAGGCTGGGCATTAATCACGATGTTTGTGTTGCTCTGCACTTGCTGAGTCGAAGGCGCCACTAAATTTTGTGGAGAGAGCCAGAACGGCTGCTGGTGCTGAGGCCAAGAGGCAGACTGGTGAGGCTGTTGTGAAATTACATCGGTGGCAGAGGGCTGAGTGGTGGCCGCTGGTGGTGGTGGTGGTGCCTGTGAAGCAGCAATGAAGAAATAACAATGAATGCATCTTATATATTAGACGTTACTTTTAAAAAATTACGCCCTACTCATTTCATGCGTCAATCTAGTCCTGCAACAAGCCGATCTAAACATTTGTGACAAAGTTTCACTACTACTAGATACTTAGAGCTAGGCTAGTAGACATGGAGCCTTGGATTTCGGTTATGTTTGAGATTTCATTCCTGAGACCTCACCAATAGGGGGCCTAATTTGCCTATGACTATAGCCAGCCCTGTTCCCCGACCCCAATTTTACATATCCTCACAGTAAAAGGCAATGTCCCTTATTGTTGGTGTTGTGTATGATTGGTAACTTACCTCTGGATCCCCTTTCTTGGTTTTAGCTGTGTCAGACATTCTCAGAAGATGTCTAGAAAGATGGACAAAAGCAAGCAATAGAAAAAAAATAATACTTAAAAAAAATAATTTAAAAAAAGACTTATTTAATGGGAAGAACCGCTGATTACTGCTTTTAACTGAAAATTTCAGGGTTTACCTCCCTTTCTGTTATATACAAAATTTATTCATTAGTACTAAATTACTAACTTATTAGTTAATTTTTGGATTGATTCATGTCTTGTTGTGTTTAATGAATAATTGTGCTAAGTTTTAACTTGATCTGGTAACGGATCAGACAAAAAACATGTTCAAACTTTTTACCAGACAGACGAACAGACAGACAGATTTAGTGAGTTGATATAAGCTTTGTAAAAAGGAAGAATAAATAATTCCAAGATAATAACACATTTAAAATAGAATGAGTAAATAACCTCGCAAACAATTTTTTGTTTAAACCTTGCAGTATTGAGAAATATGGCAATGATTGTGTGGTTCTTCCACTTAGATTTACATTGTTTTCGAAAATAAAAAGTGTTTGAAAAATTATTTAGATTGATTTACATTCATATAAATTTGACAGTGAAGATATTTTTGTGCTAATAGGATTAATACAAATGTTGTTTTTTTTTAAATAACCTCATAATAGTAACATATATATTGTTGAATTGAGTTTAAAACTTTTAATATCAAGAGCAACTGTAATCGATAATGTATTTCTTCAGTGTGTTATTACAGAGGCCACTCCGAACCTGCAAATGTAACGTTACTTTGTAATCACAACAAATTTCCATAAGCATCAATAAAGCAATCTTAGTTCTAGACAGAAAGTCTTAATTGATAGTGTGAACATTATAACACTGAAATCAAATACGTGTTAGCAATGATTGTTTCTTTGGTTGTATGTTTGTATCGATTTGATATGTAAGTTGCGTAAGGATGTTGTTGATAAGTTTGTAGTTTGGTCAGGCGATAATAAATACAGTAATAAGTAGGGCCTACTTCGGGCCTTAGAGAAGGATTACTGTAATCCCTCTAAATAAAGGGGCTTTAACTTTATCTACAAATCGTGCGAGAAGTAGAAAACACGGGCTCAAACATTGTATTAAAACGAAATTGTTCTTGAGTGTCTTTTGCTACACCAGCCATAACTCCACACACACACACGCACACTGAAATACTAAGATTGGGGGGGGGGTAAGTCCACCCAGCTCTAATGGGTACCTGACTCGATTTGGGGAAAGTAAATGCGATTGGTGATTATGCTGGCCACATGACACCATGCTTGTTAACCGTTAGACAAAGGAACTGATAACGGAGGTGCTTATTACTCTTGTCTATCTAGGTCGCATGGTCTAAAAGGGGAAACTTTTAGTTACTTTACCATAGTTTTCGGTGTGCAATACAAATACTAAACAATGTATGCAACTTACATCAACCAAAATTAAGCACATTGCAAAAGTATAGTACACCTTTTCATAACTACGGATCCTGTAGGATGGCCTAAAGACCAGTTATAATAAAGTTTCTTTGGTACTAAATTTTTGGGTTAAACTTGGATTCTTTTTGTTTTGAAATGTTTAGATCAATATTAAAACATTGTTTCAATGAGTGTTACATTAAGGTGAATTTCACCGTGGATATTGTATGTCAGCATTGAAATAAACTTTTTAATTTGTCTCATTGTTTTAGAGAAACTACCAAGAGATGCAACTATTATTTAACTTCAACATTTGTTTCACCGCTTAACTCTTAGTTAACTCTTAGTTAACTCTAAGAATGTTGATGGGAGAGCTCGTTGGTTTTAACTCCATACATCTGGTCTTATTAGTACTTGAAGACGCTTAACTTCTTACTTACGTAGACTTAGATCCACCTGCGCCGTTCGGTGCTTTGGGCGGCAAGCTGTCTCCACAAAGATCTGTCACTGGTAATGTCTGAAGCCTCCTCCCACCTGGTGTCCGCCGCTCTGAGGTCCTCCATGAAAGTGTGGCGCCAAGTTATGCAAAGACGTCCCTGTTTGCGCTTTCCTCGTATTGGCCTCCATGTCATCGCAACTCTTGGTATGCGTAGTTAATTTTGTCAGAGAACATGTCCCGCAAACCTTATTTGACGAGCTGTTACATCACGGCATAGGATTTTCTTGCTTGAGACTTGATCTCTGTAACTGACTCCCAAAATCCGTCTTAGCCATTTTTCCTGCATTCTTGAATAAGGCTTGAACACTTTATAAACAACATACGGTCGACGCTTATTTACATTTACAGCTGACAATTTCAGTGTGGGTTAGGGTTAGGGCACATTTAAACTAATAAGAGGAAGATTCTGTGGCATTTTACGTCTCGATAGACCATCTCTCCGTTTGCAAACTTCTTGTGTGACTAAAGAGGCCAGTCCATAGGTTGGGCCTATGTAATCACCAGGCGCTGTTGTACTTTCACCCTTTATTCTACTTTTCTGTTCTGTATGACATCTGCAATCCGGGACCTTTCCTTTATATTCGCTCTCCATGTGGATCTATCTAAGATGAAGAACTACTTCAATAATCTACATCAACTCATTTCAGAACTACTTTAGTCACGTGGTTCTGTTTCTCGTCTCCAAATGTAACTCTTTTGTATCAGTCATTCTCTTCACTTTTATCCATTCGCCTGCGTCATTCGGACTCAAGTATTACATCAGAATTCATCATCCAGTATAAACGCGCATCAGACTTCATAACAGCGAATTTTTTTTAAAAAGTTAAAAATTGCCTTCAAGCATTCTTACGTTTTATTTGAATTATAAAAGAAACAAAAAACAAAACAAAAAAAAAATACAATCCCGAAAAGAATTTAAAAAATAATTTAAAAGATAATACATCCATTATTTAATTTCAAATCTAATAAATTTTAATTTTTTTATTTTTTTTATTTGGGTATAGAACCCGAACGAAACACCATCAGTTTCTGGAAAATATGCATTTTCTGATTCCGACAACAAGGAAGATATACTGTGCGATTATTTATTGGTATGTTTATTATATTGACATCTAAATCTAACACTAGTCTTAAAGTTTTAATTTATAAATCGTACGTTCTAGTCTACGTCTACTTCTAGATCTAGAATCTAGATATCTATCTTTATATATAATTCTCTTCTTCCATAATTAGGTCAGACGAGAAATAAATAGGAAGATCACTCTCTTATTTCTGCGGAGAGTCACCCCATAAAAAAAAACGAGAGGGGGGGGGGGAGAACACGTTTTCACAGCTCGCTTCGGATGGCTGCGCGCTGGACTATCAAACCCTGCCCGCTCCCATCCCATGCGGGACGTTTGGACTAGGAAGTAAACCAAACTATCGTCAACTCTGAAGGAACATCCGAAACATGTAAAACATTTTACAAACACTAAATAGCAGGGCCGGACTTAAGCATTGTGGGACCTATTCGAAACGGATTTCGCGGGGCCAAGTTTGGGTAAGGAAGCTGACAATAAGTCTAATTTAAGAGTTTGTATTAGAAAATAAATTCGTCTATGCATTTTATTCACTCTTTACTAGGTACAGAATTACTTTACGAGCCTTGCGTGTAGCAAAGTCATACAGTATATCATAATAATTCTGTTTCCCACATAGATCCCGCTCAATAGCAAGAATTACCAAATATTTCAATCTATCTTTGAGAATTGTTGACCTCAAGTAATTCTTTATTAGTTTGAGGTGCGAGAAGCTTCTTTCACCTGATTACACAATTACGGCTAATGCATAATGCCGTTTTTATTAATAGCGCGTAGGATTGACAATTTCCATATTGAATGACGCCCCCAAATTTTTTTCTATGCATTTCCGTATATTTTAAGGACTTTTTCATATATTTTGCAATTTCGGGTGATTTCCAGGAGCTCCTGGTAAATCGACAGGAGTGCGCGGGAAATCTGTTTTAAGTTATAAAATGGTTTAATTTAATTATTTATACTCCTTGAATTAGCGCGGGTTCCATGAAAGTGCGGATCCTTCGGTCACATATGTTGCAGTGGCCTAAGACCGGCCCTGCAAAATAGCGGCGTATGCTATGCCGCCGGTCGACTAGTAATGTATATTACATTTACGTAAATATATTTATAAGCCACGCGTATAAAATTCAATGAAAATGAACCAACTTTGAATTTAATCTCTTGCCAAATTTACATTTATTTATTTGTTACTTTAAAACATTATACAAACCAAACCAGAGCTTTCGCCGTGTGCCCAACTAGCCAGTAATTCTTTTTTTCAGCGTAAATATCAACTGTTAAACTTTTAGGACAATCTTTAGAGCCGTTTTTGAGATCAGCTCTCCAACCACCCAGGCTTCATGAAGATGTGACTTGAATAGAGATATTGAAACAAAAAAAAATTAACTACGTTTATGTCGTAATTTTATGTTAGCTGCTATGATAGCTACTTCTTACCTTAACCAGATTTTGTCACTTTATGGCATGACATTGAGAGGTGAAAGTGACATGTTCTGGCAGCTCTCCATGTCGTTCGACACGTTAATCCACTTTGTTCCCATAAGTACGTAGTGGTCCCCCCCCCCCATTCTTGATTTTCTTTTGTTTGTTGAACTGTTTTGTTTTTGAATTTAAAAAAAAAAAATCCTAAATCCTTATGTATAGAAATATAAAAATATGTTAAATAAAATCACGTGATCTCAAAGTATTTTGTAAGATACAAAAGTTCTAAATCAATAAATATTGGGAATTAAGAGTTGCTTACAAACCATGTTTGTTGATGATCATGCTAGGCTTAGATGTGTGGGGTTCACTTGAAGACTAATAGTTTTTGAAGGCCTCAACACTGACCTGCAATGTCTCAAACTGTGGACAGTTTACACATTTTTTGACTCTTAGTGTAAATAAACTATTTGTATTTATGTTTACTTTGGATTTTGATAAGCCTCATGAGCTGTATACATTGCTGTACCTAGAGGTTATACTTAGTAACCTAGGAAACATAAGCTGGGAGTCATTGGTTAATATGCATGACTGAATACATGAGGCGTAGGACGTAATCATCTTCTTTTCGGAAGTAAGGTCTGTATTATATAATATAAGATAAGCTAAGATAAGATAAGGGACCAATATACCACTGGACGAACGTGCCAGCACACCTTTAACACTGATTGGTTGATCTTAACATCCTAATTCTAGCTACAATTCTTAAGGGGGCTCGTTATTAACACATGGACTGTTACTGACGATGCATCTCGTTGACTATTTTTAGCTATACCCGCTAGTAAGTAATATTAATAGATCAAATCTTTATGTAACATGGGGTGTTCTTTAGGAGCAGCCTCATCTATACGTAACGCATTGATAGATGTTCCTGTGTTCCTATCGTCAAAGACTGAACTAGCGCTTGGAGTTTCTTTCCTGTGATCCAACCCTCAAGACAACCACCTTCACAACCACCCAAGACACCCCCTATATATAGAGGCGATTTGTTCCAAAGTTGCCAGAAATACCTAGCCTTCAATGGACTAATAGATGGTTTTGAAAATGTAACATGAGGCACAGGACAACTTAGTGCAATGGAAAATTAAAATACACTTTATGCAATGGGGAAAAGGGGCAACAACTTAAATTGATAGCGAGGATCACGTGATAAATTGATTACATAGCCAATACAAAATTTACAAACTCAATACACTAATTACAGATTTGACACAAAGATTACATATTCGATTCAAGGATTACAGATTGATGTTGAGAATGCATATTCGATACAAAGATTACAAATTCAACTCAATGATTTTAGACTCGATACATTATTATTACATATTTTTTACATCATCCATTGTTGCATTTTCCTTTCCATTGGCATCGATCCATAAGATCCTGGTTGTTTTAGTATATATTTGATATGAATGTTGAATTGATTTATAAAATGTCTTAAAATAATTACTTGCAGTAATTTTATTTCCCTTTGGAATCATAAACCTCAATAATTAAGTATGAACCTCATGTATAGTTCATATTATAAACATATTGTTATGGGAATTAGAGAATTAATTATTTGCTTCGGAAATAGGGGAGGTTTTTACTTAATGACAATGACGTGACTTTAAAAACAAGGATAGGGTTTTAGAGTTAGAAAGAAATAGAAGTCAACATGAACAGACGACTTTCATATCAACGTAGATATGAGACGCATTTTATAAACGGCTGGAAGTAGACGACATTCGATGGTTCCCTTCATTGTAATTAAACTTGTTTCATATTCAGCATCAGCGTTGACTAACTTCTATTGCTTGTTAGGCCTTTTGCCGGTGTTAGTGGATTCTACATTACGATCAGTGTCACCTCCGTTTGGGTTGTTTGCATTAGACACCGCGGAAGCGCCTAACAATATATATATATTTCAGACGTTGTCATCTATAGGGCAGATGAGGCAGATGATTTAATGGTCATCTGTTTTTATGGCCGGTTAACGAGGGTGCCATGTAGCAAGCCCAACTTTTAAGCGCCTTTACTTCTCCAAGTAATCATTTTAATTATTAAATTCTAAAAATATTATGCAAAAAAAATGCTAACCCTTTTTTTACTTTAAAAGATCATTTTATAAATCAGGTAACAGCTAATCCTACTTGTTACCATCCGTGCAGCGGTATCTCTATCGTGGACGTCTGGCAAAACATATAACGTACTAAAGAACAAAAAGCATTTCTGGATAGTGATTAGGGTCTTCCTGTTCTAATCTAAAAAAAAAAACAACAACTAAAGAATTCGTCATGAAAGTCTAAATCTCATGACTAGACAAATACAAAATATTATTATGCAGATCTAAAGTCTCACCAATGATTGCGTAAAGTTCTGGAACATTGACTATTTCAATTTTTTTTTTTTATTCTCATTGAAAAACGAAGCTCGTGATCACATATGGCATTTTGGCTCTATAAGATACAGAATCGTATCAACAAATGTGATTCCTAAGCTTTGGTCTCCCGTAAGATAAATTGTGTACAGCATTCAGTCAGAATGAACGCACTCTCGAAATCTTGTATAATTGTTAAATGTAATCAATATTTATAATTAATACAATACGCCTTTTCTTCAAGCCCGAAGATTAATGAGGAAAGCAGTATTTCCCAAGCCCCAGCTGAATAAACAATTATCATTAAAAAAAAAAAATAGAATAGAAAAACAAGATAAACATTAAAAATACTTTTTTTTTAAAGACAATACCTCATTTTTACATCTTATAGAGAA
This sequence comes from Biomphalaria pfeifferi, assembly GCA_030265305.1. NCBI lineage: Eukaryota > Metazoa > Mollusca > Gastropoda > Planorbidae > Biomphalaria > Biomphalaria pfeifferi. The sequence goes on from JASAOG010000253.1 coordinate 71,763, forward strand.
ATTACTTTTTTTTTTCTTAATCACTAATGAATGTAAGATTTAAAACCAATACAAATTTTTTTACCACTCAACATTTTCACCCGAGAATAAATACTTGTTATGCAAATGTATGGATCTAGTCCACTTAATATCCCAATGAGATTCATAACGAACGGATATTCCCATTTGACTAGAATAACACCTTTAGTTAGATCACTAAATTTAGAAAGCCTTCAGGACAGAAGACTCAAAAGTAAAGTAGCAATTATGCATAAAACACTGAACCATAATCTTCAAATACAAAAACAAAATCTGATAAAATACTCTGAAAGACACAATCATATGCTAGGACAAATTTGTACAAATACTCCTTCTTCCCTAGTGCTATTAGAGCATGGAATGGGTTGCCTGAGCTAGCCAGGAAAACCAGTGACTTGGCAGAATTTAAGTCATTGGTTAAATGCATGACTAAATGCATGACGCGTAGGACATAATCATCTTCTTTTTTGAAGTAACGTCTGTTTCATATAAGAGTAGATAAGCCTTTAGATCTAGATTTAGAAGACGATGCGCATAATTTTCCAGAACATTATTTTTATTAATTAATTCTAGAAGTAATAATGCCTTACATTCGGAAATTCTCGAACGCGATAGTCCTTTTAAGACACAAGAGACCTTTCAAAACCGATGTAAGATCTAGATCTAGACCAAGTTCCCTTGCCAAAGTTAAATATATTCAATTTTTACTTTGAAAAATGATAACTGTCTAACTAGAGTTTTCCCTGTGTGGCCAATAAGCTAGTAATTCTTTTCTCATCGATATAATACAAATCTTAAATACTAATCTTAAGCTAGTAATTCTTTTCTCATCGATATAATACAAATCTTAAATTTCTTGGATAATTGTTGGAACTGTTTTGATATCAGTTTCCATCCTCAATAAATGTATTGTAATAAATCAATTATTCCTTTAAAAAGCTAAAGGTGGTATAATATTCCTTCTTCCCATTCTATTTATTTACGTATTTCTTCAATATTGCAAAGTGTCTTTCCACTGACATCGCACAATGAGCTTCTTTTGTTACAGTACAGCTAATTTCTTTACAAGATAGTTCAGCTCTTAGTTTGTTTTACAAGTTTCGTATGTTTCCTTTAGAGTTAAACAGAATCCACATCCTAGTCCAAACCTCAAAAATTTGAATCGAGGGTGAGAGTATCGTGTTTTAGAAAAAAAAGAAACAAATTTGGTAGTGGGATAAAAATATAAAAAAGAGCTGGGAGATCCTGGTCGAAACTAACTAGAATTGGATAATTTTTACAAAGATTATATCAACTCAATCTGTCCGTCTGTCTGTCTGTCTGGTAAATAGTGTGTACCCGTTATTTCCGCCACGCCCATTCTCGGATGAAACTGAATTTTGGCACAAGTTTTCATTGACGTAGACAAGACATGAATAAATAAAAATGAAAAAGGAACCAATTAGACGATTAATTACTCGTAATTCATTATTTTGTTTAATAGCAACAAAGGAAACTACTACTTCAGTATAAAGAGATATGGCAAGCTGAATCAGGTGACAGGTGGCCCTAATGAGACCTGTTACATCTATTGCTCACATATAAATAGATTAAAACCATCAAATTGTTTTTTGTTTTTAATTTCTTATGGACTTATTATGAATATAGTAAATTAGATTGAGAGTTTATAACCGTCTCAAGCTTCTTTATCTAGTATAAAACCTTATTGTAATTCTCAACACGATAATAAGGCTAGTCTTCGAGTCCGAAGATTAGGGAGGAATGCAGTATTTCCCGTGGCTGCGCAGTCCCAGCTGTGACCTACATATTTTGCCACACCCAGGGCAAGCATAACCATTGTCCGCAGGCGGTCGATTTAGATCAACACAATGTAAAACAATAATACAATAAACAGTATAAACGTCAAGGATGTAATTGAATATAAAGTGCATTTATTTAAACAATCATTGTTGAACTTCTAGGTATAATATGGTAATTAGAAACCTATGATACATTTAATGATCTGTTGGAATTCACATTTTCAAAATAGGTCAACATGCAAGGTCCATCTAAAAAGTACAATAATTACATGATTATATAAAAGTTAAAAGTTCTCTTTTCAGATTATGTGGTCTATAGGGCAGACGATGTTTAGGTTGTTTCTGTGGCCCACGGTTAACGAGGGTGTCATGTGGCCAGCACAACGACCAACCGTTGGTAAATAATAATAATAATGGCATTTTTTTCGATTCCTATAATTAAGGATGAATGTAGTGTTTCACATGGCTATACAAATCCAGTTACGACCTACATATTTTTCCACAATTTATGCAGACAAGCCGTTGTCTGCCATGGCTTAGTAAAAAGATGTCCTTGAAGCTAATACGTTTAGCCATAAAGCTTATAAGTTTAGCCATAAAGCTTATAAGTTTTGCCATAAAGCTAATACGTTTCGCCATAAAGCTAATAAGTTTTGCCATAAAGCTAATACGTTTCGCCATAAAGCTAATAAGTTTTGCCATAAAGCTAATACGTTTAGCCATAAAGCTAATAAGTTTTGCCATAAAGCTAATACGTTTAGCCATTGTCTAGACCCTAGTCTGTGGTGACATTGAGACAGATCTAAACAGAACTAGTTGCGAACGTTGAAATAGTACATGAAAATATAAATACAAGATATACATTATTGGAAAGGATTGTGGTTTTTCTTTTCTTTTTTGTTGGTAAATGAAACAAACTGGGTAGGCCATGACATCAATCGATATAAAAGTAAAAGTAGCAAGAAAGTCGGAGTAAACTATAATTGACACGTAATGGCCTATAGAATTGGGAGTGGTTTATTATCGAACTCTTTAGAGACAGTCAAATAATTTACATCAGCACTGGCAGAAGAAAAGCGACAGAGAAAAAAAAAAATCCAATCAAGGCAATGAGACAAAAGCCCCAGCGAAAATAACCTGCCCAGAGTGCAGGGCTGTCACGTCAGTTTTAGAACCCCTGTAATATTTTGTGACTAGTAATCACTGAACCATTCCGTGCATGATTCGCACGAGTTTTTTGTTTTCCTGGTCGGGGACTGACCACGAGGTGGAGAGGTCAGTTGATTTTGGACTCTCGTAAGTAGAGGAGTGTTTTGGATATTAATGTACAAGTAGAGTGTCATTGAATTGATTTGTATTCAGGACTAATTTTCTTGGATGTATTTTGTGATGGCTGAAGTCGCCAATATATTATGATTCATTATTTTATGTAATAAAAACCATGTCTGCTACAAGTGAGTCTATTACTTATTATAAATATTGTGGTCAAAGAGTTCAGTATATTAGTGTTTTCACGCACTGGCAAATCTAGTGCGCGTGTGAAAATATTTAGTTATCAGTAAAGAACATTGTAGAGGTATCCACAACACAGAGACATTCGCGTCATCACGCCTATAACAAAACCAGGCTGTGACAAGGGCTCACATCGGTCTCACCGACCACATTATGAGGCGCAAAACCACAGTGCAAAGCCCTCAGCTACCTGGACGTCTAAAGTGGTAATCATCGAACCACGACTGACGAACTAAATTTACAACAGCATAAGTAACAAGGACACAAAGTTTGGACAGCGACCACATAAACACTCACATAACACTATGAGATCAACTTTCAACAAAAAGACTATTTCGATTAGTTGAACTTGATAAAAACAGTCCAACTTAAATAATGTAACAATGACAACAGATAAAAAACGTATTGATGCATAATCCTTACTTTGAACTCAATTGAAAGAAAGAAAAAAAGTTCCCCTTTCAGACTATGGGGTCTATAGGGGCAGATGTTGTTAAGGTCATCTGTTTCTTTGATCATCGGTTAACAAATAGGGTGTCATGTGGAGAGCACAACGACCAACTGCTTTTACTTCCCCCCTCGAAAGTCAGGCACACGTAACAGTTGGGTGGACTCCGCGGGTCCTAAAAATCCTGAAATTAAAAATCCCAATCTTCACCGAGATTTGAACCCAAGACCCCAGGTTCGGATACCAAGCGCTTAACCACTCAGCCACCGCGCCTCCAGGTAACATACGTAAAAATGACAGTAGTATTGCATCATGTCTAAGATAAATTGATGATGATGATAGGCCTAATGTAATTAGAGATCAGAATTATAAAACATTTAGAAGATAAGGTGGCTTTCTGGTCTTGTGGTAAGCGCTGTGAACTGTCGTTCGATGGTCTCTCTGGTCTTGGGTTCGAACCCTGAGAGAGGGTTGGCCTAGGATGTAATAATTAAAAAATATGAAGAAATTTAAGAAACATGATTACTAGACTTTATACAATGGTGTCTCATTTCAATCATATGCAAAAGTAGTACCGAGAACGTTTCCATGGTGCGCATTCTTTTTATGAAAGTTAACAATAGCTTTTGTTATGTGTTAATACTCCGAATTAAATATGCATGCCTCTAAAAACGATTTGAACTAGAAATGCTGGGTTTGGAAGTGAAGCGCTTGCTAAGCAGTTTTCTCACAGTACACATATTGATTAGACCAAAGTGTTGAAATACAAGATGATAAGAGAATGTATAACAAGGCAGAACGTTTTGAATGTATAGGGAGTGTAAAGAAAATAGTGAAGTAGATAGTGAGCAGTAGTGAAATATATACAGATCTACATGTTGAGAACACAGGAACAAAAATTTCATGTAGTTCAAATAATAAGGATGGTTTCCCTTTTTCACATGACTACACAAACCTACGTAAGACCTACATATTTTGCCACTCCTGATGCAAAAGTTCTAGCGTCAAGTCTAAGTAGTGATCTTAGCTTGGTGTCAAGTCTATGTGTTAGACTCAGTGTAAAGTCTTGGTGTCAAGACTTGTTTATCCAGTCTCAATTTTCTATATTGAGAGTACAACTTTAGGTCTACAGTCTACAGGACTGAGGTCTTCATCTCACTAATCTCAGTTGGTCGTCTGGTGTTCAAGTTGGTTTTTCATGAGTCTGAGGTTCAAGATTCCAGACTGTGGGTTGCCTTGGTCAGACCTGATGTTATAGTATGAACTATAAACTTTTAGAATTGTCGTCAGTGAACAGTATCGGATCTAGAGGCTAGATCTATGTGGATTATCAGTTGTTGTGTTGGAAGTCTATTTGAACAACTGGTAATGAATATATTAAGGTAATGATATTGTTCAAATAATGATCATTTATATGTCGCAAAGAAAATAACTGGATCATTTTAGATTACATATTATTGCACATATATCTATTGATATTGATACTATTATTATCATTCATCATACATCAGCTCATTTGTAAATGTATCACTGGAATAAATTTTTATTGTTATTTAACATCATACACTTAGTTTATTAATTTATATACATCTGTATGTATATGGTGTTCAGGCTGAACTTGGGCCAAACTATTACAAGTTCAGAAAATAATAACAATAACACACATTGAAATAATATTAATTTTAAATAAATATTCACATTTAAAATATCTATTAATAGTTTGATAAGTACAAGAAAACAAGAACCTGACAATCTCTTTATCTCAATATTGAAATTTAGTTTTGAATATATTATAAAAAAAATGAACATTGTTATAAAATATCATACTATCTAATGTTCGTTCTTTACCCTTGACTTCTTGTAAGTAAAGTAAAGTATTTTTTCCGACCTTGCGATCAATAGGGCAGATGATATATATGTCATCTGTTTAAGTGGCCCGTGGTTTATGAGGGTTTCATGTGGCCTGAACAACGACCAATCGCTTTTCTCTACCCATCTAAAATCAGGAACCCTTAAGAGTTGGGAGAACTCATGGGCGTCCCTAAATCCCGACATTAAAAAATACCCAGTCTTCTCCGAGATTCGAACCAGGACCCTCTAAATTCGGAAATCAGGCGCTTTACCACTAGGACTCCACGTCTCCTATTGACCAAACAAATATCACAATGTTCAACTTATTGTGTATCTCTTTCTTGAGCATCTTAGGCAGAAGCTAAGACATAACATATTAACAGAAACTTTGTTAATGGTAATGAATAAATTCCCTTTGTAAAAACTATTTGACAATAATGATGTCTAAAGCAATGTTTCCCAAGCTGTGTTTCGCAGAACCACAGTGTCCCGCGAGGCCTGAATAGATGTTCCGAGAACTATTGGAATAATTAACTAGAATGTCACCACGTGAATCAATCTCTCTGAAACAAAGAAGCAAAATGTTCCGCTAAATACTCAGAATGTGTGAAATGTTCCGCTAAATGCTCAGAATGTGTGAAACGTTCCGCTAAATACTCAGAATGTGTGAAATGTTCCGCTAAATGCTCAGAATGTGTGACATGTTCCGCTAAATACTCAGAATGTGCAAAGTGTTCCGGTATGGAAAAGGTTTGGACAACAATGATCTAGCGTTATCATTCAGTATGAATATAAATGGCGTTCATGAAGGCATTTACATTGGCAACCAATAGACGTAGGTATTGATAATCTATGCATCTAGAAACACAAAAAGAAATTCATAAATAGACTGCCAACAAATCCATACGGGAACATTGCTATTACATATCTTGATATAGTAGTCAACAGTAGATACACTTTTTTTCAACAACTAATTAGTACCTGGAGACGAATAAAAAAATCATTTACTTTTGTTAATAAATAAATGAAATAGGAAATTTAAAAAGTGACAGATATCATGTTTATTCCCATTTTTTTTTTTTATAGACAATGATTATCACCACACAATCATTACCATCATCATCAGCATCATTACCACCATCATCATATAAAAAAGGAAAATTTTCCTCTCATAACTTTTGATCTATATGGCGAATAATGTTAAGGTCATCTATTTTTGTGCCCCATGGAAAACGAGGGCGCCATGTAGCCAGCACAACGACCAACCGCATTTACTTTTCTTAAGTAATGTCAGATATCCATTAGAGCTGGCTAGACTGAGAGGCGCCCTAACGGTCTTGAAATTAAAAATCCAGATCTTCACCAGGATTCAAACTCAGGCCACCACCCGATTAGGATGCCAAATACTTTACCTCTCAGCCACTGCGTCTCATATTAACATCATAATCATCATTAAATCATTAGTATCATAACCTTCACCTTCATCATCATTATTATCTTTATCATCATAACCACATTTTCCATCATTATTATTGTCATCATCATCATCATCTCTATCCGACTCTGTCATCATACTCGATCGGATTGGTTACTTGAGAGAATCATAATACTCTCTATTAAAAGTCTCCGATAGGAAGGTTGAAAACAAATGAACTGCGCATGTAGAGAAAATACTTATTTTTTTTGCAAACAATGAACCAATCGCTTTACCATACTTGCTTTTTTGAAGGCCTAGAGAAGCACAACAAGAAAGTTATATATTGGCTTTGAAAAATCTCTGGTCTTTATAAACTAATTTTACTTCATCTTATTTCCTCCAAGTATGGATACTCGTCTGCTATGGCGAAAGTTTTTTGAAAACCTTTAAGGGAATGCTGCCAACCTTTCTTGCAATGCTCAAGAGTTCTCGATAGTTTTAGCATCCACAACCTTTTAGACTAGTGTCTTAACTTGGTGCCTAGCAACCATACCAAAAAAAAAAAAATGCTACACGCTTAAACAAGCTTCACACCTTGCAGGGGATCCAGTTACGTATTACGAGAAGGAAAACTCTTAAAAACTCGGAATTCAAACCTACGCTGCCTTGCAACTATACCCAAACACAGGGAAGGCTTCAAGAGTCAAGCCTGAGGAAAAGTCACAAGCTCTAGGCAGCTTGTGGTACACAATGTTACAAGATGACAGAACCTGCTACGCCACTGATCCCAAACTGTTATCGGATATGTGATGTTCCTTGGGACACATTGCTGTTTATAGTGCATAATCGTTTCTATTATCCATTTTTTTTGTATTAATTCAGTAGAAGATAACATTGTCAAAAATACACAAGACAAAATAATGTCTCATGTTCTCATAATGATAAATCCATTTTTTTTAGGAAACCTTAGAATTTGCGCTATTCAATTATAGCTTTATCATCATAGGAATCCTTGGGCCTCTTTTCTTCTCCTCTTTTTGGGGCTTTATGCTTTATTTTTTTTTTTTGCGATAAATTTTGATTCCGTTTAACACAACTGAGCCAACCAGCCTAGCTATTTCTGTAACACATTCAGGGAAAAAAAACGGTTGAGCTTAATTGCATAAGTATAAAGCGGTAGACTACTCTTCACATCTTACCTTTAATCTGTGGCTATGATGACGGACAAAAGAACAAATAAGAGGAAACAGTTTTCTATCTGTTTCAACATCAAGGATACACCAGCGTTGTCTACGGAATTACAAGATAAATATGGCACTTAGTCATAAGCAAATAAGTAGATTGTAATTTCTAAACAGTTTATAATTGTATTTCAATATGTTTTAAACGCCAGAGACATTTTGACTTTCTAGGTACATGTGGTCATGCAATAACAGGTTGTAGGAAACGTGTGATAATACTCAAACCTGGGAGAGTTAAACCTAGGGTACTCAAACCTTGGGGAATTAGACCTTGGGGTACTCAAACCTTGGGGAATTAAACCTGGGGCACTCAAACCTTGGGGAATTAAACCTGGGGTACTCAAACCTGGGGTACTTAAACCTGGGGTACTTAAACCTGGGGTACTTAAACCTGGGGTACTCAAACCTGGAGTACTCAAACCTGGAGTACTCAAACCTGGGGTACTTAAACCTGGGGTACTCAAACCTGAGGTATTCAAACCTGGAGAAAACAATGTCAGAAGAGCGTGAGGGTAAAAAAATGCGGAATAAAGTTGGTGTAAGGATACTACGATTTGGTAAGTAATTACTTTGCGATGTGAGAGGGTGACATAGTTGTTCTGACAGGTACGGGGGAAGAGTTAGCGAACGGATTTTGTGATGCTCTTAGGCAAGACACCATCAGCAAATGACATGCAAATCAATGCCGAAAAAACACATTACCACAAACTAAACTGAGGCTTATATTTGCTTAACAAAAAAACATTTGTTCATAACTCGATTTCAAATGTATGAAACTGATGATGGTCTAACAAATCTCATTCTGTTAATTTCTTATATTATTTCATTATTGTAATGAGTCTTTCCATTGAGTTTGGAAAAAATCAAATTATTTTATAATGTCAGGGGTTGGTTTCAGAATTGTGTTGTCCACACAATCAAATTGTAACCCTATCGCATATTATCCTGGTTTGGAGCTGCCATTGTTAACACACTGAATAAACACAGTGTTGAAAAAAAATTCCTTGAGTTTAATTTTTTCAAATTGAATTCAATAGAATAATTAATCCATTGATTAGTAAAATCCTCATTTAAACTAAATCAACTGTCTTACTCTTACATTGTAAGCTTAATTCAAACAACGACTGCTCCCCTAAATAATAACAACTAATTATAAGTGTAAGGCCAAACTAAGTTATACTCTTACATTGTATGCTGAATTCAAACAATGACTGCTCCCCAACGCCATTATCGACACTCAGAATACAATATGTACTTTTTGAAATCAGTTGGAGATCTAAAAATTCAACATTAATGCTGCCAAATGGTCCGATCTCTTTCTTGTAGACAAGGGACACTTCGTTCGAGAACAAATCATCCGAGACTGTTTGCTTGATGGAATTTCGTCTGGATAATCTCATTTTCTTGGGCGCTGGAGATCCGAGGACAGGAATCGAAAGTTTAATTGTATCATGGTAGTTGCCAATATATTGTCTGTTTGTTTCGTTGGAAGCTTTATAGAAATACCCTAGTGGACCTGAATATAAAATTAGCAACATTTGTAATAAATGAATTTAAAAAAAGGCTGGTTGCTTTCGTCTCAACACAGCTCCAGGATTTGTTTTAATTTATTTATTTAGAGAATATAAGTCCACTTGCACACTATACGGTTTTCAACAATATAAAATAAAATTTTTAAAAAATTATAATTAAGTAGTAGGTCCTAAAGTACCCCTTTTTAGAATTTGAAATCTATAAAAAAAAACACAAAAAAAACCGTACGTCTCAGTGTCAAGAAGGGCAAGAGAGTTTTCACATCACACTTTGACGGAGAAATAGTCGCACGGTGTTCGAAACCATCCGTGTCTTGTCACTGCACTCTACCAACATCGTGCAGCCTGTATGTGTCATTAAATGCATGCTCGGTGTTCAGAAAGTGAGGTAGTCTCCTTCTAGGAGAGTGTTAGGTCTGGGTTAATTTTATATTAAGTATATCCATTCTGGGAGGCGCGGTGGCTGAGCGGTAAAGCGCTTGGCTTCCGAAACGGGCGTCCCTGGTTCAAATCCTGGGGAAAACATGACACTCTCGTTAACAGTTGGCCACAGAAACAGATGACATTTACATCTAATGCCCTATATATTGCAAGGTCTGAGAGTGGAACTTGACTATATCCTTTCTTCTTCTGTGTTGACTCTGATAACGCTTTAGAGCTCGATGATGATTGAAACTAAAACATTTTCAATGTGACAAAACATTAAAGGTGTTCGGACTAGTCCTTCTTCTTCCATCTGATTGATGGGGTGCACCAGAATAAACCGATTTCATTATATACAAAAGTGATGAAGAAACCACACAGAATTACTCCAGTCTACGGTTCATCTTTTACATTAAAAAAAAAAAATAGTGGAAATAAAAAGATATGCGGTCTTTAAATGTGATACCTAGGATTCTTCGGTATCATCACAAACCAAGAGATTAGAGACACGGTTACTGCCGCGATTGGACCCCATGATGACCTGCTAACTATCGTAAAATTAGCAAGCTAAAAATCAATGGCCGTTTTACAAGGTATTATTGGCTCTTAAAGACCTTCCTTCAGGGAACAGTACCAGGGGGAAAAAAAACAGAGAAAGTGATGGGAAGACTGCATAAAAGAATAGACGGGCCTGCCATTGAAAGAGATTCCAACTAACGCAAAAGACAGAGGAAGGGAGAAAGACGGTCGACAAATCTTGCATGGTGCCCCAACGGCCCTACAGACTAAGGGTTAGGTAAAATATAGATATGACAAGATAAACTCTCTAACAACTCGTTCGGCGCACAGTGGAAGTGACCTAGATAATTAATTTGATTAAATACATTGTACAGCACTGACCAACATAAAAAGTCACTATTCCTTTACATACCCTTGCGGACTATGAGGCAGAAGATGTAAAGCACATCTCTTTCTATGGCCTACGGTTAACAACGGTGTCATGTGGCCAACTAATGTCAGGTATCAATTGAGTTGGGTGTGATAGTAAGTGTATGTGCTTTGAGTGGCTGGTAGTGCAGTGTGTGTGCCTGTGTATGAAATGACCAGTGGACCTTGAGTGTACATGGTTGAGTGAACAGCAGTGTGTCAGGACATTGTATAAAAGGAGGTCAGTTTAGAGAACAAGTGGCTGGAGTAAAGAGCATACATAGAGACTAATAAAAGCATTGTGTTTATTGAAGCACATGCTGTTTTAGTGATTTAGTGTGTCTATTACAAACCGTAAAAAACAACAACACAGGAGCTGATGATCTTTAAAGAGCATAAAGTGCTACATCCTGGCGGTTGGTCGTTGTGCTGGCCACATCATTTACCCTCGTTAACAGATAACCTTTGCCCTATAAAGATCGCGAGGTCTAAAAGTGGAACTGTGTTGATTACAAAAGGTCCCTTATCTCAAAAAGCTTAGAGCAGTGATGCCCAAAATGCGGCCCGCGGGCCAGATACGGCCCGTGATGTGGTTCCAATCGGCCCGCCGAAACGTCGGAAAAAAGTGTGGAAACCACCCACCCTCCCCACCTAAGGAAAAATTGATGAGAGATTATCTCTACCTACGTTAGGGCCCTCACTTTTTCTCTGATAGATTGTTAGAGGCATTTAACAAATTTGTACGTTGATGAAATGGGACTCTGGATGTAGAATCTACCATGAAAATTGAACGGAACTTTCCTCGGAACATGATAATATGCCAGAATATTTTATTGTACAGAAAGTGTGGCTGTTTAATTAATCAAGAACATATAAACGGCATTATAAAAAAATATGACGGCATTCATTTTCTGATGCGTAAAAAAATATAAACTTCAAATAACCCATCAATTAGTGTAAGTACTAGATTTGCGGGTTTCTAATCAAATAGTTTCAGGTCAATTTCATTAAATTTTTTGTACAATTTTTGTTTATATGGCCCGCGACATGAGTGCTGGATATTGGAATGGTCCGCAGACCAAATAAGGTTGTGCATCACTGGCTTAGAGCCTTATCAAGACCAAATCCAGTCTTGCCTCTGCTGAACTAATACTTACACGGTATTTCCACATAGACTGCCTTGTCTATATAATCCCATGCCGCTATCCGCCCGTAGCTTCTACAAGTGTACTTGCCAGCCTGTTGGCAGTCGGTTATAGTGTAGTTCAATTTTTTGTCGAGTAGGTCTCTTTTATAAATGAAGTCCGAATAAAATGGTTCATGTCCTATATATCTGTCCGTCTGTGGATAGCCGTCTGTTGAGCAGGCAAATGTGACGTTGTCGCCCAGTTCGACTTGAATAATATCTTCGTGACTGCTTATTGTAAAATTGATTAGCGTTTGAGCATCTGAAAAATAAAATCATTTCTTAACTTATCTTAGAAATTATAGACGTTACTTGGGAAAAGAGAAGATAATTACATTTTATGTGTAAATCTAGTCACACATGTTAATCATTGACTTAAACTCTGATAAGTCGTTGGTTTTCCTGGCTGATTCAGGCAACCCATTTCATTCTGTAGTGGGACTAGGGATCTATAGTAACGAATATATGATTTTAAGAGTCCAGGATTTAAAAACAAGCGAAAAATAAAATTCTCTTTAAAAAAATGATTATCTAGCTATTTTTCTAAATAATGTAGAATTTATTTCCCTTTTTTTATTTTAAATAAAATAATTATATACCGATAACTAATTGAAAAATAGGTTAATATTTTAATTTATTCATGTTTTCTTTGGTACAATAAATAATTGTAAAGTTTCAACTTGATCCGATATAAAGGGTGTGGGAGAAATAACGTGTTTAAAATTAGTTGCAGTTGATATAGGCATTGAAGGAAAAAAAAATCGAATGTTCCTTGTCGAAGTAGACGTCAATCGAGCAAAATGTCCAAAAAGAAATTTCACACCGTGTGCAAGTACTGCTATTACTAATGATACAAAGTTCTGATTAATGAAAAAAATATCGTAAATAGAATAGGTCTGACAATATTATCCTAAGAAAAAAATAATACTAACGAAAACGAACCGGCGTAGTCCAGTTACTTGGTTTAGAAGAGGATTTCATGTCAGGATTTACATTGGTTATGTTGACTTGAAACTCCTGCTGCCCAGGTCCAAGAGAAACCAGTTCGTAGCTCAACTTGCACTGATCAAAAAATGTGTTCGGGTTTCCCTCATTAGGAGGATATATCTTTGTAGTACTATGCATTGTTGTTGATATTCCAGTCCTGATGAGAGTTCCCTGTTGGTGGAGTGACAAAATGTTAATGATACGTTATGTCATGTTACTTCGCACATTCGTGACGTCATTTGTTTAGCAGTGATGTCATTTAGCAAATATATGATGTCTTGTACTTAGCACTAAAAGTTTTAGTGATATATTTTTTAGCACATTCATTATACATTTTTAGCACATTCTTGATATTATTTAGCACAATCGTGATATTTTTAGCACATTCGTGATGTCTTGTATTTAGCACTAAGTGACTTTACTGATAGCTAAAATCAAATCAGCAATGCCTCTCTTTAAGGATGCCATATAGCACGAATGTACTTCAGTCATTTTATCTGTGTGGAGGCAAAGGTCATAGGTCCCGACAAGAAATACACTGTTTTAATTATTCCATTACAGTTTCGGTTAACCCTTAAAGTGCTGAGCTTTTTTTTTACAAGAGTGCATATAAAATGAAATTACAATTCTACTGTTTAGACTAGCCTAAACTACCACACGCGTCTAAAGGGTTAAGGAGCAGAATTGCAGACGGTTAGATGTATTGATATGCTCTGAAGAGACATTGATTTCAGTCATACAATTGAAAGAGTAACAACAAAAACAGCACCGCCAAGAGCCCCCCACCACATGGGGGATCACGTCAACCAAAAGTAAAGCATGGGTGTTCAGCTGTGTTTGCTTTTAACGCTCGGCAATTCTCAATATGTCCATATACATTCAATATCATGCATCTACTACATTTTCTGCTGAGATAGTAATTAGTACTGCAATAATTAGTACAGAAGAGTATGCTATTCTGAAATGATTTAAATGCAATTAAAAGGTTGATTTTTGAAGCGTCAATGATGGAAGTAGAAATACTTTCTACTGTTTTAACTGTGGGTTACCAAAGCGGTTTCTTTAAGTTTGTTGCGACTGATGGATGCAAGCACATACACAATTATCTATCAGAATGATCTATGAATATTGGATTAGGAGACTACATTTAGATATCTTGCCCAAACTATTATATTACTGACTTTGATTTGAATATTTTGTTTTCTAATTTCAATTTTGGCAAAACAATCAGGAAAGACAATGGCATAGACCTGGATAATAAATTAAACTGATTTGATCCCCGATCACGGACACATTCTTATATGCCTTCGAATTCTGGACGCTTACTGCAGATCTAAATAGGAGGGTCCTAGCAATGTAACAAAGATGCTACAGAAAGATCCTAGGTATCATTTACAAAGACCCCATTAAAATGAAGACATTAGTAACATGATAAAAACAGCAATTGGACCCGACGATGACCAGCTAACTACAGTAAAAACAACAACAAAAAACGAAGACTTAAACTCTATGGACATATCCCAAGCTCCTCCAAGCTCGTAAAGACCTTCCTTAAGGAAAAGTACCAGGAAAAAGAAGAAGAGGCAGACAAAGGAACTTATATTTAAAAAAAAAGCGATGGGAAGACAACATCAAAGAATGGTCCTATCATTGAAAGACATTCTATCCAAGACAAAATCAAGAGAGGAATGGAGAAAGACTGTCAACAGATGTTGTGTGGTGTCCCAACGGTTCAACAGACTAAGAGATAAGCTGAAGCTGGTGAAGAGGAGTGAGAGTTCACTATAGTCTCCTTACTTACGTTAGTTCTGACGTTCAATGAACAAGAGACACGTCCGTAAGAAATAGGGGCCAGACACGTCACGTAGCCAATTTTCATTAAATAATCGAATTCAGTCGGAAGGCAGGCTGGTTCTTGGACTTCTCCTGTGTGAAACATGAAGGTGAATGAACAATTTGTAAAACACATTTCATAGATTGATTCCTTGATGGTGAATACGTTATTGCATTTTCTAGACTAAATATGATACATTTTGTATGTGTCTCATACACATAGCATAGCATAGCATAGCATAGCATGGCATGGCATAGATTGATAGATAGATAGATAGATAGATAGATAGATAGATAGATAGATAGATAGATAGATAGATAGGTAAAGAGACGGAGAGATATTAGAGTAGATTAAATAGGATTTAGAGTGAAATTAAATCGATTTTATCAATATAGTTATTGATGTTTTATATATTGATTGTGGGATTATGTGATTTCTATGAATGTAATTGTTGTTTTAATTTTGTTGATATCCTCATATAGTCTGCTTATAATTGGTGTACACTACGTCGTTTTAACAAGTTCCTAACAAGATAAGAACTAAACGCATACTGCATAGAAATATCGATATCACAGAGTTAGTCCTGGTGTCTGGAGAAACTACTCGTCCCACTATAATTAATACACACTTAATATTACACACATAAAATTAGTTGGATTGGTCATTGATTATGAAATTATTAGAATAAGCTTGAAATCAATGCGACATTTTTTTATTTTTTTTTTGTAATTGAAAAAAATTTAAAACAAGTATCAAATTTTCAGTCATTTTTTGGAATTTGCAAACTATTAATTTAAAAAAAGCATTTGAACTTTGTCGACTTCGTTCTTGTAAACTTAAGCTAGGGCATTCTAGAATGTATTAGTTTAATGGGGACATTCTAGAATGTTGGCGTATTTAGTCTAATGAAGATATTCTAGAATGTATTAGTCTCATGAGGACATTCTAAAATGTACTTTTATAAACTTTTGGGTAAAGTTCGCTGTGTACCTACTATTTTGTTTTAATAAAATCATTCGAAAATCATTTTATTTTAATGTTAAAATTTACACACTCAAATGGTGACCAACCCTTTTTTTTTACACTAGTAGTTAACGAAATTTCTGACACAAGTTTCACTTGCCATATCTCTCTTTGGAATAGTCTTAACGGATTTATTATTCACTGTGGTTTCAATGGTACATATAGTACCTCTTCAAAGTGTCTATGTATTGTTACGGATCTCACTATCCAGGCTCTCTGCAAACTGCACCATACACCACCAACTTAAAGAACTTGACAACTCCGGGCTCCAAAATAACGTAACACTTTAATAGTTCAATAAATAACAGCCAATACTGTACAATTGGCAACACGTTCACTGTACAAATATCTCTCCGATAACACCGTTCCGCCGTATCAACTCTTGCACTGGCCTCTCCGTCTCGTTCCGGGCTTGCACTGGGTTCAACAGTTCAGGACTGACTTCACACACTAGGCTCGTTGTGTCGGACTCGATCGCAGACCAAGATCAAGACGCCAGTCGTCTCAACTGTACTTGACAGTACTCCGCACTGAACCGTCGTAATGCTCCGTACAGAACCACACCGCTGAACTGTGTTGTAATCGACCGTGTTCTGAACTCTTGTTGTGGACCTCCTTTCTGAACCTTGCTGTATTGAGCCCCTTTTCTCGACCGACCTGACTGCGACACCTCTGCTCTTATATAGGGTCCCTACTGGCCTTCTCGAACCGGACAGAACGCCGCTCGACGTTTCTAGGTGGTCAGATGACTACAACTCTCGTGACGCTATTGAGCTTTGTTCACGAAGTCGATCCTTCCCGAACGCCCTGTTGACACTCGACTCGGCTGACAGTTGTAACTCGTCACGGTTGACCGCTCGTCTAGCGCTGGCCTGGGGCGATTTGTGTCGGCTGACTACACACACACCACTACCCCTCTTTGTGCCACCACCAGGTTTATAACAGTATAATTCTACTCAAAGAGTATAGAGAATTATAGTTTGGTGATACAGATCCAGACATAAAAGACTGTAGTCTATACTAGAATACTGAATGTAGCTAGAGATATAGTATTGATATTGTGTATTAATACTAATGTTGTCACGAATTTATTCTATTAGTCCAGCTTATGATTTCTATAGTGAAAAAATATAACAGTCAAACCGAAGTTTTCCCTATTTATTCAATTAACTAGTAATTTTTGCCCAAAGATATACAAAAACTGTCGAATTTCTAGGAAAATTGTTACAGCCTTTTTTAAAATCTGTGTCCAGGTTTCATGTATTAGTTATCCTTGTTGCTTTTAAACAAAATAATGAATAATAAATAGTGAATTACCAGTAATTAATTGTCTAATTGGTTTCTTCTTTTTTTATTGATTCATGTCTTGTATATGTCAATGACTAATTATGCAAAGTTTCAGCTTGATCCGAAAACGGGTGTGGGAGAAATAACATGTACAAACTTTTTACCAGACAGACAGACGGACAAAGAGAGTTGATATAAGCTGTGTAATAAAAATGTTCCAAATGTTCATATGATTAATTAAGAAAATAGGTATATATTCTTTTTCATCTATCCTCAGAAATTGAATTAAATAGTACATTTATTTAACGATGAAACGCTATTAAACAAAAAGACTATGGCACCACTGACCAGGTAACGGAATGTCCAGCTCAGTACTCGCCACTTGCGTCGTCTTAGCATCAGAACCATTGGCCCAGGCGGCAAAGTGAATCTTATGATTGCCAGGTCCAAGTAGTGTAGTGTTTATGACAAAAACACAAATGTAGATTTCAACGCTCCCAGTACCTTGACTAGGTTCGCAATCGGACCCTACGACTGATTGATTCGTTGCCCAGACGTTCTGAAAAAAACGTGAAATACTTAAAACAAAAGAACATTTTATAAGCGTTCCATAATGGTACAATTTAAAACGGGCAGCACGGCTCTACAAAAAAATTTAGACATTGATGTAGCAAATTACTGTTGACACGGCTGTATCTATCTATCTATCTATATCTTATATATCTATACATCTCTCTCTCTCTTTATATATATATATATATATATTCTCCTTGGTGGTCGAAGATGAGCACATTTCTCATTTACCTATGGAATCGAAGATGAGCACATTTCTCATTTACCTATGGAATCGAAGATGAGCACATTTCTCATTTACCTATGGACTCGAAGATGACTGTAAAGTGCAATCCTCGTTTTTAAAAAGCCAGCCGCATACGTGACATGGGTAGGTTTAGTCAGTTGCAGATAGGCCTGCTTCTTCTCTCAGCATTTGTTGGTTCGGCGCTCTTTCACGCTGGCCACTCTTCTTGCTTCAAATCTCGAGACTCCGAGACGCCATGAGGAGCAATCTTAGCGAAATGGTTGTTCTGAAATACTGGTAACACATCTTCTTATCTTACTAAAGACTTTACTTCTAAAAAAGAAGATGATTATATCCTACGCGTGTTCCTAGTTCCATCTAGTCATGTATGTTAATCAATGATTTAAACTCTGCCAAAACATTGGTTTTTCTTGCTGACTATGCAAACCATTCATTGTTCTAGTATCACTAGGGAAGAAGGATCATTTGTATGGATTTATTATAGGATATGGTTCAAGGAATGAACATGTATCTCTTCGTGTTTGTATTATAATCTTTTTTTGTTGTTGTGTGTGTTATGTATTAATTGCTACTTTAAATTTAAGTCTGATATCCCGAAGAGTCTCTAAATTTAATGTTATATGCCTACTGAAGGTATTCCTCTATTCAAATGTGAATATTCGTTTGTTATGAATCTCACTGCTCTATTTTGTGTCGGTTCCAGTTTGTTAACGTTTTCTTGAGTTGAGGGGTCTCAAACAGAGGATGCATATTCTATTATTGGCCTAACCAAGGTTAAATAACAGTTTAGTTTTATATTCTTATTTGATTTATAGAAATTTCTTTTAATAAACCCTAATGCTTTATTTAATTTTTTAAAAATAATTTCATCAATATGGGGATTCCATGACAGCTTTTCATTTATAATAACATCTAGGTATTTTACATATTTAGTCTGTGTTACTGATTTACCATGAATACGATAAGAGGAATTAATTTGTATTAGTGAGAGTTAGAGAAAGAGACACACACACACAGATTTACATTAACACAGAGAAAAGAATAGAAAAGTAAATAAAGCTTTGATCCGTTGATTGTGTATTTACATTAGATATGACATTGACGTTGAAGTCTCCCATAGGTTTCACGAGGCTCACATTACAGTTGAATTCTATTAGGTCAGCTATAGCTGTGTGAGGTTGGCAGGCCACGTTTTCAGAATTGACTGGAAAATAAATTACAAATAAATTGTGAAACTATAGTTTTATAGCTAGTAAAATATAATTATATAACTTATATAGAAACATATTTACGACTAGGAAAGATTTGTAGGTTATGTACTTGGTTATATCTAGAGTAAAAAAGTGTTTTCTTTCAATAAGTAAATAAAAATGTTTAAAAAAATATATAAATTAATAAAATTATATTTATTTTACTTATAAATGAATTATAGATTAATGTAATAAATTATATTCAAAAGAAATATCCTTCTTACTTGCAGTTGATAGGTGATTGAAACACATCAATACCATCATCTGTAGTCGTATTGTCATCTTCAGAGGTAGATTGTTTACTCAGTAGAGTCTGCCTGGCATCCAAAACGAACTTAGAGCCAGAATGAGATTACATCGATTCTTCCCATGTTTATACCGAAGCCCAAAGTAAAGAAGGGTGATAGTTCTAGATATCAAACTTTTGTTGTCAGAAAGTGAATGTCTTAAGTTGCACTGGCGCTACACTCGCGAAGGAACTCTATTCATGTGGGACACACAGAGAGACACGGAAAGAGTGAGATTTTGAGAGACAGAGAGCTAGTGTGTTGGCCTATGTGGATGTGTGAAAGAGAGAGAGATTGTGTGTATGTGTGTGAAAGAGAAAGAGCTTGTGTATGTGAGAGAGAGATAGAGAGAGAGAGATCGACTTACCTGTACTGAAAACCTGGAGATATTTTTTTTTAAAATAAAACTACTGTCTATGGTGACGCACCAGCGGGTCAATACTGAACCAAGCCTCTATTTGCTTTTGCTGATCGAGGAGAGGGGAGAATAGTGAAGAATTAGAAATCTTAGCATTAGGTCTGAAAACGTTCCGTAGATCTAGTGACATTTCCAATATATCACATACCTTCCAACATATCACATACCTTCCAATATATCACATACCTTCCAATATATCACATACCTTCCAATATATCTCATACCTTCTAATATATCACATACCTTCTAATATATCACATACATTCCAATATATAACATACCTTCCAATATATCAGATACCTTCCAATATATCACATTCCTTGAAATATATCGCATACCTTCCAATATATCACATACATTCCAATATATCACATACATTCCAATATATCACATACCTTCCAATATATCAGATACCTTCCAATATATCACATACCTTCCAATATATCACATACCTTCCAATATATCACATACCATCCAATATATCATATACCTTCCAATATATCACATACCTTCCAATATACCACATACCTTCCAATATATCACATGCCTTCCAATATATCACATACTTTAAATGAAGCAATGTTGTTTTATTTTTTTATTTTTTATTTTACAAGTTGTTTTATATTTTTTTATATTTGAGATTTTACTAAACTAAAATTAGAAACGGGTTTACCCATTGGCTATCTTTGCCAGTCCTAGAATCCAGCTTCTCGAAACGCAAATAGCACCTAATAAAGCCCCAATATTGTGTTTATTGAACTCGTTTTTATTGATTGATTTCGCTGCGATGTGACACGTGAAATAGGGGAGATTTTCATAAATGGAGGCTAATCTATAAATAGCAAGCATTTTGGTGTATCCGGTGTACAGAACACAAAAGCGCCGCTAAGCGATGTATAATAAACATATGTAGTAATACGCGTGTATTTTTCTACACTCCTTTTGCTTGTATCACTAAGTAATCTTGACTTATTTAATTTTAAACATTGACTATTCAAGGTGGCGTCCCTATTATTAGATATTACTTGACATTGTTTTGAAAAATATATCACGTAGGTTCCATTATATCGCTACTACATTTCTGCATATCGCTTTTTTTTCCTCTCACACTGAATTTTATTGCGTAAGAGAAGATGAACGGCATCTTTTATTAAACGAAAAGAACGATAACTGTGACTAACTTTAAATTTTCAAAACCCCCATTAGATGCAAACGAAATATAAAAAATAAGAATAATAAAAAGATTATAAAGGAAACGAGAGGTACAATTGGTACAAAATCTCAATACTGTAGAATTTGTCATCCCTTTTCTAAATAAAAGATAAATAATTGATCACCAATGATTAGTTAACTAAATGATTTTTTTTTCTTGATTTATGAATTTCTTCAACAATATAGATGAACTTCATTAATAAGAAATGAGAGAAATATCGAGAACAAGATTTGTACCAGACAAAAAAAAAGTAAGGTGATTTAATAAAAACTAATAGAACAACAAATTTACAAACTATTTGCAGAGCATGATAAAATAAAGAAATAGAAACAAAAATTAACTTTAAGAAAAAAAAATGTATTATGCAATATACGTTTAAAAAGTATTCCTTCTGTTAATAAAACAAGACATTGATTTGCAAATATGAACATTCTCATGTCTTAAATAAAAAAAAAATCGCTTTTAATTTTGCCTTTCTAGAACCCAACACATAAGCATATTGTTTGAAATTCCAGGTCAAAGAGATTTCGTCAGTTCATGTTTAAGTATTGGAAGCATATATAATTACAAATGTACAGTGACAGGTAGAGATCAACGTGTGACCCCGGCGAGATGAAACAACAGTGCTCTCTGGAATGTACAAAGACAGGAAGTGACGTCTCCTCACGTGATGTTACAAAAGGTCCTAGCAGTGTTTCTGCAACATTGGAGAAGCAATTTGGGACTCAAGAGTGAATGTGAAAAGTCAGTCGTCGGTAGAGTCGTCGTTACTGTTATCTACTTATAAGCTGCAGTATTTTGACGCAAAAAATGAACAGACAGGAAGCTATAGGTAAACATTGCAGTCAATGGAAATCACTCAGGGAATATCGGATTGCGTTCAATTAGAAGTTTTAGCTCAGTTCGAGCAGCCAGCAAAGGCACTGATGAGAGTAGAACATAAGTTAGGGTAAAGTTGACAGGAAATTTTGTACCTGGCCTCTGTCTCATATATATATATATATATATATATATATTAGATTTTAGCTATGCATAAAATAGTCATAATACATACATAAATATAGTCTAATTGGAGCTAGATATTATCATTACGGGTTACCAGACATGAGAAAGATACATTGAAATACCTTAGGGGAGATATTTAAAAAAACGACTGTATGCCTGAGTAGATAATTGAGTACACGAGTGTAATAATAGTGCGAACATTATTTCTTTTTACAAAGCTTATATCAACTCACTTTGTCTGGTGAAAAGTGTGTCCATGTTATCTCTCTCATACCCGATTTCGCATCGAGCTGAAATTTTGCGCAATTATTTCTTTTACATGCCAACTCAAGAATAAAAAAAAAAGTTAAATAACTATTCGTAATTAATTATTTCGTTAGGTATCTCGAACCAATTTTTTCTTGATTGGTAGAGTGGTACAAGTTTGTTTGTAGAATAAAAAAGTTTGTCAATAACTATAAAACATATTTTCATAAGTAGCTCTCTGTCACAGTGGTTACCGTACTGGCTTGAGGATGTTGAGGAGGTTTTGAATTCAGGGCGCACACTTTTTTTTATACACACATTAAAAAAGCGATGACCTAGATACCCCCCCCCCCCCCTATCCCTTTCCATCTGGTCCAGGCAAGTGATAGGATCATAGCTTAGTGGGAAAGCCAAAAGCATGAAATTGAGCTAAACAAAACAATTTGTAAAAAAAAAAAATATTTCTAATCGCTGAGATTTATTATTGTTAGTCTAGATGTATTAGAAATTTAATGACATGACTGATCCAAACTAATTGATACAACTACACTCTTCTGCACTTAATACAAGCATTGCTTTCAATACAGGTTTATGTGTTTGTATTTTGCTTGTTTTCTAGTATCAAAACAAACGTGCTCTACAGTTATAACGTTTACGTCAAAACTGTAATACTTATGTAGATGTATAATTTAACCCTTAAAACGCGTGTGGTAGTTTAGTCTCTAAACATAAGAATTCCATTTTGTATGCACTCAGTGTAACACAGCTCAGCACTTTAAGGGTTAAAAAAAAATAGGTTTGTGCCATAACATTGTTGAGCGAGTCTGCCATAAAAATCCTGTCCACTATTTCCAAAATGGTAGCCAATACAAAGACGGATGTACAGACTGACCAAAGATGTTCTCAAAGTGTGAGTTCGTGATAAGCAGCCCAAAGAGTCTTGCTTCTCTTGGTTCTTGTGGTTCAGTTTTAATGATACTGAGACACCTAAACATAATAAGATTGATAGTAGAGGTAGGCGGTCTAAGAAACTAAAATGAATAATGAATGTATTTTTTTTCTAAACAACTGATGTTGAACCACTGATGTTGAACCACTGATGTTGAACCATTAATATTGAATTATTAATGTTAAACCATGGATGTTGAAACACTGATGTTAAACCATGGATGTTGAAACACTGATGTTAAACCATGGATGTTGAAACACTGATGTTGAAGCATAGATGTTAAAGCATTGAAGTTGAGCCATAGATTTTGAACCATACACATTGAATCCTTGCAAACATTTAGTTGCATTTCTAAATGTTGATGCAATTTAATTTTTTTTCCAGCAGGTATTTTCAACTATGTAAGAAAGCTGAAAAGTAAAAATAAAAAATAAATCAATATTTAAATTAGAGTAGATAAGATATATGTATGTAGCGGGTTAGGGTTAGACGTATCAGACAGATCACTCAAACAGACAGACACCAGAAAAACATATAGATAGAATCTATAGATGGATAAAAACTATAGATAGATAGATAGATAGATTGATAGATAGATAGATTAGATTAGATAGATAGATAGATTAGATAGATAGATAGATAGATTAGATAGATAGATAGATAGATAGATTAGATAGATAGATAGATTAGATAGATTAGATAGATTAGATAGATTAGATAGATTAGATAGATTAGATAGATTAGATAGATTAGATAGATTAGATAGATTAGATAGATAGATAGATAGATACATAGATACATAGATAGATAGATAGATAGATACATAGATACATAGATAGATACATATATACATAGATACATATATACATAGATACATAGATACATATATAACATATAACTACATAGATACATATAACTACATAGATACATATAACTACATAGATACATATAACTACATAGATACATATAACTACATAGATACATATAACTACATAGATACATAGATAATATTAAAGAGATTTACGCCATATCACTGGAAGTGTAACAAGAACTTCCCAGTAAAATTAAAACGGTAATTCTTCGCTAATGGTCTCTCTACTTCTCTATGGTTGTGAAAGTCGGAAACTAAGAGTAAATGCTACAAAGACAAGCTGGGTATCAGATACCAGAATAAAGACGACAAACTAGTTTTTACTGTTGCAAGTCTACACATGGGGTAACAAAAAGGAATAATTCCTCAATACTGTAAAGAGACGACAGCTGAGTTGGTTTGATTATATTGTAAGACATGACTCACTGTCTAAAGGAAAGGGTCGTCCAAAGCAAAGCTGATTAAAAAAAGGATGGACTAGCCTCTCTCTTGATATTCTACTAAGAACAGCTGCTGACCGGGAAAAATGGAGGGATTTGGTGACGCGAACTGTCAAAGCACCCCCCCCCCCCTACGACAAAAGTCAAGGAACTAAGACAATAAATTAACCCCCAGATTATTTTTATACATAAAAGAATTGTTCTCTTCCATACGCCATCGCACCTTGGATTACAACGCCTGGTGCGTTTTGATATGAAAATACTAGGCAAAAAGATAACAGATCCGATTAAGCAAGTAAAGTATCAAAGTGTGATGGACTTAAAATGAATTACAGTCGCACTTTAGTGAACTATGAACATACAACCTTACCTCTAAGCTCTGACTATAATGATTGACAGCAGCACACATAAGAGGTACGAACATTCCATCTGTTTCCACATCAAGGATACGCCAGCGTTGTCTAAGAAAAAAAGTAGAAAAAATGGCGCTAAAGAATGGGAAAATCGAAACAAAAATTATAGGGCAAATGTACATGTACATTCCAATATTATTTTGAAGAACAGCCTTAATGTAAAGGGACTTATACAGTGTATTGAACCGAGACTGTTCGTTACAGAACGCTTCAACACTGACTTGCAACGTCACAAACTTTGAGCGGTTTAGACCAATAACTCGTTGCCACGTCACATATCTGTGTGTGTGTTAGTTTGTGTGTGTGTGTGTGTGTGTGAATGATGATTTTTGTTCTACGAGTGTCTATGTTTTAATCTACTCGTACGTGTTAGCAAGAGACTCTTAAACAAAAGCACATTTCTTATTCCATATGCTAGGACAAACTATGATAAATCAGCCGGGAAAACCATGAAATTGTTTAAATCACTGATTAACAAGCATGACTAGGTTGACAAAAGACTCGCGTAGAACATAATCATCATCTCTTTTGAAGTAACGTCTGAAACTTATAAGATAAGATAAGAAACCGTTCACATGTTTATGTTAAGCTGAAAGGCAGCGGAGGTTTGAACTCATTCCTTTTACTAGCTGGGTAGCTAGCCAAAGCTAATAAACCTCTTTTGCAGGAAGTTATAAATAGGTTTACTATAAGCTATTATGTAATATTTAAGCCATGCTAAATACAATTGTGATAGAGAGCTTAGGATATATTAGGATATCATCTTACATTGAATAGTAAACTCAAACACTGATTCATTCCTTACTCCGTTGTCAACTTTCAGAACAAAATGTGTTCTCTTTCTAATCAGCTCATGATCTGAGAATTCTACAGCGATGTCACCAAACGGCCCAACGTCTTTCGTATAGGTCACAGAAACGCCACCAGAGATGATTGCCTTGCCAGAATCTTGTCTTGATAAAACCATCGTCTTGGGTCCTGGAGATCCTAGCACATGAATCAAAACTTTGTTTGTGTCAGAGAAGTCCCCAATATAATGTTCGCTGGATTCGGATGTGTATTGCAATGGACCTAAAAAAATAAATATGCACAAACTGGTATTAAATGAAAGGTTAAATAACATATTAAGCTAGCAATCGCCCTAAAGATACTACGAGTTTTTTTATAATTTACGAAAAGAATAAAATGAATATAATTGGCCTAATAATAAAACGAAGAAATTCTAAAGTTATGCCAAGACAACGATTTTTTGTGTGTTTTACAGAGATGAAAGTACACAATCTACAATAATGTATACATGTTGTTAGAAAGCTAGTTTAGTTAGTTGAGCGGCGCACTTTAATGTACTGACAGTGAACGGATATTTTAGAATGACGACATAGACTTTGGAGTTTGAGGTTAGGATTGACTCATAGAAATCAGTTACCGCTAGACTCTTGAGGAGATGACATCGTTTTATAGTGACAGACTAGACTGTGGCCCATTCTGTAATAAACGTTTGTTTGAAGTTCACCTTGAGTCATCTTGATCATTGAGTCTGTGTTCCTGTTTAGTACCTGTTCCATCATGTAACGGGATGTTCATGTCCTGAACTCGCAGTCGTAATACACTCAACAAGGTACGCACGCACTTTGTCTAATTAAGCATCTTCTAGAAATACTTCAGCTACCTTTAATCACACATGCATCCGTTACAATGTAAATACAAATAAAATAATGATGATAATGATAATAGTGAAAAAATGTCCATGTTTACACCCCAAATCTTCCACCATACTGTTATGTCTGCTTAGGATGGAGGGAGCCAGTGGACTACTGAAACTAAACGCTCCATTGGAAGTACTTACATGGTATCTCTAGGTACATAGTCTTGGTCTTATAATCGCTTTCCTTCATTCGCCCGGTGCTGATACACCGATACTTTCCAGCTTGTCGACAGTCGGTAATTGTGTAGTTTAAAGGAGTTCCTTCCACGTATGGACTACCGTAGGAGAAGGATGAAGCAAATGGTTCATGGTCTATATTGATATCTGTTGGCGGGTAGCCGTCTGAAACACAGACGAATGTGACTTTGTCGCCGAGATTGACGTGAGCAACATCTGGGCTATTGTTGATTGTAAAATTCAAAGCAGTTTGAAGATCTAAAACGAACAAATATATATATATATATAAAAAACAAATATTTTATTGAAATATAAATGATTGTGTAGGGACATAGATTAAGACTAAATATTTTTTTAAAAAGCTTTAGGCATTGCGATCATGTTTGTTTGCTTTTAAAACATTCAAGCAAAATATCCAGATGGAAGTTTCAAATTCATTGTATTATTTTGTATTCATTTCTCTCTTTTTGTGTTACTTTGTAGGGTCTAGAAGTTCCACCAGAGATCAAAATTTGATGTTTTAGTCCAAGCCTTTCTCTGAGCGACAGGTGTTGAAGTGACCGTAAATGAAATGACAGGTCAAAAGATTTTGATGTCTTAGTTCAAGCCTTCCTCTTAGCCACAAGGGAGGGGAACGGGCAAGGTTTGACATTTGTGAAGACAGTCCAAATCGTATATCATCGACCTGGCAGCCATCCATTCACACATCTACAAACTTTACAACTTCTTTAAAGAGCAGCCGAAATTCCGGGCGCAAATAAGTTTCAACAACCAAATGAGGAGGCATACAACCCCAGTTCAAAGCCCTCAACCCACCCATGCCGAAAATAGCTATCATCGAATCACTATGGACGAACAATATAAATATCTTTAAACTTTCCAACTTCTTCAAGGAAAACGTAGCCTGTTACATTGTTGCGTTTGGTCATAATATCTAAGCCATAACATTATGCTACAACTTCATTTTAACAACTTGTTCTTATTGAATGTCTTCTGGGCTCGCAAAGACCTTACTTCAGGGAACAAAACCAGGAAAAAGAAGAAGAGGCAGATCGAGAAAGCGATTGGATGACAACTTAAACGTTTCTAACCAGTACAAAAAAGAGGAATGGAGAAAGACGGTCATCAGATCTTGAGTGGTACCCAACGGTCCAACAGACTAAGGCTTAGAGTGAACGGGATGATTATGAGAGCAAAACATTAGCAAAAGGTCACTATTTGAAAATCAAAATTTTATCATTTTCAGACATTTTCAAGGTAAAGACAAAACAACCACTTACCATAACGAACTGGTGTGGTCCAGTTGCTAAGTTTAGAAGAGGATTTCCCATCAGGATAAGTAGTCGTCATGTTGACTTGGAATTCCTGCCACCCAGGTCCCAGATGGTTATCGGTGAGAGATAAGTTGCACCCGACAGCGAATCTCTTCAGTCTATTCTCGCTAGGTGAATATAGGTTCCCATTATTTAAAACAGCCAATCTATACTTCAAAATGGTTCCCTGTTAATTTATGAGTGAACAAGACAAATATTTTTTTTTATAAAATACGTTTCTACTAATAGAAATAATTGTGCAAATTTTTAGCTTAATCCTAGATTGGGTGTCAGAGAACTAACGTGTACAAACTTTTTACCAGACAGACAGAGTGAGTGAGTTGATATAAGCTTTGTAAAAAAAAAATGATTTGAACATGCTAAATTTACAGTGCATCAGTTAGTGACTCAATGACATTAATGGTTAACAAGAAAGAACGCTTTCTTCTATAATAAAAGTCAAAAATGTAATTCTCTTGAAATAATTTGTGTACAAAACGGTTACTATAATATATCTTCCAGCGTAGTTCTTCTTTTAAAGTTTTTACAAATTGCATAACTTAAAAGATGATTAACTCATTATTATAGGCCTTCCTTTAGAAAAACAAAATAAAGCAAGCTAAATATATGTCCACTAATTGATCAAAAATTGGTTAATTACTTGATTGATTTAAGCGTTTCCAACAATGAAAAATTGTGGAAAGTTTTAACCTGATCAGAGTGTGAAAGAAAAAACGTGTAAAGATTCCACCCAGACAGACAGACGGACGCAAAAGAAACGTTTTCGTTGAGAGAATGGTTAACAGACACGAAGATTTTTCTGGATTTGCCTAGGTTATTTTGAGCCGCTGGTATCGGTTGACAAGATGCACACAAATATAGACGGGCTAATAGTTTTTCTTGCTCACTTTGACAGCCATTTCATCAAAAGGTAGATAAACTTACTTCTTGATTGTTGTTTAGAACATTCAGTGCTTTTCTTAAATACTGTTACTAGATGCCTCCCTGGACATGACAATAATGAAACGGGCAAAGTTATGATTTGAACACCTTAACCATAACTCAGATCAATGAATGTTTTTACAAAACACCCAATGATTCAGACCAGATCTAATACCCAAAAATTACGCTTGATTAACGTAAAATAAGATCTAGCTAAGATAACCTAAGAAAGAGTTCATATATCTAAATACTTTAAGGCTACTTACGTTAGTTCTCGCGTTCAACACACAAGAAACATGCCCGTAAGGCATTGGGGCCAAACATGTCACGTGACCAAGATGAAAGCCGAGGCTTGGATTAAAGTCTGGAGGATCACAGACTGGCTCCTGGACCTCTCCTGAGTACAACAACAAGTTACAAGTAAAAGAAAAAAGGATAATTAAAAAAAACAACAAAGCTTATTTAAGGAAAAGAACCGCTAATTGCTGACATTTATTCAAGATGACAGTGTTTAGCTTCCTTTCTTCTGTTAAAAAAAAAAAAAAAAATCACTACTAATTGATTATTTCGCCCTCAACTACTCCTTAGTCCGTTGGGGCACCCCGAAAGATTTGTCAACCGTCTTTCTCCATTCCTCTCTGTCTTTAGCCTTGAATATTTCCTCTTTCAATGGGACGACCGTCCCATAGCTTTCTCTGTCTAATTAATTTGCAAATTTTTTTTAATTGATCAGTATATGGTCATCTTAATAGATGAGTGAGTTGTATTTTGTGAATTTATAGTACATACAAAATACAAACAATGTCAAGGACTTCATATCAAAGGATCACTGTTGCCAACTAAATAACGCAAATTACCATCGAGAAAAAAAAAAACTATGACATTTAATTCTATAGTGTTGAAAAGTGGATACACATTACTATAGGATTTAATTAGTACCTCGCTATTCAATAACTCCACATCCTGTACACCGGTTACACCAAAAACGTTTGCTATTTAGAAATTTGCCTCCATTTATGAAAATAGGTAACACATAAACAGCAAGAGTTTTTTTATTTGTAAGTAGTTCTGTTAGTTATGTTTTCTATTCGTATCACCTGCAAACACGCTGAACATTCCAGTCAAAGTACAACGGAATTGTATATTTCAACATCCCGAAATTTTTTTCATTAATTTCTAGGTTGTGTTTTTTTAATTTGTATATTGTATAGTAATGTATAGAAAGACCGCAACGCAAATGAGTATATCCGAAACTAGACTATTATGGCTAGTGGGCGCCACGATGACCTGATGACCATAATCTACAAACGCAAACTACAAATGTATAATTATCGCGAGGTTATCAGAGCTACCGAAACGCTCCAGCAGGGAACAGTACCAGAAAAAAGAAGAGGCATAGAAAGCAATGGAAAGACATCAAAGAATGGAGGGGCTAGTCGATGAAAGACATTCTGGTCAAGGCAGAAAGACAAAAATGGAGAAAGACGGTGGAAAGATTATGTGTGGTCCCCCAGCCCTCAAACAAATTAAGTGATAGGTGAAGGTGGCAAAAATCATAGGGAGAGGGCTATGGTGGTCGTCTAGGACTGGTCTCTGTTGGGAGAACCTGCCTCCGAGAGCTACGCTCAGAATGAAAAAGGATCTACTTTTTACAAATCTTATATCAACTCACTCCGTCTGTCCGGAACAAATTTTAACACCTTTTATTTTTCTCCCCAGCTATTCTGAGTTGAATATTTACACTATTATATATTTCACTTAACAAAATGAATAACGCGGTAAAATTGGTTCCACACATTAATTACTTTTTTTTTTTTAAAGTTTAAACCAAAAAAAAGGTAAATTATTTCTTCATTATTCATTGATATGGCTAAATATGTGGGGTTTGTCCCATTTAGATAATTGTATATGTTAATTCTCCTACCACCCACGTTTGGATCAAGTTGAAAGTGTACGCAATTATTTATTGTACAAAACAAAAACATCCATTTTAAAAAAATAACAAAGTAATCAATTAGTCAATTAAGTACTGCTAATTTTTTTGGGGGGTTTAATACAAAAAAAGGAAATAGATTCTACATAATTGTGTTATTTAGTTGTAAATAGGGAGTTCTTCCCTTTTGGTAAGCTTTTTTATAAAGTATTTTTATAGTTTGCTTATTACAAAGCTTATATCAAATCACTCCGTCTATCTGCTGTCTGTCGGTCTGTTTGGTATAAATTTTGAACAGATTAGTTTCCCACTGCCCATTATCAGATAATGTTGAAAATTTGCACAGAAAGGGAAATAAATGTGACAGTATTTATTATATAGCAATAAATGTGGTTTTGTTCCCCTTACATAATCTTTTTTTTTTTTAGTATTTTTTTTTTTACTTTGTTAGTAAGCTTTAAAGGTAGTGCAGGTATAGGTCCATGGAAATATGAGAAAAAAACAATTAAATAAGACTTTGGACTATAAAATAATCAAATAGCAACTTTGCCTTGTGGCTATCATTTTATGCTTTTAGGGTGTAAGGTTAGAAATAGGCCCTGTATCATTCAATTATTATTAGAAGGTATTGTTTCTAATGTCAATCGTGTCAATTTTAATCTTAATCGTCAATACATATAATACTGTACAGCTACTCACTGGGCAAAGGAATATCTATTATGTTGCTTATCGATTGCGATGTCAGAGGGTCGGAGCCATTGTTCCAAGTGGCAATTTGAAACGT
The DNA here is from genome assembly GCA_030265305.1 of Biomphalaria pfeifferi. Lineage (NCBI taxonomy): Eukaryota > Metazoa > Mollusca > Gastropoda > Planorbidae > Biomphalaria > Biomphalaria pfeifferi. Next base: position 104,014 of record JASAOG010000253.1, read on the forward strand.
ATGATAGCCTGGTCCAAGCAAGTCGGGATCTAGCACATAGAAACACAACTTGGTGCAGGGCTCCTTGCATGAATGTTCTGAATCGGGATAGCAATCCTCAATAACCACAGAGGTATTTGGTGCTGTGACATTCTGAAAGTATTTTTAAATTAAGTATTTACTAATACTATCATTTTGTGGGGCAAAGAGATTGAGCGGTAAGAAGCTTGGCTTCCGAAACGTGGGGGTCTCGGCCCAGTCTCGGACTCGAATCTAGGTAAAGGCTTAGATTTTAAATTAAAGGATTTCTCTGTGGTCACTGAGTTTACTCAGCTCTAACTGGTACGTGACATTAGTCGTGGAAAAGTAAAAGTGGTTGGTCATTATGCTGGCAACATGACACCTCGTTATCTGTTGGCCGTAGAAGAAGATCACAATTACATTATTAGCCCTGTAGATCGAAGGTCTAAAAATGTTACTTTACTTTATAATTTAGGCCTACTATAAAATTTTGTTACTTATAAAATGTGTAATAGAAATATGTTTGAGACCGAGAGAAAATCCGCTGCCGAGGACAGATGCAGACGGCGAAAAGAAAATCTTAACCGACCACCGGCGGATCATGGTTATGCTTGCCTTGGATGTGGCAAAAAATGTAGGTCACAGCTGGGGCTGCGTAGCCACGGGAATTGTTGCATTCCACGTTGATCTTGGGGCTCGAAGACAAGCCTTATCAATACGTTATAATCCTGATTAGCTTAGAATTACAAATAGTAAACTTCCAAAGTTTCAAATTATTAGAAAAACTGTGATCCCAACTTTTTTTTTTTTTTGTCTTGATGGTATAAATCATTATCAACTTTCCTTTGACATTTGTCGTAGGGGTGCTGTGGCAGTTCGCGTAACCAAACCACTCTATTGTTCATGGTCAGCAGCTGTTCTTAGCAGGATATGAAGAGGGAGGCCGGTCCATTCGTTTGCGTTATCCAGCTTATGGAAAGACGCTAATGTCACCCCCCTATTTAAAAAAGGAGAAAAATCTGATCCAGGAAACTACAGACCAGTATCACTTACCAGCATCACATGTAAAATCCTAGAACACATAATATGTAGCAACATCATAAACCACTTAGACAAACATAATGTTATCACCCCATACCAACATGGCTTTAGGAAATATAGATCATGTGAAACACAACTAATAGGACTAATTGATGATTTTTCAAAAGGTTTAGATAATAGTGAACAAATAGATGCTATTTTACTAGATTTTTCCAAGGCTTTTGACCACCATAGTTTGCTTAAAAAATTAAAATATTTCGGCATTAATGGTCCACTGCATCAGTGGATTAAAGATTTTCTGATAGGGATAGATAATAAATGGCTCTAAATCAACACCAATAACAGTTAACTCAGGTGTACCTCAAGGAACAGTCTTAGGTCCACTACTATTTTAATTTATATAAATGATTTACCAAATTGCATTAGTTCAGGAACAAAAGTCAGATTATTTGCAGATGATTGCATAATATATAGAACAATAAAAACAACATAAGACACAGATATTTTACAAAGAGAATTAGATGAATTACAGAAATGGGAATCAAATTGGAGCATGTCTTTCCACCCAGAAAAATGTCAGTTGTTAAGAGTAACAAAAAAAATAAAACAAATTAATTCCACTTATCTTATTCATGGCAAACCAGTAACACAGACTAAAAACGCAAAATACCTAGGTGTTATAATAAATGAAAAACTGTCATGGAATTCACATATTGATGAAACTACAAAAAAATACTCTGAAAGACATAAAAATAAAGGCACATTCCTTGTCCCCTATGCTAGGACAAATTTGTACAAATACTCCTTCTTCCCTAGTGCTATTATAGCATGGAATGGGTTGCCTGAGCTAGCCAGAAAAACCAGTGACTTGGCAGAATTTAAGTCATTGGTTAATATGCATGACTAAATGCATGACGCGTAGGACGTAATTATCTTTTTTGAAGTAACGTCTGTATTATATAAGATAAGATAAGATAATACAGACGTTGCTTCAAAATAGAAGATGATCGCGTCCCACGCGTCATGTATTTATTCATGCATGTTAACCAATGACCTAAATTCTGCCAAATTATAGTCACTGGTTTTCCTGGCTAGCTCAGGCAACCCATTCCATGCTCTAATAGCAATAAGGAGAATGGACCATTTGTACAAATTTGTCCTAGCATAGTGTATTTCTGAGTATTTTATTAGATTATGGTTCAGTGTTTTCTGTATAATTGCTAATTACTTTTGAGTCCTCTATCCTGAAGGCTTTCTAAATTTAGTGATATTACTAAAGGTGTTAGTTTAATGTTCTTATTTGATTTATAGAAAGTTCTATTAACAAACCCAAATGCTTTGTTTGATTTTTAAAAATATTTTCATGAATATGAGTCCCCGGCAGTTTTTCATTTATTATAACACCTAGGTATTTTGCCTTATTAATCCGTGTTACTGGTTTGCCATGAATAAGATAAGTGGAATTAATTTGTTTTCGTTTTTGTTACTCTTAATAACTCACATTTTTCTTCGTTGAAAGACATGCTCCTATTGGATTCACATTTCTGTAATTCATCTAATTCTCTTTTTAAAATTTATGATTATTGTATTGTTTAAATTGTTTTAATTGTTTTATTGGCTATTTTATGTAATCGTCTACAAATAATCTGACGTTTGTTATTGAACTAATGCTATTTGGTAAAACCTTTATTTAAATAAAAAAAATTATAAAAAAGACTGTTCCTTGAGGTACACCTGAGTTTACTGTTAATGGTGTTGATTTAGAGCCATTTATTATTACAGTGTTCTCTCGTTTATCTGATAGTATCCGCGAGTGAATGTCCTCGAGTACAAATTTAACAGATGCTAATTTCTCTCCCACGGTGGCCTCTGACGATTTAGCAATGTTTGAATGTTTCAATGTTGTATTTATGCGTCACTTCGAAGGCTTGCGGTTCTCTTAGAATTTCCATTTCACAGTCATCAAAACCATACTATCTTAGTAAATAATGTGTCTGTATAAATAAAGATAACTTGTTATGAAGCTTAAGATATATGTACTTACATTAGATGTGATATATATGGCGTAAACTGCATTCGGATAGACTTTCTCTATTGTGCAGTTTATTGCAATGCCTTCTGAAGTGACATCTAAAGCTTGACACGTGACGTTCTGAAGATTGGCTGGAATGAAAAATTGTAAAAAAATCTACAGGTAAAAATGAAAAGTATAAAAATATCTTTCTTTCTATCTATCTGTCTGTCTATCTGTCTGTCTGTCTGTCTGTATGTATGTATGTATGTCTGTCTATCTATCAGAACATTATTGCATATAAATAGCCGTTACTGAATCGAATGTAATGACGCTATACAAATCTTGAAGCAAACAAAACTGGTTAAATAGAGACAACTTAAACTCAAACCTCAGAAAACAAAAAGAATTGGGGGAATATCATAAACCTAATCATAAGCCCACTGGTACCTCGCTACGCCTCTGGGCTTGACTTATTTCATTGCACACAAGTAAATGAAAAAAGACATTACAAATTTAGTTATGAGATAAAATATTTAGTAAAATGTATATACTTAGACATCGCTGGTTAATTGAATCGTATCGATCCTGGTGTTGTTGTTTTTTTTACAGTTATTTCTCTTACCACAAGTATTTAGCCTAATTTTTTTTTTCAAAAATAGAAAATAAAAAAGATATTTCAAATATTTTTGTCATCTAAAATTTGATAATTCTAGATTAATAACACAAAACAAGCTAGCAGCATAAAATCGAAAGTCATAAAAAAAAATTTACAAGGTTTATATCAATTCACTTTGTCTGTCTGTCTGGTACAAGTTATGTACACGTTATTTTCCCCTTTCTCAGATTAATTTGAAACTTAATAGAATTATTTATTGTACTTACAAAACCTTATAAAACATGTAACAATAAAAAATAACTAATTAATTATTTTTTTTAAAAAGTTACAGTTTCCTTTTCAGACCTTGCGATCTATAGAAACGATGATGTAAAGACCATTTGTGTCGGATCACTGTTAACGAGGATGTTTTGTGGCCAGCCCAACAACCAACCGCCTATACTTTTCCCCCCACTAATGTCAGGTACCTATTAGATCTAGTTGGACTCAGAGGCGCCGAAATGAAAAATCTTTACAAGGATTTGAACCCGGGACTCCCGGTTCGTAAGCCAAGCGCTTTATTACTTAGCCACCGCGCTTAATTAATTATTCGTAATTAACCTTTTTGTTTAATATAGAAAAAAAAAGCAGTTCTGTAATTTTAAATGTGGTGTTATTCCGCTAAGATAAGATTTTTTTTTATTATTTTTTTTTCGAATTATAATACTAGTGTGAAGAAACAAGTCCCTTTACCTTTAAAGTGCCATTTAATTGTGAAACATTTCAACACAACATATATACACGGCAAACGTTATATACAGATAACCAACCTCACTCGCGGACTTCCTCTCTTCTTGTTTACACACTCGTCACTTCCCGCAAGTCCCCTAACTCTCGATACCCAACACTTGACCGTGTGTCACGGTTGACCTCACACAGCAACCGTGTCACAACAATTAGTAAATACGTTTTATTTAAATTAACACATAATATAAACGAATAGCTTTCAATATGATTTACTTAACACTACAATCGTATGAAATGCACAGCAATATAGATTCTCTACATTTTACTGTTTCTGTAGTCTAACTAAATAGATAAATATTTACATAAATTGATTTAAATCAATCGATGTATGTATCTGTACCTGCATCTTCTCCTGTCTCTGGACTGCAGCCTTTGCATGAATATGAAACTCTAACCAATACACCATCCCTTAAGGAAGGCGTGGTCAACCTTTTGCTTCCGTGCGACAATTTTTTCAGCGGCACCCGAAAGGGGAATAGACGCTATTAGTTTTGTGTGGTTTGTCTGTCCGTCCGTCCGTCCCTTTTAGATCTCGTAAACCAGAAAATATTCGAAATTCCGACATAATGGTATTTTAGAACAATCAAAGTTCTGAAGCAACAGCTACTTTTTTCTTTTCTTAAAATGAAAGTTTTACTTTTTAAAATCAACTATGCAAGCAGTTTTTCATAAAAAGACACAATTTTTACAACTATTCACTATTAATAGTAACAAACACTGGAGGCTATTTTATAAACGAAATTAAACATACTATATTTTCAACACATTTATGCAGTAGGTTTTATTTTTTTTTGGGTCAAAAAATATTTTGTTTACAATTGTATTGCTAGGTTAAACAAATTAAACAAATTCAGTCATATCAACTATTAAATTTACAAAAAAATTGTTTACTTTTATTTTTGAATAAAAAAAATAAATCGACTCTGTATGCATATAAGTGGAACATAATTGAAAACAACAATTAATAAGTAGTTCTTTATATTATCACGTGAACTACACATGCACAATTAAAAAAAAAAAATAGTCTACTAAAAAAAGGGGAGTTGTGTTTTCTTTACACGGAAATGTTTTGGGTTTGTTTTTTTTTGTCTTAAGGCTTTGAGGGATTGACCATTACAGAACAATTAGATCAATAAGATGTACATTATATGAAATCAGTTAGGCCCGGTTCACATCCAACGTCAACTTCACTTTCACCTATCCCTTGGTCTGCTGGACCGTTGGGGCACAACACAAGATCTGTCAACCTTCTTTCTCCACCCTTCTCTGTCATTTTGCCTTTGATATAATTTCATTGTGATATTCTTTCTGAAAATATTGAAACCTGCCTGCCTTTTTTACCTGCCTGGCTGGACCACTTCGGGGGCCGATTTTGAGTTTGTGTTTTCACACCCACTGTCTTCGTAACCTTGTTTCACTTATAATTCAGATGCACCATATGAAGTTTTACAAGCTTCATTCCTTTAAAGTATGGTCGTTTATTACCTATTTGCTTTGTTATACACATTTGTGTATAGTATAGTAAGGGATTTCAGACAAAAATAATTCTTAATAAACCTGTCTTTAACCTTTTTTAGTTTGCATTTATAATTTTGATACATTATGTTTTTTAACCTATAAGAATCTATACAATTTATAGATTAATTAAAATTTTGTTATGAACACTGTCAGCAGTTTTTAAGTTAAAGACCAATTCACATTCAGGCTGCTGTTTCATTCAATTAACTTAACACTTACGAAAACTGTAACATTTTGATTTAATTTCGTGACTTCGGTTTGTTTTTTAATCATTGGTATGAATGAAAGTGCTTGCTTGCATCAGTATCTGACAGGCATAACTATCTAAAATTCTTCTATGCAAGATCACAGTTCCAGTTACTCTACCAGTCATGGACGGCTTTGTTTAGTTCACTTTATTTAATTGATGATTTCCTAGACTTGACTTTAATTCCTCAAATATGTCTGACCATCTGATGTTTTCTTAGAATGACTTAATGCCAATAAGTTCTTTAAAAATGTTGAAATTATCATCATTTTTTTATAATACAAGCTTAAAATGTGTCAGAAAAAATGTTTATTGCTAACGAAATGAAAGATCTTCCATTCTAAGGAGATCAATCCAATATTAACAATAACATTAATACAACGTGTTGTGTGTTTTTTTTTTTTTTTTTTTTTTATCTGATTAGTTTTATAAACATTTCAGTCAATTTCAGCGTCGTAATAGACAGTAAATTAAATTCCTGGTCATCGGTCCCATGACCATCTTAACAGTCATAGGAAACCAACAGTCATCTTTTTGAAGAGTCGTAAGGAGTTGACATTAGCACTAAAGCAAAGAGTGGCCCCAAAGATGTTGGACAGTAAAGAATTACATTTATATATTACATAACAGAGTTAAAATGACTATGATTATAATAATTAAATGATAAAACCAACTAATAACCCTATTCCACATACTGTCCATCTACTTTTGGACCCCCTTCGAGTAATTTTCAACTCATGTTCGATACTACAATTATTGTTACTATACTTTTAAATATATAAATACATTAGTGTTTTCAAAGTACTATATTTTATCACACTTACTTGCAGCTGATAGGGATAATACACACAATGCTACCAACAAATGTAAACATAACGCCATTATCTGGATCTTGTTCTGTAGTTAGGCCTAATACAAAATAGTTTTACCGGTATCCGCACGAAGCATCACCATAAAACAAAAATAAAACCCCCAGAATACTGGGTCCTTTTTACTGAACTTAGTTCTAGATGTTGAAATAATCTACTACATTGTAGGAATATAAAAATACTTGTCGTACTAATCTTTGATTGACGTAATATGAACAAATCTTAAAAGGGATAGAACTTGACATACCTGAACTTAAAAAGTTGGACCAGAGTTCTCTTCGCCTGTTATCTTGTTCATTATCCCAAAAAAAAAAAAAGCTGACGCATTGGTCAATACTGAACTTGAGCAAGTTTGTTTCTGCAGTTCGTGGGCGAAGAGATTAAAAATAAATGGCAGATAAGGAACGAACATTGTAATACCGAAATCTACTTTCAGGGTATTAAACTCTGGAGGATTGACTAGCTTGTTTTTAACTGTATATAGGAACGGCGATTGTAGGCAAAATGAATACCCTGGCCCCGAACAAACAAACAAAAAAATAATAAGACCGGAAAATTCGCACTGAATTAAAATTCATACAACACTGATAGCATGAATGTGCTTAATGGACGATTCATGTTCACCAGAATATATATATATCGTTTCCACATTTCACAAAAAGGGAAGTAACGTCTGTATGTCATAAGATAAAATAAGATCTCAACATTTGTGAATAAACCTTGAATCATTGTAGGGACCAACAGCTGGTCTGGTAGACATAGAGACTAGGGATTGATCACGTTTTCTCATTTTCTCTAGAATAATTTAAAATATGTTCGATCCCCTCCAGAAAATAATTTCTTTGAGTCCTGCTCGAGGCCCCAAACGATCTCCTAGGCGGCTGCCTGGTCTGACTATGCATTACGTCGTTCGCCACTGAAATGGAAGTCGAATTATTTTAAAACCAAACTTACGAAAAACGTATATTGTTATCACTTTGCGTTATGGGTGACATGTGGTTGAGTAGTAAACCATCTTGGTTACCTGTACTATAGGGCTCGAACCCCGATGTCGAAGACAAATTTCAATACCCGTCCCACCACTGATCTACAAAAAAAAAATAAAAAAATAACAAAACAAAAATTAAAATCGCAGCATTACTAAAAAAAAAAGGCTTTAAAAAATCACCCTCTTCTTCGTGATTTGAGCATTTGACCATCACAAAGATAATATAAGGCATCGATAACTAAAACAGACAAATGAACCATTCTGTTTCAAAGGCAATGGACCTCATTCACCGATCGTAAACAAACAACATTTAGTCACGTGATAATGCTGAAAAAAAAACAACAACGGGAAAAAAACTGTCCCGTGATAGCCATCGTAATTTGTATAGAAGAGAGAGAATCACGTGGCTAAATGTTGTTTGTTTACGATTGGTAAATGAGGTCCATTAAATCGTTGAACAAGCTGTATTTTACTTTTCTCAATGTTTGTGTAATAAGAAACTGAACGTCCATTTTATTCCCCTTTTTCTGCTGTCCTGAGTTGGATGTGTGGATGAATAGTATAACAACTTCCTAATTGAGGGAGGGAGGGGGCGATCAAAGCCCAATAACCTGCGGTGAATAACCTGAGATGAATGCCTGGGCATTAGCTGTGGTCGGAACGATGTCGACCACACATCAGTTCCCCCCTTTCCACGCAGCTGATATATCCAAAGGAACGGCAGTGCCGATACAGCGGCGGCGCAGGTTCTGTAAACTGCTTTAGGGTCGCCAGCTCTTAATTTTTCCTCAGGGTTGACTCCCGAAGCCTTTCCCATTATTGGGTATAGCTGCAAGGCAGCAGAGATTTGAATTCAGAGTTTTTCTTCTCCTAGGTGGGTAGCCAGCCATGGCTAACGAGCCCCTCCTGCCCGAAGTTTACTGATTAAGGCGCCAGTTACTCGCCTTTGCCCTTCTACGGTTAGTGAGAACAGTTCCACCGCACTCAATATCTGAGTCACACTTGAAGGCCAGGAGTTGGACTGGTTGTCAGTGGCTATTTGAGACGCATGCCATTAGAACGGCATTTTATAGGTAATGGAGTGCTTACATTACCACTTCCGGCAAGTACAACATTGCGGACACATCTGCTGTGTGAAGAGAGAACTGCTGTGTGGGCGACATCGTTCCAATCAAGGTCAAAGCTCATAGTGAAATCCCAATCAAGATTACACATTTTGAATTCGAAAATCGACTTCGTTTTAGTTGTGTATGCTGGCCGCATAAAGGTAGCACAGAAACTTTTTTCCAGATAGCCACATCTTCCCTCACTAGTCCACAAAAGTGCTTTTGGCCTGAGCGCACCGGACATGCTCTAGTAACATTGAGACAAGAAGGCGTCGGGCATTGCTATAGGAGCGTAGAAGACTGGCTACTGTATAAATCAATTCTTTAGAGATATTGGCAGTAATAGGAAACATTAAGGCTTAAGCGTTTTTTTCAAAAGTAAATGTTAATGGTAATGTCTTCGAGTTCGAAGATCAAGGATGATTACAGTGCTTCACAATACGCAAGCCCAGTTGCGACCTGCATATATTTTCTGCATCTCATGCAGACCAAGCCGTTGTCAGCCGAAGGTTTATGTTACTTTGAGTACTATTCAAACAAATGTAAATATTGCATAATAATTTTATTCTTGTTATCTCTTAAACAAAAAAAAATAAATTATTTTGCTAAACTATAACATATTTTTTTTTTTGTTTTTTTATTTTAAGGTAAAATTTAAGCCTAAAATTCAAATGACTTCTTGAGTCGTTTGATGACGAAACGTGAGATGGACTTCTATTCATGCAGTCGTGATGGCCATAAATTATACATTCACAATAATTGTGAAACTGGAGACTCTCCGAGACAGACAAATATCGTGACTTTAGATTGCACCCAGAAGGACAAAGCGATAGGTAACTGCAGCAAGAACATTTTGGGTGTTTTTAAATAGTTTTTTTCAGGTTTTTTTTTGCCTGCGTTTATATTTGACAAAATGACCTTGACCAAACATGTATTTACTTTCTAGTCGTGGATAAAAAGCAATAAAAGACTTTTTGACTTTGAGGAGGAGGCTGAGTGGCATAGTAACTGACTTGAAAGGAGGAGAAGGTCGAGTTCGTATCCCGATGGACACAAATATTATTTTCGACATTCCACTTGAGCTGAGTTTGGGGAGAACTTAGAGGCAGCATTGAAACCCATTAATAGACATACACATCGCAATAAAAGACTTCAGAGCAATGATCATGCTAAAAAAGCACAACTCTTAATTTTGGTTTAGCCTCTTAATTCGCGAAGCTACTGTGGACCATCTTATAGAAATGAAATCAAATACTGAGCTTGAACTAAGATTGGAACGATGTCGCCCACGCAGCAGTTCTCTCTTCACACAGCTGATGTGTCCGAATGAACGACTGATGACTGATACAATTTAATAATAATAATATTTATAACCATGTTGCAAAGTTAATACACCAACACTTGGCTTTGACACACAATTTAATCGGTAAGGACACTCCTCCTTAAAATTCCCTGAAAATTCTGTTCGTTGATAAAAGAAAAAACCGCAACCATTATGGATATCGCCGTACCACTGTCTCATAATTTAAGAAAAACTCAGATAGAAAACAACGAAAATATAGGGGATAGTAACAACTGACCTCACAGACACCTCCAAGGCCCTTAACATTCCTAGGAACATCCTCGTTGTCTGTCAGAGGGCGGTACTGCTGCAGACCTGCCACATCACCAGAAAATTCCTCAGTGGAAACTGTTAAAGGGACAACGATGAATTTTGTTTCTCTTTAACAAAACTCGACCATGGCAGCGCCAGAGGATGACCACTCATTCTTTTCTAACATAATAATAATAATAATAATAATAATGTAATTTATAGAGCTTTATTTACAAACAAAATGTAGGCTCAAGGCCCCGTGATAACATTACAAACACAAACATGACAGCTAAAATGACAGTTAATCTAAAAAAGTTTTAAACAGATAGGTCTTAATGTTCTTCTTAAATGAAGTGAAGCATGTTGTCTGTTTGTCTGTTTGCGATAAACTGTGCCACAGTTTCTGCCAGAGTGTAGAAATGTGCCTTTCAATCTGCCAAAGGGTCACAGGCTCCTGATTTTTCATTAGGGTTGGTAACCGAATATTTTGCCTTTTTTGTGTGTGTAGCCGCAACGCAGCAGAGGTTTAGATTTAAAGTTTTCGTCCTCCTAGGTGGGTAGCCAAGGATAAAGTGGCTTACTGGTTTGGTCGCCATTTCTCTGCAGTGATAAAGTAGGGGCTGCTCTGGTTGTCAAATGTTATGAAATATGGTGTAACAGGATTATTTTATTACATTTTTTTCATATTTATCATTTTGATTTCTAAAAGTCAACTTTAGACGGACGGACGTACAAACAGACAGGCTGTACGAGTTCTGCAATAGCGACCGTTCCCATTTCGGTGGCCTCTTCGTTTATTGCAAAAGTGTAAACCAGATAACATTGACTTCAGGTCTCCGTGTTGATAACTAGTCTGGTCAGGAGAGTAGAGCAAACTAGAGATTTATCTTTGAAGTACAAGGGTTCTTTGGGAGAATCAAGCTTACATTGCGTCCCACACACAGCCTATTTTAGAGTTAGCTGTTTCGCAATAATCTCGACCTGTGATAAAATATTATTATCGTCTCAATAAATGTACTAAAAATTTAGATTAATGAAGCCGTGTATACTTGCGCCAATTTTTAAAACTAGAAACTCAAGCTAATAGCCAATGAGAAATTAATCACGAGATATTGAAAGCATGTTTCTGAATAAATGCAACAGCTTTTTTGTAGACTTCAGAAGTGTTTCACAAACAGTAGTTTTTCGCGAGTCCTAAATAAATGCAATAAAAAATCTAATATAAATTATAACAACATCAGTATGAATTTTGAGCATTCAGAATTGAGCAAAAGCGTTTATACACCGTAGTTTCGTACAAAACACCGGAACTAAAGTGCAATGTTAGAAAAATGGGGGGGGGGGGGATTTTTCAGATCATACTGTTACAAAGTCAAAGTATACAAACAGGCTTGACCCCACACCAGCTAAGTATTTCATGTGATTCTTAGTTGACGAAGCGCTATGGAGTGCGTATATGTTTTTCTATGGCGACAGTAAGACGAGGTTAACGATTGGTTGTGAATGATGCAACATAGGAGGCACTGTCGTCTTTTGTCTTTGTTAGGAGAGGCGTCTCCAGAACGTGAGACTGAAAGGTTGTGTTATTGTACTGAGTTAGACTTTGTTGAAAGATATTATAACTAAAGTCTCTTACATATATTTCATTTTATCACAAATTGATTGTATCACTATTATAAATAAAGTTCTATTTAGTTTGTTCACTAGGAAGTTATTCAAGTGATTTGAAGCTTTATTAGTTCAGATATATTACGCCTACAACGGTTTAGTTATTTATCAGCTGTTTGATACTACAAGACAACAACCGGTAACAACAAAAACACTATTCAGCTTACCAATCTCGTTTCTTATATATAAAGAAATAATGCTCCTCACCGAAGTTATTAAACCTGTTGTATTTTCATAAGTTTATATCTGTATTATAGTATCTGTCAAAGGGCAGTACAGCTGCAGACCTGCCACATAACGAGTAAATGTCTCTGTGGAAACTCTTAAAGGGACTGCAATGAAATTCGTTTGCTCGACTGTGGCAGTGCCATGTGTGTCTATATACTCCAATATATTAAAGAATATCAACAAGTTGGTCTTTCTATGATAAAATGCTAAGCTGTTATGAAGAATACAGCGCCTTGAGCCTACATTTTGTTTGTTAATAGCGCTTTATAATTAAAATTATTAATAATTTGAGCAGATTTTCTTAAGGCATTTTTCGAACTTTGAAAAAAAAACAACAGTTACGTTCTATGGTTCACAAAACTCACCAATTTGTGGCGCTCTTTGCCTGAGACGTACTATTAAAATCCAATGAAAAAGAAGTACTACTACTGCAGTATTTCCAGTGACTGCGCAGCCCCAGCTGTGACCTACATATTTTGCCACTAATCATATGAATGAAAATATTCCAAAAGATCCACACAATAATATGATTATTATGATAAAAACAATTTTAAAGAAAAAAAGGTCTTTACGTCAATCCGTAAATTATTGGACATTTTCACCCAAAGCAGAAAACCAATAAATAGCAAGCTTTTCGGTGTATCCGGTGTAACAAATAAAGCAAGAGCTGATTAGCAATGTTTTTATAAAGTGACATGTCCATCCCATTGCAAAGTTAACCGCTGCTGAATCCAGTTTTTAAAACTCTTCTGTTTGTAATTTTTATTCAGATGGCAATTTAGAAGTTCCATTAAGAAATTGATTAGTCTATCGTGAACATCTTCAACATCACGTACTCTGCCCTCAGAAAATCTCTATTGATGTACATGGTCCTATGTGTGTTTGCATGGACGAAAGAATTTCTCACACAAAAAAAAATAGTTTCAACTCTGGCCAGTCTGCACCTGACCGGTCCATAAACGGGGCAGTCAACAGGTATAAAATGTTAATCGGCAGGCTTACAACAATGGTTATCTTGAGTTTCAATGCATTGATAATTTATAATATATGTTTTTAATTACTTGATGATTAGGCTTGATGGCTGGATGGTAAAGTTCTTGGCTTCCGAACCCGGGAATCTTTGTAATTTACCTTGGCGTGTACAAGACAATGCTGTACCTTTGCAGGGCCTCTTGTGACTGAGTTTATCTTAAGAGGGCCTCATGTGACCAAGGAAACTCTTTCTTGAAGTACAGGTAAAGAAAGTATGACATTGTATTATAACCGCAGTTTGGTATTTCTAATTAAAGTCACAATCTACAACATTTCGTAATGAATACCTTTCTTGATAATAATACTTGTCTTCAAGTTAGAAAATTTATACCCAATGCAGTATTTACGTAATTGTGTTGTCCCAGCCGTGACCTACATGCTTAGCCAAACCCAACACCGACATAACCGTTTCCTGCCGGTGGTCGGTTTTGGAACCGTTGTCTGGTCGTGGTCGATTTAGGATCTGTCTGTTTTCGGAAGTAGATTTCCTTTTAGTTTCTTTGTATTAAGTCCCCTGTTGTCTGTCTCTTTTACGCCAGTTAAAGCAAACTTGTACCTAAGCTGATCTTTCCAGTGTTTTCGTGGGGCTCCTCAGTTTCACCGACCACCTTTCAGATTGCCTCTAGTGTACGTCAGACATACACGGGATATGTGTGATGCCCAGCGTAGCTGTAGAACAATGGGCATTTCTTCATACTCTCTATACGACTTTCACAAGAAACATCGTTATTTGTGGTGCGGTCTTGTCATTGAGCTTGAGACAACCTAACTTTTATTTTTTTAAATGTATTTTGAAACTCATTTAATAATTTCAACTTCAGACTTATTTGGAGAAATAAACCAAGAAGTTACAGTTATTTTCTGTATAACACCCAAGTCTCAGTTCCTTATAAATAACTAGGTAAGATCTCTAGAGATTTTGTTCATTGAGTTTTGTATGCTTTCGTAGTGCAAGCTTTACACGTATGTTTCCTGTAGGTTAGTGTTTATTTAGAGCATGGATAAAGGCCGTTGATCTTTTCGTTGTCTGTGTGGCTGAGCTGATGAGGCGGATGTTGTTCGCTTCCTTTGTTTCACAGGAATGTTTTCAATGTCACGGACCAGCCTTGAGATGTTAAAGGCCGGTTCTAGCCCTAGGAGAAAAATGCCGGACTCGCAATCCGAATCACTGACAGCTGAGCCAGAGCCGCAAGAATGAGTCCTTGTTGAACGCCTCCGTGGCGGCAATGGAGGCGGCGTAGTCCTGGTGTCCGCACCTTCCAGGATTGCGCGGACTTCATGCTCTTCTAGCCAAGAAAAGTTTTTAGATTTGCGGGAGCGTCTTCTGTGAGACGCCTTCTTTTCAACGTCACTATCAAGGGAGCTAACTGTTTTTCTAGAGGACATAGCACGTTGAGTAGATGCCCTTGTTTTAGGAGATTTAGTTACGGACGTGTTTGTTATAGGATTTCTCTTATCTAGGGCTCGGTGAGGATGTGGTGTACTCTCGGGATCGGTGTCCATATAACGGAAAGAAGATTTTCTGGTAGAAAGCGGACGATTACTTGTAAATCGTGTGATGTCTGAGAAATTACTCGAACTTACATTCTTGGCAATGTTTGCTGCAGCATTCGAGTTTTGTAGTTGTGAAACGCCTTGACACAGTGGAGTACTTTCACTTTTCAGGGAACAAAATGACTCTTTTCTAGTACAAGTCGGGCCTTGACGTTTATCGTTGATGTCTTGCAATTTACTGAAGTAATAGTGTGCCGCTGGACATATTGTCTCAGAAATGTTAAATGTAACATCTAACTCTTCTTTCTGAGAGGCACGTCTAGACAAAGGAGACGTTTTAAACTCACTCTGCAAAGAGGAGAATGATGTTTTCCTAGTAGAACCTGGTCTTTGTGATTTAGCAACCATGTTTTGTAAGTTTGTAAAGGAATCTCTTCTCCCTAAACATTTTAGATCCGAAAGGTTTAATTTAGCATCCAACGTTTCGCTTTCTGGATCTTTTTGTACAGACTGTTCACTTTCTACGGAACTGAAAGATGATGTTCTTATAGATACAATTTGAGGACCCTCTGGTGTATCTGGTAATCCTACCATGCTTGGACTATGTACCACAACATTGTCTGAGATGTCTTCACGAATGAGAGACGAGCTTACTCTTGGAGGTGGTAGCGGAGGGGGTGGCCCGGTGGGCAATGGAGGAAGAACGTTGCTGTAACGACGAGGGCCCACCACTCTTGTCCTCCTAATGGGTGTTTTCCGGCTGCGACGAATGTTAACAGCCAATAGAATCAGCAGGATTAGGAAGGTGAATCCCACTACGCTTGCGGTTATAATGTAAACATGTCCCATGGGTTCCCTTGCGCTTTCAGTGGGACTTCCCAGTGACACATAACAGATTTCCTGGCAGCAGGTAACACACTCAGACGAGTAATTCAATTTCTGAAGATCTTGAACTGTCGGTTTTTCCTTTTCCCAAATGTTCTTGCTGCAGTTACCTATCGCTTTGTGCTTCTGGGTGCAATCTAAAGTCACGATATTTGTCTGTCTCGGAGAGTCTCCAGTTTCACAATTATTGTGAATGTATAATTTATGGCCATCACGACTGCATGAATAGAAGTCCATCTCACGTTTCGTCATCAAACGACTCAAGAAGTCATTTGAATTTTAGGCTTAAATTTTACCTTAAAATAAAAAAACAAAAAAAAACTATGTTATATCAGAAGTTTAGCAAAATAATTTATTTTTTTTTCTTTAAGAGATAACAAGAATAAAATTATTATGCAATATTTACATTTGTTTGAATAGTACTCAAAGTTCTGTATATAATATATATATATAGGGCATCATTCAGTCTCAATACGAACATGGATCATCTCATGGGAATATAAGTGCATAAGTATTAGGTTGGATAAAAAAAAAAGTTCCCCTTTCAGACCTTGTGATCTATAGAGCAGATGATGTAAAGGTTATCTATTTCTGTGGCCTACGGTTAACGAGGGTGTCATGTGGTCAGCACAACGACCAACCCTCTTTACTTCTCCCCAACTAATGTCAGGTACCCATTAGAGCTGGGTGGACTCAGAGGCGCCCAAAGATCCCAAAATTCAAAATCCAATTCTTCACTTGGATTCGAACCCGGAACCCCCGGTTCAGAAGCCAAGCGCTGTATCGCTCAGCCACCGCGCCTCCCATTAGCATTGATTAACGCTTCAAAAAAAAATTAAATAAAAAGTAAGGCTTTGTGGTCTAGTTGTAAGAACATAAGCTTATCGCTCTATGTATTAGGTTTCGAATCTTGATTAGCACTAAGTTTAGTGCTTTGAAACAATTGTTGAAAAAAAAATATTTTTGTACTTACCTCGCGACACATTCAACAAGACAGCTTATGTTACACGATCATAAAACAGCGTACGTTTTTAAGAATGAAGGTTTGCAATAATATATTTCCAGATTAATATCATTAGAATCTATCGTAATGACAATGTTATCACTTCATCGACTCGAAAAGAAAGAAGAATAGATCCGAAACAAAAAATAGTTCCTAACACACGCTAACTTGTGACAAGTAAAAGTTTGTTTCGTTCATTAAACAAAGGCGTGAAATCACATAACAAGGCCTACATAGCTAGACACTTGATTGATCGTTTATTGGGCTTATAGATAACAAATAGATCTTTAGACATTTTTTTTAGTTTATCGAAGTTGCCAACTGTGTATTTTTTTTCTCTATCCATCATTTTTATTGTTTTTTATAGAATATTAATGTCTAAAAGTCTAAGGCTAGTTCAAATAAGTGAGATTTGTTGGAAATACAAGCATACCTTTTGATCTAGATAGTGTTATGCACTTAATTAGTATAGAGGCGCACCATAGTAGACGGACTTTGAACGCGGCATTTAGTGACGTCACGGTTTAGCGGGTTCTAATTTATTAATGTTATTGCTAGTCAGTTGGTGTTAGGATATCATGCTGATAACTTTGTATTACGGACAGAGACTGGACTGTGACCTTTTCAGTAATAAACTTCATTCAAGTTTATAACGGTCTGGACTTAAACCTTCTTGTATGCGTAGGCATAGTTCTGAAGTAGCTTCAGCGCATCTAATACACTCATAGGCCTACAACCCAGACATGTCCAGAGTAATCTGTCCAAGTCAGACAGCCATCAACAACTACATCAATATATCAAGGCCTATCACAATAGTGATCCTTTGTCTGATTTGTTTCCCCAGTAGTATTTCTGTTTTATTGTGTTTATTGTACACATTTTTCTGTCAGTTCTTTATTAACGAGAGAAGTTGAGAAGTTGGATAAGAAGAAGAAAAATGTTTTAAAAGTGGTTACAACAAACGTGGCGACGAACTATTGGTCTCCACTGCCCACAGGTTGCGACGTATCAGTTCAGTGTCCAGTAGTATTTTTCTCTTCCCGATGGGACTATGATGGATACAAATAGGTCAGGATTTCTCGAGGAAACCTGATCTCGACTATATTTAGAAACTCTTAATCATTTCGTAAGCAACGGATGTCTCGTTCTTAGAGAGAGTAAAGAACCACTAGGCAAGGCAAAAGACAGAGAGGTATGGAGAAAGATGGTCTACAGATCATGTGTGGTGCCCCAAGTGTTCAACAGACTAAGGTAAAGATGAAGGTGAAAGTCCAACATCAGAAACAAAAAAAAAAAGATAATGTTAAAAATGTTTTCATCACTATGTTGGATATTGCGAGTGTCTGTCTTTAAACAAATAAAACAAGTTCAATATATAATAAATAAATAAATAAATAAAAAAACCTCGCGTATATTGAATGAAATTGTACATATTATTTTAAATCAATCCTAACTGTACCCAATCGATTAAGCTACTCGCATGGTCTTGCGACTTTTGTGCTTCAGCTATTTTGCATGTTGACAAGAGAGCCTAACACGATTTAGGGATGATAGCAAAAGTTCAATCGCTGTCATATCTCTCATTATTGCAATGTTTATCTCTCATTACCTTATTACATATTCCATAAAAGAAAAAAAATTATTACGAGTAATTCATTAACTAATTGGTTCTTTTTAATAGATTCATTTGTTGTCAGGGCCAATGAAAAATTGTGTAAAGTTTCAACTGCATACGAGAATTGGAATGGGGAGAAATAGAATACTTTGACTAGAAAGACAGACAAATAGACGAAAGGAGTTAATTAAGCTTGATTATACGTTGGGAACGACCTTTTATTCAAGAGCTCACAAACCATGATTTTAACCTCTAAATTGGTGACTTCTTTTTAATAACCTGGTGTTACTATATCTGATCCTCACATTTTCAGGAACAATTCTTATGAATCTTGTTTTCTATTTGTCACATTCCTAGTTAGTTTTTTGTATGCCGCTCCAGATTAGTCACAATTCATTCTACCCCGTCTTAAGACGAAACTAAAACCTAGTGACTCATCTGGGCGCATCCATTGTCTTCCGAAACTGATGGAACCATATACGATATATACTATCTATTTTTTTTTTTACCTATTTATCTGTTCTATATCGTCTCATTTCATCTTTATTTGTGTTACCTTATATGTTATCGTACTGAAAGAAAATCCAAATTGTCGATGAAGTAAAATGAGTGGGAATCAGCCAGTTTTTAACAGTGTTCAACTAACTTTGGATATTTCCCTTTCAGACCTTGCGATCTATAGGGCAGATGATGTTAAGGTCATCTGTTTCTATGGCCACGGTTAACAAGCAAGTTGTCATGTGGCCAGCACAACGACCAACCGCCTTTTACTTTCCCCCAACTTAAGTCAGGCACCCATTAGAGTTGGGTGGACTCAGGCGCGCCCTAAAAATCCCGAAATTCAAAATCCCAGTCTTCTCCGAGATTCGAACCAAGGCACCCCAGGTTCGGACGCCGAGCGCTTAACCACTCAGCCAGCGCCCCCCCCCCCCCCAACTTGGGATATTAGGCTCTACAAATGATCCATATCTGTCAAGTGGGCCATGAAAACCTAAACGTGAATACAATAACATTTCTAAGTCTACAAGCCTGTCTTATAGAGCATGTTGTTGTCCACTTCTCTTTAATAGCAGGCGAACTTTCGAGCATTAACTCTTTCTCTCCGTGATTATTTTTTTCTCGTTTTCTGTAGTACTATTCATTTTGCTTATTTGTATTTCACTATCCTGTTAGGGTTAAACATTTTTGTTTGTTATCAGAAAATGTTCTATTCGGTGTCAAATTATAGGAGAATGCTTGCTCTTTCTTACACAACACAAATTAAAGTTTATAAATCAAAAATCCATTTATTTTAATTGGGGTCAAATCAACGCTGGCATCGTTAATTAGGAGAGAAAGAGTTAAGTTTACATTTATTATTATATGGACGCAAACTAAAGCTATACGGCAATATCGCAAAGTTCCTCAGGGCTCGCAAAGACATTCATGGGACATTACCTGGAAAAAGAAGAAGAGGCAGACAGAGAAAGCGATGGGAAGACAACATCAAAGAATGGGCATTGAATAAGATTCTATCCAATGCAAAAGACAGTGAGGAATGGAGAAAGACGGTTGACAGATCTTGCGTGGTGCCCCAACAGTTCAACAGATTAACGGATAGGCGATGATGGAGGTTATTCCTTATTAATGTATTAATGTTTGAATTCCAAACGCATTGTGCACACTCCTGGCTTATAAAGTCATAGAATGAAACGACAAGGAAATGTTTAACAGAATATCTCGTGGGACAAAATCTGGGTACCAAATACTGAAACAGTTCCACATGACTCATAATACACTGGCAATTGTATACACTAGCCGTCACTTACATATGCGCCATGAGATGTTGCTATCATTTGTAAATAGAAAACTCGGTATTACATTTACTTAAAAACACACAATTTTAAAATCTATAAATAGTAACATAATGTGATAATGTGCTCTACTTACCTAAAACATGCACCTGTTTTATAATCCAAATTCAACAAATAAGAATTACTTTTAATAAATAAATACAGTGGGCATGCTCACACTAAATAAATGCAATAGTATTTTTCCATTAACTTAACACAATGGACGTCCAAATTTCTGATTTTAAGGCAAATTCTAGATCCGAAACCCGATTCTGCTTCCTTTAATTTGTGTATATTGATAAGAAACACGTCGAGTAATTGCAAGAGTACTCTTCCGTTAAAAAAAAACAACTTTCAGCCTTTTGCATATTCCTTTCTTTGCCTTCTTGGACAAAATTGGAAGCCCAATGGTAAATGTGATTTAAACAGTTGACTGGGCTGTTTTATATCACATGTTCCATTTCTCACTACATCTAGGCTATAAATATAGTTCTATATACACGCTAATATAAAAGGGCTATATTTAATTTCATTTCATGCCTTAATTCTAAAGTTCTGTTTTTGGTTGAACTTACTGCTAAATGTTTTTTTCTTTAAAAAAAAAAATAATGTGACGTGACTGTTGAGCTCACATGCTTTTTATTGGGACCAGTTTCATGATTCTATCTTATTTTTCTGGCTTAAATTGGAATTTAAGGGGGAAAAAAAAGTGAAGAGAGCACACTGTGTGTGGGGGAGAAGACATCGTATCAAGGGAAACCCACGCACAGGGAAAATTACCTCAGACTGATAGCACAAGCAGAAGGGAACAGAAATAGTAACACAATGGTCCACATTCGGGTTTCCTAGAAATGTCTGTTTCCTCGAAGTAAGTAGACCGAACAAAAAGTGTTGTATTTTTTAGTGGGTGACTTCCACTTTGATTATTTTGTTCACTTTCCCATATTATTTTATCTTAACTTATAAAAACACAGACGTTACTTCAAAAAAAGGAGATTACGTCCTAAGCGTGCCCCTTGTTCATCGATGACTCAAACTCTGCCAAGTCTTTGGTTTTCCTGTCTCATTCAAGAAGCTCATTCCATGCTATAAAAGCGCTATGGAAGAAGAAGCACTTGTACAAATATTTCTTAGCATATGGAACATATATCATATTGTAATCTTTGGGTCTTTCTGAGTATTTTATTAGATTTTGTTTTTGAATTTAAAGATTATGGTTCAGTGTTTTATGAATAATTGCTACTTTACTTTTTAGTCTTTTGTCAAAATTGTGTAGGTCGTTGTGTTATACACGTGTGTTTGTTAGGTGAGCCTTTTATTTTATTCTTTGAATGTCTGTTATTTCAGAAATATAAGTTAGAGCAGTGATGCCCAAAGTACGGCCCGCGGGCCACATCGGGCCCGCTACGTCGGCACAAAATGTTGAAAATCCATTGTCCGAAAAAAAAAAAAGTTTAAAAAATATCTTTCCCTACGTAAGAGTAAATGGATTGGTACCTATAGTGAACCAATATATTTGTTTTATAAAGAAAGAGTAGCTCCCTATAAAAAAACATAACATTAAACAGCTTTAGGAAATCAAACAAATAAATAAATAAGGCGTCATTCTTGGTTTGAGACGCGATAGTTAGATTGATAGTTAGATTACACCTAGATTGGAGGGTGGATGAGAATATTTACCTAAAATGAGAAGAAAATGAGTCGGCTGCATGTCTATTTTCTGTTGCCACTGACGAGTCTATCGACATATCTGATACCGCTCAAAATTTGGGTATGTATTCGCGATGAAAACAATAGGTTGAAATCAGAAAAATTGTAGCTATTTGTAGCATGCATGGGATAGCAAGTGGCGAAACACTGACAAAAAATTTTCAGCCATCACAGAGAATCTTTTTCCCTTGGAGAAAATAGTGGGAGTGACTACTGATAGTGCCACAACTACGGATGACAGCTATAGTTTTTAGAGGTAAAATGGAACCGAGCCTCTGTGATCTCGTTGACTTATTCACCAACAAAATCTCTAGACCATGTGATGATGATCGTGTTCAGATTGAACAATATTCGTCGTTTCTAAAATCCATCTGCGACCAATGTGTCAATCGCCCAGGGCAGAGCTACAACTGAAACGGAAAGACTTACAAACTAGACATCCTGGCTGGATCAAGTTCAAGTGATGCAGACTATTGATTTCTACTTCGTCTTTCTTGCATAACGTTTTCGAAATCTCCGAACGCAAAGTTTTTATGGATGATCACAATAGCTGACTTACTGACTTAATGCTGTGCACTCTCATGGGAGCATAGGGCCGCAAACTCTCCACCGAACTCGGTTCTGAGCAGTTTTCTTCATCTGCTCCCAATAATGACAAGGACTTAGTGGACAAACTTTTTCAGTGATGAATCGTGCGAAACCAATGCTACGTAATCGTATCGTCTCTTAGACAAACATCTAGGATTCTAGATTCAGTTCTTCGACTTGGCGTCTCAACTATGCAGCCGTATATTTAAAAGTAGTTCTCATCAATTAATGTAAAAACTAGATTCACGGGTTTCTAAATAAAATTAGTTTATTGTATAATTGGCTATATTTTTTTCCGTTTTTCTTCATGTGTCCCGCGACTCAAGTGTCGGATATTAAAATGGCCCGCCGTCCGAGTGAGGTTGAGCATCACTGAGTTAGAGCATCTAATCACCCCCCCCCCCCCGAAGCCGAAAAAAAAAAAAAAAAGGATCGTAGTAATACCCTTAACGTAATAGGAAATAGTGTGCATATAAAATATTTGATGAGTATGATCGATAGATTTTTAAAAAATGTAAATGAATTTCTGTTTAAAAAAAATATGTTTCCAACGATCAATTTATGACTTTTGTTATAGAGTTGCAGTGACATTTCGCTTGACAAAATCACTCAAATTTTTCCGATCAGCAGCTGTTCTTAGCAGGATATCAAGAGAGAGGGAGAGAGAGAGAGAGAAAGGTCAACCCATTCTTCTACATTGCTCAGCCAGCTTTTCTTTGCACGAACCTTTCTACACTGAAGGCTGACTTTTGACAGAGAGTCATGTCTCACAATTTGACCGAACCAACTCAGCTTTCGTCACTTCACAGTATTGAAGAGTTCCTCCTTTTTTGCCGAGCAAAATATTTATTTGTCTTCATTTTACCTTTAACTTACCTTGACCTATCCCTTAGTCTGTTGGACTGTTGGGGCACCAAGTAAGACTCGTCGCCCGTCTTTCTCCATTCCTCCCTGTCTTTAACATTGTTTAGAACCTCTTTCAATGGCAGGCCCGTCCATTCTTTTATGTTGTCCTCCTATCGCTTTCTCAGCCTCTTCTTTTTCCTGGTACTGTTCCCTGAAGGAAGGTCTTTGCGAGTCCCGAAGATCTTGTAATATGGCCATAGATTTTAAGCTTGCAATTTTTTACTATAGTTAGCAGGTCCGATTGCTGCAGTAACCCTGTCTCTAGTGTCCTCGTTTGTGATGCGTTCTTTGAATGTGACACCTAGGATCTTTCTGTAGCATACCAATGCCATTGCTAGGATCATCCTCTCTAGCTCTGCAGTCAACGTCCAAGACTCACAAGCATAAAAAAATGTGGCCATGACCAGGGAGAGCATCAGTCTGATTTCGGTGCCAAGGGTTAAGCCTTTGTCTTTCCATGTTATTTTAAGTTTTGAAAGGG
The DNA here is from genome assembly GCA_030265305.1 of Biomphalaria pfeifferi. NCBI lineage: Eukaryota > Metazoa > Mollusca > Gastropoda > Planorbidae > Biomphalaria > Biomphalaria pfeifferi. The sequence goes on from JASAOG010000253.1 coordinate 128,235, forward strand.
CTGCTGTGGAATGTGCTATTCGGGCCAATAGTTCGGGTTTCGTTATCTCATATGAGACAGCAGCTCCGAGGTATTTGAAGCTGCTTTATTTAAATGGATTTAAATAAAGAACAACATAGATCTAGTACTTCAAAAAAAAAAAAAACGCTTTTGATAGCCGCTTAGTGTGCTTTTGGTTCCATCTCGAGGGCATGGGAGAAGGTGCCCGTGCTGCTCTTAGTCTCTCTGCTGTAGCAAGACCAATTCTTAATAACTATCTGCTATAGAAGGCTGCGACACTGACCAGCGATAGTGGAGACTATTAGTTCGTTGCCATGTTGCACAGACCTTTAACTTGGCAGCGAGCTATTGGTCTACATTGCCCACATGTTGTGACGTTGCAAGTCATTGTTCAAGAATCTTAAATTAGGGCAACCAAAGATAGTATGATTAACAGTTTCGTTAGGCGCAAGGTGAAAGTTTAAAGGTGGGTGTCCTGTAGATTGCAGGTTTGATCTTTGCAGGGGGAGGGGGAGTATATTACGTACATCAGTGTTTCTCAAGTTGTGTTGTGCCCCACTTAGGTCACTTTATGGCCAGATACCTTTCATTTTCTAGCCTTCAAAGCAGGACAGCGATGCAGTTACAGTGTAACTTAATGTCTGAAGGGATGGGACCCCCAGAAAAAACAACAACCCTGTTCCATTCTTGGTGACGCCCTTGTCAAATATAAAAATTAACTTTTGTACTCTTGTTACCAGTGGTGTATCAATAGACTGGTGGAGTGAGGTTTAAAAAAAAAAGCTTGTATTATTAAGTGTAATTACATCCATTAGTTTTGGGTCAGTCATGTAGTTAAAATTTGTAATACATCGAGATGCTATACAAGGAACCTAGGTATAAACTTCAAATGGAAACAGAACCATAATGGTAATTGGAACACTCAACGTCCTGCTGACATCAGTCAGAAAAACGGAAACTGTGTGGCCATAACAAAAAGGTCCTCAGACATCATAAAGATTTTCCTTCAGGGAAAAGTACCAGGAAGAAAAAAGGAACAGGCAGAGAAAGCGATGGCAAGACGTCAAAGAAAGGACGGAACTACCAACGAAAGAGTTTCTAGTTAAGGCAAAAAGACAGAGAGGAATGGAGAAAGACGGTCGACAGATCATGTGTGGTGCCCATTGGTCTAATAGACTTATGCCAGAGGTTCTCAAGAGTTTTTGATCGGGGGACCCCCTTAATTAAAAAAAAAGATTTTAGCGAAGAAGCTATTATAATTGGATATATTTTTTGATCTTTCTGCTAACTCCCTTCTAGTGGACCGCTGGGGTCCGCGGACCACACGTTTGAGCAACACTGGACTAAGGTAAAGGTAACCTTTAATCGTTATATATGACTATTGACTAATTCTGCATCCAACACAGTACAGTCACTTTTAATTCTTCCTATCACGTGTTTTGATACTCTAGAAACCAGAATGTTTGTTATCTTATCTTATAAAATACAGACGTTGCTTCAAAATAAAAAAGATGATTACGTCCTACGCGTCATGCGTTTAGTCATGTATGTTAACCAATGACTTAAATTCTGCGTCATTGGTTTTCCTGGCTAGCTCAGGCAACCCATTTCATGCTCTAATAGCGCTAGGGAAGAAGGAGCATTTGTGCACATGTGTACTGGCATATGGAACGAGAAGTGTGCCTTTATCTTTGTGTCTTTCAGAGTATTTTATTAAAATTTGTATTTGAAGACATTGGTTCAGTTTCTTAATGTTTTCTTTCGAGATGAGGGGTCCCAAACAGAGGATGCATATTCTATTATTGGCCTAACCAAGTCACTTCACGCCACGAAGGCTATAACATTATAAAGAAAAGGAACATTCTTAGAAAAACCAAAGCATACTTTTTTTTTTTTTTGTGGTGTTATTAAACACTTTGCATAATGGACTTTAGAATCTAAAGTACTAATAAGACAACAAAAATGTCAAAAATATTTGTAATACAAAAATAAAAGTCAATATGTATAAATCATTCATATTACAAGGGCTCTACACACAATTTTTGTGGATAGTACAACTCTAGCTGGCAAATTAAAAACAGTTTAATCTAACATCACAAGGAGACTCGCAATACAAATCATAGTAAATAGAATCTAGCTGTCCTGGTTCTGTTTTCAATAGTCCAGAGAACTGGAAAGTCGCCCTCCGTGAATATGGAATATTATAATACAAGATAACATAGAACAATATTATCACCCTCGACTATAGAAATGAAACTTCACATTGAAAGTCTTCCAAATGTCCTCGCCCATAGCCAGGGCAGGACCTAGCAATTGCGGTGCCCTATGCGAAACGGAACCCGATGGGCCTAGTCTGTGTAGGGATAAGCATAATGTCAAAATTTGACATTTTTTATTTGCAATAAATTTTTATTAAATGAATGCTCGCAATGAAATTATTTATTTATTGGCAACCCACCATTACAATCTCGTCTATTTTTCAGGAGATTTTAATGATTTCAGAAGATGTTCAGGACTTTTTCGTATACTGTGCCTTTACATGAGATTTCCTTGAGGCCCTGGAAAATCAGGAAGTCGCGAAAAACAATGTTATTATATTTAAGTAATAATGGTTAATTTAATATTTTACACTTAGAATTAGCGCGGGGCCCACTGCACATACCCCACCCTTAAACTAAAATACTCAAAACGTCATCTGACAGCTTCTTTATTTTTAATGCAGATGCCACCAACAAATTTGAATTGGTGCGACTCTCATCTCATCTACTTTCAACTCATCTACTTTCAACTCATCTCCTCTCAACTCAAATCCTCTCAACTCATCTCCTCTCAACTCATATCCTCTCCACTCATCTCCCCCGATGACAGTATTCTATAATTACAACTTCATTTTAAAACATTTTAGATACATACCATTAACAAAAAACAGATTGGTCGTAATGTAGTAATACAGTTAGCAAAGGGCATAATGTGTATTGTGTGTCATACATACTATCAGTAAAAAGCATAAAAGCAATCTTATCTGTAATACATACAGTCAACAAAGGGAATAAAGCTAATCCTATGTGTAACATATACAATCAGCAAAGGGAATAAAGTTAATCCTATGTGTAACACATACAGTCAGCAAAGGGCATAAAGGCCATCTTATCTCTAATACATACAGTTAGCATTAAAAAAAAACACACTATCTTACATGTAATGCATACAATCAGCAAAGAACATAGCTATAACACACACTTGAGTGAAGACCAAGTTATGAAGGCAAGAGTTGCGTTGTTCTAGGGCTCTTGATGTCCTAAGCTCATAACGATTCCTTCAGTCCATAGGAGCTGAGGGGACCTAACCTAAGAAGAATGTTTTGTATTTATGGCCTCCAGGCTGCACTCCCTTAAGAAATAGAGAACAGACTTCAAGATATAGGTCACAGGATCTGTCTGTCTGTAGAAAACTTAAATGTTATAACTTCGGTGTTATATTTCAGTGTTATAACTTTTGTGTTATATTTCAGTGTTATAACTTCAATTTATACAAGAACAAGAATTACGTTTCAGAAGCTAACAAATTTATTTTTTTAAAAAAGAATGTTAAGAGATTAATGTTTGCATGTAATTAGCTATAAGCATATACACTGCTCTCTTTTGGATTAACAATCCATTAATCCTTCAATGTTAGCCTATATTCAGGTATTTGTAAACACATTTTAAGATGTCTGATTTAAGATCGTTATAGGCATCAAGCTTATTTGTTCCACGCGGATGTTCTTCAAACAAACAAAATGAACACACTCGTGTTCCTCTGTCGTCTGCTAAGACAAAAACTGTTCTGCTGAGAGCTCCTCTTCATAAGAAGCCCCTCCCATTTCTAACAGTTTCAGCAGACGCTCCTCTTCTAGCCTACGAGCAACCTCGTCATCTCGGGCTCTTCTAGATGCCTGATCGTCTGGCTGCTGATCACTGTTGGAGAGCTCTTCATCTGAGGAGTACGGAGACGTGGGGCTCACATACGTGTCGTCTTCGGACTCGTCCTCGTATCTCTGATCTCTGTCCGTGGAGTTTTTGTGGTTTCTGTAATGAACCTCAGTGTCCTGATTCCTCGGCATCTCTTTCTGGACAGCTCTGTGGTTGTAGTTTTTATTTTCGTCCTCGTGGTTCGAACCTCGTTTTCGCCTCGTGTCACTGTCTTCGTCGATAGAGGGGCGCTTATGCCGAGAAGGCTGAGCTTGGATGTGCTTTTCATACGCTGAATCTGATTCGCTCGGCGTTGATGTACGCTCGTTTCGAGCAGGGCGCCCACAAGGTGGCGGCACTGGCATTGGGGCCTCAGTATATCTAAAGTGTCCGTTTTCTAAATTGTATTCTTCGGGGGCGGCCAACCTTACAGAGCCCTCCTGTAAATTATGAAGCTCGATGTGGTCGCGGTATCTCCGGGAATATTCCGAGTTGAGGCTCAGAGAAGAATCGGTCTGGCTTGACTGTCGCCGTTTGGCCTTCCTGGTTTCCCGGATTTGGCTATCGTCAATGTAAATGTAATGATGGTTTGATAGGTTGGGTCTGTTTTGAGGATGTTTAGGGTACAGGTTGTTCCAATGGCGAATAACAAACACACATATCGCGATGATGATAGGAACGAAGATGATGCCGATAAAAAAGGCCGCTACATAGAGTATGTATGTATAGACATTGATGTCTTCAAAGGGTGTGCGGGTGTCATTAAACCCTGTGCTTGCGATAGCAAGAAACGCCGTAAGATTGTAGCAGCCAGAGACATGATGAGCCGAGCAAAGGCAGCGGGATACGGAAACATGTTCACTTCCAGAAATCGTGAAAAATACGACGTTTGATGTGTTATGGACTTCAAGACTTTGATCACCCTTTAACGCGAAGCAGTTAACGGTGATTTTTTTAACCGTAGGGACACCACCATCGACCAAACACTGGATTGAAATATTTTCATTGTCTCGTATGGAGATTACAGAATTGAGTGAAATCCCATCATGAGATTTGAACACAGGTGGCTTCGTGGGAGGGATAGCCAAAGTAATATTGGCCACATCGAAATTCAAGCCATCCACTTGGCATCTAAGAGATTTATGCTGGAATGTTTCGTTTACTGTAAACGTGTAGTTCTGTAGCGTAGTGTTTAACGGGCCAGGTAATACTGAGCTGGGTTCTTCAGCGTAAATTTCTCGGTTGTCCACAAAAAAGTGGAAAACTGGATCTGGGGTAGTAGTTGAAGCCGAGCAATGGACCTTCACTTTGTTAGTCAAGGTCGGCGGACAAAGAGCTACGTAAGGTGGGCTGTTGATGACCACCTGTGGAACCAACAGAAGAGGGACTTCCTGAATTCTGGCATGATTCTCAAGTTCTTGTCTCGCAATGTCCGTTTCAAAATTGGGCAGTATCCTTACAAAATAGCTCGCCTGGTCAACTTTTTCAAATTTTAGCAAACCTTTGCAAGTAATGTTGTAATAGGCTGAAGATGAGTCTGGTAAACGTTTGAGATCGTATTCGATTATCGATTTCTTGGTAAGAAAATTAGTATCGTACCCTAGCTCACAAGTTACTTTCGAGTTCACTTTTGGGAAGTTGCAGGTGACTTGGACATCAGGAAGGGCCAGTTTTGCAACGCAATTAGGCTCTTGCCCCATGACGAAAACTGGCAGTCTGCAGGACATGACCAGAGTCGGGTCAACCGGAGGAATGAATTGTACCATGGAGCTGCAGTTGATGATCATGTCACTGTCTGACTCGGTGACGTTATAGATGGTGAATGTGGCTCGAAAAGAGAAACCGTTTGGCATATTGGTGACTTGGTATCGAGATGTATCTTTTGTATCGCATGCCTTGTTGAAGTAGCATCGGCTAATCTCAGCGCTAGTTCCATTCTTTTCAAAGTATCGATCCCAAAGGACAAATCTGGAGAGAAAAAAACAACAAATGGCACATTTAGACTCGCAGTTTTACATAATAAAGTGGGTCCCCCGAAATGATAACTAGTTCTCCATCAGTTACGAAAAGCTGACGTCAGAAGCGGAAACAAATACCCATGATAATACATACCCCCCTCCCCAGTAACCGTTAACTTAACTAAAAGTAGTTTGTTACAATGCACGAATAGAACCAAGGGCGTAAAACTTAATATGTTAAAAGTAAGGGAGATAACAGTCATCTAGAGTTATCTCGACTGGAAAGAAAAATATAAAATTTTCACTATAGTCTATCGATAGGCCGAGAAGTTTTGCGTTACCTCTTGGCCTGCTAATACTTTAAAGAGTACACAAGGGGGCAGAACCTGAATTAAGGATTTTAAAAAGTTTATTTGAATATCTAAGACAGTTGATTTGGATCAGTGATTCCCAAAGTGATCTACATAGACCCCCAGGGGTCTACGAAAACTTCAAAGGGGGCTACGAGACAAAAAACGTTTGGGAACCACTGATTTAGATTAATGATTCTATCCGTTGTGTTTGGATTTGTGACGCTATTCTTACTTCATTCATGTATTGAGAACAAGTGTTCCGAATGGTCATTCCTGGGACTGGCCGGCCTTAGGTCATCGAAGGCCCTAGGCGAAGTGAATAGGGTAGCCCCAAATTAAATAAAGGATCAAAAAAAAAAAAAGTTTAAAAAATACGCAATGAATTACACCATTCGTGTATCTAAATCAACAAATAAGTTAAAGCCGAGGCACAAATGTAGGACCTAATGCATGGACGATTCGTGACTATAGAAATGACGTTTTGACATGTCACCAAAAGGAAGAAACAATGGTCTTATAACATATGCAGTCTAACAAGTAGATCTCTAAACATTCATGACAGGACCTTGGTTTATAGTAGAGACTAAAAGCAAGGCTTAATTAGACATCCAGCCACAGAGTTCTGATCTGTTTCAGAGTTGATCCATGTTTCAATCAGGGGTCCTAAGCGGCTGCGTAGTTTACCTATGCCTGAGGCCGGCCTTGTCCTGGATTGGTTTGTGCTTAGTTCATTACAAAGTCAAGTTATAATACACAAAGAAGCGTTGTTTATTACATTAGACTACACTCAATCGAAGGAAATAAATTCATGTCTGTATTTAACTTGACACTGTTAAACTCTACACTCTCTCCTCTGTTAAACTCTACAGTCTCTCCTCTGTTAAACTCTACACTCTCTCCTCTGTTAAACTCTACACTCTCTCCTCTATATTTTATAGAGTGTGTGCGTGCATGTTTCTGATGTAGCTATGGGGAAAGGAGGACGGATGATTTGGTTGTGTTGGCTGAAAAGTTTCTAATGAAACCATAAGATTTTCTGCTGTAGGTTGTAGGCTGTAGACGCTGCTGGAAACATTTGAGAAAAGGATTGTATTAGGAGATATGAAACTTATTTTTAGTGAATCGTCTCTTGTTTAAATTATCATTTCATGTGTGTTTCTATATACCACTTTCAAGTTGAATTTGTGTACATTTATAAATAAAATGTATTTATCCCTTTCGTTTATTGAAAGGTTTGGATGCTTTAAGCTTTAACATTTGTGAAATGTGACAACTTATAATAACAATTTTAAAAAAATAGTCCAGAAAAGAGGCCCAAGGATTCCTATGATGACAAAGCTAAAATTGAATAGCGCAAATTCTGAGGTTTTCTTTTATTTACAAGAAAAAAATTATTTCAAGTTGATAGACCAATCTCAGATTCATTAGAATTGACATAGTTAACCAATTTAGTATCCCAGTCTTTGTATATGTCCTCATTATATTTGTTACATTCTTAAGAGAATCAATGTATAAATATTTCACGTCACAATATCCAGTAGTTACAGTTACACTGTAGTTTTGAAGTAAACTAAGACTGTCCATTATACATTGTATTTTAATAAATCAATGCCTACCAAGCATTTTTGTAGTTTAAAAAGATGTGCAGAATATATGCATTAAAAATGTGCATGAGCCAGATGAACATTGTTTTAAAATGACATACAAAGGAAATGCTGAAGCTTCTGTATGATGAATTTTAAAATGTAATTAAAAAAATATTTCTGTTGACTCTACAATGTGATATTTTTGTTTTTTTTTCTGCAAAGACATGTATATACTTTATACAATTTATCTTAAGATTATTGAACATATTTTCATTAAAAAAAATTTCATGTTATGCAATTATACATACGCCCACAGCTGTTTGGAGCTACAAACCAACGACCGAGTATCAACAAGTTAGCTAGGTAACGAGAATATCCTGCGGACAGCACAACGACCAAGCACAATTACGCACTCAAGATAATATCAACTATGGTGGGAAGCGTGGTCGAGAGGCCAAGTGCGCTTGAACTTGGCTTGGCTTGTCTACCTAGAAGGGGGCTCGAGGTTCGACACCTCCTCGGGCAGAGGAGAGACTGTAGTGTTTAACAGAGGAGAGAGTGTAGAGTTTTAACAGAGGAGAGAGTGTACTGAGCGCCTAAAGGCAGCACGGAAAACCAACTCCTAGATACCTCCCCCCCCCCCCCCCCACTGATCCACAAATGATATTGGACCAAAAGCGCTCTGAGCATGCTATAAGCATGAAATTAGCGCTATATAAAAGCTATAAGAATTATATGTATAAGAGTTGCTTTGACGCACAGACCTCCACGGTATCTCCTGGTTCACAAAACACAACTTTTCATCAAGATCCGACCTCGTCTAAAAGACAAATGCCCCTTTCGTTTTCATGAGAAAAAAAAGTTAATAATCTTTAATTTTTTTTTTTAGAATCATAAATGTTTAAAGTGGTATATAGTCAATGAGTCATATATGAATCACTGATGCGTGTTAACTTTGCCATAGCAAAGTTAAGCACTTAAGAAACTTAATTCTTATATACACACCAAAACATCAAATGCCACTGCAGGCCAAAATTGAGTAAGGCTTCGGTATTCAGCATCAAATTAAATGTTTAATACAAGTTTTTATTTATTTTTGCCATTGTTTCGTATTTATAGTTTCATATTAATGTAATTTTTTTATAAGAATTTTGTTAAAACAAGGAGATCATGTCTGAAAATAGCTTTTTATTTTAAATTTATTTAATTTTACATTTGTAAGAGTTATTACAAGGCTTATTTTAAATCACTCTGTATGTCTGTCCGTTTATCTGCTTGTCTGTCTGGTAAAAGTTTGAACACGTTATTTCTCCCACACCCATTCTCGGAATACGTTAAATACTTTCCATAAATATTCATTGGCGTAGACAAGACGTGAATCAATTTTAAAAAATCAACAAATTAGTCAATTAATTACTAATTATTTGTAATTTGTTCTGTACTATTTTGGGAAAAAGGAAATAAATATGTTGGGTTTTGTTCCCTTGCATAATTGTACACGCTATTTCTCCTTCATCTATTCTCGGATCCACTTAAAGCTGAAAACTAACCAATTATTTTTATTAATTATTGGTAATTATTTGTAGGATGTATGTTTGATGCTGCATGTGACGATATGTTTAGAGTGTCAGATGAAAATGATGTCTTGATGTTACGATGAGATTGTGTTGATCAGACTATGCGTTTCTGTTGCTCTACTTTTGTATACATTTCTTCTCTTAAATAGTTACTGAACACCCAAACGATATCGTGATACTAGAGATACAAATGTAAACTATAAACTAAAACAAAAAACCTTCATCAATTTATACAAAGCTTTAATTCATCCCTAGCAATAAAAATGCAACTCAAATGTGTACCTGACATTATTTAGGAAATAAATGCGGTTGGTCGTTGTGCTGGCAACATGACACCTGCATTGACCGGCGGTCACAGAAACAGATTACCTTTCTAAACATCACAAGGTCTGAAACGGGTAAGTTACTTTTTTTAAAAATAACCCTCTGGATTTAATATATTGCGTAAAGCACTAATTGACAGTATATATTAAAATAAATAGATAACTTAATGCTTTTATATAGCGCTACTTTCATGCTTATAGCATGCTCAGAGCGCTATGGTCCAATCTCATTTGTGGACCAGTAGGAGGGGGGGTATCTGGGAGAAAGTCTTCCGTGCTGCCTTTAGGCGCTCAGTAAACACAACTTTGCTCGTGTTGGGTGTTAAACCTCGAGCCTCTTCATAGGTAACCAAGCCAAGCCAAGTTCAAGCGGCCTCTCGACCACGCTATCACATTATTACACCGAAAACTTTTCCATGTACCTATCTGTTGCAGTTTTGTGTTATTCTAAATGGCATTATTAAACAATGTATTAGTTTCAGTATTGGATGATTCAAAATCTTATTAGCAGAGGCTTGTCAATTTGTTAGAATACATTTCCAGGTCAGTGCAGGGTCTGCACTTGTCTGACTGAGTCGTGCCAGCACAGACCAACTGGTAGGACTTGCCAACTGTGGCCAGTGGACAGAGTGGCTGAATTTCAGGAAATGAAGGCAATGAGTGACTATTATTAAATGGTATTACCTATCCTCTGACTGTGTCGTGCCAGCACAGACTAACTGGTAAGACTTGCCAACTGTGGCCAGTGGACAGAGTGGGATCGCAGACGAGGTGATAGTAGTCAGAAGTGACAATGCTACAAAGCCCCTGTGCAAGATGGATGTCACCATTATTCTCCTGTAATAAATGGAATAATTGTAACATAATTAAAACATTCTAAATAAAATAGCATAATCAAAGATCAAGTTTATTTCTTTCTATCAAAATCTTTCCTTCAAATGTTCATTTCATTACGTTTTACATTAAGTCACCTTTAATCATCCCTACCTTTCTCCTTATTACCATCTCTTCTTTGTGTATGTTACTGTATTATATTGCTTTACTATATTGTAAACCAGATCATTACGTTTTCTAATTATTATTATATATTGTATTGTGGATACGTAGATCGCGTATCTAAGTTACTTAGCATGTCAAGTACGCTCTGATTTAAGATTAGATTTGTTCCTTGACTGGACCTGTTTCTAGATTGAGCCTGTTCCTTGATTAGACCTGTTTCTTGATTGGACCTGTTCCTTGATTGGACCTATTTTCTTGACCTATTTCTTGATTAGACCTGTTTCTTGATTGGACCTGTTTCTTGACCTGTTTCTTGATTGGACCTGTTCCTTGATTAGACCTGGATCTTGATTAGACCTGTTTCTTGATTGAACCTGTTTCTTGACCTGTTCCTTGAATGGACCTGTTCCTTGATTAGACCTGTTTCTTTACTTCAAGTTTAAGTTTCCGACATTCTTAAAGAAATGACGGCAGGGGTTTGAGCCCTGGACCATCGAGACAAGAGCATAACGCACTACCAAGCAGCCATCTGAACAATATTGATAATTATTGCCTGATAACAACAGCAATCAAAACAACTAAAGGGAGAGACATACACAAAAATATACTCACTTGGTTCGCTTGAGATACTGTACATCAAGTCTACTTTCAATATCATCTCTACTTTAACTGTATATCAAGTCTACTTTCAATATCATCTCTACTTTAACTGTATATCAAGTCTTCTTTTAATATCATCTCTACTTTAACTGTATATCAAGTCTACTTTAAATATCATCTCTACTTTAACCTTAACTCTTCTTCAAAAGATTTACGACGCACTAGTTTAAGGAGGACACACGAAATTTTCCAAACACATTGATATTTTGAAATAGATGCACTTATCTTCAAGAGCCTGATGACAATTGAATAGACAAAAAAAAAATATAAGCCTTGACCTTTAAACCTAGGTCATAAAGGCTTGACGAAGTTATCCAAAGCTTAATCATTTCCCTGAGATACCCTCAGATCTTGTGTTACAAGCATATAAACTATATATAGACTGGGGAAACTCTGCACAGTTATAAATAGAATAGGACAAGGATACCGTTAACAAGTCTTGTATAATTATTGTTTACAGTTTTGATAATGTCAAAGAACGAAAGCAAAACTTGAGTTGAAAGGGAGTATACTGGTGTTGCCATGATTTACATGTTAAGGCCCAAGTCATAGCGCCAGTGTTGAATTTCTTTGTAATTCAATTGTTGTTATGAAAGCTAATTTATTTCTTTCTCAATATTTTTTAAAACCCAACATGCACAGACAAATAGCACCACCGATAACTCCTCCCAAGAGCGTCCTTACTTCTTCTAAGGAAAGTCTGTAAATTATTTTAAAAATAGTGAATAGATTTTAATAGTAGGCAAAAGATCAACCTAGTTTAACTTTTTTTTTTTCTACATTGTTTCGTATACAAAGTTGCGAAGCGACAATGCGTCATTCCATAGACATGAGATGAATGCCATGACATTAGCTGTGGTCTGTACGATGTCGCCCACACAAAAGTCCCCCCCCCCCCCACTCCACAAAGCTGGTGTATGCAATGAAACGGCGAATGCAGATACAGTTTGGGATTAGCTGATTTGCAGGCTGTGTGCTACAAACTGCATAAGGGTCACCGGCTTCTGGTTATTCGTCACGGTTGATTTCCGAATACTTTTCCATGTTTGAGTATTGCTGCACAGCAGCAGAAGTTTGAGAGTTTTCTTTTTTCCTTGGTGGGTAGCCAGCCAAGGCTAACGAGTCCCTCATATCCGAAGCTTACTGGTTTAGTCCTAGATAATGGGTCTAGCTAAACCAGTATTCACTTACAGAAAGGGCAACAACAAGTAACTGTCACCTAAATACTAGTAAATACACAGAGATTAGTTGAGGCGCGGTGGCTTAGTGGTAATAGGGCTTGACTTTCGAACCAGAGTTCCACAGTTCGAATCCTAATGAAGACTGGAAATTTCATTTCGGTATATCTAGGGCGCCCCTGAAGCTCCAATGGGTAACGGACATCAGTTTGGGAAAAAGTAAAGGCGGTTGATCGTTGACAGTGGATCACAAAAACAGATGACCTTTACATTATCCGCTAGGATTCATACAGTCTCCTCTGTTAGGAAGTTTATTAGTGAGGTTTCATTAGGGACAAACGGGTAAGTGTAAATATTTTACTCTACTTATTTTATCTTATAGGAATGTGTGAGTACACATTAGTACACAACCACGTTCCCCGTCATTACATTGTGACTTTATTATGTATGTACATTGTGCTATTTTATGTCGATGTTATATCTTCATATAGTATTACTAATGCCGCTATGATTGTCTACCTTTGAAACCATAGTTGTTGTATTTGATTTGTCATGTTTCATCCATTCCTGTTCTTAGTGATTGATGTAAACAATAACCTTTCGTGAATCTAAGTACTGTCTAGGAACTTAGATCACAGTGCTCTAAACTTACTGAGCCCATGTGAAATTAATTATTTCACATTTCCAATATATCCCTCATACATATTATTATGTCTCACACACTTGTGAACTTATAGTTCCTTGGATGAGTTTAATTTTGATTAATTATATCAAACCCTTATCATTGTATCTCGATCCCTAGTATTTTATTTTCATCTTATCCTTTAGTATACTATGCTCATTCCCCATTTTACTATAACTGATTACTTATCGTCGTAATCAAATTTAATGGATGAATCTTGACTAGCATCATCCTACATTATATGATGACACATTTATTGTGGTTATCTTACTTGTATCTTTTTTGTTATTGGGTTATATGCGTGCTTTGAGATTTTATACATGATTGTCTTAAATGCCTTATTAGGTTTGATACCAATGCCTGTATCTGAATGATTGCATGGCATACGGGAATCCCTGCTCAATGCCTTTAGGAGGTTCCTAATTGTCTGTCTTATCCCCAGCCTGGTTGCTACACCCGATTGCTACCCACGATTGCTACACACGATTGCTACACCCGATTGCTATAACTACCAGATCTCCATAGAAAGCTGTAACCGGAGCAGACCACACCAGATACCCCACCCCCCCTCAATTATATACCTGTTAGCAAGAAGGCATTGCCTACTGTCCTTGGCCTTAACATATTGCCCAGTGTCCACAGTGCCTTATACTGCCCAGTATCATCTGCCCAGTACCCAAACTGTCCACTGCCCAATAGCTAGTGCCCAATGTCGACAGATTAGAGCAACCTTCGCTGCAGAAGATAAACTGGTGTTGAGTTACAAGCTACAAGCTAGAGATCACAGCTGAGAGATCGTCCCACTACAAACTTAGTCTGCAGCACCAACCCTCTCTACAGCTAAACAGGCAGCGGCCTCACCCTAGAGCCAGCTTGCCTACAGCATAGAGAGTATCCCGAGCCGACGTCCTAAGACAGAGCCGGATGACTCATCCTTCTGAGTGCTAGTCCTACGACCGCCAGAAGACGACCCACGGGCTAGCAGCTAAGAAGTAGCCAGACCTAGGAACACTCTTCTCTTCCAACCACTCACCAATCCATGATGAGCAGTTCTGTTAGATAGTAGCACCTTCATCTCATTTCTTAATTATAATTTTATTTGATCATTTATCTTTTGTAAACTTTCATTTATTAAATTATTTTATATTTGAATTTATAATATTGGTCTGTTCTTACTGTTAGTTGCGGTGTGCCTGTACAAAATCTTATATGTGAGCGGGATAAATTAATAAAATTTCCCCCTAGAATTAAATAAACAAGCCAAATAATAACTAATTAAATATCTCGTCACAGGTGGCTACAGGAGCGAACCCAACTAAAATGTTTCGTCTTGTGAACTCCGACCCGAAGTAGATGTCCTGAAAGATAACGTGACTTTTTAAGCCGCACCTACTACGTGTTGCTATGATAGGTTTCATTAGTTTTACCTTGATTGATAACTATCTACCTGCCAGCTGTATCTTTGTTTTACTTTACCAATGTACCTACAGGAGTTATTGTGTTTTTTTTTAATTTGGTTTTCTTGAAGTCGAGAGAAAGTTTGTGTTTTCATTGCACAACATTTTTAAGGAAATAAACAAAACCGTTTCCATAAATTGGTTAAACTGAAAAATCTCTTGCTTTATCAAAATAGTCTACGTATTTTGTCTTATATTTACTATTAAATCTGAATAGTTGTAAAAAATGGTGTTTTTTATGAAAAACTGCTTTCAGAATAGAAAAAAAAAGTAACCTAGCATATGAACATTGAAAAATCTAACATATTATGATATTGGATTTCAATATCTTTTAAGTTTATCTAAACGGAACGGGCGGAATAGACAGACCACACAAAACTAACAGTGGCTAATGAGGATTATTTAGACTTAAAATCAATCACGGCAGTCTGCACTCCGATTTCCAAGATCCCATTTAAAATATGTTGCGATAATTTTGTTAAGTAAGTACATTTTTATGATAATTGTGTTGGGATTTTTCTTTCACAATTCACTTTTTCTAGAAAAAACAAAAACAGCAAACATGTAACAGCTTAAACGGTTGTAGTATAAAAACAGCATTTTATTATTCTTTGATGTTTATTTACCGTACCCATATTACTATTGAAATAGCGTTTTCATATCTTTAAAAGTTAAATTGAGATACGAACCGCTTCTTCAAGGGTAACTTTGATCGCTTCTATGTGGCCAACGCTTAACGAGGGTGTCCAATGGCCAGCTAAATGACCAACGCCTTTACTTCCCCCCAGCTAATGGTGGTTAATCCAATAGCGAATAATCTTTGATTTTGCTGGGGTACGAACTCGGCAGTAAAAAAGAATTTCAATGGCCTCCTTTAATCGCGCAACGACTTTAGATTATCTAACAGCCTCAACCCCCCCCCCCCACACACACACATTTTTTTTTCGTTTCCCCATCTACGTAGCTGCAATATGCACAGGAACGGAAGTGCCGATACAGTAACAACGCAGGCTGTGTGAGGGGCTCGTTAGACTTGGTTGGCTACCCGACTAAGAGAAGACAATTCTATATTCAAACGTTGCTGCCTTGCAGCTATACCCCAAACATGACAAAGGCTTTGAGAGTCAAACCTTAGGACAAATCAGGAGCCTGCGATCCTTAGGCAGCTCGTACTATTATTAGAGGCTCAAAAACAATCCTGCATTGCCCATTGCCACAGGGCCGGACTTAGGTCGATTTGACCACTTGCTCCTAATTGGTCCCCGCGCCCCGCAGGGGCTCCGAAATTTACATTGAGCATATCACATTCACTCATGGCTCTTGTTACTGGCTTTTAAAGATGTAGGACTTAGAGGGTTAACAGTGTTGACGAAACTTTAATTAACCTGTCGCCAATTGCGTTCGAGTTATTTCCTATGCGTACTGTATAATAAAAGTTGATTTCATGATCTAATAGAAAAAAAAAGTTACTGTAAAGGAAAAAAATGACGAGGGGTCTCACATTCATTAAATCGGGCCCCTCAATTTGTTAGGCCGGCCCTGAAATTACCAATTAGGAGAAAGCGAGGAGTGAGAAAATGTGCGTATGTCACAGAATCGCTGATAACAATAGAGGATTAAACAGTGGCGTAACTAGCCATTAGAAGGCACGTGTGGGATGGGGGGGGGGGGGGGGGGGGCTTGACATTTTTAGGGGCATTTTGACTTTCGACATCATGGCATGAGATAATGCATTTAATAAATATATAAGTTCAGATTCCAAATTTCCAATTGGAAAAGTATATAAGTAAAATTAACAAGTGACAAATCTCAATTCACATCGCCTCACGTCGTGCTTTCTGTGCAGCAAAGGTAATCTACAACATCCTCTAGAACAGCGGTTCTCAACCTTTTAAGCTCGGCGACCCCTTTTTACAACCCCTCACTCTTCCGCGACCCCCACCCACACACACAGCAATAGAAGAATTGACAAAAATATTCAATTTATCGATGGTCTTAGGCGACCCTGGCAAATCGTCAATCGACCCCTAAGGGGGTCGCGATCCACAGGTTGAGAACCCCTGCTCTAGATCAATGCTGTCTAGTATTTTTGACTCCTTGTGAATAGCATGATTGCATGGCAGGGTAATAATATTTAATGTAAAAGAAATATTTGGGACATTCATTTTGGGGGCCCCTTTAAGTGGGGGGGGGGGGGGGGAACCTCTCGGATTTGAACCTCACCCACCCTAGCTACCCCTCTGGGAATAAAATTACGAAATTAAGAAATAGTCCGCATTAGAGACCAAAACACCCTCTCGAGAGGTGGAGGCACAGAAGAACAGAACTCAGACCTCAATGTGAGCAGGTCCCCTGGCCGTGAGTAACTCGCTTAGTTGGTTCTCTCTCCCCCCCCCCCTCCCTCCCCCCGTCACCGTCACACTCCGAACAAAAACAATATCTACGTGCAACACCTGGGCCCATTTCGTAATGATAGAATAGTCTACCTACATGTGTGTCATTGCGCGCCCGTACTTACACAATATGTCACATTTGACAAATGGGTCACCCAGTCATCGACTGTATCACCCTATAAGTTAAAGCACAACTACCTTATTAATTTACACAATTCACAAAAACAAGACATTAAGCCTACCTAGGTCTATTTGCAACAGAAAGATTACAACCTTTATGATGATATATCCTGCGATGGTTTAAATCCAACATTTGTCATTTGGTAAGAAAAATTAATATATGTCAAGACTGTATGCGTCAACCTACGCTGCACAGCACACACAAACCCATCATACACACTTCACTGTAACTTAACACATATTTAAGAAACGAAATGTATAAGGGGCCTTAACTGCAATCTTTGACCTCATTTAAAATCCAACATGCTTGTTGCTTAAGGAAGCCAATCCTATATTGAAGCAACGGGCCGTCTAGCCTTGCTATTTTTTTTCCCAACCGAATTGAGACCATGGTAGAAAGGACATTTTGGTTCACTTTTAAGAACGCAGTGTTTTGTCTGCTATTTCAATACGAACACGGAGGTATTGAAGTGGCCAGTCGCAGAGGATGTGTTCGCGTTCCCTTATTTATTTCCCCATGTGGGTCATTATCAAGGCGCTTTCTGGATAGCCTTCATAATTTCTCAGGGATCAGCGTACAATGCAGTGGCGTAACTTTGTATGTATCGTTGGGAAGGGGAAATTAAAGATAGAAAACTTACAGGGGATTATTTTTACATGGTTAGTGGGGGTGAATTAGAAGTGGGGCCGGATTTGGGAGAGGCAGGCGGGGTTGCTGCACTGGGGTACCCGCAAGAAAAGGGCACCCACAAAAAATTAATCAAATTAAAGCAACTTTTAATACATCTGATTTTACTATATGACATTGAATTTTTTAACGAGAATCCTTTCTATCTTACGATTGACAACACTGTTGTGATTAAGAAGTGTCCGCTTGTAGCGTGCTAGAAATATGTAAGTGTAGCTCCGAATTTAACCTGGGGCCTTAATACACAAACTATAAAATATACATTTTTATTTCCTTACATGCATATTAAAATGTTGGCGCGGTGGCTGAGTGGTTTAGCGCTTGGCTTCCGAACCTGGGGTCCTGGGTTCGAATCTAGGTGTAGACTGGGATTTTAAAATTCGAGATTTTTAGGGCGCCCCCTGAATGTTTCGTAAAATGTTTTACATATTTCGGATGTTCCTTCAGAGTTGAAGATAATTTACTTCCTAGTCCAAACCTCCCGCAGGACGACGTGGGGATGGGAGCGGGCAGGGTTTTGAACCCTCGACCGTCGATAAACCCGAAAAACCCGAAAACAACAGTCCAGAGCGCAAACCGCACGGCCAGGCAGCTCTCCACCCAACTCTTATGGGTACCCGACTGTAGTTGAGGGAAGAAAAGATTGTTGGTCGTTGTGTCGGGCCTCATATTGAAGAGAAGAAAATTTGGATAAATAACTACTAGCACTCTATTTCTTTCTCCTCAAATATGGCCTTCTTTTAGATATAGGGGCCATATATTTCTTAATAATACGTGGAGTGTTAATAAAACTTTCGCAACAAGTGCACTGGCCTTCACAGAAATCCTGCCCCCTGGGCCTCCACACGGTTTAATCCGGCCTTGGATACCAGGCAACTAAGAGTACATTAATTTACAAGTTATTCTCATCTATAGCTGATGTAGATTTATTTATTTGAACTCTCTAGAAGTCTAGAAAAAAACACTTATGAAGCCTCGTATATACCAAAACGTAAATATTAATTAAACTGTATCAATTTCAAATTGTTATTTTCCGTCAATTGTTTGATAATTAGGCTGTTTTTTTGTTTGTTTTTTTTAGTTCAGTGACTGTTTCTCTGGCCCTAATACTGTGTCAATAGTATTATGCCGTGTCGGTAGTTTGAAGGTATATGCGCCAACTTGCCTTAGTTCACATAGAAGAGACCACCTGGTTGCATGCAGCTGGAGGTCACTCACGAAGGCCGCAGAATACACATTTGAGACCAAATGAAAATCTGCTGCCGAGGACAAAATCTAAATCGACCGTCTGCGGACAATGGTTATGCTTGCCCTGGATGTGGCAAAATATGTAGATCACAGCTGGGACTGCGCAGCCACGAGAAATACTGCATTCCTCACTCATTTTTCGGACTCGAAGACTAGACTTTTTAGTCAATTGTTTCATACTGTGTCTATAGTGTCATTGAGTGTAAATACTTTATAATATATACTCCAAGATAATTTATAAACTGCAAGATACTTTGCCATTTGTGTGACACTATTTCGTCTCAAGGATAATGGAATAATGGGACAAAACCATATAGCATAGGGCTTCGTTTCTTAATATAATTTGGACCCTTTTTAAACACAAGCCAGATAAAAAATACAATTATAGAATATAAAAGGTCTGCAAGCTTAAGTTAGTATTAAGATAACCCGATAGTTTCCATAATTTTAAAACAGAAATCAAACTGAAACATTGACAAGAAATAGCTTAAATAATTAGACGAACAGGACACATTGTGAGCCCCAAGATAAGTGCAGTATTTTTTATTCAGATACTTCTCTGCCATAAATATTGCGTCACTACTAATGGTTATGCCATGCCCAGGTAAAGATTCTCTTTCTATCCCCAGAGTGTCTTCGGCAGTAACTTTCTTATGGGTCTCTGTTGTAATACCTGCAGCTCTCTTAGAAGATAGGATGCTTTGTAAGCTGACTACAAACAAACTTCATAAGACTTGTAATGTGTTTTACATGTTTTGGATGTTCGGAATCTCCCGCAGGTCAATGGGGGATGGCAGCGAGGAAGGTGTGAACCCGGGACCATGGAGACAACCGAACTACAGTCCAGCGCACGTACCGCACGACCATTCAGAAGCAATAAGAAGTAAAGAAAACAAAACAAAATTCATCAACATGTTTACCTAAAAAATATTTATTATTTTTTTACCAGAATCAACATACGGGCGATTCTTATACTACGGGCACATTAACGGCACTGTACATCAATGTTTACTAATTAGATTTTTTATTTAATTATAAAGTTCTAAAAAAAGGGATTATTACGTTTTTAAAAAGTACTTCCGTATTCTGTACACCGAATACACCAAAAGATTTACAACTTAAGGATTAGCCTCCATTTTATGACAATCTGTCATTTTATTTACTTTTTCGCTTTTATTCTGCATATTCATAACTTAAAACAGATTGACCAGCATGCACACGCCATATTAACTTTTTTAGATGTTCTTTAACCAACGGCTATTAAAGTATTTGTCAGTCTGAATGAATCTGCAACTTCAAATGGAATGGCAAGCAAATGGAAGGAGAAATCCCATATCATCTGTCAAATTGCAAGATGTCCCCCACCCCGAACGCGATCAAAAATATCACCCCCCTACCCTGGCTTCCTCTCCTGTTCGATCTCGTCGTCCAGCTGCCTTCAGACATTCTCCTGGAGTCTACAATTACGTATAAATATTCATGGGCGTTGCCAGGGAGTGAGGGTATGGGGTTGTTCACCTCATTCTACATCACCAAATTAAATTTTATTTAAATACGAGTGTAACCCTTTTTTGTTTTCGGGGGTGGAAGGGTGATGTTCGTGTCGCTCGTTGGTCGTCTAGCTCCAAACAACTAGTACAGCTAAACCGATGTTAGCTTATTATATTTTAAATGTAAAACTTAAAAGAAACCTGAAATGACTTCTTACTACACAAACTTAAATATGCTATATATTATAATATATATTACTAGTTCGCTTTAGGGACGCCCTCAAAGCTTCTCTGAAAGCGTTCAGCATTGGCCCAGCCACCTGAGATACAGAGCATCATGGCTTCGCGCTGTGAAAACTGGCATACAAAATGCTGAGGGCAAGAGAACAGCGATGGTAGAAGAAAAGTGCCAGAGAAGAAAAGCAAGGCCAATGACACTAGCTCCAGCTGGAATAGCCTGCCCAGTGTGCAGCCGTAAATATATATTTATTTATAGCTTTTATATAGCGCTACTTTCATGCTTATAGCATGCTCAGAGCACTTTGGTCCAATCTCATTTGTGGACCAGTGGGGGGGGGGGGGGGGAATGGGTACCTAGGAGTTGGTCTTCCGTGCTGCCTTTAGGCGCTCAGTAAACACAACTCTGCCCTAGTCCTCGAGCCCTCTTCTAGGTAGTCAAGCCAAGCAAAGTTCAAGCGAACTTAGCCTCTCGACCACGCTTCCCACATGAGGAGGCACAAAACCTCAGTTCAAAACCCTTAGCCACTGGATGACAAAAGTGGTCATCGTATATATATATCATGAGCGTATCCAGTTTTTTTTTTATTTTCGGGGAGGTTTTTTTTCTTTTTTGCAGCGTGGCGTTTTTTTTTTCTCTCTTTGTATTCACTACACTAACACACAAACGCACGCACGCACACACACACACACAGACACACACATACAAACATATATATACATATACATATATATGTTCTGTATTCGGAGCTTTTAAAAGGCATTTAGTATACCAAAGCATTTTGGAAACAAAATCAATTCCTAAAGTAAAAAAAAATAAAGTTTCCTTTCAGACCCTGCGATCTATAGTGCAGATGATGTACAGGTTATCTGTTTCTGTGGCCTACGGTTAAAAGTTAATCATTTCCTAATTAGTTTAAAAATGTCGGCCACTCTGTCCACTATTTCACACTCTGCCGTAGCACTAAACGTTACTTTTGGTTCCATGTTTTACTAGTCTATAAGTATTTGTGTTGAATTTTGCATTATCTTTGTCTAAAAGCCATCTTCGGAAGAAGGATTGATTGTGTTTATTAAATAGACTACGCCAGGGCCCTCAGCCTCGCTGCCAGTATCCTTATCCGAAAGGTCTTCAGACATATTCCCATCCTTATGACGTAACTCTGTTCCTTTTCCCAAGTTAAATGTTCTCTCCCCTGACGACTTCAGCCTATCACCTTTCATTGGGGCTGGGGATATGACTCGTCTGTCAGTTCTTTCAAAGTTTTTATCTCCGCTCAACATTGTTTTCTTGGAATATCTTAGCGTATCATCGAAGGCGTTCTCACCAACAGCCTCACTTCTATCTAAAGCTCGGCAAGCGACGTCTTCTGACCGAGTATTAAATGTATATACCACACTTCTGCCAGTTTTTTCAGCCAATATTTGTTTTTTGGAGGGTGCATAATTAGAATAGTTTCTTATAGCAGACGTTTCGCTATAGTTGTTTGTTTCTGCTTTACAAGCGTGGCATCGCCCAGAGTGTGAAGGAAATGACGAAAGCGAAGAGTTTTCTAGACTCAAAGTCTGTGTTGCTGGACGTTTCTCGCTCCGTTGTTTTTGGCCACGATGTGAACAATGTCTGATGTAGAAGTCCTTTTTACGATTTGACCGACATTTTTTAAACGTTTGAGCTAACATCTCTTCTGGCAAGGTCTGACAACGTCTTCTTGAATTATTGAAATTCTGAGCTAACGTCTCTTCTGACGACGTCAAAAAAAGTTCTCTTTTCTTATTTGATAACATCTCTACTGACGAGGTCAGCATATAGTCTCTTTTTCTGACACCAAATCTCGTATCTCTGCGTAGCGTTCTTCTTTTTTTCTTTTTTTTCTTTTCCGAGATGGACTTTTGTTCATCCGAATAATACGTCTCCGAATTTTCGAAATCAAATTTTGTTTCACAGCAAAGACACATTTCTTTATATGTATCCTGCGCCGGTGAGGACGGGCAATCAAAAAAAGAATTATTCAATGAATATTTGTTGTTTTTATGGTTTGAAATAAAATGATTACTCCGTCCATCATCAACGTCTTTCTCAACACTCGAGTTTGTTTTTGTCAATGTTTGTAATGAGATCTCTTCTGGCGTAACCAATACATTTTCCTCAAGTCTGATTCCAGACTTATTATCTTCAATCTTTGGCATTTCCGTGACATTTTCTTCTGAAGAATGTTTCGGTGGCTCCCGATAAATATCCTCAGAGTTTTCCGAAACTACGTTTAAATCCTTACCTGAGCATAATTTCGTTCGTTGTGGTAGCGGAGGGGAATACATGGTTGCTATGGAAGAAATTGACAGATTTGATAAATACATATTTTCGTAGGTATTCAGATTTCTGTACACATTTCCAAAAGATTCTGAATCATTGACGGGTAAACTTCTCCTGCGGTTTAAAGAGGTTTCTGTTATATTTGTGTAATTTTCGGATTCTATAGCGTCGCTGAATACATCATAATTCTTTTTGATATAATGTTCTTGATAATAAGAAATAGCGTCCCGATTTCGACAAAAAAATACGGACATGGCAATGATAACGGGAACGAGGATGAGGACAAATAATGCTAATACTATAGATAGAGTAACTGTAAAGTGACGCTTTTCTTCAGACTGAGCATAGTTATCATAAGTTCCATTGACAGAAATGATAAGTGATGCTTTTTTGGTATAGCAACCAGAAACATGATGAGCCGAGCAAATACAGTTAGATCCGAAAGGGATAGATTTTCCGTTAGCTGTGAAAACGACGAAATGTGAAGAGTTGTGTACGTCGCGTTGCCAGGTTCTATTCACAAAATAGCAGACGACAGAAATGTTAGAGACCAATGGAACGCCATCGTTGACAAGACACTTGATGGAAATATTGAAATCATCTGGATTGACAGTTATGTGATTGATTATTTTACCTTCCTCAGATACAAACATAGGATTGGATATTGGGGGAATAGCTAGAACTATTTTGGCTGTGCCATTAAATAGGCCTTTACGCTGACATACAAGAGATTTGTTTCGGAAATGTTTGTCCACTTGTAATGTATATTCCTGCATTGTAATATAGAGCTGACTGAGTATCTGTGTCGGCGGCTTCTGCGGCATGACCTTAACGTTGTCAACGAATAAGATTAGCATCACGCTTGGGGACGACGAAGTAGCCGAGCAGAAAATAGTCACATTTCTAGTCAATTTAGGTGGACAAATGCTAATGTATGGTGGACTGTTGATGACCACTTGGGGAGACAAAACCAGGGTGACCTCTTGGACACGTTTCTGGTCTTTATCAACAGCTTCTTTTATGCCCAACTCATAAATGGGAATGAATCTCATAAAGTAGCTCTGTTGATAGCTGGATTTAAACTTCAATTTCCCATTGCAAGTTATATTATAATAGTCAGATAAGGCAGGAGTCAATGGGTTAACTACGTAATCTACCGGCACTTCCGAATGAAAAACGTTTTTCTCGTATCCGAATTCACATTTGACCTTTGGATGAACTTTGTGAAAGTCGCAGACGATCGATACGTCTGGCATGACCAGCGTGGCGCGGCAAGATGGAGGTAGGGTGAAGTCAAAGACAGGAAGTCGGCAAGCCAATGCAACGTCCGGTTCAGACAGCGGCGATGTCTCGTAGATGACTCCGCAGGAGATGACTGCGTCTCTGTCGTTCTGAGTGACGTTTGAAATTGTTAATACGCTGTCAAAAGTGTACGATAAGTGGACGTTATAACTGGACGTTGTGTTAACGTAGAACTGAGAAGTACTCTGAGTAGAGCAGGTGGAATTGAGGTAGCAGCGGCTGACGTCCTCGGTGCTTCGATTCTCTTTATCTTTTCTATTCCAGAGGATGACGCTGAAATAGAAATAATACTTTAAAATAATAACATTAAACGAAAAAACATATTTAACAGAAAAACAAGGTTACAAAGAAAGTTTGTGTTTAAACATAAACTCAAAATCGGCCCCAGAAGTGGTCCACCCAGGCAGGTAAAAAAGGCAGGCGGGTTTCAATATTTTCAGAAAGAATACCATAATGAAATTCTATCAAAAGCAAATGACAAAAGAATGGAGAAAGAAGGTTGACAGATCTTGTGTGGTGCCCCAACGGCCCAGCAGACCGAGGGAAAGGTGAAAGTGAAGGTTTAGTTAGATGTGAAGCTGGCCAAACTGATGTCATATAATGTTTATCTTAGTGATCTAGTTCTATTAATTTTTTTTTGTTGTTTGATACAAAAAAAGAGTGGGAATTTCGGGATTTTATGGCGCCCCTGAGTCGACCCAACTCTAATGGGGAAGGTAAAGGCGTTTGGTCGTTGTGCTGGCCACATGACACCATGCTTGTTAACCGTTGGCCATAGATAGAAACAGATGACCTTAACATCATCTGCCCCATAGATCACAAGATCTGAAAAGGGAATTTTACTTTTTTTTACTTGATATAAAAAAGTAAGTAATGTCTAGATAGAGAGAGAGAGAGAGTTGTTAATGTGGAGTTCTTCCCCATAGATAAGTTTGAGGTGGCTAAGTTGTTTTTGTTTTTTTTTTTGGGGGGGGGGGGGGTTATTATTCAGATTGTGTTGTGTCAAGTTGAAGAGGGATGTGATAGCCTTTACAGCCAGTTCTGCTATTGCTTGCTCACTGCGCTAAGGTCCTAGTATTTATTAATGAAACTCATACAGCCTTCTAAGTGTATTTATTAATGACACTCATGCAGCATTCTAAGTGCTTATTAGAATCAGTCAGCTTAACTGACAAATTCCCAGACCCCTCCATTTAGCTATTTTTAGCAATTTATCCGTTTTGAAACCTCGCGGTATCAGAGAAAAGAATAATCCTGAAAAACTTTATATCAATTTTTCCTTAAGGGTAACAGGTACAACTAGCTATGAATGTGTAGATCTAGATTAAATTAAATTAAAAATAAGGTTACAAAAAAAGTTTGTGTGGAAACACAAACTCAAAATCGGCCTCCGAAATGATCCAACCAGGTAGGTAAAATGGCAGGTTTCAATATTTTCAGAAAGAATATCAGAATGAAATTCTATCAAAAGCAAATGACAGAGAAGAATGGAGAAAGAAGGTTGACAGATCTTGTGTGGTGCCCCAACGGTCCAGCAGACCAAGGGATAGGTGAAAGTGAAGGAGAAGTACTACGTGAACGTGGTCTAACTGAGGTCATATAATAAGTATCTAATTGATCTAATTGTCATGTAAAGGTCAATCTCTTATTTAAAGCATCCAAAAAAAAAAAAAAACATCCGTAAAAAAATTATTTAAAAATCTCCCCTTCCTTTAGTTTAGTTTAGTTTCATCCATGAGGCATTTATCTTATAACATACAGACGTGATTTCAAAATAGGGGATGATTGCTGTGGCCCTACGGCCAATTTGGATACTGGCTCACCGGGCAAATGCCCGATTGCCTTTATAGCCAGTCCGCCCCTGGTTAAACTACCAAAATTAAGAGACATGTTGAAGTGACTTTCACTATTATCACTGCTTGCATTCAAAGACCATTGGCAGACCATTATGATTTCTGGCCCAGGTGGTGGGGGATGTAACTGTATATCTGTCATCCTCGGTGAATCTTGAAATCATGTACATCTTATTGAAAGTGTAAGGTTAGACCGAGGAGATATAATTTTACCTTCCTTTAGAGTTTGTCCGCCCGTGACAATGTAATCGGTACGATTCCCCAACACAAGCTGCTGGACAGGGGCTGATAACTGAAGAGTTGACTTCATAGAACATTATAGAAAATGACAATAACATTGCATACAAAGTCATTGTTGACCTGTAATCAAAGAATTTATGAATGTATGAAAGAAGCATATTAGGTATTATAATTAGCGCGTTGAATTTATGCAAAGAGATGTATAATGTTTACAACTGTAAAAAAACAACAACAAAGGTTGAAACTACATATAAGTGGATGGAAATGTTTATCTGATTAATAGATCAATATCAGTGACATGTGCGTTATGTGTACTATTTGTGTGATCTGACGTCTCTGCTGTGTCATGAAGCACATCTTCAATTTTCTTTAGCTAAATAAACACTTGAGTTCTGTAGAAGCCTTTCCCTGAGTCTAACTGTCTTACAGTCTACTTTAGATTTAAGGAGTAAAAGTCTTCTTCTACACGCACGATACGAAAGCAGGATAACGGTTCTAAAACTGAGTTGGGCGCCAAACCCAAGAAATTGAGGTAACGGGCGCGAAGGCGATGACATTTCTCTTCAATTTGAATTTACATTTGAATATTAATCAAGCGTACAAAAAAATGACATTATTACCAATGTTTCAAAAAATAAAACATTTTATTTACTAGACGCCGTTTCATCTTTTAATAGCACATTTATATCGTATTTTAGGGAATCGATTCAAACCATTTTTTTTACACGAAGAAGACCTTTAAGTTCGTCTCCGCTCACGGGATTTTTCTGAGAACAATCTGGCGTCTTCTTATTGTTGTACATTATTTTGTTGACGACTTATAATTGACTAATAAACAAGCGTTTTGTTCACACGAGGACTGTGGTTACAGACGTGTAATGTAAGAAGTACCCAAAATTACCTCACACTTCAGTATCGGTCCATACAGCCTCCTTCTATAATTGAATTACATTGCATTACGCACTTTTAATTTACAAGAGCAGTGCGCTGTAGACATTAGGATAATGCATTTCTGTCGCTAAGAATGAGGGGCGGGAAGGTAATGTATGTTTTTCTAAGGGGGCCTCACAGTTAAGAGTTTGTAAAATACGTAAATTATAAGCTTAATTATGGTGACCTTAATGTCAGCACAGCGTTTAGTAAATGTTTACAAAGCTAGATAGTGTTTGAATGTTCAAATAATGTAGAATGTTGAAGATTAGAATAAATCGCTGCGCCAGCCTACAAAAATCAATGTGTACCAGGCGGTGGTTCTCTCAACCCTTCTATATGGATCTGAGACATGGGTGTTATACAGAAAGCAACTAAGACTACTTGAGCAGTTTCATTAAAGATTCTTGCGCTCCATCATGGACATATGGTGGCAAGACCGCACTACAAACAGCGATGTCCTTGCAAACGCCGTTATGGACAGTGTAGAGGGATTTCTTTTGGTCCGATAGTTGCACTGGGCAGGGCACGTAGCCCATATGGGAGACGAACGTATGCCAAAGGCAGTCTTTATTGGGGAGCTAAAAGGTGGTCGACGTAACAGAGGCACCCCACGGAAACGCTTCAGAGACCAGCTTAGGCGTCATCTTTCCTTGGCTGACATAAAAGAGAGCACCTGGTTGCATGCGGCCTCAGAACGAGACAGCTGGAGGTCACTCATAAAGGCCGCGGGATACACATTGGAGACCAAAAGAAAATCCGCTGCCGAGGACAGACGCAGAGGGCGAAAAGAAAATATAATCGACCACATGCGGACAACGGTTATGCTTGCTCTGGATAAGGCAAAATATGTAGAACACAGTTGGGGCTGCGTAGCTACGGCAAATACTGCATTTCTCACTAATCTTCGGACTTGAAAAGACAACCCTTATTATTATTATTATTAGAACATCATAAGGTAAATGCTAAATTCTTAAAATCTTTTGTTTTAATGGCTTCATGTATTGACAGTATTTTGCCTGCATATTAGTTACATACTCTACATATTACTAGGGTACAATCTCATTTATAAATGTTAGTTTCTGTTACAATGCAATTGTGCAAAAGTTCAACATACTCTGTGGTTATATTAGACAAACAAATTATAATCAAATATATAAACATACAAGTGAAAGCATGAAGCAACACAAGCATTGGAAAAACAAAGATTACGTTTTAGATAACAAAGCTTATCTTAGGGAAAGAACCGCTAATTAATGCCATTTATCTGAAAATGTCAATGTCCACCTCACTTTCTGCTACATAATACAAAACTTCTTAATTATTACTAATTGATTAACTAATTTTTTGGATTGTTCCTGTAGTGTAATATAGCGCTACTTTCATGCTTATAGCATTCTCAGTGCGCTTTTTGGTCCAATCTTATCTGTGAACCAGTTGGGGGGGGGGGGGGGAGGGGGTATCTAGGAGTTGGTTTTCCGTGCTGCCCTAGTCGGGTGTCGAACTTCAAACCCCCTTCTAGGTAGCCAAGCCAAGCCAAGTTCAAGCGCACTTGGCCTCACGACCACACTTCCCACAGACAGCTAATACTAACATTGATCATACCTGTCTGTATACTAGCGTCCTTACTATAAGGCAGTGTCTTCAAAATGTCTTCAACATGTCTTCAATATGTATTTAAAATAATCCAACGTCCTATTCACTGCGCTCAATATAATAGAATAAAAAAAGAGTCCAAACGACATCCCATAGCTGTAAAAAGATTTTAGAAAAACTGAATAATTTGACGAGTTCGGAAATAAAATTTATAAATAGGTAATTAATTATGATTTGACATGTTTTAATATCCAATCCTACATGAAAAATAATGATAGTCATATGGTTACAAGTTTAATAAATCGTATTAAATAATCACACTTCACAGATTTATTATTTAATGTCAAATTAATGAGAATTCTATTTTATATTAATAGATATTATTTCATACTACATGGGCTAGTGTAATTGCTACCTAAAAAAAACATTAGAAATGCATTTTTTTAAAAGTTTATTTTTTACCTTTTGTTCATAAAGATAACTTAATTATTTGCATATGCTGTAACTATCTACACAAAGACTACATAATTATTCTTGCTATGTAGTAGGATTGTACCTCACAGTGTCTTCATTGTCGTCATGTCGGCTTTACAAGCCAAACAGGAAGGATGATCTTGAAAAAGAATACTTAACTCAATTGCTTTAAACTGCTTGGTGACTTCTCTTCTGTTTTGTTCCTTTTTTTTTTTTTTTGGTTAAAAAAAAAAGCTTCATCAAATAAAATGTATTTTCTAAACTCTTAAATTTCATTCTTGTTGACAACCACATTATTTCATCTTTAAATCTTCTGGAGGTCCGTTTTTTTTTTCTCTTGCCATTTTTCAGGTACGTATGCAACAAAAAATAAACACAAACCCTGCGATACTCGGGGAAGATGTAATGGGCTCTTTTTTGGATACAACAAAATCCTCTTTTTCTTCTTCTAATGTTTCGAGATATCTGCCCTGGCGTAAAAGGGGAGAAGTTAGTGAAATGTTGGTGAGAAATTAGGGAGAAGTTAGGGAGATGTTGGTGAGAAATTAGGGAGAAGTTGGTGAGAATTTACTGAGAAGTTTGGGAGAAGTTGGTGAGAAGTTAGGGAGAAGTTAGGGAGAAGCTAGGAAGATGTTAGGGAGAAGTTAGGAAGAAGCTAGGAAGATGTTAGAGAGATGTTAGGGAGATGTAAGGGAGATGTAAGGGAGAAGTTGGTGAGAAGATGCGAATAACTCCTTAATGTTTTTGATTGCTGAGAATGACCAGTGTGTAATTTGTAAATAGAGAGCGAGCAAGCCTGTAACTGTGTAACTGAAGGCCCACGTTGTTGACTTATATACTCTTTTGTCCAACGTCAGAGGATTATTTTGCTGATGACCAATGTCATCTATCCCCTTTAAGTTGGAAAGTTAATTGTAATTTTTTTTGTCTTGTTCAATCTTGGTTTATGATACATATTGTAGAGGCAGGGGCGGATTTAATGGAGGGCAGGCCACAAGAAAAGTGCCGATTGGACAAACTGAGCCATGTCCTAAGAGGACCAAACGACAGTAGAACAATAAACATTCCTAGTGATATGAGTTACAGCGACACCATTCGTTATTGACATACGGGAACAATGAAAATTCTGAAAAAATCGTGTAAATAATTTCTTAAAATACAGACTGTTTCAGAAGGTAAACGTAATAATAATATTATGGCTTTCAGTTTCTTATAATTTTGTTACATTCTTGAAGTCCTTCAGGACACCTACAGCGCTTCTCCAGACCCCAGCTGGCCAAAGAAGTCCTGCTCTAACATCAAAATCCATTCTTTTCGCATCCAAAATCGACAAATATTTAAGCGTTTTCTCATTTTACTTCTGAGTCAATTTTTTATAAATCTTTTTTTTTTCAAGTAATTTTTTAAAATTTTCATGAAAATCGTGTATGTCTACAAGCTGGTTTCAGAAGGATTCATAATGTTCAATAATGCGATGACATAGTTGTCCTTAATCTCGCCACCAAACTCTTTATCTGAAAGACTTAAACTGTCCCTATTTTCCAAACGCAGCTTATTTTCCACTGCGTGCAAAGGAAAAGGATTTTCCTCGAAGTGATCTGATGTCGTTTCCTTTAAAACACGGCAATTACTTTCTCCTGGCACCTTGCTCTTCATTTGGGCAGTGAAGATAAAACCGCCTTCAGCTCTGACATGGACACCGCCTTCAGCTCTGACAGGGTTATTGTCTTCACTCAACATTTCTTCAACACCAGTCTGCCCTTTTTCTGAAGCTTGACAAGTAATGTCTTTTAAGTGAGGCTTACATGTGTCTGCTAGACGTCTTGTATTTTGATCTATTTCATCATCGAATAGATCTGTCTGTCGTTCATCATCTTCAACTAGATCTGTCTGTCGTTCTTCAGGTTTACTTTTGGAGAGTAAATTCTCAGAGTAACTTCCCTTACCGAAAGTTTGATCTGATATTTTCACCTCTCTAGAAGAACACCTTAACGTAGGCTCCATAGGTAGGAAACAAGAGGATGAATTAAGACGCAAAGTCTGACTTGATGGAGTTCTTTTGCTCTTTTCATTCTGTGACGTATGCGGGGTCCTGTTCATGAATGTATTCTTGTATACGTTGTAGTTTTGTGTAGCTTAAGGATTGTGGTAAGCTTTCTTCTGACGAACTCAAGTAATATTTTTTTTAAATGCTTGACACCCTCTTTATGTTCTCCACTGAGTAATCTTTGTGTTTCATTCTTTGCCGTTGTGAGACAGTCATACATTCATCAGACAAACTTGCCTCTGAATCTTTGAAACATAATTTTTCTCCACATCCGGATCTCAAATTACTTAGCGCTTTTGGCGATGAACTGAAAGGCCTCTCGCAAAAAGAAAAATATTTGAAAGGTGGAAACGTATCATTTCTAAGGTTTTCAACCACATCCAAACGTGGGTCTTCCTCATCAGCCGTCTTTACTTTGTCTCTTCTGAACTTGATGAACATTCGTGATCGCTTGTGTAAGTCTTGTTATCGCTTAGGTGTCTTTTATCTTCTTCTGTTTACTCATACGGAGGACATTTTTTCGAATTATAGTTCAAATAGTCTGTACTTGCAATTATCTGCAGAGTGAGTCTTTGCTCCACTGCTGGCTTTCAATATCGATCTTAGTGGCAATGGAGGGGCATTGGATACCTTGTATCTATTTTTTGTTTTACTTGCAGAAACATCTTTTGGAAATTCCAAAGTGTTAAAAGGTTTTTCTACAATATACGAGTAATGATTATCGATAGCGTTTCGATGGCACTGATGTTTTTGACCAAAGGAACCCCGCCGTTAACTTGACACGTGATAGAAAGCTTAGCATCTCCTGGAATGACATTTATATGATTGATACCAATTCCTTCATCTAAACCAAACAAAGGATTGGAAGTAGGTGGAGCAATTATATATATTTTGGCATTGTCATTAAAGAAACCTTTACGTTGACAACTAAGAGATTTATTTTGAAAACTTGTTAACTTGTAATGTGTATTCCTGCATTGTGACAAAGAGCTCGCTATCTAACTGTGTGGGCGGCTTCTGCGGTATAATTTAACATTGTCAACAAACAAGTTGAGCTTCACGTTCTTGGATGACGAAGTAGCCGAGCAGTAAACAGTCACATTCCTACTCATTTTAGGTGGACAAATGCTTATGTCAGGTGGGCTATTGATGACCATTTCGGGAGACCACTTTAGAGTGACCTCTTGGACACGGCTTTGAGTGATATTCCCTCCTTCTTTAATGTCTAACTCATAAGTGTATAAGATTCTCACATAAGTTGTTTGGTATCTGTCTTTGAACTTCAAGAAACCCCTGCAACTTATATCATAATAGCCAGGAGAGGCAGGAGTTGGTGCTTTCACGTACTCTACAAGCACTTCCGGTTGAAAAACGTTGGATTCATATCCCAATAGACACGTGACCTTAGGATACACTCTTTGGAAATCGCAGACGATGGAAACGTCTGGCATAAATAGCTTGGCGCGACAAGATGGAAGCAGGGTGACGTCAAAGACTGGAATTCGGCAGGCCATTAGGAGACGAGAGTCCACCCCTTGCACGGGCGCGGTTGTAAAAGAGTCCTCACAAAACTGTCACACATCCATGCGCCGTTCCTCAAAGGACCGTTCCATAAATGGCGAGTCCCCCACGGTTAGCTTGGTACAAAGAAGGAAGATGACGGAGGCTCCCAGTGTTCCTAGGCCTTCGGCCATGAGTCGGGGGCCGAAGACATTGGATATAGCAATGCTTTATATAGGCATTGACTAGGGTCGCTCTCAAACAGAACTGTGTTCCCACAGGTTTTTTTTTTTTTACCGTTACGGCTGGACGACCTAACAGGTTTTTTTTTCAAACTTTGAGCTCGAAGAGCCTTCGGCTCAGCTCAGAAGACATTCAAACGGTTCAGACAGCGGCCAAGTCTCGTAGATGACACCACAGGACATGACTGTCTCTCTATCATCCTCTGTGATGTTGGAAATTGTCAAAACGCTGATTAGGTGTAAAATAATTGCAAGCTGTACTGTAACGTCAAGTTGACATGGTAACGCGATGTATTCTGGGTAGCGCAGGTGGAATTGAGGTAACAGCGACCAAGCTCTTCATTTGTTCGATTCTCGCTATTCTCTTGATACCTAAGGATAAACCTGAAATACAAATAATAAGAGAAGTGGTAAAAGAAAAACAAGCAAAATACAAGAGACCCTTTTAAAAAAAAGCTTAATGGTAAAGAGGAAGAACTCCTCCCTTAAAACTATATATATATATCGATAATGTAAAAGTTATTTCCCTTTTTCAATATTTAAAAAAAAATAATTACCAATAATTAATTGTTTAAAGTATCAACTTGATCGGAAAATGCGTGAAGGAGAAATAGAGTTAACAATTTTTTAAAGGGGACTAAACCCAACTAATTTAGCCATATCTGTGAATACTGAAGTATTAGCTTCTCTTGAGTTGATATAAGCTTTGTAAAAAATAAAATAATGTACAGGTATACTAATTGAAAAACATAATATTATACAAATCATTTGAAACTTTTACATACATATTCGAATGTTAATTGTATTTTTTTATATATATTTTTTTTAAACAAGAGAAAAATATTGTTACAATTTTCTCTACCAGGCCTTCTGTAAACACTGCTCAAAACAACACATCCAAGACAAGAGCTTGACAACAAGAGTTTCAAATAACAATGTGACGGTTAAATAACTAAATACACCAACAGCCAATACAGCTCAATTGACGAAACTAACCATAGGAATATCTGAAAATTGCCACCCCAATAGTCACTGGTCAGAGGTTCCAACTAGATCCGCCACCCTCCCACCTCTAGAGGTTAAGTTTGCTTTGCAGAGCGTTGCTGCTAGGTGGCGTTGTCGTTTCAAGGGTCGCTGGTTCGAGCCTCGGTCGACGCAGTTTCCTATTTACGTCACATTTAACTCACTACTTTATCTCATTTAACTCACTACTTTATCTCATTTAACTCACTACTTTATCTCATTTAACTCACTACTTTATCTCATTTAACTCACTACTTTATCTCATTTAACTCACTACTTTATCTCATTTAACTCACTACTTTATCTCATTTAACTCACTACTTTATCTCATTTAACTCACTACTTTATCTCATTTAACTCACTACTTTATCTCATTTAACTCACTACTTTATCTCATTTAACTCACTACTTTATCTCATTTAACTCACTACTTTATCTCATTTAACTCACTACTTTATCTCATTTGAAAACTTGGTCTTTCTGTGTTTAATATGTATGTATCATTCATTTGTTTCGGATATTTGATTCACATTTACATTTATGTATCTGGTCCACCAAGGCTTTCGATCACATGACCATATCACAGGTCATATTTGCTTGTACTAGTTGTACTGTCCCATGTGTATTTTTAGCCGTTGACCTGTGTCATTTGCCGTAGTCACATGTGTCAGTAGGTCGCACACATTAACCATATCGCTCTGGAGTGATATCAATATTTATATCACTTTAATGTTAACCGTAACCAATTTGTCATTATATATCGCCTAAAATAGAGAAAAAAATAATTTTGAATATAACCGCTTGTTAGTAGCCTATTTTGTTTTTAATTTTAAATAAGCTTAAGCTTCTTCTGTGAAATCTAATGCTTCCTTCGCATAAACAGAAGAGCTTAGAATATTTGATTCTGCATTGCTTAAAAGTTCACAGAAATAATTGTAATATTATTTTACACCGGACACACCAAAATTATTGTTATTTATAGTTGTTTTCTTTTTCCGCCATGTATGAAAATTTAGAATAAAATATCTAGCCTACATAAGGAACTATGCTCTTAACAGACTACTACAAATATATGTCGTTACCGAAAGAGATATTTTTCGATGAAAGTAGAACAAACAAGGTTACAAAGACAGCTTGTGTGGAAACACAAACTCAAAATCAACCCCCGAAGTGGTCCACCCAGACAGGCTTCAATATTTTCAGAAAGAACATCCGAATGAAATTATATCAAAGACAAATGAGAGATAAGAATGGAGAAAGAAGGTTGACAGATCTTGTGTAGTGCCCCAACGGTCCTGCAGATCAAAGGATAGGTGAAAATGAATGCAATATGAACCTGGCCTAACTAGTTCCCCTTTCAGACCTTGTGGTCTAAAGGGCAAATGATGTAAAGTTAATCTGTTTTTTGTGGCCTACGGTTAACTAGGGTGTCATGTAGCCAGCACAGCGACCAACCGCCTTTACTTTTACCCAGCTAATGTCAGGTACCCCTTAGACTTTGTGGCACCCAAGGATTCCAAGGTTGTAAATCCCAGTCTTCACCAGGATTCGAACCCAGGACACCCGGTTCGGAAGCCAAGCGCTTTACCGCTCAGCTACCGCGCCTCTTCTAGCCTAACTGAAGTCTTACAATTAATGTCATTGTTTTGAAAAGACTCTATCTCTTATTTTTTATTTTTTTTTTGGTCAAGAAATTACAATGCATTTAATATCTACTAATCTGAGAACGCTAAGGTTGTCAATTGTAGTCCAACTGAATTGAAGTTATCTTATCTTGTAGACATTTTCAACAGAAAATTAAACGAAGCAAAAAGAACTCTGTAGTGTAATTGTATCCAATTAGTTTATGCTTCCTTTCAAGCACTTGGCATTTGTCGTTGTCACTTTTTGGATAAAGGGGACATAATGTATTGAACTTGGTGGTAGTGCCAAGAGGAAAAAGTGACGGATTTCATCCTAAGCCTCCATTCTGTCTCGTCAAATAGTATTTTAGACATATAATAGTATTTAATTTTACACAACAGAACAACATCTTTTCTATGAAGTAATACAGAGAAAAAGGACTTCCTTGATAAGTAGACTCAGTATTATTGCTTTAACAGTAACAATCTTCAACATAAATGAGTTCATTAACAAAGCTGCACAACAACATTAACAATCTCTCAGCAAATTGACTTTGAAGCAATGCTATGTTCTCAGGTAATAGCAAGTAATTAGGCAAGGCAAGCTAATAAAGTGTTTTATACAGCTGCCCTGTATGCCTTATGTATTTAAAAAAGACTGATCAGGGAACAGGTTAATCCCTCTCACTACAATTTTTTAAAGGTCTCCTTGAGATGTAAGAGGGCTACTCCAGCATCATTAAGGTGACCCTTGGGTCTGTTAGAGTCATTCTGGGTTAGTTAACCAAGCAAAGATACTGCTGTATCACAATTGTTCAGGGTTCTGTTAGGAGGGTCATGTGTAAATTATTTCAGGATAGGGGTGTCGATTAAAGATTCTTTTTCCTCTCATTACGAGGGGTTTAAAAAAAAAAAAAATAAAAAATAGTTAATTTCTCTTAAAATATTACATTATTCATAAAAGATTCTAGACTTTATCTTCTTATCTTGTATAATGCAGACGTTACTTCAAAAAAGAAGATGATTACGTCCTACGCGTCATGCATATTAACCAATGACTTAAATTCTGCTAAGTCACTGGTTTTCCTGTCTGCCCTTGTCTATATTCTTTAGGATTATTGGTTTTTGTTTTTTTTTTGTTTCTAGTCTCTTCGCAGGCTTGCCGTGTTCTGTGAGTGTAGTACAGACACACTCGATGTTGACTTGTGACATGCTCTCCGATCATGTGATCAAAGAGGACGTAACCGCGAGGGAGAAATAATTCTTCAAAAGTGTTGACTTCCCTTTAAAAGACAGTTCTTTAGTAGTTTTCCATAGATAAATAAAGTTCAATTTGATTCCTATCCCGCATCTCTCAGCCCAAACTCTCTTTAACCCAGGTACATACACACTCTCACACACTCGCATAACCACTTAAACTAATTGACATAAAATACCAATAGAGTAGCTTTACAGATTGATTACAGTATTTAGATTTTCATCTCTGAGGTCTGACAATTTAGTCAAGGACAATAAATTATACAATAATTACAATTTCTATCTAACCAGTATAGTTATCAATTCTATGTTCAATTATTTTTCTAAATATTAACTCTAGATTATAAGGATTTAAAGATACATTGTTATTTACAACTTTAATTCTACTGTGCCACACAAGACTTCTGTATTCACTCACTCACATTAAATTTATGAATCATCTTATTTTTGATTTTAGGCAATTTATTTACAACAATAGCTAGGTTAAGATTAACATTGGTGTTACAGTTTGCCTCTAGTAGGTCTTTCATAGTGCATCTAGCATTATCAAATATTTTACATTTGAAAAACATAAGGCTTTCATTGTTACCGTTATCTGTGTGACATAAAACACATGTGTGTACATTTCTTTTCTTACTTTCTACAGGGGTCATCCCGAAGATTAGTCTGTATGTTATTTCTCTGTCTTTGGGTGTAATGTGTTTGCTGTGTAGATTTATAAAACTGTCTCTGAAATCTATTACACCTAACTCTCTACTCCATTTGATCCTATTGAATAATCTTTCTTGTAACTGTTTCTTAAGTGTTGAATATGTGTCTTTTAATTTATTGTGTATTAGATGTTCATTGCCGGGGAGTATTCTTGATATGGATCTGTAAAATGGATGTGTGTTTGTACCAAAGTGGTGTGGGGTGTCATTTTTTATTGGAATTATTTTATTTAACCTTAAGCCGTAGTAGTATATTGTTAATGGAAAATGTTTGGGTTCTTGGCTACTTGTCCTATATATTTTAATCTAAGTGCTTGTATTTTGGTTCTGATGTCCTGTAAGTTTATCCCCCCATCCTCTTTGTTTTGTATAAGTGTTGTGTGTTTTATGTTTCTGATAGTGCTTTTAAATATAAAATTCCTAATGATTGTGTTTATGCTTGGTATAAAAGTTGGTGGAGGTTCTGTGATGTTTGCTAAATAAGCTATCTTCGGGATGACAAGGTTGTTTACTAGTATTGCTCTACCAAATATAGTAGTTGCTGCATAATGAAATCTTTTAAGTGTGTTTTTGGTTTTCTTTAAAATATTTTCCCACTGCTGTGTGTGGTAATATGTTGGGTTGCTTGTCCACGTGATGCCGCATATTTTAATTTCCTTCTCTATTTTAAGGTTAAAGGGGATGTTTGAGGGGATTTCCCACTTGCCCAATTCCATAATACAAGATTTATTTATGTTGATTTTTGACCCGCTTGCCCTCCCAAATTGAATAAACTTAAATATGATTGCGGCTGTCTTTTTCTGAGGAGGGAAAAAGGGTGGTGTCATCAGCGTATGCTTTAACTTTAACTACGGGCGTGGGGCCTGGGATTCTTATCCCCATGATTCCACTATCTAGCCTGATGGTTTCTAAAAGGGGTTCCAGGCAAAGAGCGTATAAAAAGGGAGAAAGACACCCTTGTCTATCAGATCTTCTAATAGGGATACTGCCACTAAGGGTTTGGTTTATTATGAGTTTGCTTGTGGCATCAGTGTAAACTAGCTTTATGTATTTCTTCATTCTTCCATCTGTCTTCGTCTTGTCTAGTATTTTGAAAAGGTAGTCATGGTCTATTCTGTCAAAGGCTTTTTCCTGGTCAATAGAAAAGAGGGCTGCTTTCAAGTCTTTGTCTTTACAGTAATATATAATGTCTCTTAAAAATGGTTAAGTTCGTCGATGTTTTTGTCTGGGTTGCTACAGTATTGGTCCTGTCCTATTAAGTATGAGGGGTTTTAGTCTTAGAAAAATCATTTTCGTCAGGAGTTTGTAGTCGGTGTTTAGAAGTGAGATCGGTCGCTAGGTGAGGTGTTGTTTTCTTGTTTTTTTTTGGTTGAAGTGTGATGTATGCTAAGTTGAAATCTCTAGGTAACTGTTCTGTCACTAACATGTCGCTGTATAGATTTAATAGTAGGGGTCCTATTTGGGGAAAAAAGGCTTTGTAAAATTCAAACGTCAGACCGTCTGGGCCAGGGGATTTGTTGTTTTGTGTTGTATCTAAAGCAGCCCTCAGTTCGTCTAGCGTAAAGGGAGCGTCTGTCTCTATCTGTTCTGTCATTGGTATTTCTTTGCAGTTCTGTAAAAATACTTTTTGTGCGTTGTCGTCCGTCTGTTCCTTGTCATACAAATGAGTAAAGTGTTTCGTAAATGTGTCTGTTATTTTGTCCAAGTCGTGTATAGATTCTCCTTTACTATCAACAATGTTGTCAATAGTTCTGTCAATTTGAATGTTTTGTCCTGCTGATAAAAAAAGTTTGTTTTTTTCGGTTATTTTTTTACTTTTGTACCTCAATTCCGCTCCTTTGTATTGATAGTTAAATAGTTCTTCTAGTTGTGTTAGTATATGTGTTTTGGCTGCTTCGTCTTCTTCGTGTGTTAGTAAATTTTTAAGTTTTTCCTCTTCTTTTTTCCTTTTTGAGTTGACTAGTGTGGCCAGTATTTGGCTTTGCTGCTTAATGGAGCTATTAATTAGCGTCCATATTTGTGTGACTTTGAAATGGGGTGTGTTTGAGTCATGTATTATATTTTTGAGGAGGTTTGCGATTGTTTTTAAATAGAGCTGGTCATTTAGGAGGTCGTTCTTAAGTTTCCAGATCGGTGTTTTTTGTTTTTTCTTTTTTAGTTTTGGGTTCAGCAGTTCCACTAAGACTCCTTTGTGGTCTGTATATTGTAACGTCTGTACGAGATGTGTTACACTTTTTGTTTCGTACGCCCTTGGCACATACACTCTATCTATCCGTGTTTCTATTTGGTGTGCTTTGTCCCTGAACGTGGTGACCCGGCCCGTGACCTCTACTTCTCTATAGGCATCTACTAACCGGAAAGCCTTGATGACTCCCCCCAAATAGGCATGCGTTTTAATTGTTACATGAGGAGCAGGACCCTCTGTGTTTGTGTTTTGCTTGTCTAATTGGGAATCAATGTAAATTAAATCACCCCCTACTATCAAATTTTCTCCTGCGTACTGAGTGTGTAGAATGTCACTTAGCATTCCAAAAAACTCGTGTTTCTCTTTTTTTTGAGCGGGTGCATAAATGTTGACTAACGTGTATGTGTGTTTTTGTGAGGTTGTTCTAATTATTACTATCCTCCCGCTATTGTCTTGATATGAGTGTGTGATTGAAAACCTATTGGATGTTTGTAAAATGGCTGTCCCTCGTGGCTTTCTACCTAAACTAAAATAACCCTCCCGGAGGGCCATAAGAGAGACTGCTTTTTGGCCTTGTACTCTAACTGTGTGTTGGTCTCTTGCAGAAAGATAAAATCTGGCTTGTATTTCCTTGTGAGGTGTGCTATGTATGTGTGTTTTTTTGTTAAGCCCTCTGATGTTGAGTGTCCAAAATTTGATGTCTGCCATGAGTGTGTGAGATTGGTTTGCGTGTTTGTTATTCTATTGTGTGTGTATGCATTTTATCATTAAGAGTTGCTTTGTTGTTTATGTGTTTGAATGTGTGTTAGGGTCCTGGCCCTCATCTATGACTAGCACTGACGGGGAGTCTGGAAAGTTCAGCTCGAGCTTAAACTGTTCTTCCTCTCTTTTCTCCTCCTCTACCCGGGGATCCTCCTTTAGATCCTCTGATGAGGAAGAGAGAGAGAGGGCCCTCTTTCTTGTTATTTTGGTTAGGGTGGTGGGTGCTGAACTTGCCCCTCCGGATGTTTTAATTTTTTTACTTTGCTTAGATTTGTTTTCAGGGCTGTTAGGTGGGGGGGGGGGAGACGACTTGGAGTAACTCCCATAGCTTCTATTTGTTTTTTTTCCCCCTCCTTTGCTGCTTTCAACCATTGTGAAGCCATCTTTTTTAGCTGTTGATCAATCTCGGATTGATTTTTCTCTCCCTCACCTTTAAGGGCCATGGCATAGGAGATTTTCCCTCCTTCCCTCTTTTGCACCTTCTGTGGGGTTTTGGTCCCGTCTGGGGTTCGCCCTATTTGGACACTGGTTTGACCAGTGCTGATCCTGTCCGCAATGCCAGCACTGTTGTCTACGTCCCAGGATCGTCCTCGTATCGTAACTGAATATAATGTGAGAGTTCAGTCTGTTTGCGGATTTTTATCCAAGCCGCCCACTTATCTGAGTTGCTAGCTTGATAGGCTCTATCTTGGAGCCTTCTTCTGCAAAGGCTCCAAAGATTTCTCCTATCTTTGATTTGTTTATGGTTGGTGCTACCCAGTGAAGGGTAGCCCTGATTTTTTCGTCTTCTAAGGTACAGAATCTACCTTGAAGTCCTTATCATTCCCGAATGATTTCCCTAGTATACGGGTTCTCACTCGGGCGGATGTTGGGACCAGGAACCAGACAAAGGGTTTTCGAAGCGATAGAGAGAACTCACTTCGTCCGGTGTTAGTTTCAGGCACTCTATTAGGCTCGCCATAGTGGCCTTAACTGCCCCTAGGCCTGACAGCTTTAGAAGCAAGGTACCTGGAGCGTGGACAAGTCCAACATCCAGGTCCTTTTTTTCAATAAAAAATGTCTTAACTGACATTTGTACAAGGGTTTATCACAAGTACAGAGACAGGAAAGAGACGATATAAACACTACAAACTACTTTACTACACAACCCTCGCGCCGTCCACTCTAAACAGCAACACACAAATAATCCACAGAATAAATCCTCAAGTGTTAGCTACTTAATCAATTTTTTTTTTTTTTTTTTTTTTTGCCGCTTTTGTGGGCTTTTTTTTTTGTCTTAACAAAATTCTTATAAAAAATTACATTAATATGAAACTATAAATACGAAACAATGGCAAAAATAAATAAAAACTTGTATTAAACATTTAATTTGATGCTGAATACCGAAGCCTTACTCAATGTTGGCCTGCAGTGGAATTTGATGTTTTGATGTGTATATAAGAATTAAGTTTTTTAAGTGCTTAACTTTGCTATGGCAAAGTTAACACGCATCAGTGATTCATATATGACTCATTGACTATATACCACTTTAAACATTTATGATTCTAACAAAAAAAAATTAAAGATTATTACCTTTTTTTTTTCTCATGAAAACGAAAGGGGCATTTGTCTTTTAGACGAGGTCGGATCTTGATGAAAAGTTGTGTTTTGTGAACCAGGAGATACCGTGGAGGTCTGTGCGTCAAAGCTACTCTTATACATATAATTCTTATAGCTTTTATATAGCGCTACTTTCATGCTTATAGCATGCTCAGAGCGCTTTTGGTCCAATATCATTTGTGGACCAGTGGGGGGGAGGAGGTATCTAGGAGTTGGTTTTCCGTGCTGCCTTTAGGCGCTCAGTACACTCTCTCCTCTGTTAAACTCTACACTCTCTCCTCTGTTAAGCACTACAGTCTCTTCTCTGCCCCAGTCGGGTGTCGAACCTCGAGCCCACTTCTAGGTAGACAAGCAAAGCCAAGTTCAAGCGCACTTGGCCTCTCGACCACGCTTCCCACCATAGTTGATATTATCTTGAGTGCGTAATTGTGCTTGGTCGTTGTGCTGTCCGCAGGATATTCTCGTTACCTAGCTACCTTGTTGATACTCGGTCGTTGTGGTGTCCTTAGGATATTCTCGTTACCTAGCTACCTTGTTGATACTCGGTCGTTGTGCTGTCCACAGGATATTCTCGTTACCTAGCTACCTTGTTGATACTCGGTCGTTGGTTTGTAGCTCCAAACAGCTGTGGGCGTATTTAATTGCATAACATGAAATTTTTTTTTTTTGAAAATATGTACAATAATCTTAAGATGAATTGTATAAAGTATATACATGTCTTTGCAGAAAAAAACAAAAATATCACACTAATTGTAGAGTCAACAGAAATATTTTTTAAATTACATTTTAAAATTCATCATACAGAAGCTTCAGCATTTCCTTTGTATGTCATTTTAAAACATCTGGCTCATGCACATATTTAATGCATATATTCTGTACATCTTTTAAACTACAAACTGACTTAAGTTTGTCTTGGTAAAGACATTCAATATAGATCATATGTACCTTCAAATGCTTGGTAGGCATTGATTTATTAAAATACAATGTATAATGGACAGTCTTAGTTTACTTCAAAACTACAGTGTAGCTGTAACTACTGGATATTGTGACGTGAAATATTAATACATTGATTCTCTTAAGAATGTAACAAATATAATGACATACACAAAGACTGGGATACTAAATTGGTTAACTATGTCAATTTTAATGAATCTGAGATTGGTCTATCAACTTGAAAAAATTTGTTTCTTGTAAATAAAAGGAAACCTCAGAATTTGCGCTATTCAATTTTAGCTTTGTCATCATAGGAATCCTTGGGCCTATTTTCTTCGCCTCTTTTGTGGACTATTTTTTTTTAAATTGTTATTATAAGTTGTCACATTTCTTTTTTTTCTTTTTTTATTTTTAAGTTCTCATAATTCACAAGTATTAAATCATAAACAATTGAAAATTGATTAACCTAAAAATACAACAATAGTAATAGAAACATTATTTAATATCAAAGACATACTACCTAACCATCCTAGCCATTGAATCCATAAAAGACAGAACAATGATACAAGTATCCTCTACTCCAGAACAATCAACACAATATCAAATATCCCTGACCCCCATCACCCCATTTCTGGAAAACTACCTGAGCATTGTAAAAGTATATGAAAATCAAACTAGATAATTCTCTACCCTAAAATCCATTATTTTTCTAATGTCAATTCTAAGTGATTAGGATGAAAAACCTTATTATTATGTAGAGCTTAGAGCCAGCTAGCCCAAACAAGGTTCTTGTATTCGGAAACAATAATTAAGTTAAAGTTATGTATCATTTTATTTTTTAGTTTTGGCAGCTTGTTCAATACAATTGACAAGTTAACATTTACATAGTTGCCACAGTTTGCTTCTAATAAGTCTCTTACAGTACTTCTAACTTGAAGGAATAATGGACATTCCAA
Source organism: Biomphalaria pfeifferi (assembly GCA_030265305.1). Taxonomy (NCBI): domain Eukaryota; kingdom Metazoa; phylum Mollusca; class Gastropoda; family Planorbidae; genus Biomphalaria; species Biomphalaria pfeifferi. The sequence continues at coordinate 172,736 of JASAOG010000253.1, forward strand.
ATACATATGTTTCTCATTGTCAGCATTTTCAAGATGGCATAATATACAGGCACGGTCATTTGCTCGTCTTCTAACCATAGGGGTCATCCCAAAGATAAGTCTATAACTTATCTCTCTAGCTTTTGGTGGGATATGTTTGCTGTGTAGGTTTATGAATGTGTCCTCGATTTCTGTCACCCCAAGAACTCTCCCCCACTTAATCTTATTCACTAGACTTTCATGTAACAGCTTTTTAAGTGTTGTGTATGATTCTTTGGTTTTGTTGTGTATTAAATGTTCATTACCAGGTAAAATTCTGGAAATAGACCTGTAAAATGGATGAGTGACTGTACCAAAATAGTGAGGAGTATCATTGTGTATTGGAAGAAGACTACTTAATCTTAAACCATAATAGTAAATTGTCAAGGGAAAGTTTGTTGGGTTTCTAACTACTTGACCAACACATTTTAGCATTAGCGAATGTATTTTTGTTTTGACATCTTGTAAGTTTATCCCCCCATCCTCTTTGTTTTGAATGAGTGTAGTGTGCTTAATGCTCCTAATAGTGTTTTTAAATAAAAAGCTTCTCGTTAACTTGTTCAGCTTGTTTATGAATTTAGGAGGTGGCTCTGTAATCAATTTCTTATTCTAATCCTCGGAAAAAAAATAGTGGTAAAGTACCATCACGCGTGGTGATATAATTAAGAAAATTCAGTTTACAAGATTACTATTCGTTTTAAGTTAGGTCTAACTTATAATGCATACTAATTAGCTTTGTCTCTTTAAAAAAACTGCTTGCATAAGTGATTTAAAAATTATATTTTTCGCTTTCATAATAAAAAAAAAAGTGGCCGTTGCATCAGAACTTTAAATGGTCTAAAATATTGTGATGTCGGATTTTCACTATCTTTTCTAGATTACGAGATCCAAACAGGACAGACGGACAGACGTTTCAAACAAAACTAATAGCGTCTTTTCCCCTTTCGGGGGCCGCTAAAAAACGTTATAGGATGAATAAAGTTTACATATTTTTTCTCACATAGAAATCTATTATAAATAAAAGAATCATGAGTTCCTTTACCTTCCCTCATTGGTGGGTCATCCCACTGCAATGCAGCTCGTAAGATTTCCCAACATTCGCTACTGGACAGAGGCGAATAGTTGAAGTGTCGATTTCGTTGAGAATTGTAGACAGTGTCAGGAAAATCAAATACTGTGTCATATTTGACCTGTTATCAAAACAGTTCCATGCAATATGAAATGTTACTGGTAGCAAAGTAGGTCATGTGCTAACAAAGAACAGATGATAATAAAAATAATTGTTTGATTTATGAAGCTCTGTTCAACAAAATGTAGGCTCAAGGCGCTACAAACGTAAACACGGGAGCTAAAATGACAAACTAATCTAACAAAAAAAGTTTTAAACAGATAAGTCTTAATGTTCTTCTTGAATGTAGTGTAGCATGTTGGCTATCTGAGATCAATGGAGAGTGAGTTCCAAACCTTTGGTCCATGTAAAGAAAAAGCCCGCAAACCGTTACTTTTGAAGGAGAAACGTGGCACCACTAGAAGCGTCGAGTCCATGGAGCGCTGGGCTCTTTGAGAGAAGTATGGAGTAAGTAAGGTACAAGGGCATTTCGTTATTATAGATACACTGATGACAAATGTAATTGAAGCAACCAGTAGAAAGCTAGGTAGGATATGCTAAACCAGAGATTCTCAAACTTTTTCGGTTCAGGGACCCCTTTACAAGAAATACGATGTTAGCAGACCCCCTACGCAAACAGATTTTTCTGCCAGATATACATATTTCTAAAGCTGCCGGTATAATCAAAATATCCGATTTCATGTGTGCCTTTTTCTTTGCTCTGCGCTATTCGTAATAGCATAATGTAGGAAGCCTTAGGAGCTTTTTCATTCACTGCTGTCGCAATGCTAGAAATTATCTGCTGATTTTGCATGTCATGTTGGTACGTTTCTGAAATCAACGGCTTTGTATTTTAATTAATTCAGATTTGAAACAATGTGACGCTCCAAACATTCTTTTAATAACAACTTCAAACAACTGACACAAAGCGACTGATCACTGTCGCTTTTGTGCGGTATAAATCCTAATTATGAATATTCAGTAGCATATTTATGTAAATAGCCTTACTTGGTGTGGATTCTCTTATAAAATCATTGTTCATAGCCACATTTCGAATACTGTCATGTTTTTTTTTAGATATATGCTTAGGCTTTAGATATTTTTTTTACGAAATTCTAACGCTTAGCTGGGCGTGCGTAAAAAAAAAATTTCCACTTTTTGAATTAATAATTAATTATTAATCATAAAATTTGCACGATTAATAACCAGACTGAATTTCCATGTGAATTGCAGTCTTAATGTCATCGGTTGCAAAAAAGATGTTTGGCCTACATATTTTAATGACATGATAAAGTGGAGGAATTGAAAGAACCACCATGATTGGTTTATAAAAAAGTAAAATTTTTAAAAAAGTAAATTGTGAACAAGAATGTTAACTATCTTTTCTTCAAATCTTAAACAAACGAGGTCGTCCTATTAATAGTTCGTTGTCCACAAATTTAACAGTAATGAGGGGCGAGTTAATTTTTTAAAATTATGTTATCGGGTAAACTGGCGTTAGGTAAAGAAATTATTTTAATTGTATACAATTCTTCTTTCTGCGGAACCTTTCGGTTATCTCGACGACCCATATTATTATTATTATTATTATTATTATTATTATTATTATTATTATGATGTCAGAAACGAACGCGTAGTCATTCTCTGGCGCTGCCAGGGTCGAGTTTCGCTTAAGAGAAACAAAATTCATTGTAGTCACATTAATAGTTTCCACCGAGGAATTTTCTGGTGATGTGCAGGTCTGCAGCAGTACCGCCCTCTGGCAGGCAACGAGAATGTTCCTAGGAATGTTAAGGGCCTCGAAGGTATCAGTTAGGTCAGTTGTTATTATTCCCTCGGTAAATATGACATTGGGGTAAATTGTTATTTTAGATAATTTCCATAAACGCTTACTCTCCAAGCCTAGGTTCCCATATTTTCGTTGTTTTTCCAACTCAGTTTTTTTTAAATTATGAGACAGTGGCACAGCGATGTCGATAATGGTGGGGGCTTTTCTTTTTTATCAATGAGCAGCAGATCAGGGCGATTAAAATCTACCGTTTTGTAGGTCAAAATAGCGTCAACGATATTGAGTTTCAGGATATGTTTCTCGTAATTCTTTGTCCTAATTACTCTTTCCTGTATTGCTGTGACAAAGCCTTCAGTTTCAGGTTAGAGATGACCTGCTTTGAGCCATCCTAAGCATGCAGCCTTGTCAATGTTGTCCCCATGTAATAAAGCCGGGAATTTTCCGTGGAGTGTTTTTTCTTCCCATTTTCTTCTTCCCACTTGGCGAATCTCATGCCCTACGTCGTCCAAACCGACATTAACATCAACATTGTGTAGGTTCAGAGGGATCGCATCATAGTCGTATTTGCGTAGGAAGGAAACTAGTTCAGTGCTGGAGGCGTGCAGTTTTGATCGTATTTTTAAAACTTGCGTCTTACACAGTTTGAAGATGTTCTGCAATCCATCCTTCCGGGGCAGGTATAGTCTTATGGCTGAGCCTTGGGGTGTAAACATCGATATGTCGTTAATAATTTCCTCGTGAGTCTGTCAATGTCATGTAGGTCGGTGTCTGTCCATATGATGGTGGTTTGATTGTAGAGGAGCACTGGGACGGCCCAGCTATTTATTGCAGTGATGAGGTTACTGCCAGACAGTTTTGTGTTGAGAATTTTATTTACTCTCTGCTTGTATTTACCAAGAAAGTCCTCTTTTAATTTTTATGGTTCATCGCGGCATTCTGGTTTATTCCAAGATATTTATCAAGGGAGGCAGAGTTATTATTATTATTATTATTATTATTATTAAATATGCTCAAATAATCATTCTAGAAACAATAAATGGGAACACTCTTACTTTCAATAGATACGTTCAACACCAATAAAAAGAAAAGACATATATGGACCCGAAAAATTAGATATTAAAAATAACATAAACCATCGTGTCTTTCGCTTATGTGTTGATGAGCATTATAAATAAGTTGGTTGATTTGAGCGTTGTAATAACTGGTGAGTTATTTTCCTGATGTATACTATTTTTTTTTTTCACGGGGCAGCAATCGTACATTGCGACTATTTTGACCCATGAACCATAGGTTGGCTACCCCTGATATTGCCGAATAGTAACAGCCTGCGTTTTTTAAGTCATCAGAAGGCCATCTCGGGGTTGAATCGCCTTTGTGATCTTTTACGGTTATCCGCAATAATTATTAGTTTGCTTGTAACAAAGTGGACTAATGACAGTAAATCTCATCTGAATATATTTAATACTTATCCTCCTGTTCAGAGCGTGAAATACTCATCACAAATATTTCAAAAGCATGCCAGGGATGAAAATATATCTAACATAATCTAGAATTAGAAAAACTTTATTCTACACATGTCCGCTGGATACACATTTGAGACCAAAAGAAAATCCGCTGCCGAGGACAGACGCAGACGGCGAAAAGAAAATCTTAATCGATCACCGGCGGACAATGGTTATGCTTGCCACGGATGTTGGAAAATATGTAGGTCACGGGAAATACTGCATTTCTTATTAATCTTCGAACTCGAAGACAAGCCTTATTATTATTATTCTACCATAAAGTATTATTATTATTATTATAGTTATTGTATAACGCTACTTTTCACGCTTGTAGAATGCTCAAAGCGCTATAGTCCAATCGCGTTTTTTGCCCATTGTGGGTGAGGGTTTTCTTTTAAATTCCGGTATCGAACCTCAAGCCCCCTTCATAGATAGCGAAGCAAAGCCAAGTTCAAGCGTACTTAGTCTCTCGGGCACGCTTCCCACTACACTAATTACGACAATAATGACTTATTCCAATATACGTTTATAACATAATTCACTTGATAAAATGTATATCTTTAAACTTCTGTTACATTGAGAATTTAAAAAAAAAATCATAATGTCCATACTACTAACTGTCAACAAAGAACTTAGTCATTAGGGAACTATATACGTACCATTGATCTAATAGAATCTTACACAAGCAAAGAACATGTTTGACCAACTATGATACAACCTGATTACAAAGATATAGTAACCATGACTAACACAACTATAGTATAAAATATTTATTATCAAAAGAATTTTTTGATAATACAATATCTGACCCAATTAAGTGATATAGTACTCTTACCAATGTTGTCAATCTATGTAAATTGGAGCATCTGATATATACCTTCGTGTCAGTTTAACTCAAACATTAAGTATGAAGATTACATAAGAAAGTTGTATGGTATTGAATGATTTGATTGTTGTGGCAACTGTCGCAGATAAATTAGTTACCTCATTGCCCTATGATGAAGGTTGGGAACAGTAAATACAAATTGGGTAGGACCGGAACTTAGGTCCTATGAGAGGTTGAGAGTTTAGTCTAGTTGGTAAAATGTCTTAAAGAAGTTGAGTACAGCTCCCAGCCAGTTGTTGAAGTCAGATAAAATAAGTTTTGTAAAGTCGAGTAGTGGACTTAGTAGACTTAGACGTTACTTCAAAAAGAGGATAATTACGTCCTGTGCGTCATGCACTCTGTCATGCATATTAACCAATAACTTAAATTCTGCCAAATCACTGGGTTTTTTTTGTTGTTGTTATGTTGAATAATAATACTTTTAGATAATTAATTGTTTATTGCACTGGAAAAATGTTTGTTGATTCTATTTTTTAATTCAATGTCTAAGACATTTTATCTATAATAACTACATGAATTAAAAATGCACAATTATTGAAATAAGAGAAATTGAACTGAACATTTTCACTTTACAAGAGGTTATCTTTTCTTATATAATACAGACGTTACTTCAAAAAAGAAGATGTTTACGTCCTACGCGTCATGCATTCAGTCAGCGGCGGACTGAGTGTCAAAATCGGCCCGGGCATTTCTATGCAATCCGGCCCACAAATTCTATACCATATGATGGGCATCCATTTCTAGGTCTACCTGCCTTCAAAGTCATTGTGTCAAGTTTGATAATGTTTTAATAGGCATGTATACAGTGAACTCTACATCTTTATTAGAAATATAGGCATTATGTTGCTTTTTAATCGCTAAGTATGTAGGCCCCAAAAGGATAATGCCTACTGGTAGCACTGTCTACGTATGAAGGCTATTACATTATTTCAGAAAATGTGTTAAATTAAAATGGTATTACACTGTAGAGTCTGTGAAAGATTTGTTTTCAAACACGACGCCCAGTCGGCCTATTTATAAGAGAATATTATAAAACCTTTAACATTTTCATACGTGCTATAGTGGCATCGATGCGGCCATTTCGGTGGCCCTACCGGCCCATTTGGGTACCGGCCCACCGGGCATTAGCCCAAATGCCCATATAGCCAGTCCGCCCCTGCATTCAGTCATGCATATTAACCAATGACTTAAATTCTGCCAAGTCACTGGTTTTCCTGGCTAGCTCAGGCAACCCATTCCATGCTCTAATAGCACTAGGGAAGAAGGAGTATTTGTACAAATTTGTCCTAGCATATGGGACGAGGAATGTGCCTTTATCTTTGTGTCTTTCAGAGTATTTTATTAAATTTTGTTTTTGTATTTGAAGATTATGGTTCAGTGTTTTATGTATAATTGCTACTTTACTTTTGAGTCTTCTGTCCTGAATTTAGTGATTTTACTATAGGTGTTACTCTAGTCAAATGTGAATATTCATTTGTTATGAATCTCACTGCTCTATTTTGTGTCTGTTCCAGTTTCTTAATGTTTTCTTGAGTTGAGGGGTCCCAAATGGAGGATGCATATTCTATTATTGGCCTAACCAAGGTTAAATAACATTTTAGTTTTATGTTCTTATTTGATTTATAGAAATTTCTTTTAATAAATCCTAATGCTTTGTTTGATTTTTTTTATAGTTTCATAAATATGTGGATTCCATGACAGTTTTTCATTTATTATAACACCTAGGTATTTTGCGTTTTTAGTCTGTGTTAATGGTTTGCCATGAATAAGATAAGTGGTATTAATTTGTTTTAGTTTTTTTGTTACTCTTAACAACTGATATTTTTATGGGTGGAAAGACATGCTCCAATTTGATTCCCATTTCTGTAATTCATCTAATTCTCTTTGTAAAATATCTGTGTCTTGTCTTGTTTTTATTGTTCTATATATTATGCAGTCGTCTGCAAATAATCTGACTTTTGTTCCTGAAGTAATGCAATTTGGGAAATCATTTATGTAAATTAAAAATAGTAGTGAACCCAAGACTGTTCCTTGATGTACACCTGAGTTTACTGTTATCGGTGTTGATTTAGAGCCATTTATTATTACAGTTTGTTCTCTCCCTATCAGAAAATGCAGTTGACCATTAATGCCAAAATATTTTTATTTTTTAAGCAAACTATGGTGGTGAACTTTGTCAAAAGCCTTAGAAAAATCTAGTAAGATACCATCTATTTGTTCACTATTATCTAAACCTTTAGAAAAATCATCAATTAGTCCTATTAGTTGTGTTTAACATGATCTATATTTCCTAAAGCCATGTTGGTATGGGGTGAGGACATTTTGTTTGTCTAAGTGGTTTATGATGTTGCTACATATTAAGTGTTCTAGGATTTTACATGTGATGCTGGTAAGTGATACTGGTCTGTAGTTTCCTGGGTCAGATTTTTCTCCTTTTTTAAATAGAGGGGTGACATTAGCTTCTTTCCAGTCCTTCGGTACTCTGCCCAGGTTAAGTGAAGCCTGAAAGAGTATTTTGAACACTGGGGCTAGCTCATTGCTTAGTTCTTTGAGTAATCTAGCTGGAATAACATCAGGTCCAGACGCTTTTTTTTTGGTTTGGTGTTGGCTAATAGTTTTTGAATTCCTTTTTCTTGTACTACTATATCTTCTATGTTGTCTACTTGGTTCAAATTCAGTAATATGTCTTTGTCTCCTGGGGCTGAGAATGCTGATGCAAAGTATTTGTTTAGGATGTTTGCTTTAGTTTCATTATCATTATGTATTATGTTATGTTCATCTTTTAATGGCGCTATGCCTGTTGTTTCCATTTTCTTAGACTTAATGTATGACCATAGGTTTTTCTTGTTATCTTTAGATATTACATTGTTTATGTATTCACTCTGCAGCTGTCTGCTTACCTTTTGGGTTAAGTGTTTAATTTTTATATACTTTTTGTAAACTCTTTCTGCCTTAGTTTCTTTAAATTTTCTATACAGGTTTTCCTTCTGTTTACAAAGCTTCTTTAGTCTATTATTAAACCAGCATTTATTTATTTTATTTGACGTGTATTTAGTTGGTATATGATTTTCTATAATGCTTTTAAGATGGTTTTTAATGAAATTCCAGAGGTCATCGACTGGTTGGTTAATGTCTTTTTCTAATAAGAATGTTTGTTGAAAGTTTAATGCAGCTTTGTGTAGTTGTGTTAGGTTACATTTATTCCAGAGTACGGTTTTTCTTTTGGGTTTTGAATTGGCTACTGCTTTTATCTGACTGTATTTTTATGATCTCATGGTCTGATAGATCAGGGATAATATCATAATCAACTACTAATCCAGGTTTGTTGGTTAAGAATGTCAGAATTAGAGCAGAAAAACAAAACCATGTTTAAAGAATTTTGTTGCGCTACCCACTATAAAGATCGGTATTTAGACAGATGTCTATAAGGGGTGTAGATGGACTAAGCCTAAGACTAAGACTAAGACTGCTTTATTGATCCTTACGGAAATTTGTTGTGATTACAAGGACTCTTTTCTCATGTAAAGACAACACAACAGAAACATACACACATACAACAGACAACATAAAGAGTTCATTCAGCGACTACACACAGGTATCTTGGTGCATTTCATGTTCCCTGATCAATGAGTGGCGGTGATAGAGTCTGAACGAGTGAGGTACGAACGAGTTTTTGTACCTCTCCGTTTTTGATGCCTTTTTAATGATGTTTTCCAGACACCAATTGTACTGTGCTTGTGTTGCTGGTCCTTCAGTATTACAATAGGCTCGAATAGTGGTATGAGTCTGGTAGTGGGTATTATGTTTACATGAAGGAGAAGCTACCTAGCTGAGTACTTTAAGTTAATTTAGTATGATCAATGTCAAAACTAACAATCAACACTGGAGTAAGAAAGTCACTACATTTATTTACTGCAAGACTTTTTTTTTCCATATTGAATATAATATATAGCAATAAGAATAATAAAACAGTTAAGAAAATAGACGAAGTACCACGGACAGCACCTGGGCTTTTACACAAGTGATATAAAACTAGATAATAACAATTGAAGCTAAAGTAACCAACATGCTTAGCCGTTAGACTTGTGAGCTGTATCAAGGCAATACATAAGAAAATAAATATATCCCCTTCATACTTTACCCCTGACCAGGACAGCAGCTCCAAGTAACTAATGGTCTAACACACATTAACACCCCCTGGCTAAAATACCCGTGTTAAAAACACAAATCACAGCAAATAAATAAACAAACTAATTAACGACACTCTCTCACACACATTTTACACCCGCTTCTCCTGTCATCATTGAATTGAAATGACGTAGAACGACCCCTAGGTATCCATGACAACGACCTTACAACAAATGAAGACATACGACACAATATCAGAATGTCCATTGGGCCCTAAGATGACCTGGCCACAGTAAGATAATGTTAAATTAAACTGTATGGCCATTGAAAGAGGGATCAATCCGAAGAAGAATCAAAAATATAATTTTGTATTGTTTTGGTACGTACACAGTGTAATTAATTAATTTAAAAAATTATTATTTCTACTAACATATAAATCAAACGTATATTATAAATAACATTTATCTGGTTCAATAAAAAGGATGAATTGTTTGTGCTGAGATGACAGATTATCAAAGTTTGGTTTCCTGATTGGTAATTTAAATCAGCCGCGTTCAATACTCCTTTTTTTTTTTTTTTAATGTCTGCGAATTCTGAATTTGTTTATCCTTTTGTTAAAAAGAAATTGCCAAATTTCAATTTTCTAGGACATGCCCTTTTTATAAAGCGTATATCAACTCACTTTGTCTGTCTGTTTTTGTTTGGTAAATTGTTTGTGCACGTTTTTTCTCCTACACCCAAATTATTTCTTGTACTTGACAACACAAGAATCAATTTTTAAAAAAATTACCTTTTTTTTTGGAAAAAATTGTACTTGACTGATATGGAAGTATATGCTTAAAAAATGGAAACTAACAATACATAACTACAAACCGTCCATTTTCATAAGCAGAGGTACAGAGGCTCGTACATTAGTTTGAAGAGGATTTAGAGAGCTCGACCACTCGAGTTCGAATCCAGGTCTGTCGTTAATATTCATCCAGGTATCCTCTTCCTTCTCCTCCTAACCCTCTCCCAACTGATCCAGACAAGCAATTGGGTCATAGCGTATTGAGAAAGCTAAAAGCAACAGGTAAACATATTTCTAATCGCACAGATTTATTATAGTTATTCTAGATCTAGTATAAATTTAATCTCATGAGTGACCCAAACGAAGTAATACAACTCGCTTAATATCAGCTTTGTTTTTTATTCTTAAGTTGTTGTTTTTATTTATTTTTCTTGTTTGTTCTTAGTGAGTTAACTAAGTTAACTTAGTGAGGTTGTGACAGAGCGTCGCATGAGGTTTGCGGGACATGTTCTACGTCAAAATGAATTACGCATACCAAGAGTTGCGATGACATGGAGGCCAATACGAGGAAAGCGCAAACAGTGACGTCCTCGTATTACCTGGCGCCACACCTTCATGGAGGACCTCAGAACAGTGGACACCAGGTGGGAGGAGGCTTCAGACATTGCCAACGACAGATCTTTATGGAGACAGCTTGCTGCCCAATGCGCCAAACGGTGCGGGAGAACCTAAGTCTAAGTAATTAAGTTTGTTCATGCATGAAGGGTTAGTCAACTGGAAAGATAGGAATTTAGAAAGACGGTCAACAGATCATAATTGGTGCACCAACTGAACAATAGACTCCAGTGTCACTAAAGTATAGGTGTAGTTTAAAAGGGAACCAATTCAGAGACCATAATGGAGAGTTAAAACGAAAATCAACTGCCGAATGTGAGATAGTTGGTTTGCAACAGTGATCCTTTAGTTTAGCGTCCACGGCATTGTTTCATTAATTTATTTGAAAATCTTTTCCTATCATTATTATTTCAGTTTCTTGCTTTTTTTTTAGATTCCCTTATGTTACCTCCACATTTCTTAGTATTACTTTCTCTTATTTTTCTTTGCTACTGGTTGTTTGTTGTTGTTTTTTTTTGTGTTTTTTTGCTTAAAAATATAAAGTATAGACTATTCAACGCTTTTTTTTTTACAATAAAACATTTAAAATACTTTTTTATAAAGACAAAACGTCCTTTATACATTGCATAGAGCGATAGTTTCTCTCTTAATAAACAAATGAATGTTATATTAAAATACAATGGAACTATGTTTACCCCGATACCCCCTCCCCATATACTAGGACAAATTTTTACAAATACTCCTTCTTCCCTAGTGCTTTTAGAGCATGGAATGGGTTGCCTGAGCTAGCCAGGAAGAATTTAGGTCATTGGTTAATATGCATGACTGAATGTATGACGCGTAGGACGTAATCATCTTCTTTTTGAAGTAACATCTGTATTATATAAGATAAGATGACTCTTGGCCAACAGGGACACACATGTAAATGACGTACGTTCCTAATGGACGTGATTGCCCAATTGTTAAATAAGACTTTGTGTTGGGGACACCTTGCAAATTACATATCAGGCTAAGTCAGACAAATGAACTGTCTCATTGCAGCTCTCAAACAGGTTAAGTGAATTTTGGTTAATATTTTATATAGTGTTGTGATGCCAATTTGTCCTCCCCCCCCCCCCCCCACCTACGCTTTGGTCCCCGAAATGGCCACCCTCCCCTCGTTACGCTACTGATAGAGTTTTGGATTGTCGTCTGTGTTCAAACCCTAACCCAGACGCATTTTACTACTGCTTTCTCGGAGTTTACACTGGCTCCATATTTGGAAATATTTCTGTTTAACTGTTTGAAACATCACTTTAAAGAATGTCTACGTCTAAAGGTCATCTTCAGAAGAAGGATTAATTATGTTAATTAATGTGGCCACGCAGTTTTCTCCAATCTCTTTGTCAAGATCTTGATCTGAAGGTATATCTGAGAGGCTGATTGTGTCCATGTTTACACTGTACTTTGTGGTTTCCAGAGGGTTAGAAATGATATGATATCCCTCAAGACAACTTTTGTCAGAGATGTTATCTGGCTCACTAACATAACAGCTTTCAGAATGTGACAGAGGGAGGGTAGAAGAAGAGCTCTTGAAGCTTAATGTCTCACTTGGTGGATGTTTTTTGCAATGAGGTTTTCGAACAGAATGGGAACAACTTCGTTCATTGTCGGAGCTTTTTGTACCATTTGACCTCTCGTTATTTATTGTTTCAGATAACGATTCTTCTGAAGAAGTCAATAAACTTCCTCTTGTGTTACTTATAGTTTGCGGTAACATCTCTTCTGAAGAGGTCAACAAACGTCTAAAATTTCGAATACTTTGCGGTAACTTCTCTTCTGAAGAGGTCAAACTTCTAGTATTTCGTATAGTTTGCGGTAACTTCTCTTCTGAAGAGGTCAAACTTCTAGTATTTCGTACAGTTTGCGGTAACTTCTCTTCTGAAGAGGTCAAACTTCTAGTATTTCGTACAGTTTGCGGTAACTTCTCTTCTGAAGAGGTCAACGAACTTCCTCTTGTGTTACTTATAGCTTGCGGTAGCATTTCTTCTGAAGAAGTTGAATAATATTCGCTTCGTTTTTTTTTCCCACTCCTTTTCTTATCGGTGCGCAATCTGTTACTTTCTCTTATTCTCTTAATTTCAGAGGTAGAACTATATTCATTCGAAAAATTTGACTCCGGGTCTTTCAAATAAATTTTTCCTCCAGAACCAGGGCCCAGTTTATTTTGCAGCTTCGGAGTTTCGGTGGCAGGTGTATCAAAATAAGAAAAAGAATTAGTTGTTGGAATTTCGCAATTTTCATAGTTTTGACAATAAAAGATACAGTGTTCATTATCGAAGTCTTTCTCAGCTCTTGAGTTTGTCGAGACACTTTCTTTAAGTCTTATGGTAGACTCTTTATGTCTGCAAAGTCTTTTACCATCATCTATTTTTTGCTTTTCTGTAAGTCTTTGTTCTGAAGATTGTTTCAATGTGTCTTGATAAGCATTCTCTGAGTTTTCCGTAACATAAATTCCTTCATAATCTGAGCATAATTTCGTTCGTGGTGGTAGCACAGGTGGGTTGATTCCTTCTAGAGAAGCCATCTTCAGATTTACAAAACGCATATTTTGGTTAGGGTTATGATTATTGTTCAAAGTCTCGACGTAATCTGAAGTACTGACGGATAAGCTGCTCCCTGATAGCATAGAAGTTTCGCCTGGCGATTCATAAGCTTGGGATTCTGTAGATTTGCTTACTCGGTCATATAGTTTTGTACTTTTAGCGTAAGGATTTTGATGATGGTTCGGAGATTTCCGATGGCGCACAAAAAATACTGACATGGCAATGTTTATGGAAACAAGGATAATGATCACTAATGCTGCTGCTACATAAATAATAAACTCATAGTAAAGCTCATCCTCTGACCGAGCAACTCTCTCATTGGCGTCGTTAACAGAAATTCTAAGTAATGCATTTTTGGTATAGCAACCAGATAGATGATGAGCTGAACAAATACAGTAGGACTCAAGAGGAAGGTATTTTCCGTAAATGGTGAAAAAGACAAAATTTGAAGCATTGTGTATTTTAAGATGCCAGGTTCCATTTAAAAAATAGCAGACGACAGTAATGTTTGAGACAAAAGGGAACCCGTCGTTAACAAGACACTTCATAGAAATCTTGGAATTTTCAGGAATGACATTAATATGCTTGATTACCATCCCTTCATTCAAAACAAACAAAGGATCTGATGTTGGTGGAATGACAATACCTACTGTGGCAGAGTCATTGTAGAAACCTTCACGTTGGCATTGTAGAGTTTTGTTTAGAAAATTTTGGTCCACTTGTAATGTGTATTCCTGCATGGTGATGTACAGCTCACTAAGAAGCTGCCTCGGCGGCTTCTGTGGTATGACCTGAATGTTGTCCACAAATAAGTTTAACGACACACTTGGGGACGACGAAGTAGCCGAGCAGTAAACAATCATAGTATTAGTCAAATTAGGTGGACAAATGCTAATGTAAGGTGGACTGTTGATGACCACTTGGGGAAACAGCTTGAGAGTGACCTCTTGGACACGACCATGGTCCTTAAGTCCTTCTTCATCGATGTATAATTCGTAAATGGGTGAGAATTTGACATAATATTTCGTACGGTAACTATCTTTAAACTTCAACAAACCTTTGCAAGTTATATTATAATAGTCAGGTAAGGTGGGAGTTAATGTTTTCACGGTGTACTCCACGGGCACTTCCGGTTGAAACACGTTGGCTTCGTATCCGAATTCACATCTCACTTTTGGACGCACTCTTTGGAAATCGCAGACGATGGATACGTCTGGCATGTACAGTAAGGCGTGGCACGATGGAGGTAGGGTGAAGTCAAAGACTGGAAGTCGGCAGACCATTACGGTCTCTGGTTCAGACAGCAAATGTATCTCGTAGATGACTCCACAGTAGATGACTGTACCTCTGTCAATCTCTGTAACGTTTGAGATCATGAACGTGCTGGCAAAAGTGTATGAAAACTGCAGTTCATAACTTGATGTCATGTTAACAAAGTAACGCAATGTACTGTTTGTAAAACAGGTGGAATTAAGGTAGCAGCGACTAACTTCCCCATTGGTTTGATTTTCTTTATCCTCTTTATTCCAGATGATGAAGCTGAAATACAGAAAGAAAAAAAAACACTATTGGTTAGTGAAAAATAGAACATAGTAGAAAATCACTACTTTGTCACCATTCGATTCACAATTTTTAATACGCGCTAAATTTTGTGTTTGATTTGAAAATAACATAAATATTTTGCGTTATTCAGTGCATATTTTATACATAAACTACATAAAATATAGTTTAGAGCCCCCTATTTTATTTTAGAGCCCCCAACTTTATTTTAGGGCCCACCAACTTTCTTTTAAGGCCACCATAATGATCGTCTTAAAAAGTTTGTATTAAATAGTATTTTTAGATTAAAGCTCTGCTATGTATATGACGGGCACCACGTTTCAAGCAGCACAGAGCACTTTCTTAAGTCTAAATCCGGCCCTACTTCCATTCATCATCTGTTTCGTAACTTAAGCTTCCAACTGTATATTAAGTCTCTTGTTTACAACGTGGAGTGAGATTAACGATTTTTCACGAATAGCAATTGAATTTCAATTATAAAACTAGAATTAACTCTTTCTCTCCTAACTGACGATACCGACGTTCATTCACCCAGAATGTGGTAAATAATTACGAGAGAAAGAGTTAAAGTACTTTTACCTTCCATCTGTGTTGGTCCTTCCCTTACATTGCAGCTTGTAGGGTTCGCCAACATACGCTACTGGACAGGGGCGGATTAGAAACGGGTTCACTTCGTTGTACATAATAGGCAAGATCACGTAAATCCAATACAGAGCCATTGCACTTCTGTGATCAAAGAAAGAAGAAGTAGAAGAATAAAGCTAGGAATGACAACTGACAAGTATTGTTTGTATATGTCAAACGGTGTTTGTAGGTGTACACCAAAAAATATAAAAGTAGTTAAGCTTAAGCATTAAAAGGAAAGGTATAATCTGTTGAATTTTAAGATGAGGGACAAACAGGTCTTTGATAAATGTAATTAAATTATCTCGTTGCTTTTAAATATTTCGGCAAAGTGCTTTGCAAAGAGCCAAGATTTTTTTCAAGGATTAAAAGTATTGTATCTTATAAATCTAGGCTATGTTACCATGTTGACATGAGAAAAGATCGAAAGGGTTAGATCTAGATCTAATTTTAAGAACTACACTTTGCACAGATAGTTTTTTACTTTGACACATGTTGATTTAACTTTTTAAATAAAATTAAGCTTCAGATTTGTGTTTCAAAAGCATTTTTTACATGAATTCGTTGCTTATATCTGCGAATTTAGAATTCCCGACGTACATTCTTTCATTAGACAATAGCTCCATTAGACTTCTGGACTTTTTGTTGAGAAAATATTACAATATAATCATTAGAGAGATTTTAATGAATCATTTGGCGTTTAACATGTTTCTAACTTGAAAAAAGGAACAACCTATTAACGAAAATGAAACGTTGAAACTTCTGACAAAATAAGCAATTAGAATGTGTTAGCAGTACGGAACAACCTATTACTAATTGGGAAAATGAAATATAATAGAAGTCTGGTACAAATCAGAAATTGTTTATTTGATTTTTCATAAACATACCGAAAAAAACAACTACTATCGATAATGAGATTTCTCGACGAAATCAAATGGACACTGAAATCTAAACGATCGTGTTCCGTATGGTTTCGCTTAACCAAAATAAACAGCACACTACCTTGATTTTATGTGTGCAAGAAATACACATTTCAACGCTTGAAGACACGAGCCAATTTCACACATTGATATATTCACCTTAGTTATTCTCTCTAGTCAGACCAAATAAATATGTTCGATGATTTCATAGAAACGCAAGATGGAAATCTATATTTAAACCAAAACAAAATGTGGATTAAATTAGGTCGATATAATTTAATAACAAGAAAAGACAAGTCTTATCTAAGGGAAAGAACCGCTAATTACTGCCATTTATCTGAAAATGGTAGGGTTTAGCTCCCTTTCAGACATACAAAACAAAATTAATAAATTATTAATAATTAATTAACTAATTGGGTACTTTTGGATTGATTGGTGCACTGTCATTGACTATTAATAATTGTGCAAAATTTCAACTTGATCCGAGAATGGGAAGTGGGAGAAAAAAGCCTGTTCCAACTTTGAACCAGACTGTCAGAGTAAAAGAAAAAAATGTAATAAAGAGGTTGGCAGAGAGTTTAGAAAAATTAGGTGACCATCAGGATTTTAGAATGAAAGGTGGCTGAGTAGTAGAGCGCTTGGTTTCCTAACCAGGGTTCCGGGTTCGAATCCTAGTGAAGTAGTAACACATTTTTAATTTAGTTGATCTTTGCGCGCCTCTAAGTCAACCCAGATCTAATGACATTGGTTGGGGAAAAGGTAAAGGCGGCCGGTCGATGTGCAGACCACACTACACCCTCGTTAACCGCGGGCCAAAGATGGTTTTACAGGGAAATAATGTGAAAAATTTTTAAAGCTTTAAAATGATATGAGCTGATAATTACTATTATGACTACAGAAAAGCTGATAAATAATGTTATGACTATAGAAAAGCTAAGATGATATTTCCTGTAGTGGGTAAATGAAAAACTATATAAATCTTGATATTATCTAATTTCATGTAACAAAACTGTATTGGAATTATTAAACATTGATTTAATAATAGATTATATTGTTTGTAATTGACACCCATCTTCCATGTTTCACACATAAATGTATCATATAATTGAGAGCTCATATCTGTTACATTGTTTACTTATAGCAAAGAAATATTCGTAATTTACCATTTATACATCTACCCCCCACCCCTTGCGAATTGAATTAATGTCTAAAACATTTCAAATATTTTAAAATAAAAGTTGGTTTCTTACCTTTGTCTTGTCAGTGCTGGGCCTATGATGTGGCTGGTGGATGTACATGGACTCAATGGAGTTATCCTTGTTAATATACTGGTTATTATATTACTTATCTACTATTTGGCTCCTCGCTTCCGTCGTACACTTGATGTACCAGGATGAGTTAACTTTTTTTCAGTGAATACTTATTAGTAACTACGTACAAGAATAAACTAATTATCTGGGTTTTTGCGTCATAAAGCAACTAGAAAAGGGAATGTAGATTTCACGTGAGTTAAGTTTATTTTTAACTTGTTTTTTTTCCTACACTCAGCATAATTTTACTAAAAGGTCATTAAGTTGGTTTGTTTTTCATCGTTTAAGACAGACACCTATTTATCTTACTCGCACCAAGAGATAGAGTTTGGTGAAGTCCTTTAAATCTTTTTGACTATCAAGTTGTTTTGTTTTTTAAGGTTTTCACATAAATGTATTTACCAAAACACTTATTCTTTCTTAGCAGTGCGGGCTCTGCTTCAAATGACCACAGGCTTTTGACTTTTAAGAATAACACAAGTTCTCCTCAGAGTTGATCAAGTCTTTTCTATAATTATTAGCCTTCAATGAGTTGCGGATTGTAGTAATTGTACTTCTTTGGACCTTTCTTTAATTCAACTTTAGCTTAACTCTTTCTCTCCCAACTGACGATACCAACGTTGATTCCACCAGTATGTGCTAAATAATTACGGAGGGAAAGGGTTAAGTCTTTCTTCCTTTCCTCAGTCATTTGCTCTTTTTGGCAACCAGAACTACTCCTTTACCATCCTTAACAGGTTCAACACCAATTGTCTTGCGATGAATGAGACCGTCGTCACGAAAAGAGTTCTGACTTTTCAAGTTATTAGGTTCCAAACTCATATTTTGTTGACTTCTTTTCGGAAGAATGAAACAGTTATTTCTAATAATCAACCAGCACACATATGCAGTAGCCATGGTTCCTGAATGTTTAGAGTACACAAGGGAAAAGGGCACTTCCTTCCGGTTTCAAGTTTGGCACACTCAAATAATCTATTTTTTAGCGGCCCCCAATGGGGAGAATGACGCTATTAGTTTTATGTGGCTTGTTTTTAATTGTTTAATTTTTTTTTAGGTATTTGTCAAGTTTTACGGTTGTATCAAGATAAAAGAGGACCTTAGTCATGTATATATGTGTATCAAAGTTGATGGTGCACATTTTCAACATCTCTTTTGAAATATGAAAATATGAATATATTCTAATATATTGTTATTAATACTATTCTGTTTTTAATATATATATATATATGTATATGTATATGTATATATGTGTGTGTGTGTATCCATTTTATATATATATATGTATAGATAGACAGATAGATAGATTATAATACTGTTGTAACTGAACTAGTGGTGGGTTGGTGTAGCCATGTGTGTAATCAGCTGTGTACTTTGAGTGGACTTCCTGTGTAGGTCAAGGGTTATAGGGTCGTGGGACTTAAGACTGTGTGTTTACGAGAAGACCTTGTGTCTAGTCCGTCCAGGATAGTACAGAACCTGCGGTGTCAAGACCTCAGCGATACGTTGAGTACAATGATTATAGTCAGACATTTGTGTGAAATATCTGATTGTTCATTCATTATTTATTTATTACACTGATTAAACTATCTCGTGATATGGAGCCCGAGTGGTCAGTTTCTTGACTTGGCTACATTAGCTTGTCCAGTGTTAACAGCGAATCGTGACAATATATTATAATTTACTTTTTTGTAAGTTATTTTACATTTACAATAATACCATACCTCTTTTATCTCGGCCAAACTATATGAATAAACAAAATAGACTAACGGGTTTGATTACTTAGCTTGCATAACAGACAGGTTGAAAGGCGGTATCTTCTGTCTTTTTACTAATAATTCCAGAAAAGAAGAACATTATGTAGATGAACTAACGACTAACGGCTTAAATAAACATTAATTACCTCAACTAGGATTCCAAACATTTTGTAAATAGGATTTATGCATAAACAAGTGAATAATAAATAAAGAAATAATATTGTTGAATTATATACCTTTATTTTTTTTAAATTACATTTTTAGAACGTTCCCTTACAGAGACTTTTTTTTTCTATTGGGACTAGAGCTAAAAGATAGACCACAGATTCCTTTACTGCCTAAAGGGGGCGTAAATTTTTGTTTTCCTCTGAGAGGTGGACAAGCAAAATGTTCAAAAAACAAACAAAAACAAACCAAACAAAAACAAACCAAACAAAAACAAACCAAACAAAAACAAACCAAACAAAAACAAACCAAACAAAAACAAACCAAACAAAAATAAACCAAACAAAAACAAACCAAACAAAAACAAACCAAACAGAAACAAACCAAACAAAAACAAACCAAACAAAAACAAACCAAACAAAAATAAACCAAACAAAAACAAACCAAACAAAAATAAACCAAACAAAAACAAACCAAACAAAAACAAACCAAACAAAAACAAACCAAACAAAAACAAACCAAACAAAAATAAACCAAACAAAAACAAACAAAAAAAAGCGTAATTAGTTTCTAATGAGTTTGGAGTAGACCTATAGTATAAAGATGGTATAAACAGATACTTACATTTGACATATATTTATTGAATGCTACGAGTCTGATAACATCTTCTCAGGTAAAATGTACATGATTTTAACACACACACAAACATTTCTTTTATTCAAAGATGAACGCTGAAAATAAATCAATATATTTTCTTGCCATATAATTTGGTTCTAGTCTGCTTTCATATGGGTGCATGGTGGCTGAGTGGCAAAGCACTTGGTTTATAGCCGTGGTGTCTCAAGTTCGTAAATGGAATTTTCGAATTTCAAGAGTTTCGAGACGCCCCCTGAGTTCACCCAACGTTCATGGGTACCTGAAATTAGTTGGAGAAAGTAAAAATCGGCTAGTCAGTCTTTGTGCCGGCCACATGACACCCTCGTTATAAGTCGATGAAAGAAACAACCTTTACACCATCTGCGCTTATGGATAGCAAGGCATGAAAGAAGTAATTAACTTTTGCTTTAGCTTACTGCCATTGTGTTTTTATACATATATTAAACATAAATGAATAACAGCATCAGAGAGAAAGTAGTAAATTAAAATGCTACGAAAATAGTGTCGATAGAGTCGACACAGACAGCATTAGCTTCAACTCTATGTTTACGTTTACAGCATTATTGCTCGTACCCACTGAAATTTCTATATGTAATGTGTTTATGTTGTCCACTTGTCTTTGTGAGAGATATACAATTAGATAGAGCCATCGTTTGTCTACTACATGCCTAACGGCTGTCTGTGTCGGCTCTATCGAAGTTGTTGGTGAACGGATGCTGCGAGGGTGGGGGAGGGGCTAGCTGGGGCTTGTGACCTTTGACCACTGGGGTGGTAATTTGCATCTGGGCGAAATGACTCTGGATCAGAAGAATGTTTTTTTTTTGGACATTCCGATGGTCTAGAGGTTAGTTTCGCTTGGTGCGTTATCGCTAGGCGGTGGTGTCGAATCCGGAGTCACAGGTTCGAGCCTCGGTCGGCGCATGCCCTTATTTTCGTAGCATTTCAATTCACTACTTTCTCTCTTAAAAACGTGGTCCCTGGTGCTGTTATTTATGTATGTTTAATATATGTATGTATCATTTGTTTCAGCACTTAGCTTCAACTCTATCTTTGTTCTTTTAGAGTCCTATCTTTCTTTATATTCCTGTCTGGCAAGCGAAAGCAACATCTAGTATTTCAGTGCTTTTTATCAACGATATTCAAGTTCGTCTGTCTGTCTGGGGCACTTTACGTCTCGAGAGACGATCCTTGCAACTTCTTGTAGGACTAAAGACTCCAGTCCTTGAAACATGTAATCGCCAGGCGCCGTTGGGTTTTCACCTTCGCTTTACTACTGTTGTGTATGGCATGTGCCATCCAGGATCCTTCCTTTAAGCTCGCTCTTCATGTGGAACTATCCTGTGCCACTTTTTTTTTCCCAACTGTTTGTGCTTCATGTATACCTTAGAAGTGGACGACCAGCGGCTCTCCTGCCTTCTGTTAGATCACCATACAGAATGTCTTGTGGAAGTCGAAATTGTGACATTGAGGGATTCAAATGATAATCATAGGAATGCATTACGCTAGAGTAAAAAATGTAGGAAGATTGTATTAATGGTACATTCTTTTGGCTACGCGGGTCCATCATTGGCTTACATTTTTTGTTACACTAGAACAGGCAAAGCCATTGTGTGCCGGAGGCTCCATGTTAGTTGTCCTTTCGCCGTCTGTGTCAGTCTTCAGTCTATGTGTTGCCTTGAATTTCAAAAACCCCGTGGATCTAGTACCCTTAGTTAAAAAACATTTTATTCGAGGCACACATTAAGAATGCCTCCATATTTGTTTCATGATGGCGTTTATATTTTGTTTTATGAGGCCTATAAAGTCGAAGGTCAATTGATGTCTCCGTAAAGTGACCTTCAAGAATGATAGTTTGAAAATGCCAAAAAGAAGATCAGACCATAGACACTAGACACTAAGCTGTATTTGGTACAAAACATGAACTTGGCAAAAAGATTGATGGCATCTTGGTAACATTAACAGTTACATTAACAAACAGTCACATGGACAAACAGTCTCATGGACAAACAGTCACATTAAGAAAAAGTCACATAAACAAACAGTCACATTAACAAGCAGTCACATTAACGAACGTCACATTAACAAATAGTCACATAAACAGTCACATTATCAAACAGTCCCATTAACGAACAGTCACATTAACAAACAGTCACATTAATAAACACTATGAGTTATTCTTTTGAATACGACCTTTAGACAATACAATCTAAAGGTTTCAGTTATAAAATGAAGAGAGTTGGTTAACAGAAAGCCGCCCAACAGACTATTTGACTTCCGAAGAGGAAGTTAAGTCTTCGGTATCAATGTCGCTTGGACAACTCGGCGCTAGGCGTCGGGGTGGCGGCAGATTGGGCTTGGGCACTTTAAAGGAAGAAACATATTTGTAAAAGTGAATAGCTGAGCCAAGACGGTCACTACCTTCTGGAATACGTACGTAGTATTTTTTATGCAAATAATAATAGTAAAAAGCCTTTCGATGAGGCAGAATAAATACAGACATGGCAATGATGATAATAAGAAGGAGAATGATCACAGTTATGTAGATTATAGACTTGTAGTCAATTGTATCTTCTGACTGAACATGATTCTCTTTTGTTCCATTGATAGAAATTTTAAGCGATGCTTTTTCATCATAGCAACCGGATACGAGTTGGGCTGTACAAATACAATTAGATTCCACAGAAAGATATTTCCCGTGAATTGTGAAAGTGACCAAATCGGAAGAATTATGTTCATCAAGGAATCTGGTTCCGTTTACAAAATAGCAGACAACACTGATGTTAGAGACAAGTGTAGTCCCTTTGTTAACAAGACACGCGATTGAAAGCTTAGCATCTCTTGGGATGACAGTTATCTGATTAATTACCATTCCTCCGTTGAAAACAAACAAAGGATTGGAAGTTGGTGGAACAAATATATCTATTCTGGCATTGTCATTAGAGAAACCTTTACGTTGACAACTAAGAGATCTGTTTCCGAAATGTCTGTCAACTTCTAAGGTGTATGTGTTTCATTGTAAGAATGGAGTCAATGGGTTGACAACGTAATCTACAGACACTTCCGGTTGAAACTCGTTTTTATCGTATCCGAATTCACATTTGACCCTTGGATGAACTTTATGAAAGTCGCAGACGATCGATACGTCTGGCATGACCAGCGTGGCGCGGCAAGATGGAGGTAGGGTGAAGTCAAAGACAGGAAGTCGGCAGGTCATTACAACGTCCGGTTCAGACAGCGCCTCGTCGATGACAACACAGGTGATGACTGTATCCTTATCATCCTCTATGAACTTGCTAAAAAAATAGCCCAAAAAAAACGGTATTCAATTTTATATCTTGATATATTCGTGGAAATTGCAGACAATGTGGTAGGTTTAAGAATTTGGCGACTTATCTCTTCACTGGTTTGATTTTCTTTATCTTCTAGATTCCAAACGATAAACCTGAAATATAAATGAAACTTTAAACATAGATACTTCAGATCTCTGAGCGTTGGTTAGTTGCTTTCAATTCTGAACTAAAGTTTAAAGAAAATGCCTTTATTTATTAATTTAGGAAAAGTGGTTTGAGCGCTGGGACGAGTCCCAAAAAGCCCCCGTGGAGTCTAGGAACGCATGAGGCGCTCTGACAGCACTTCCCTGTGGTGGAGGCTGTCCAGGCCTGAGCAAGCTATTATAGCACAGTGCAGGACAGGCCATTGTCCTGTTGGGTCTCACGGCTATGGCCAAATTTCGATTCACAGTGCCCCCGCTGCGGGGAGGAAGAGGAAACCGTGCCTCTTATTCTGTTTGACTCCCCAGACTTGCTGATCTCCGTCACGACAGGTCTGGAAAACCAAAATTTCTCGACCTGTATGGCGACATTTATGGACTACGCAAGACAGCAGGGTTTCTGTCCAGGGCTTTTGCAAGAGAAGATTTGAGCGTCTCAAGTCCTCACTCAAATGGAGTTTGTTATGATGATGATTGATTTAGTTGTAATTATTATTAATATCAGAAAAAAAAAACATTGAAAAGAACATTACTAGATCAGGATACTATATCCAAATGTAATATGAAATAACGTCTTTAAACTGAGACAATATTAATGGAAGTAGTTAATCCCATTTTTTTTTTGGTAAGAGACTATTGGATTCAGAAAATCTAACATTACTTCATAGGTATACATCACTTACTACGATCTAAGCATCTGTCATGAAAGTAAAAAAAAAATTTACAGAAAATCGGCATCGACAATAAATTGTTGTCATTGATACACTGTCATAGAGAAATCAGTGGCGCTCTTATGGAATCTACACGCGTTTATCGAACTCAAATCTATCTTTTTACTTTTTTACTGATATGAGTTTGAAATCCCTGCTTTCAGTTATTTTGATTTTATCAGTTACTGCCCCTTTTTAAACAAAGTTGCTTTGTAAATCTCAGTTTTCTTACTTATAGAACTCTGTGGTCCTTATCTCATTTATGGACCAGTGGGGGGGGGGGGGGGGGAGAGGTTGGAATCTGAGAGAAGGATTTTCGTGCTGCCTGTAGGCGCTCAATAAACGCAACTCTGTTCTAGTCAGGTGTCGAACTGTCGAACCTAGAGTAATTAGCCTTACGCCTTACATGCCGTATCAACTTATTATTGAATGTGAAGTACACAAGAGTCATTGTGATCCTAAGATCATTGCCAAGTGACAAGAACGTTGTCATTCTAACATAGTGTAGAAAAGTCTAAGACAAGACAAAGTGCGAATATTTTGAGAAATGTACAAAATGTCATATATAAATTTATGCTGTGTTAACTTTAGGATAGCTGCCTTTCATGTATGTTATGGGCTTGAATGATTTAATTTGAGTCTTTCCTGGGTATATTTCTTGATATTTAGGAATATACGCATTTGCCCCTCAAAATACACAATTCCAGATCTGGTAATACGCATTTCACTGTTAGCATGTAGGCATCTCGGCGAAATATATGTGAAGTGGTGGCCATGGTTAGGAAACGAAGGGCGATACGAAAGAGCAAAATCAAAACAAAGCTACAAAAAAAAAACCCAAAAAATGCAACTATTTAAATGACACTAGATATCGACGTGTGTAAAATTACATACATAAATGTAGTCAAATATAGAATGTATGTAGAGAATGATTACGTACTCTCTGTCACCTCGAAAGTTACGAGGTATAACTCTAGTCCGACTTACATAAATAAAAGAGTTATTTTTCCATTACTATTTGATGACGGTGTCAAGCATGATTGGGCAACGAAGAGAATTACATATACAGGGTTTATATTCTGCCTTCTTCAAAATTTAATTAACAAATGAAATGTAGGAACAAACCTTCCCTCATTGGTCAGCCCAGAACATTCTAAATTGTAGGATTCAGCAACATATGCTACTGGACAGGGATGGAGTAAAGAGGATTTTACGTCAGCGGACATCATAGATAATGTCACGAGAATCCAATACGTTGTCATTTCTCTTCTGTAATTAAAGAATTCATTAATATAATAAGACTTAGCCTAAGACTGCTTTATTGATCCTTATGAAAATTTGTTGTGATTACAAGGACTTTATTCTCATATAAAGACGACACAACAGAAACATACACATCAATAGAACAGACACAACAGCGACTACACACTGGCAGATTGGTCCTTTTCATGTTTCCTCATCAACGAGTGGCGTTGATTTAATCTGACCGAAAAAGATGCGAACGAGTTTTGTACCTCTCTGCTATAAGACTTATAACGGGCATGTAGTTTGTGTGACATGCTATATTATGTTTGCAAATGTAAAAATTATGTAAGTTGGTCAAACCATATTTATAAGAAACTTTTGATGTTTAAAATTTTAATATGCAAGCATCTTTCATAATGCTCGATGATTTCAGTTAAAATGGGCTGTAGAATAGGATTAACTGTTTCAATAGCTAATTAACATAATGAAGCCAAACTAAAAGATTATAGATCCAAACATATTCACGGTTTTCATCTCTATAAAAAGAAAACTATTTGTTTATAGCAGGGGTCTCTGAAATGTGGCACGGGCCACATGGTAGCCTGCGAAACTATTTTGTGTGGCCCGCCGACAACGTCCGCGAATTTTTAAAAAATTAGATAAAATTTACAATGACCACATATAAGCCGCGGAGGGCGCGGTGGCTGAGCGATAAAGCGCCTGGCTTCCGTACTGGAGGTCCCGGCTTTGAATCCTGGTGAAGACTAGGATTTTTATTACGGGATTTTCGGGCGCCCTTGAGTCCACCCAGCTTTAATGGGTACTTGACATTAGTTGGGGAAAAGTAAAGGCGGTTGGTCGTTGTGCTGGCCACATGACACCCACGTTAACCGTAGGCCACAGAATCAGATGACCTTTACATCATCTGCCCACAAGGTCTGAAAGGGAACTTTACTTTACATATAAGCCGTGAAATGATTTACAACTGCACAAATCAGTAAATGAGGTGTAACTATCGCCCACCAACCGCTTAGGCTTTCAGCTGAGTGAACGGTGGCCTGTTTCTAACCGCTGGCCGCTAGCGGCTAGAATCGGGCCACTATTATATCACTGCTCTGACCGTTAGCGGGAGATGGGGAGGGATGGGGTACATGTGTCCAGATTCTGTGAAAGCAAGCTTTGTTGTTAGCGAGATGATAGCAAAGGCATCACGACCATTCACTGAAGGCCAGTTTGTAAAAGAGTGTATGCTACAGGCGTGTGAAATTATCTGCCCCGAGAAAAAGAAAATCTTCGAAGGCATAAGTTTGTCTGCGAACACAGTTGCAAGCAGGATCACCGAGTCAGCAACAGCAACTGATTGCCGCTGCAAAAGACCTTGTAGCATATTCCATTGCACTAGACGAGTCTACTGGTGTAACAGACACCGCATACTGTGTCGTATTTATTCGTGGGGTCGACGAAAACTTGAACATTGTTGAAGAGCTATAGGACTTACTCCCCATGAAAGGAACAACGACTGGACGCGACGTGTTTCAAGAACTGGAAGCTTGTATTGACAGTGTGTGGGCTACCGTGGGAAAAACTTGTTTCAGTGGCTACGGACGGTGCACCAGCAAAGTGTTCAGAAAAGGTTGGTGTTGTTGTTGGCGGGACCTTTTGCAGCCATTCTGAACCAAGAAGCGCTCTGTGGCAAAAGTCTACAATTGAAGAAAGTGGTGGATGTTGTCGTGAAGACGGTGAACTTCTCACGTGCACGGGGTCTCAACCACAGCCAGTTTGTGTCATTTCTAGCTGATTTAGAAACGGAATACGGAGAGTTGCTGTATCATACGAAAGTCAGATGGTTGAGTCGTGGAAAAGTGCTGCAGAGATTTTTTGAACTGAGACGGGAAATAGCATTGCTCATGGCAATGAAAGACAGAGACATACCTCAGCTCAGTGACGTAATGTTTTTGTCGGATCTTTCTTTTCTTACTGACAGACGCAACATCTCAATGCAATCAATTCACAACTACAGGGCACAAAGCAGCTGATTACCGTGATGTCTGATTCATTCAGATACAAGCTGACTTTGTGGGCCACTCATCTGGTAAATGGAAACCTGGCTCATTTATCTTTTCTACAGAGCATAACGGTTGAACCACAACGCCTGAAAGACTACGTAGACATCCTCTCCAGACTACTGGAAGATTTTGAACACCGCTTTCAGCAATTCACTGCTCTCGAACCACAGCTTTTCCTTGTTGCCACTCCGTTCGCAGTTGACGTGATAAATGTTCCAGTGGAAGTCCAGATGGAACTACTGGAGCTGAAGTGTGACACTGTTCTGAAGCAAAAATACGCTGATGTTGGCGTTCCAGATTTCTACCAGTTTTATCCCAGAGAGAAGTTTCCAAACTTATTGTGCGCAGCTGCTAGAATTCTAGCGATGTTTGGGAGTACTTAGGTTTGCCAACAGTTTTTCTCCAGGATGAAGATCAACAAAACAGCATTACGATCAAGACTGACTGGTGAGCATCTGAGAGCAACCTTGCGGCTTGCCACTATACGCGACTTCAGGCCTAACGTCGATGGTCTGGTCTCTGCCAAACGCTCTCTGCTGAGTGGACAGAAACATGAGTGACCAGCCATCTGCAGTAGGCCTAGTAATTATAGTTTGTTTGTTTTTCGGGGGGGGGGGGGGGAAACTACAGTTTCTGCTTTTTTTTTATTAGTGACAGAGGCAACGTCAACTTATTTTAGTAAACTAAACTGCCTGTGCATGTATAAGCTACAATAAATGTAATCAAAAATAATAAAAAAAACTTTATTTTAGCATTGAACTGCAGTGACAGTAGTGTTTGTAAAATTTAATCAAAAAGACATTCTCTTTTCGTGGTGTGGCCCGCTGACTGATTGTTACTTTCCACTGTGGATCACATGCTGATATGAGTTTGAGACCCCTGGTTTATAGTATCACTACGCAATCATCCAGAATTCTATAATGATGCAGGATTGACGTCATATGGAACCAAGCTCATAGCACCTGGTATGGATTAAAAAAGAAAAGAGTACACAATCCACAATTGTACTGCAGGCCGATCATGGAAATTAGACATTTTCTTTTAAGCGCATGGACTTTATCCGAAAGAGTTGCGAATTTCGAGGGTGCTGGCTCTGAATCATCTTATCATCTCTAATTGTAAAAAAAAAAGTTTCTAAAAGAAAAAGAAACACTTGAAAACCTTTCTTTGAGTATGTTGTCCTACTGTACTTCAAAAGAGAAGATCCAGAATTGTAATCAAGGGAGGGACTTAGGGGGAAAAAAACGTATAGTTATGAGTTAACCAGCCTATACACATAAACTTTGTTTTGTTTTGGGAAGTTTTAAAAAAAAATGCATTAAGAAAGCAATTTTTTTTATTTGCTTAATGTTTTAGCAGTGCTTATGAAACTATTGGGGTAGATCAGTGATGCCCAAAATACGGCCCGCGGGCCACATCCGGCCCGCGACGTGGTTCTATCCGGCCCGTCGAAGCGTCAGATCAAAAGGTAGAAAATCCTCCCACCCCCCTTTTAATAAAAAAAAAAGGTTGAAAAATGCTTCTTTACCTACTTTAGTGCCCTCACTATTAACATTTAAGCCTAACACTTTTGCGTTTCTAAAATAGTACTCTGAATGTAGAATCTATCAGGAGAAGTGAACGGATCATTACTTTTTGTGGAACGTGATAATAAGCCAGCATATTTAATTTGTAAAGATTTTTTAAAAAACAACATATATAGCGGCATTATTAAACAAATATGACGGCATTCTTGGTTTGAGCCGCGAATAAAAGATTGTTAAACTACGCCTAGAGATTGGAGGATCGATGGGAATATTCGAATATTTACCAAAAAGAGACCAAAAAATGAGTCCGTAGTAAAACTAACTACAATGTTTCTTAAATTGTAAGTAGAGAAATGAAGCCACTTTCTGATGTGTAAATAAAAAAAAAAGATTAACTTCCTATGTCTCATTAATTCTAATCAAATTGTTTCAGGTTTATTTCATTTTTTACCTTTTCGGCAATGTGGCCCGCGACACGAGCGTTGGAAAATTAAAATGGCCCGCAGGTCGAATTAAGTTGGGCATCACTGGGGTAGATTATTGAACCTACACAAAAAAAAAAGTTCCAAATAAATGGTTTATATTTCACAATGATTTATAAAAAAAAAAGACTTTGTTATATCTATTTTATAATCACAAAATACCACTGACTGATTGACTGACTGTTTTATCAAGAGAACACATTAACTTTTGACGGATTTGCAAGAACTAGGTTCCTTTTGCATCATAGGCGCTTACTAAGAAACGGATTTAACAGATTCACAACTGTGAAAAATCGCAAGCTTTCTATTGAACCTTTGTATTTCATTTTCGGTATTTCTCCAAAAAGTCCTAAAGGTTAAAAAACATAGTACACACAAATTCCATATTTTTTAAAGCAAATTTTTTTACTTTTCCCCCAAAATCAACATACTTTTAATATAACTTACGTCAGTTCCGCTTTCTTTTAGACATAAACATAGACATAAATAAATATAGATTATTTCTTTAAAATAAGGTGGCAAGATAAGATAACCAATGAGGAAGTGCTACAAAGAGCAGGGTGCCAGGACATCAGCTCTGTTATCAGCAGCAGACGCCTTGGCTGGCTTGGCCACGTTTGCAGAATGCCAGAAGGTCGACTTCCACAGGACATCCCGTATGGCGATCTGATAGAAGGCAGGAGAGCCGCTGGTCGCCCACTTTTACGTTATACGGATGTATGCAAACGCGACATGAAGCTCTTCAAAATCGACACTGGCAACTGGGAAGAGGTGGCACTGGACAGATCCTCATGGAGAGAGAGCATAAAGGAAGGGTCAAAGATTGCAGTTGCCATACACAACAGAAGCAGAAAGAAGGGTGAAAATGCAACGGCGCCTGGTGATTATATATGCACAACCTGCGATCCCAGCTGTGTATCAAGGATTGGCCTCTTTAGTCACACAAGAAGTTGCAAAGGGAAAAGATCGTCTCTCGTCTCTCGAGACGTAAAATGCCACACAGAAATAAATATAGACTGGCCGAAGGAAGTAACTTCATGTAACTTGAAAACATGTATATCTATTGTATTCGGATTTCCGAATTATGAAAAATTACGTGATCTTCCTTCTTAGAGATTAAACAAAACTACACTGCCTCCTTATTTACAATATATATAGGTGTGTGGCTGAATTAAATATGAATACTTAGCTTTTATACTGCTCATAAATGCTGTATAATAAAGTACACAAATTGCAAGTCACAATTTTTCATTTCATAAAACTCTTCAATCGGCCAGTCTATATTTATTTATGTCTATGGACATAAAAATAAAAATCTACCATTAATCGTAGTAGCATCAAAAAAATTGATCTAGCGTCTTTTTTGTTTTTTTAGAGTTAGACAAAGAGAAAGAATGCGCAAGAAATGATACTTTTGAAGAACTGTTGTTTCTGTACATTCAAGTCAAAATAAACGATGACATTGCATTAAACCAATTAAAACTCTTTCTCTCCATAATTATTTACCACATTCTGGTGGAATCAACGCTGGTAGCCTTCAGTTAGAAGAGAAAGAGTTAATATTTACTTTTATTTAGAGAACACAATGCACAAATAAATGTAGTGTGCGCGATGGGAATGGGAGATTCATTTGGGGGGTCTTCGGAAAATGCATTTTTTTTCTAGGCCTAAAGTGAAGTTCTAAAGAAATATTTGCAGTGTCTGATACTGTACATTGCTTGTCTTACGATTAATGGTTGTTTAAAGGATAAAAAAAAAAAGAATAAATGTAGAACTAACCAAAGCTGCAATACATAGAACTCAAAAGCTGAAAAATGTGTGGTCAACTTGGAAAATTGGTCATTCAATCGGAGGATGCTAAAAAAATTAGGAATTGTTGTTGTATAAAGAAGAAAGGCTGGAAGTGTGAAAGCAGGTTGTGTGCATGAAGGAAAAGGAATAGGACTACGGTCGACAAGCAACAGAGTGTGCATTAAACATTGCATTAAGAAGCCGATGTCAGAGATTGTACGTAGGCCTAACTTTTTTGATGTGGGTGGGAGGGCGGCTGAAGGGGGGGCTGGAAGTGTATGAGTGAAAATAAAACTAGAATTCACGAATCAAACTAGGAATTAAATCAGAAATCAAACCACGAATCAAACCACGAATCAAACCATGAATGCATGCAAACGTATGGCGAAAGGGTATGGCGTTCTTAATTAAGTCAAAAGTCTATGTCGGAGAACATGCGCAGGGGAAAAAAATTAATATGGGTTCCAGACCAGAATGAAAGAGAGAGAGACTCCAACATAGATGAGGTTGCGTGTAAATGTGTTATGCGCCAGGAGGCCCATTGACTCCGACTTCAGTCTGCTTTTCTTTCTGGGTGTGCTCCCATAGCCTTTGATCATCAAACATCATCTGCAAGGCAGCAGGTGTTTATTTTCGGAGTTTTCTCTCCTAGATGAACTGCTATCTCTAGCTAACGAGCTTCATCTACACGGGTTTAGAGTTAGAGCGCC
Source organism: Biomphalaria pfeifferi (assembly GCA_030265305.1). Lineage (NCBI taxonomy): Eukaryota > Metazoa > Mollusca > Gastropoda > Planorbidae > Biomphalaria > Biomphalaria pfeifferi. The sequence continues at coordinate 205,167 of JASAOG010000253.1, forward strand.
CTATACTCGCTCTTTTGCAATCATTTCCCTGGATTTCTAAGATGTTTTTAGTAAATATTCAAACCACTGAAATACTTCACCTCATCCTCCATGACTGCAAGCCAGTTGGTCCGCGGCTGTTTATTTGCTATTCACAGCTAACCCTTATATCTAAGGGTCTTTCCCCTATCCGCCACCTGGGGACGCGCTTGGTAGAAGGTGGTAGCTACCCGAAGAAATCTTTGCGCAGTTCATCTCATATATTGGTCTAGTCATCTGAACGCTCCAACATAAAAATTAGAACGAGGAAGAAGAAGAAGACAAACCGGACGATACAGTAAATCACGGGGGGGGGGGGGGGGGGGGGGGGGGGGGTGTTTAAAAAAATAATAACTTTTAAGAATATTGCTACGATTTTCTCCTAATCAGGCCTTCTGCAAACACTGCCCTACATAACACAACAGCACATCTAATACAAGAACTTGACAACATAAGCTTCAAGTAACAAAGTGGTGGTTTAATTACAAATACATCGACAGCCAATTCAACACAACTGGCTACATCAAATTCAAATGCTTTCTTGTACTAAACAGAACTGCCTAACTAAACATTACTAGTCTCTCTAGCTCGTACAGCTACATTTTCGAGGACTCAAAGGTACCACAAGTCCTTACTGCCTTGATGTCCTGGACTCAACTGTCTATTGTTACACACTGTCGCTGGTCTGTGAAGGCTCTCAATCACATGACCACAACATGGGTCATATTTGCGTGAACTAGCAGTAGTGTCCCTTGTCTATCGACAGCCGTTGACCCGTTGACCTGTGTGATTGGCCTGAGTCGTGTGTACCAGTAGACCGCACACACATTAAGCCTTTCAGTCCGCCACTGGAGTTACTACAATATAAAAACTTACATAGACTGTAATAAATAAAGATTTCCATTTTTTTAAAACTAAATACAAATGTTTCTTACCTTTTGTTTATTTTTAACACCATAAATATAGACTAGTCATATAGCTATACACTTTCAACATCAAGTTTTAAAAAGTATAAAAAAAAACATAATTAAAATTTAAGTTGAACTAGATGCCACGTCTAAATCTAGACTCTTATACTAGCGATGAATATGACTAATCTTCTGAAGTTATCCCTTGATATTTTTTAGTGTTTGATTTCGTTGATCACGTGACTTTGAGTTTGCGTAATCATTTTCCTAAAAGATTATTATTATCTAACGTTTGTCTTCAAGATACAATGGAAGGAACACAAAGAAAGGCTAGACCGAAGTGTAGACCGAATGCTATACCGAAGTGTAGACCGAAGTGTAGACCGAAGGGTAGACCGAAGTGTAGACAGAAGTGTAGACCGAATGCTATACCGAAGTGTAGACCGAAGGGTACACCGAAGTGTAGACCGAAGGGTAGACCGAAGTGTAGACCGAAGTATAGACCGAAGGCTAGACCGAAGTGTAGACCCAAGTGTAGACCGAAGTGTAGACCGAAGGCTAGACCGAAGTGTAGACTTAAGTATAGACCGACCTAAGTGTAGACCGAAGTGTAGACCGTAGGCTAGACCGAAGTGTATGCCTAAGTGTAGGCCGCAGTGTAGACCGAAGTGATGACCGAAGGCTAGACCAAAGTGTATGCCTAAGTGTAGGCCGCAGTGTAGACCGAAGGCTAGACCCAAGTGTAGACCGAAGGCTAGACCGAAGTGTAGACAGAATTGTAGACCGAAGGCTAGACCGAAGTGTAGACAGAAGTATAGACCGAAGTGTAGACCCAAGTGTGAACCGAAGGCTAGTCCCAAGTGTAGACCGAAGTGTAGACCGAAGGCTAGACCTAAGTGTAGACCGAAATGTAGACCGAAGGCTAGACCGAAATGTAGATCGAAGGCTAGACCGAAGTGTAGCCCGAAGGGTAGACCGAAGTGTAGACCGAAGGCTAGACCAAAGTGTAGACCGAGGTGTAGACTGAAGTGTAGACTGAAGTGTGGACCGAAGTGTAGCCCAAAGTATAGACCGAAGGCTAGACCGAAGTGTATACCGAAGTGTATACCGAAGTGTATACCGAAGTGTAGACCGAAGTGTAGACCGAAGGCTAGACCTATGTGTAGACCGAAATATAGACCGAAGGCTAGACCGAAATATAGACCGAAATATAGACCGAAGTGTAGACCGAAGTGTAGAACGAAGGCTAGACCGAAGTGTACACCGAAGGCTAGACCGAAGTGTAGACCGAAAGGTAGACCAAAAGGTAGACCGAAGTGTAGACCGAAGGCTAGATCGAAGTGTAGACATAAGGCTAGAACGAAGTGTAGACCGAAGTGTAGACTGAAAGGTAGACCGAAGTGTAGACCGAAGGCTAGACCGAAGTGTAGACCGAAGTGTAGACCGAAAGGTAGACCGAAGTGTAGACCGAAGTGTAGACCGAAGGCTAGACCGAAGTGTAGACCGAAGTGTAGATCGAAAGGTAGACCGAAGTGTAGACCGAAGTGTAGACCGAAGGCTAGACCGAAGTGTAGACCGAAGTGTAGACCGAAGGCTAGACCGAAGTGTAGACCGAAGTGTAGACCGAAAGGTAGACCGAAGTGTAGACCGAAGGCTAGACCGAAGTGTAGACCGAAGTGTAGACCGAAGGCTAGACCCAAGTTTAGACCGAAGTATAGACCGAAGGCTAGACCAAAGTGTAGACCGAAGGCTAGACCGAAGTGTAGACCGAAGTGTAGACCGAAAGGTAGACCGAAGTGTAGACCGAAGGCTAGACCCAAGTGTAGACCGAAGTGTAAACCGAAGGCTAGACCCAAGTGTAGACCGAAGTGTAGACCGAAGGCTAGACCGAAGTGTAGACAGAAGTATAGACCGAAGTATAGACCGAAGGCTAGACCGAAGTGTAGACCCTAGTGTAAACCGAAGGCTAGACCCAAGTGTAGACCGAAGTGTAAACCGAAGGCTAGACCCAAGTGTACACCGAAATGTAGACCGAAGGCTAGACCGAAGTGTAGCCCGAAGGGTAGACCGAAGTGTAGACCGAAATGTAGACCGAAGTGTAGCTCGAAGGGTAGACCGAAGTGTAGACCGAAGGCTAGACCCAAGTGTAGACCGAAGTGTAAACCGAAGGCTAGACCCAAGTGTAGACCGAAGTGTAGACCGAAGGCTAGACCGAAGTGTAGACAGAAGTATAGACCGAAGGCTAGACCGAAGTGTAGACCCTAGTGTAAACCGAAGGCTAGACCCATGTGTAGACCGAAGTGTAAACCGAAGGCTAGACCCAAGTGTAGACCGAAGTGTAGCCCGAAGGGTAGACCTAAGTGTAGACCGAAATGTAGACCGAAGGCTAGACCGAAGTGTAGACCGAAGGCTAGACCGAAGTGTAGACCGAAGGCTAGACCGAATTGTAGCCCGAAGTGTAGACCGAAGAGTAGCCCGAAGTGTAGCCCAAAGTGTAGCCCAAAGTGTAGCCCGAAGTGTAGCCCGAAGAAAAGTTGGCTGGAGAACGTACAAGAAGGAGCCGATCTCTTTGATCATATTCCTGCTCAAAACAACATCAATAGGACCTCATCAATGACTCAGAAAGGCACAAAGATAAAGAATCATTTCTTATTCCATATAAAGAGGTTTTAAACAAGGTAAAACACAGGGAGGAATGGAGATAGACGATCGACAAGTCTTGCTTGGTGCTCCAACGGTCCAAAAGACTTAGGGATAGGTAAAGGTAAACTTAAGGTAAAAGGTAAAAGTAATAGAAAGTAAAAGTTCCATGTTCAAACCTTACGATCTATGAGGCAGATGATATAAAGGTCATCGGTTTCTTTGGCCAAGGTTCATATGGCTGTCACAATGACGAACCGTTTTTACTTTCCTCAACTTTAGTCAGGTGACCCTTTTTAACTGGTTGACTCACGAGCGACCTAAAAATCTCGAAATTCAAAATCCAGTCTTCATAGAGATTCGAACCCAGGGACCCCAGGTTCGAAAACCAAGCGATTAACCACTCTGCTTGCGCGCCACCCGCTGTTCCGTATGCTAGGACACATTTTTACAAATACTCCTTTTTTTTTTCCAAGAAAAATGGAATGGGCTGCATGTGTCAGTCAGGAAACCAGTGTAAAGTCATTGATTAACATGCCAGACTAGATTGACACAGATGACGTAATCATTTTTTTTTTAAGCAACGTCTCTATTTTATAAGATAAGAAGAAGATAAGATAACAGCTCTGACCGGGATTTGGTTCTGCGAATATATATATATAAATATTTGTGTGGGATCCAGTATACTATTAGAACTAGATTAACAAAGCACACTGGTCTCGACTTCTAGAATAGAATCTCACCGGCTATGATTTCAAAACAGCGTGTACGCTTGTGTATCAACAAATGTACCATAAAATCTATCTCTACCTAAGAATACAACCTCGACTTAAATAAAAAAAAAATTAAAAAAAATGAACTACTCAAAACGATTTTTAAAACAACAACATTGCTCTCAGCACAAAGATCAGTCTGCTGCACTCTTTGGTCATGGCCACATTCTTGTATTCTAGCGAATCTTCGACGCAATCTGCAAATCTAGAGAGGAGGATCCTAGCAAAGGAATCGAAGGATACTACATAGTATCTACGAATACTGCAATAAAAATAAAGAGATTCGAAGCAGAACCACACTGGCTATTGGGCCCCCTACTAAGACCTGCTGACTGATGTAAAAAAAAAAAACGCAAACTAAAATTAAAAGTTTGTCAGAGCTAGTAAAGACCTTCCTTCAGAGACAGTACAAGACAAAAGAAGAAGAGGCAGACAGAGACAGCGATGGGAAGACAAATTATACAAGAATATACCTGAGACTGAAAGAGATTCTATTCAAGTCAAAAGACAGAGAGAAATGGAGAAAGACTGTCGACTGATTATGTGTGGTTCCCCAAACGCTCAATAGACTAAGGGACAGGTGAGAGTGAATACTACGCACTTCCGCTTTGGACCTTGCTCTTTGCCGTCACTTGTGTAGCTGACTGTTACACAGACCAAGAATGAATGTCCTCATTGTTGGCTAAGGAAATCCGTCATTGGACAGCGTGATGGCAGACAAAGCCAGAGCCGGCCCTCTGCGAAATGGATTGTGTGGGGCCCAGTCTGTGTAAGGATAAGAAGTGAAAATTAAGATTTTGTCTTTTATTCTGTATTAAACGCCCAAATGACAATTTTGTAAATTATTCCTGGAGATTTTCATGAGTTTTCAGGAGATTTAGAATTAGCGCGGGCAGGACAGGCATTAATAGCGGGACCGAAACGGATTCCGCGGGGCCCAGTCTGGATAGGGATAAGCATGTCAAAATTAAGATTTTGTATTCGAAAATACATTCGTCTTTGCGATAAATTTGTATTAAATGAAAGCTGACAAAGCGCTTTTTTTTTTATCGCGCGTTCGATTGGCACCCCAAAATTACAATTTTGTCTATTTTTAAGGAGATTTTTTGCGAGTTTTTGGGAGATTTTTATAATTCTAGCGATTTCCAAGACTTTTTCGTATATTCTGCAATTTCTTAAGATTTTCAGGAGGCCCTGGAAAATCAGTAGGCGGCGGAAACCTTGTTATAAGGTGTAATGGTTTAATTCAATAATGTACACCTAGAATTAATCTCGGGGCCTATGAAAGTGCGGGGCCCACAGCGACCGCATAGGTTGCAGTGGCTTAAGGCCTGCCCTAAGCGCGGGGCCTATAAAAGAGCGGGGCCCACTGCAACCGCATAGGTTGCAGTGGCCTAAGGCCGGCCCTAAACACAGACATTTTTTTTTATTTCTTAAGCTCAAGCATGTAAGAGTCATTGATAGCGAGATTTTTCAAAAATGGGCGGCAAATATTGGTTACTATCACACACAAAAAACCCTAACCCTAACCCTAACTTCAATGGATACCTAACTTTTGTGGGGAAAGTAAAGGTGGTCGGTCTTCGTGCTGGCCACATGGCACCTCCTCGTTACCGTTGGCTATAGAAACAGATGAGCTTAACATCATCTGCCCCATGCATCGCAAAGGTCTGAAAAGGATAAAAATTAACCTTTTTACTGTAGATGGCTTCATGCATTCATTCATTTTTTTTTCTTATGTTTGTATTATTAGGTAAATTATACAAAGTTCTGTTATCATCATTTATCTGTTTCAAGTGTTAAATAGTTAAAGGGTCACCACCTTTAACTATCTTTTAGCTTTTGGGGAACCACACATGATCAGTCGACTGGCCTCACTTTTAATGACAGGCCCGTCTCTTCTCATATATTGTTTTTTCGACGTTTTCTCTAGGCCTTTAAAAAGTATAGGGGCTTTCTTTCCCTTTTGTTTTTCGGATCTAATGTTTGTGGCCTTTTTTTTTTTTTCTAGTTTTAGTACAGGTGTGTGTATGGGGCAGAGGGTATATCATTTTGTAATCTTACTATTTGTATAATTGAACAAGAAATTTATAAAAAAAAATACTTAAAATATATGTTACGTTCCTTTTTCTAAGATGAGACTCTTTGAACAGTACATTAACACTAACACAACAACGCCATCGTTTAGAACTCCTTTAATTTCCATGAAACACGAGAACACTCTTTCGTTTCTATCTCTCCATTTTGGTTCTCTCGCCTTTCAATACGCATTCGCACCGTTCCACATTTACACTAAAATGCGCACGTAACAATATATAAGGGAAAGAACTACACATTAAATGTGAATATCTTAATATTATAAGATTTATTTCCCTTTTTATTTATTACACTGCCCGAAGGAAAACAAGAGCCCTACGTCAATTTTGTGAATGAGGATGAAGTGACCTTGTTATTTAAAAGAGTAGACGTAACAAAAGCTTCTGGACCAGACAAAATTAGTGGCAAGCTGATCAAGCTATGTGCGGAGCAAATCTCTTCTATCTTCTGTCATATCTTTAACCACTCATTGCAAACGTACGTAATTCCACACATCTGGAAAACTTCAGAGATCGTACCAGTGCCAAAGAAACCAAAAATAGATTGCTTAAAGGATTTCCACCCAGTAACACTAACACCTATTGTTATGAAATGTTTTGAAAAATATATGCTTAAACAACTTGTAGCAAAAGTCAATAACAGCCTAGACCCTCACCAATTTGCATACAAAGCAGCTAGAGGAATTGAGGATGCCATTCTATTGCTTTTGGACCAGCTCTTATAAGCATCTCGATATACCCAAAACATGCACGAGTCCTCTTCGTAGATTTCTCCTCGGCTGTCAATACCATACAGCCACATCTAATGATAAACAAACTGAGTAACTTAAATGTAAGCCCTACTTACAAGCATGGGTTCTAAACTTTTAACCCAACGGCCACAGTATGTTAAGTCAACAACACCAAATCGTCAACTCGAGTACTATGTACGGGTGCTCCACAAGGTTGTGTACTTTCTCCTGTACTACACATTCTTTACACTAATGACATAAGAAGCATCTATGACTCAGTTAAACTCATTAAATTCGCTGATGGTACTGCCATAGTCGGTCTGAATGTAACAAAAACTAAAGAACTTATAATAGATTTTAGAAAGAAAAAACAAACTATACGTGAACTGCAAATAAACACTAAATCTATAGAACAATTAAAGGCATATAAATATCCAAGTGTTATCATCAACAACAAGCTTTCATGGGAAGACCACCTTGGAACTCTGACAAAGAAAACAGCCCAACGACTCTTTTTTCTATACAAACTCAATAGCTTTAAACTAAACAAGAAGATCCTTGAGACATTTTACGGCGCGACTATACAAAATCTGCTAACATACGGAATAACCTGTTGGCAGGGCAACGCCTCATCTAAACTGTTGCGACGTCTAGAAAACATCATTAAAAAAGCATCAAAAATTGCACTTACAACATTGCCACATTTAAAGGAACTTTTTGAACAAAAGTGCCTAAGAAAAATCGAAAAGATCTTGGAAGACAACGGCCACCCGCTCCATCAGAACTACGTCAGGTCGTCGCGAAGTGGGCGACTGCTGTCAATCAAAACAAGAACGGAGCGGTACAAAAACTCGTTCGTGCCTCACTCGGTCAGACTCAGTCACCTGCACTCATTGATCAGGGAACATGAAATGCACCAAGATACCTGTGTGTAGTCGCTAAATGAACTCTTTATGTTGTCTGTTGTATTTATGTGTATTTTTCTGTTGTTTTGTCTTTATTTGAGAAAAGAGTTTTTGTAATCACAACAAATTTCCGTAAGGATCAATAAAGCAGTCTTAGTCTTAGTCTTAAAACCATTTAGTTTAGAATAATTATTTAATTGATTGAATAATTTTTTGATTGATTCGTGTTTAGTTAGGGATAAGGAGTAATTGTATAAAGTTTTAACTTGTTCCTAGAGCTGGAAGTGAGAGAAAAAAATGTGTCGAAAATGTGTACCAGACAGGCAGACGGATAGGGGGTTTTGAGCTTTGTACAAAATGTAAATTAATTGTACAACCTATCTGTACTATATATAGAGCACCTTGTTCTGGGACAACCTTGGTAAATAGGTTTCCTTAGTAATATTTCTGTTTCGCTAAAGCCAAAATAGATTTGGGAATTTCCTATCCGGAGTCTATGCCTCGTATTGGCCAGGACCTATTGGTTGTATATCTCCACTTGATTTCCCATTCTGCCAGCAAGGCTTTGTAATTTATTAGGCCTAGATCTAGTTAGTATCCATTTTTTTTCTAGCTCATTTTTTTTTCCATTGTTAGTAAACACAACATTGTTATGTGGGGCTCTATTGCAGCTTCTTACGAGATTTTTTATCACTTTGTTTATCGTGACTGTATTGACAAGTAGTTTGACGGTAAGATACTCTCTTCTTTATTTTCTAGTACAAGTGTAAACAATATTAAACAAGCGAATGTAATGTCAGATAAAGCCAAAGCTGTGAATTGTGTTGACGTCAAGCTTAACTATAAATCAGAATTAATATTGCCAGCCAAACTTGCCAGTCTTCACATTTACCGGTTTCTAGCTAGTGTTCTAAAGTATAGTTTATGTATTCAAAGCTATTATATAACGATCGTTTCCATCAAAGGTGTCTATGATAGACGTATCGCCAGTGAACGGTTCAGAAAGGTAAGAAGCCGGTTCCCTGTTGGGGTTCTCTGGTCAAAACGAGGTCTACATTACACGTAAACATGTTCTGCTGGAAGCCTGTGTAGACAGTGTAGAGGCGCTACTGTTTCAAAGCTGCACAGGGCTGGACATCTATTCCAATTGGGGATGACCGCATGCCAAAGTCGTTTTCGGCCAGCTAAAATGAGGACAGAAACAAAAGAGCCCCTCCCCCCTTTTATAGCACTCACATAATATAGAGGAACGCCTCTGATTGAGACAGCTGGAGTGCACTCTCGAAGTCCTTGCGGAAGACAGACGCAGAAGATGAATATAAAAAGTAAACAGACGATCATTGGACAAAGGCTTTGTCTACATGATTGTGGCAAAATATGCAGGTCGCAACTTGGTCCGCGTAATCACGTGAAATACTGTACTTTGTTTCCATTGTATAAACTAGGACGCTCAAACATAACAATGTTTAGATAGATAGATAGATGGATAGATGTAGAGATGGATGGATGGATGGATGGATGGATGGATGGATGGATGGGTGGATGGATGGATGGATGGATGGATAGATAGATAGATAGATATAGATAGATAGATAGATAGATAGATAGATAGATAGATAGATAGATAGATAGATAGATAGATAGATGGATAGATAGATAGATAGATAGATAAGGTGACCAGACGTCAAGACTTAAGCTTGACAGTCCCGCTTTGAACCGTCTGTCACGCTTTTTTAAAATAAAATTTCCGGGCGGGACGCAAATGTCCCGCTTTCATTTAAAAAAATCAATCAATGTCACTCTTTTGTTTTAAATTCTTCATTAATCTCAAAGGCCTCCAATAAGATACTTCTCCAACCTTTAAATACTTAATAGATAGATCAATTCGAGGCCGGTAAAAGTACTCTTGTCTATCATATAGGTTTGATCCCCATATATAATGAACAAGGTACAGTAGCAGATTAGTGATGCCCAGTTTTCCACAGCGTAGACGGATGCTTCTATGCCACAATTAAGTGAAATGGTTTCCTCTGATTATACAATTCATTGCGACACCCTTCGCTAGAAATATTTCTAAGAAAAAAAAAACAAATTCGTCGAATTCGGGCTATGGACAGACCAGGTGGTTAGATTTGAAGCCTTCGGTGGATAGACTATCTAAATTATATCCTGCTTTGAAAATAATATTTCTTTTCTTAATTAAAAGAAGTGTCCCACCATAAACAAAAGCTTTTTTTTTGAAAACATGTGTACTGAGTTGTGGCTGCAGTTTGTACACAACATTAGGGACAATATTCCATGCAGAAGACCTAGATTGTATGTACTATGTGTGTGTGTGTACATTGTGTGTACAAATTTGTGTGTTTGTATACATCAAGTGTACAATGTGTGTGTATGTGTACATTGTGTGAACAATGTTTGTGTGTGTACACTGTATGTACAAGTTGTGTGTGTACACTGTATGTACAAGTTGTGTTTGTACATTGTATGTACAAGTTGTGTGTGTACACTGTATGTACAAGTTGTGTGTGTACATTGTATGTACAAGTTGTGTGTGTACATTGTATGTACAAAGAGTGTGTATTTGTACATTGGGATTTATTGTAATGGCGTCTAAGTTCTTAAAAGTATTGCTCCAAAAATCTAAAAGCTTGTTTATTTTACGTAACCTTGATAGACATGTGTCCCGCTTTCGCTCGGAAAATATCTCGTACCTTAATAAAGTATATATATATCATAAGATAACCAACGAGGAAGTGCTTCAAAGAGCAGGGTGCCAGGACATCCGCTCTGTTATCAGCAGCAGACGCCTTGGCTGGCTTGGCCACGTTCGTAGAATTTGATATATATATACTGTTACGTATTTCTGAATCTTCTGGCTAAATGTACTAGTAGGCACACAAATAAAAATACTGTAAAGAACTTGACGACTAAACTTTCAGCTTCATATAACTTTATTGACTATTAACTCTAACAATTTGTTACTGTAACATGTAGCGTAGAAGACTGTACAATATCTGTCAGTTTACAGTTAGCTATACTTCGTTGCAATTCATCTCTTCACTTCGTTGCTATTCATCTCTTCTCAACTTGCAACGAGCCGTATTCCACAGAACAGACCAACGACACACATTCCAGTGTCGCTCCAGGTCTCCCAAAGCCCGGGTTCGCTGTTCTGCCTCATCGTGGCACCCGGGTGGAAACGGCTATTTGAGGAGATAGCTAGGCAAAATGAATGGCAAAACATAACTCCCGTGGGGATGCCCACGGGTAGACGAGAGTCCACCCCTTGCACGGGCGGGGTTGTAAAAAAGTCCTCACAAAAATTGTCACACATCCATGCGCCGTTCCTCAAAGGACCGTCCCATAAATGGCGAGTCCCCCACGGTTAGCTTGGTACAAAGAAGGAAGATGACGGAGGCTCCCAGTGCTCCTAGGCCTTCGGCCATGTGTCGGAGGCCGAAGACATTGGATATAGCAATGCTTTATATAGGCATTGACTCGGGTCGCTCTCAAACAGAACTGTGTTCCCACAGGTTTGTTTTTCTTTTTTTACTGTTACGGCTGGACGACCTAACAGGTTTTTTTCTTTTCAAACTTTGAGCTCGAAGAGCCTTCGGCTCAGCTCAGACGACAATCTAACGGTCTCCCAAAGCTGAACCAAGTCGTACTCAAGTCTACCGAATCAGAGCCGCACACGTCTTACATCGACTGTATCGACTGTAATGGCTCAAGTCCACTGTAGTTCGCTGTATAGACTTTAACGACAGTAGTCCACTCCAGTTAACTCTACCCTAGTTAACTTGCATCGAGTCGTACACATCTCTCTTTTACTGTCTCGCACAGTAGACAACAGTACCGACGACTCACTCACGACTGACTTTCACATTAACTCTCTGGCTTATATAGAGTCCCTAATCGCTTGTCCATTGTTGCAAAAACACTGCTAGTATCTCCTGGAATAACACGTAAGGACACGCCACATCCTGTGTCTGTTTATACATGTACATTCCAGATAACACTCGCTGCTGTGTTATCTCGTCGGGGTCACACGTTAACCTCTTCCTGTCACTGGTCATTTGTAACAATACAGAGAGAGAGAGAGCGAGAAAAGAGAGGTTTCATTACTATGGACACTATATTTGGCTACGACATCTACCCTTTGGTCCCTGACATGATATAGAAGACGTTGGAGGTTTATCGACCTTTGACTAGGGACAATAATCTTCTCTAGTAGTTCAGAGCCTTGATGTCATCTGCGAGATCATACACAAATGCCCTAAAAATAATTATTGTTACCTAAAACATGGACTTATAGACATCTTGAACTACCACGATCAAGATGAGTTATCTCCCTTTACAGTTTCATCGGAAAATATATATATTTTTTTTTGTTTTGAAATAGTACAATTCACACCAAAAATACTTAAAGCTTAGAATCCTCTCTACCACAAACACACTCAACACACAGTCACACACACAAGATAGATTTCTTAAATTTATATCTAATTTATCTGTGTTCCTGGATTGATATACCATTTAAATAGCTACATCTGTATAATTCCTGAACAGTGACAAGTTATAAGTACTTAATGAACCAAAAAATTCGGTGTAAGTGTTCTACATGAAACGAATTCATCCGTGGCAAGGATTTCTTTTTCTTTCTCTCTCCCTCTCACTCTTAAGTGAGTGATCCTTAAAGGATTACGGGCACGACCATGGCCTAAATTGTGCCGATGTGCCTAAACTCATAACTCAAACTCTCAATTTCCGTAAATCTTATGATTCAAACAATCTCACACATTTTAATATCTCATTTTTTAAAGCCCAGGTTACATGTGTTTGTATGTGCATGTTTTTTTAAAATCGCTGCCGAGGACAAACGCAGACGACGAAAAGAAAATCTAAATCGACCACCTGCGGACAATGGTTATGCTTGCTCTGGATGTGGCAAAATATGCAAGTCACAGCTGGGGCTGCGCAGCCACGGGAAATACTGTATTCCTCATTGATCTTCGGACTCGAAGACAAGCCATATTATTTTAAATCGCTATATTTTCCGTATTGATGCCTTCCCAATGTACCAACCGGCAACTCGGTCTTATAGCTTCACTAGAGAGACCGAGTGTTGGCCAGGACTTATAACATCAAGGGTATTATATACATCGGCAAATGAGTCACTCGATCATCAAGTGCTTCGAGAAAAGTCTCAAAGGAAGATTACACTTGAAAAGAAAAGTCTTGCCGTGACATAGAGCTTGACCTTTTTGGTAAGATATTTAGTAGAGTACTTTATTTCAAAATACTCATAGAGCGAATTTCCCGGTAATATTGGAGATTACGTACGTACTATTTTCAGAGTTTTTAAATTTCCCAGCCATGAAGTTTTTTCCTAAATTGTTTAAAAAATTCCTAGCAATTTACTTTTTTTTTTGTCTTTTTAAAAATATCATGTATATAATGTAATAAAAGGGATTAATCAATGGGGCTCATTCACCAACCCTAAATAAACAACATTTAGCCATAATATCTTCTATACAAATTATGTAATCCATTAAGGCTGTCACGTGATACCCATTTTTCATTGTTTTATCATTATTATGACGTGGCTAAATAAAGGTTATATACGATTGGTTAATGAGGTCCATTAAGCTACATAAGACTCTTTAGTTCAGATATTTTTACATCATAAACCTTTGTTACTAGAAGAGCATTGAGCTAGCTTAACAAGTATTGATATAGTTCCATCTTTTCATTAACTAAAAAAAAAAAACCGAGACATCAACAAAAACACAGAAGAACTTCGGTCTAGCCAGTGGTTCCCAAATTCTTTTTGTCTCGTAGACCCCTTGGAAGTCGTCGTAGACTCCTGGGGGTCTATATAGACTACTTTGGGAATCACTTGTCTATGTTGTACTTTTTTTTTTTTTTTTTTTTTTTTTGATTAAACATGCAAATCATGAAAACCAAATTTAAAACATGTTCATTTATAAAGGCCAATGGCCATAGGATAATTACTATGCAGAAATACTACTTTTGCAAATTCAATTATAGCACAGTTTATTATCCTCAGTGTTGAGCATAACAATGTTAATATAAACAATTTTCATGGGAAAAAAAATGGCAGTTGGGCTTTACAGTATACTTTACACTCTAGAATACAAATCAAGACTTAATGTGGGACATTCAATTACGACGACTGCGCCATCAGAAGTCCTCTAATTCAAATCAAAAAAGCTAGGTTTGCCTTTCAACTCTTCAAACTATCTGGCGCTCTAAGGCATTATCTCTACACAACAAGATACGAATTTATAATACAAACGTTAAGTCTGTCCTTCTATACGGTTCAGAAACTTGGAGAGTCACTAAAACAAATATGGAAAAGCTCCAGACTTTTGTTAATTGATGCCTACGCCGGATATTAGGAATTAGGTGGCCAGAAAAGATAACTACTATCGATTTGTGGTAGAGAACTAGACAAAAGCCCGTAGCCCAAGACATCACAAAACGAAATTGGAGCTGGATAGGACACACCCTGCGAAAACCAGCTACAAATATTGCAAGGCAGGCACTTGACTGGAACCCACAAGGAAAGTAGGCAGACCCAATCAAACCTGGAAGAGGTCAGTCAACAGTGAAACTGAGGGTACTGGAATGACATGGGAGCAGATGAAAAAAGCTGCTCAGAACCGAGTTCAGGGGAGAGGTGTGATTGCGGCCTATGCTCCCCTGGGAATGCACAGGATTAAAGAGAAAAAAAATACAACTCAAAACTGAATGTGGGACACTCAATAACGTCGACTGCGCCCTGAGAAGTCCTCGTCACTTTGTTTTGTTGTCCTTTGTGTTGTGTATAGGATATTGCTGTAACTATACAAATACTGAACACACACACACACACAAAATATTATAATTATAAAAAAAATATGATATATTGTATTGGCCTCTATTCCATTTACTCTAGCACCTTGGACCTCTTCTACCTCTCCTTTTTTTATACCAAGTCATGGGACTTGAGTATTTATATAGTAAAGATTAGAGCCTAAACCCATATATATAGCACTTTAAAAAGGTGGGGTGGGAGGACTAGGAATATATTTCCTAAACAATGTCGATAGTTGAAAAATATTAAAACCAAGTTGAGCTTCTTGGTTACTTCCAGTAATAGCTACAATTATTTGTAGTTGTTAAATTGTACTTGTTATGGGTAATACGCGTGATTAATGCGTGTTTATAATTTAAATCTTTTTCTCTGTCTTTCTCTCTCTCTCTCTCTCTCTCTCCATCTCTCTCTCAGCTCGATTTACTCTCTTTCAGTCTATTTCTCTTTGTCTGTCTCTGGCTATATCTGCCTCTCACTCTCTTTCCCTTTCTTTCTCTCTCTCTTTCCGTCTCTTTATCTCTCTCTTTCCGTCTCTTTATCTCTCTCTTTCCGTCTCTTTATCTCTCTCTTTCCGTCTCTTTATCTTTCTCTTTCCGTCTCTTTATCTCTCTCTTTCCGTCTCTTTATCTCTCTCTTTCCGTCTCTTTATCTCTCTCTTTCCGTCTCTTTATCTCCCTCTTTCCGTCTCTTTATCTCTCTCTTTCCGTCTCTTTATCTCTCTCTTTCCGTCTCTTTATCTCCCTCTTTCCGTCTCTTTATCTCCCTCTTTCCGTCTCTTTATCTCCCTCTTTCCGTCTCTTTATCTCCCTCTTTCCGTCTCTTTATCTCCCTCTTTCCGTCTCTTTATCTCCCTCTTTCCGTCTCTTTATCTCCCTCTTTCCGTCTCTTGTTCTCTATCTGCTAAAAAAACCTGTTAAAAACATTGTCTAATAGACAATCGAAAAGATAAATTCCATGCGTGGGCCCCTTACCAGGACTTAGTTGTTGTTTTTTCCGGGTAATTTCAAGTTATTAGAAAAGTTACGTCTGTAGTCTTATCCCACTATATGATCAACTCAGTACTATTTTCGTAGTCCGCACTGTTATCTTTCACCCATATCTCGTGTACGTATTAATTGCTTAAGGTGCCACACCTTAACTTATGAGTCTTTGATTAACAAACAGGATATGTTAGTGTTACTATAGCTGGCTTCCTGGTTTGGGATTCTTACTACCGTCACGGTGGGCCGAGTTCGAACCCTGTCTACGGCATCCCTAGTAGATTTGAGGTGGGATTTAAGAATCTTCATTTCGGAAGAAATGTCTAAAACTTGTTTAAAAAAAAAAAAAGGCGTGTATACAATGAATTTGGTATTTCAATATGTTCAAGACTATTGCAGACACAAATTTAACCGAAAGAAATCTAAAGAGTAGAAAATATATCGTTAAACTAAGTCTCAATCTTAAGTCTGTGAACATCTCACATGTAGCCCTAAGGCAAAGGGTCTCTGTTATATGTAGCCCTAAGGCAGTCCTGAAGCAGACTGACTCTGCCTTAAGTATGTTACCATCTCACCTGTAGCCTTTAGCCCTGTCATATGTAGATATAAGGCAGTCCCTAAAGCAAAGAGACTCTGCCTTAAGTCTATGAAAATCTCACATGTAGCCCTAAGGCAAAGAGTCTATGTCCTATGTAGCCCTAAGGCAGTCCTAAAGCAGAGAGGTCCTGTATTAAGTCTTTGAACATCTCACATATAGCCCTAAGGCGAAGAGCCTCTGTCATATGTAGCACTAAGCAGTCCTGAAGCAGAGAGACTCTGCCTTAAGTATGTTACCATCACGCATGTTGCTTAAATGCAAAGAGTCTCTGTCATATGAACCCCTAAGGCAGTCCTAAAGCAAAGAGACTCTGCGGTAAGTCTTTGAAAATCTCATATGCAACTATAATGCAAAGAGTCTCTGTCATATGTAGCTCTAAGGCAGTCCTAAAGCAGAGTCTCTATCTTAATTATTTGTCCATCTCACATGTTGCCCTGATGCAGCCTTAAGACAGTAAGTCTACGTCTTAAGTCAATTGACCATCTCACATGTAGCCCTAAGATAGTCCTAATGCTGAGAGTCACTAATGCTGACCATCTCACCTGCTGCCTTAAGGTAGCCCTAAAGCAGAGTTTCAATCTCAGGTCTTTCACATGTTGACAATTAGGCAAAAAACTTAAATCACACCCTTATACATTGCGCAAGGGACATAATTTTCTAAGAAAAGTTCTGACTAAAAATATATTAAAAAGTTCCCTATGACACATGCTCTAAACATCACTATCTGTCAATTTTAAAACTTAGTTGTTTTTAAAGCGTTATCAGCGCCAGTGTGCTCATTTGGTGGGTTGAATGACATGCTAACAAAGACATCACAGACAAAACATAGTTATAATTTGTAGCATTGATTGGTTACTGACAGAACGAGGTACTTACTTTAAGACTTATAAATGGAAGTTTCAGCCTGTACTATGGTGTATGACAGTCTTGGGCTTCTGTCTTGGGCTTTTGCAAGAGAGGATTTGAGCCTCTCAAGCCCTAACTCAAATGGAGTTTGATGATGATGATGGTGTGTAACTAATAGGAATGATAAATGAGACAATCAATTGAAGTTACCTAGAGCTTGGATATAGAGCGTCACATAAATATATATTTATAAAGGGAACAGGGAAAATTAGATTCGGATAAAGTTTTTGTTTTTCTCTCAAAACTTACTAGGGGACTCTTCGGCTCATATGAATGGTAGCTGTGTGCGTGCGATGTCGCGGCAATATTTTTGAAGTGTTAGCTTTTAACAGAAATTAAGGCAAATGGAAAACATTTATTTTTACAAATCATTTGTGAACTCATTCTGTCTGTCTGTCTGGGTGAAATATTGTCCCCGTTATTTCTGCCACTTCTTATTTTCGTATCAAGTTGAAACTTTGCATAATTGTTCATTGACAAAAATAGATTAAAAATGTAATTATTTTATCAATTAATAGTAATTATTTAAATAATAATAATTTGGCATCAAATGATGCTGTCTGCTTCCACCTCCCCATTCCCCAAAGCACGAATGGGATTCATGTCAACATGCTAGATAGCAGACTCATGAAAGCCGCAAGAGTAGTTTACACTTGTACATATATGATTGATTAAATATAATTAACGATATTTCACTCAGAATAAGAGGTGCTTTTTTACAAGTATTTAAAAAAATATATATTTAACTTGTTATAGAGCTTAGATAGGTACAGACTGTTGCCTGTAAAATGAGAACTTGGACCAACCTCCGGCAAACATTTATGTCGGCGCTAGAGGATGCAAAATATGTAGGTCACAGCAAGGAGTGCGTACCCAAGTGAAATACTAAGCTTCTTTTCTGCGACAAACCTGATTAGATCAAATTAGGTCCTTAGTAACTGCTAATGTAATTTGAAAAATGTTATGTGTTTTTTATCAAATACGGAGATACCGCAGGAGGTGAAATGAGCTTGGAGATCAGACATGTCATTAAATTTGTATCAGATCTAAACCAACAATAAAAAAAAAAAAATCTGTGCCGTTAGAAATATTTTTTAACCAACTATTCTCGTTTAACCTTATTTCACGTTCTTCATTTTCTCCTCTCACATGCCTGGACCAGTTGGGAAAGGGGAGGGGTGTGTCTGTCAAGTACGACTTTTAGACTGAACTAAAGGATTCAACATTTGACATGTTATCCTTGCTTTTCAATGCCTTCCACTTTTTTTTTTTTTTTTTTACTTTTAAGAATGAAGAATGTTGAAAGTTAGAATAGAATTGTGATGAACTAGGCCGAAGGATTGTATTGATAAGTTGATAAATTCATATGAAGTGAAGAAAGAAACATCTCTCTGTATTTTCTTAAAACTTCTTTAATAATGCTTCTTCAACTTTCACATCAAATTAACTTCTCAATTCAATAGCAACTTGACTTGATACTTCATAAATAAAACTTAAAGATACATGAAACTTCAATTAGTATAACTTCAACTTCAACTAATAAAACTTTAATTAATGGACCCGCTAATATCACACAACTTGAATAAACCTCTACTATGAGAGGACTTAAGCGATAACTAAGCGAGGACCATCGCTCTACAAGAACTACTACTATGCGAGGACCCCGTCTAACAAACTTTCCCATCATTTATACTTTCTTTGAAAGTAATTAAAATTAACTTCTTTACGCTGGACACTTGCATTGGTTTGACCTCGAGCTTCTAGAAACTGGTCGAAATAGGTCACAGACTCGACTCGTGACAAGATTAAAAATGTGTTTCTGTTCTACTTACAGATCGTCAGAGAATGTGTCTCACTCTGGTTGACTTTCTCTGCACCATTTCTGTTTTCTTCTTCGGCATTGTCCAGTGCCAGAATGGGTTTTGTAAAAACGTTGGGATGTTTCAAAGCTTGACATTGGACTGTGAACAGGAAGCGACATCAACGGACAGGTGAGTCATATACAAGTGAGGAACTTTGCAGAACTGCAATTTTTCTGCACGTATGGGACATAAGAATATCTCTATAACTAGTAGAGCCAAGCCGCGTCATAGGGATTGAGCTCATTAAATATATCCAGCTTGACAACATCTGCCTATTCCGTAAGATAAACTTGCCAATCAGCTAAAGCTTTCGTAAAAGAGTGGGCAGTAACATCCTTTACTGATATATCCATATGGATTTTTTTTCTGGCGGGGTAGCGGGGGGGGGGGAGGCTTGTGCCTCTTTTTTGGGGCTTGCTCACGTTGCTCTGGGCTTCTTGTTTCCCTTTAGTCATACCAGCACTTTACCGTTTTTATTGGAAACCTACCGCTAATAATAATTTTCTAACTAATATTAGGGAGATTAAGACCATCCAGATAGTATAACACTTTCTCTCCGTAATTATTTACTACATTCTGATGGAATCAACGCTGGTATCGTCGGTTAGGAGAGAAACAGTTAAGCTTTCAAAATTTAATGAAGGCATATTGTTCTAGATATGAATAAAAAAACAACAATAATGAAACGTAATATTGGGAGAAAATCTGCTGTTCTATAATAAGTTTTAGTTGCAGATTAACACTATAATAGTCGACATATTAGTTCCCGATCGATTTTCACGATAAATTTAACAATATTTGTAAAATGTTTTACATGTTTCGGATGTTCCTTCGGAGTTGAAATAACTACTTCCTAGTCCGAACCTCCCGCAGGACGACGGGGGATGGGAGCGGGCAGGGTTTGAACCCTCGACCGTCGATAAATCCGAACGACAGTCCAGCGCGTAAACCGCACGACCAGGCAGCCAAACTGCTGCTAACTAAATGAAAACAATTGAGCTAGAATTTTAATAATATCTCACTGTGAGGGAGTTGTTCCCCTCTGTAGGACTCTCTTTGACTACCTCTAGCTAATTACCTATTTGTTTTTAAAAGCATGTCAAGTCATTGAGTGGATGCATAAAGCAATGTCGAGATTTATTTTGTGCTACAATAACGTAGGAGCGTAGAAAGTTTGTTTGTACAGTTCTAAAAATAATGTTATATATTTAAAAAACAACCCAGCGTATCCACCCTTCCTCTATTTTGTACACCAGATACACCAAGAAGCTATTTATAGTTTTAGTATGAACAATTTTAATAACACAGGACCACTTGCTTCGCTGTTAGCTTTATATGCGGGTTTCTTCTTCCTATCCAACAGTATTCAGGGTTGCTTGAATTAGCCATGAAAACCAATGAGTTAGCAGAGTTTAAGTCTCCAATTAGCTTAATTAATTAGATTAACACATGGATACACCTAGGACGTAATAATATTCTCTTTTGAAGTAACATCTGTAATTTATAAGATAAGATAAGATATTGATCCTAATGTTTCTAAATACGAAATTAACTTTAGATCTACGTATAGCAGGAAGATTGACAAAATGAAGAGTTAGACTTAGTTATTTCTTCGTTGAAAATTAATTGTACACTTTTTCGTTTGTTTTATAAGGGGAGATCACCTAGTAATAATAAACAGCACATTCTAATCTGAGTTACTTTTCTTGATTAGCAGGTTAAGAAACTGTTCCAGGTTCCAACCATGTATAAAGATGGGAAGCATACTGTAGATTTAAAAGTCTATATGAAAACAAAAGAAAAACCAAACACCATATTATAATATTGTTTGTGAAACAAAAGAAGTAGAAGTACCTGCAACACATGTGTTTATGTGCTCATGTGTTTATGTGTTCATGTGTTTATTAGAAATTTGAAGTACTTATCAAAGATATTTATAACCATTGTAATAACATCTGACAATGAATGTTGGTTATGATCTCATTGTCTTGTATTGTTTTTATTGGGGAGCGGTGGCTGAGCGGTAAAGCGCTTGGATTCTTGGGGTCCGGGGTTCGAATCTTGGTGAAGACTGGAACTTTTAATTTCGGGATCTTTGGGCGCCTCTGAGTCCACCCAGCTCTAATGAGTAGCTGACATTAGTTGGGGAAAAGTAAAGGCGGTTGGTCGTTGTGCTAGCCACATGACACCCTCGTTAACTGTAGGCCACAGAAACAGATGATCTGCCTAATAGATCAAAAGGTCTGAAAGGGGAAACTTACTTTATTGTTTTTATGGGTCAGTTATGACTATTTTTTTTTTATTTCATCTTTCAGGTTTATACTCTGGAGATACTTAAATGGCTCTGGGTCCGCAGAAACAGGCGCAGTAAACTGCTTCTTCAATGAGACATGCAGCGTCATTGACTCAAGCCTCTTCGCTATCACTGACCTGTCCAGTTCCACACGGGCCAAAACCCAACTAACCATGAAAAACGCAACCGCAGATCAAAGCGGTTGGGCCATAACCTGCTATGTGTTGGATTTTCTGAAAGATCTTTCGGTCTCTCTGAATTACAATCTCCTGATATACAAGTCGCCAACAGTGGAATGCACCTCTAAGATAACCAACGCTTCGACTGTGAAATTTAGCTGTATAGTACTAGACGTCCACCCAAAGAGGATCCTTTGTCGTTTCTCATGTGACAATTCTGAACACCAAAACATTTCGATGCAGGTTACAGACTACTCTACCTATTCACAATCAAATTTTTCATGCCAGCATTCTCTCCCTTTGAAAAGCTATGACTGTAAAGTGTCGGTTCTTGCCATTGAAGCACTAAATGATTGTAACTACAGTTTTGAGTTATACAATGTGTCTTCTTATGTGGCTGAAACTGTGCCAAATTTAAATGTAAATATTTCTAAACATACTCAGAACTTAGCAACGGCCGACTTTGGTTTGGACAAAAGCTACTTAATTTCTATATTAGTTGCAATTGTCGTCATTCCAGTCAGTATCTGCACCCTGTATATGGTCATACGACAGCGGCGTAGAAATATTATGCATTACAATAGTCGGTCTATTACACTGATCCCGGAGTACATCCAACAAAATACTAGCCACGACTTGGTGTCAGCGGACGACACAACTTACATCTCGGACGAATGTGAAGAATGG
Organism: Biomphalaria pfeifferi; assembly: GCA_030265305.1. Classification (NCBI taxonomy): domain Eukaryota; kingdom Metazoa; phylum Mollusca; class Gastropoda; family Planorbidae; genus Biomphalaria; species Biomphalaria pfeifferi. The sequence continues at coordinate 227,626 of JASAOG010000253.1, forward strand.
TGTATAGATGACGTCTCTAACATCTACAGTAACATCGTTTCCGAGCACGACCTGAACGAAAATGACCTCATGGATGAGCCCTCTACACTTCCGTTCCAGGTGGACAATGCAGATGGGAACGCTGAGATTAATGCTTTCAGCTTGGGCATCTCATTAAGCGCCCCTCCGCCAGTGCCTCACACCTGTTTGAAAAATGTCCAGGCAGCCTTGCACACGAAAGCGCTTGGTCAATGGTGCAGCAGATCAAGGGAACTAATCGAAGAAAATACTCAATTGTTAAAAATAAACTGTGACCATGCGATCGCTAAACCTTCCTCTAGGTATCAGAAAATAAACTCCGTCGTTGAAACCAGCCATTGGGAATTTTCAAAGCCTTTGATAAAGGATTTTGATCGGCAATTTGGTCACGAAAACTCCAGAAGCATTTCCAGCCTTTCTGATGGCTCGTGCCAAAGTGTAACATCAAAAAAATCTCGAGATCAAGGAAAGAGTTCATGCAATTGTCTTCATATTAGCAACAGAAGCGTGAACAAACATTGCAGGCGTAAACATACAATCCAGGAAAGAGACGCTTCCAAACGCCAACAAGAAATTGTTTTTAATAAACGTTTCGGTCACTATAAACAAAAGAAACGTCCCTGTCAGCATAGTGACCATCACTCCAGTGGGCAGTATTCTGCAGTCGATATGTCAGAAACGTGTTGCAGCTTCCATAGAGTCCAGATAATGCCAGTCAAGGACCATTGCTGCCAATGCTCCGAGTATCCAAGACAGGAACGTCAGCGAGAAAGCACTCACGTCATAGGTCGTCATCACCATAGAAACGCTACAAACAATGAAAATGATCATCCCTGTCGGCATAGGAAATACCCGGATGATAATTTTCACGGACGAATATCAAAGGACGGCGCGAAGCGTTTCCATGAACATATCAGCAGTGCAGATCTAACCGGACTCCGTTCAGACGACGAATATACTGATAATGACCATTATCCTTTAGATGATACAGATATTTACCCTGTTTATATTCAAAAATCTCCATTAAAGAGAGATTTCGGCCCGGTTGGTAGTAACATTACATTTAAAGACAATACGCAATGCCGATCAGATGACCACGAAAGGATTACCATCAGTGGACATGATGGCAGACAGTGCTCTAAAACGGTCAAACATTCTGAATGCGGTCACTCCGGCCAGTGCTGTGAAGAGCAGACGCAAATCTATATTGACCCATGCTTGTCCCAATCATCCAGCGCGAGGTCTAGCAGTAGCAAGAGCAATGCTTACACAGCATACAATAGCCGCGAAGAAGTCTCTATTAGCGAGCGAACAGATGTACTGCACTGCTCACCTAATGTATCATGAAACTACACTGTGATCAATTGATCTTAGAAAACTTTTCACGTCTCATTGATGTCCATAACCAATATTGTTATACATAGAACTTAAATGTGAGGGGAAAGTGTATTAGTGAATAAGGAGGGTGGTTGTTAAGTTCAAAGCACTTGGCTTTCGAACCGAGAGTTCTCGGATTCAAATCTCTGTGAAGACTGGGATTTCGAATTTCGGAATTTTTTAGGACGCTTCTGAGTCCAGCCAGCTCTCATGGGTACCTGACATTAGTTGGGCAACGTAAAGGCTGTTGGGCTGGCCACACGATACTCTTGCTTTACGTTGGCCTTATAAACAGATGACCTTTACATCATCCGCCCTAAAGATCGCAAGGTCTGAAAGGTGTTTACCTTTTTTTTTACATGGTGTTTTCAAGAAAAACAAAAAAAGATAAAAATCTGAGTTTGTCACATGACACCCACGTTAACCGTGGGCTGCAGAAACAGATGAACCTAACATCATCAGATGAACCTAACATCATCAGATGAACCTAACATCATCAGATGAACCTAACAGCATCAGATGAACCTAACAGCATCAGATGAACCTAACAGCATCAGATGAACCTAACAGCATCAGATGAACCTAACAGCATCAGATGAACCTAACAGCATCAGATGAACCTAACAGCATCAGATGAACCTAACAGCATCAGATGAACTGAGTAGTGGGAGCACTTGGCTGGCAGGAGTTTGAATCCTGGATTGAAATTCTCTTTTAGTCATGAATTGAGAAAATTGTTCTTCTTGAAATAAAGCTTTAATTTGTTATTAAACATTCAATATCATTATCAGAGGCGTCACTGCCTGATGAGATGGGTGTGGACCAAAAAAGAAACCGTCTTCTCTGTGTTTAACAATAAAAACAGTTTTTATTCGGAAGTTGTTTCTGGGAAGTGGTGACTTGGAGTAGATTACATCATTGGCTAAGCAGGCCAGTTGACACTACAACTAGCGACGCCTCTGGCGTTGAGAATTGCTGTGCTGGACACACATAATTATGTGAGAACATGAAATGTTCGTTTCAGTTGCAGTCTTTCTAAAACCAGGACTCTTAATTAGGAATAAAAATTACAGAAATTTTGTGTATTAATGCGATTCTTTTGAAATGCGAACAATAAATAATTGTATGAATTTGTAGATATAATTAATATAATTTACTATCTCACATGAATACGTATCCTTAACGGGGTTTATATATTACAGTTTCCAAGGATTTTATGACTGTTTATAATAAAAAAATTTTTTTAGACAAATTAGGATTAGACATTGAAACCACTTAAGCTGTATTAAAAATAAGAATAAAGTTTAGATGACGAAAGCTACATAATCTGCACATGACATAAATTATTATATACATGCACAGACCAAACTGATTAATTTGCAGGTATAATATTCATTTATATTAATCTCAGTTGTCTTCCTTAGGTTATGTTGTAAGAATACAATAATACTCGGGTTACATTCAGAAATATAGCAGTCGTTAGCCGTTATATTTTTGTATTTAAAAGTCTCAATATCCTAGCTTTTTAAAGTCCAGTCTTGCATACAAAGTTAGTTAAAAAGTTGATCGATTTACTTATTTACACATTTGAATGATCTCATTTTTCTGTGCATTATTACAGAAAATGCAACTTTTTATAAATGTTATTGCTATATTTTTTTTGTTTTTAATATTAATTATGAATGCGTTTGCTGTATGGGTGAAGTGGGGGGGGGGGGAGTGATGTCAGTGGTTTGTGTTATAAATTGATTTTTCATGATCAGTTTGTCTATACTTAAAACATTTATTATGTTCATTACAAAAGGTTTATTTTTCTCTTTAAGATGTATACTTTCAATTACATACACCACTAAAATATGTAGGTCACAGCGCGGTAAGGTCCTCGGCTTCCAAACCGGGAGTCTCGAATCCTGGTGAAGACTGGGATTTCTAATTTCGGGATCCTTGGGCGCCTCTGAGTCCATCCAGCAACATTAAAATAAAGGTTTTTTTTTCGTTGTGCTGGCCACATGACAGCCACGTCAATCGTGGGCTGCAGAAACAGATGAACCTAACATCGTCTATTCCAAAGATCGCCAGGACTAAAAGGAGAACTATTAATTCGTTGGTAATAAATAATCGTCATCTATATCAAATCCCTTAGATATATTTGAACTTAAAGAACAAAATCAACACAAGGGGTTTAAAAGGATTGATCATAATTTAATAAACAACAAAATCGAGACTGTGAACATGTCGAGGTAAACAAATAAAAGAAGTGCATTAAAATACAATAATAATACTTAATTCACGTGAGTATTGTCTGATTTCAACGCTTGAATGGTTTACATAACAATCAAAAGTATCGCAGTGCAATAAAAATGGAATTGTTAATTAGTACCTCGATGTGGGTGAAAATTATGTTAGTATTTGTTCTAGATGATATCTAAGAAAACAAGCTAGAGCTGTGGTAGATTTGTACGTTCCTATAAAATTTCACTAGAAGTAACAATTAGGGCCATAACAATGGTGTCAGAAGTCAAAAGTTTATACATGGAACTAAATGAATGCACGCAATGGCATTAAAACTAATTACGTGATAACTAAGTCATTAATATAGATTTAAATCACTAATTAGTACACGTATAGCTGACGAGCTTTGAATACATAAGTTTTCATTAACAAAAAAAAATATTTAAAAAAATTGCTTGCATCTCTATTTTTTTTTCTCACTTGCTTACAATGATGCTACAAATATTTTAACACGAAAATCGGAAATGAAAAAAAAATATTTCATGTGAAGTTATAAGTTATTATAGACTATAGATTGCTCATTACGAATCCAGAATCAATTCAAGCTATTAAGTCAAAGTTTGATCGTTTGAACCAAAAAGTATTCATCGGGACCCCCCTACCCCCCCCCCCCCCAAAATAAAAATAACAGGAAAAAGTAATTACAAATGATATTGATCAAATCGAAACATGGCAATGGCATTAAGATATAACATTTCCTTACACAAGTAGTTCTCGTGTTATTTTGATAACAATAATAGTAAATACAATAGTAATGCAATAATTTTGATTGTTAAATGTATGTTTTGATTATAAGCAACAGAGCATCTCAACAATGTCATAGAAACACTTTAGCACGTCGAAACATAAAAAAACACAAATAGAGACACCTAAAGACAAGAATAGAAACGTCTGAGCACACGAATAGATACAACTAAACACAATAGAGATACCTGAACACGAGTTTAGAAACATCTAAACACAAAGATAGAAACATCTAAACACAAAGATAGAAACAACTGGACACAAGGATAGAAACATCTGGACACAAGGATAGAAACATCTGGACACAAGGATAGAAACATCTGGACACAAGGATAAAAACATCTGGACACAAGGATAGAAACATCTGGACACAAGAATAGAAACATCTGGACACAAGGATAGAAACATCTGGACACAAGGATAGAAACATCTGGACACAAGGATAGAAACATCTGGACACAAGGATAGAAACATCTGGACACAAGGATAGAAACATCTGGACACAAGGATAGAAAGAAAAAAAACATGCTTAAAATACAAACGACAGAATACAGAAAGAAACTCCTAAACAAAAGTGTAGAAACACTTGAATACAAGGATAAAAATAAAGAATTACATAACATGGATCGTCGCCTAAGCTTAGACAGTGTGATAGTGTCTAGTTAAGTCTTCATAATAAAACAAGCGTATGGAGTTTCAAACATCCTGGTGTAAAGAATGAAACATCAAGAAAAGGAGATATTTAACCTAAGTCTCTATCAAACACACACACACGTGTAAGCTCAAGAATCTCACACACAAACACACACACATAAAAAAAAACAGCTAAGCTTCTTCATAACATTCTCATTAAGATGAGTTTTAGATTCTCTATGCGGACACATACCGGACAAGAGCTTCAGCTTGCCGTCCATGATTTAGCTGAGGCTTGACCTTTCCAGGGGCCCTTTGCATTTGGACATTTGACTTTATAACATGAGATAATGGCGTAATATTTAATGTAAAAATTAATTTCGGACACTCATTTGGAGGCCCCCCTCAAATTGGGTGCCCGTGGAGATTTTCAACTTTGGACCATCCTCCCCCATGCTGGCTACGCCATTGACCTACCATTATTGAAAGAAATAATCACTGATCTTTTTCTACACATATGCAAGACCACTTAGATACCGTACTGAAAAGACATTTGACGATCCGGATAACTGACTTCCGGATAAACAACGTTCTACTGTACTACACTTTTAATTCAAATGTCATAAGTTTGCTGGTAACTCTCCTGACTTCCAAATCACAAGAAACTGTAAAACCAGGTGTCTATTATGTGTAATTTAGTAAATCAAAGTGATTTTTCCCTCTGGGAGTGAGAAACTCTATTTAAGGCATTGTTCAATAATTGTTTTTCAGCAGTATTAAATAACAAGAACTCGTATTTAACTGACAAAAATAAATTGCTAAATCACTAGAGTTCATAAATAATCTAGGTCTAGATATACATATAGTGTAATCTCATTATTTCAATTAATTCAAGGTCAGGTAGGCCCCACTCATCAGCAAGTTTGAGACTCGAACTCTTGCTCCCCGGAGACACTCTTCTCTGGCGTATCTCTCCACGCAACTTTTCAGCATTTGATTCATCCTCGTCTCCTCCCCCATCCTGTACAAACAAAAAGCCATGGAGGCAACAATTTCCACTTTTGATTTCGTCACGTTAAGAGCAGACGTGAATCTCCTCAATGCCGCGCTGTAGCTTCCCATCTGCTTGAGAATCTCTGCTTCTAGCTCCATGAGAGTGGCATTGTGTCCCCCGTCTGGAATTTTAGAACTGCTCTCGGCCATGCCAGCTTCTATGTCAGACGCGTACTTTCTTCTCCAGACGGACATGGTTTTGCGCGCGAAGACTTTTTCGAACGCTGGGTAAAAGAACTCTTTGTTAGATGCGACTATAGCGTAGTTGTAGTGTTTGGATTCGATTATTTTTTTCTTGAGATATTCCGTATTCGTCTCGTGAATCAAGTCAGCGACGTTGTTTAGCGTATAGTAGCCGACGCTGCAATTTTGGTTGAAAAAGCAGGATCGATTCTCTTGAACCAAATTTACATAATCGAACTCGATATGTACTCGACTGAAGCGAAACATTATGGGGACCTTCTGGTGCAGCAAGGAGAAGCTGCCGGCTTCGAGGATATTTTCCTCCATGAAGAGCCCCGTGACGTCACGTTGCTGGGAGACGAAAAGGAGACATTCGTTAGTGTTGTGGTCCCTGTCGCCATCTTTAAAAGGCCACTCCTCGCTCGAGCTTTTCTCCGTACACTGGAAGCGGTCCCACTCCACAGCGGCGAACAAAGCCAAGAGGATCAGTAGAGATGTTCTTCTGGTGCAGACAGCCGCGATTAATTTCGAGCTTAAAATGGCATTGATGACGTAAGCTGCGGCGATGAGCGACAGCGCAATAACATCGTGCACAAACCTCTTTTCCTTGTGACTTGCGTATGAATACACTGTAAGTAGTACTCCAGCGCAGACACACAAGCGATGAAACTCGTGCAAATGCTTAAGGCGAGAGATGCGAGACTTCAAACGAATAAATGCTTTACCAAAGATATGCGAATCGTCCAAGCAAATGTAGTCAAGTGCAAGACAAAAAGGTGGAAGGATATCAACGGTAATTATGAAACACAATAAGATAACAGTCGCTGTTAAAATGAAGGGGTCTCTTAAGTAAAATAGGTAATCCGATTCACCAAAAAAGTGCCCGGATTTACCGGATATGACGTTGAAGCTGACCCAGTTTAAAGGGCTCAACGTAAGACTTCCATAAAAATAGCAGTCATCTGTAACGGCTACGACAAGTCCGAAAACTCCGCCAATGGCCAGACAGATGCAAAATTTATTTTTAATTAGAGTTATCGGACTTTCCCAAACAAGATACGAACAACACAGGACACTGACTAGTAGAGCTGCATCGGGTCGGATGTAGATGGACAGGCAAAGGACCATGCCAGACTCGAAATAATTCAAAGGAGTGTAAGTGTCAAATTGGGCATTTTCACTGCAAGAAATATCTCTTTCGCTGAGATCTGTTACTTCCTTTGACTGGCTTTCCTTGGCTTCATTATTGTTGAATGAAAGCCTTGTCCCATTTTCCCATACGTTAGTTTCAGAAGATGGAGAGTCTCCAGTTTCAGACTTGTGAAATCCCCCGTTGTGTGAAACGTTGTTTTCTGACAATTTTGAAGGGACATTCTCGTCTGAACCACCATTGCTATCGGGAAATCCCGTTTGTCTCCCTGCCAAGGCAGAGTGCACCTTGTGATGTGAACTGTCGTTTTTCCTTGGTGATGTATCAGAACCCGTACTGTGGTCAGAGTTCAGAGCCATGACAACTGCGGCCAATGACCAGAAGAGAAATGGAGACACAAAGCTGTTGACCAGAGTGTGGGTGCCGAAGACATTTAGGTGAGCGGACAGTGCGCAGAGGGCCGCGGCAATATTTCCAATGTCTCTTGATCTGGTGACAGCCATTGTAAATTTGGAGACGGCCACCGGAAGTAGCGAGGTGATGATCACGTGACTGATCCTCCACGTCTGAAAACAAAAATAAAACGTTGACAATTTAAAAAAAAAACAATAACAATAACAATGAATACGTCAATGGCAATGAAATAAAATGGCTCAGACATGAAATATGAAACTAACGTAGAGAGCTTAGCTGAGCTTCCATAGATTTGAGCTCGTGGGAGATATGCCTTCGCAGTGTGTACAAATCTTAGGTCAAGATTAGTATTAAGTGATTGGGTTTTATGTACCTGCTCCAGGAGGTTGAACCAAAAGACATGGTTCGTGCAGTGTAAAATGATTGGGGGTGGGGGGATAAAATGTGTGCTGGTGATGATAGAGAGAAAGCCTTTATTTTAGAGGAGAGGTTTCAGTTTTTTGAACGATAGGTCTGACTTTTTTTTTTCTCGATGACTGATTTTATGTTACACTTTCTACCTGTGATGAGTTACTTTGGTTAAAATACAACATACTAGTCGACCCACGGCGTAGCATACTCCTCTATTTTGCAGGGCCGGCCTTAGGCCACTACAACCTATGCGACGGCAGTGGGCCCCACACTTTCATAGGACCAGCGTTAATTATAGGTGTAAATTATTAAATTGAACCATTTTATAACTTAAAACAGATTTTCCGCGGCCTTCTGATTTACCATGAGCTCCTGGAAATCTCCTAAAATTGCAAAATATACGAAAAAGTCCTGGAAATCTACGGAAATTATAATAATCTTTTGAAAACTCATGAAAATCTCCTAAAATATAGTTTAAATTGTCTTTTTGGGGAGTGATTCAATATCAAAAACGCCAATCCTACGCCCGAATAAAAAAAAACGGCATTATACAATACCCGCAATTGTGGAATCTTCTCGCGCCTCAAACTAATGAAAAAATTTTTAAGGTCAACAATTCTCGAAGATAGATTGAAACATTTGGTAATTTTTGCTACTTTGTGTGATATATTGAGAAAACAGAATTTTTATAATATACTGTATGACTTCCCTACACGCAAGGATCGTAAAGTAATTCTGTACGTAGGAAAGAATAAATGAAATGCAAAGACGAATTTATTTTCTAATTTAAACTCTTAATTTTTACTTATTATCCGTATCTCTACCCAAACTGGGCCCCGCGAAGTCCGTTTCGCACAGGGCCCCACATTGGTTAAGTCCAGCCTTGCTATTTTTTTTTTCGCCGCTAAAGTTACGTGGGATTACTCTAGTCCGACTTGCAGAAATAAAAGAGTGATCTTTCCATGACTTCTTGATGGTGTCAGGAATGACTGAGCCATGAAGAGAAGTATATCTAGAGATTATCTACATTCATGATGTCCTTATTTTGTTGATGGTATGCTTACGTGCTGTGAGTGAGAACATGGTACCTCAGGTATCTTATGCTTGGCAAGTTACTGGACAGCAAAATGGCAGCGATCAAACCCCTAAACCCACACGCACAACCACGCCACCATGGTTCAATATATAATGCGAGTCATAAACATCAATTTAAGTATTTTACATTTAAGGGTCATCAACATGACACTGTAAAAAAAAAACAATCAAGGTTCTCAAACACATACCAGATATGGATTCATTTTTTGTAGTCCCAGGATCCAGCAAAGGGTGGAGACCAGGATGTAGAACTGGGGCAGCATGGGAGACCTCATCGCAAACATGCCCAGCTCCTTTTCAACCAGCTGATAGTGGGAGAGATTGTCTCCCTTTGCAGGGCTCATGAACTCGTAAGGTCTCAATCCATAGCCGTAAATCTGGGAATGAGCAACTATTAGGAGAAAGAGAGAAAAAAAAGGGGTTAGAGCTAAAAAATTGACTAAGTTTTAAATACAAAAATATACCTTGTGAAATATCCAAACATTCTCTTACAATGCATTACCATATTTCTATCAGACGTTTTTTAAAAGGTTGCATCAACTCTGTCTGGTAAAAAGTTTGTGCATGTTTTTTCTCCCACACCCATTCTCGGCAATCTTGGGGGTATCTCATTCTTATAGATGCTCTGAACACAATGTGTGGCCATTGTCTATGCCGAGGCCCGGGGCTTCTAGATTGTTCGTAGTTGTCTAAACACTAAGTCGATTATGAAATTATTTTTGGTGTACATCTGTTTGCATTTTACTGAATTAGAAGGAATTAAGACGGATGTAGAGAAACTATTTGTGTATTATGGTCTTGGTTTAACCTGCAACATTTAGAATTCCTGTTGTCTACCTCAATAAAAGAATGAAAATTTCATAAATATTTTACATTCACCACAGCTAGGCATAAGCACAGTCATACACCCATTGTTCTTCATTTCTTTTGCCTTTAACTGGAGTCTCTTTTAATGACAAGCCGTAGTTCTTTTATGTTGTCTTCCAATTGTTTTCTCTGTTTGCCTCTATTTTTTTTCAGGTACTGTTCCCTGTATGAAGGCCTTAGCGAGCTCTGAGGACTTTGTGATATGGCTGTACAGTTTAAGTTTCCTTTTTTTTTTTTTAAACAGTTTTCAGCTGCCATGATAAGGCCCTATTTAAATTATTTCAAATGTCCTCATTTATAGTGCAGTCTCTGTAGGTGATAGGTAGAAAACCTTTTATATCATCAAGACGAGATCCTGAATTCGTACACTTTTGAGTATCACAATAAATGTCAATTATGTTTTGGTCCTTTTTTTAGGGTTGATTCTTAATTTCTTTTATCAACATTCTGTGTTTATCGCCCAACGTCATAATTTATCAACAGTATCTGGCCAACGGAAATGATAAAGGCCAAGGTCAGTTCATGTATATCTGTCTTCTGCGGGAAGTGGGGAGGAAGTTTGTCTCAGACAATGTAGAACACCTGCAAAGATTGAAAAGCAAACTTTGGCTTTATATAATGGCAGACGCAAGGGACTCAACTGTTTCCTGATAAGGGGACAGCCCAATTTAACTGCTCCTTAACTGCTGGGATACAGTAGCTTTGATGAAATCCTGAGATAAAACGTTTTGTTGAAATTGGGATTTAATTTTCGATTAGGGGATACAACTGGGCCTTATAGCGTTTGATTTGAATGTAATATGCCTTTGGAAGTTTCTAGAATGTTGAGACCACAAAGAAATATTGGAATAGTTTACATTGTGATACACTCCTTTTTAATAAAATCGATTTCATCCGTTTAGCCCAGGGGTTCTCAACCTGTGAGTCGCGACCCCCTTGAGGGTCGATTGACGATTTGCCAGGGGTCGCCAGAGACCATCCAAAAAAATGGATAGTTTTATCTATTCTTCTATTGCTGTGTGTCTGATCGAGTGGGGGGGGGGGGGGGTCGCGGCACAGTGTGGGATTGTAAAGAGGGGTCGCCGAGCTTAAAAGTTTGAGCTTAGCCAGTCATTTAAAATATTAAAAGGGGGGGGGGGGAGGGGAGTAGGTAACAAGATAGCTAATCAAGAAAGGCTCTTGTGGGCCAATTAAGGTTAAGTCCAGTTAGTAACGTAAAATGCGCCTGGGTGTAGATCAATTAGCTAGTCCATAATGATTCTAGTTAGCCTATCGAGACTAAGTCCATTTAGTTGTAAGTCCAGTTAGCAATTCAAGATTTAGTCCAGTTGGCTAATTTGTCACTTAAAAAAGCAAGAAATAGATTGAATGATATATTTTAAGGTTAATATGTCTCTGTTAAGTAACAATCTGGTCAGGTGCATACCGGACAGTATGTCAGCGAAGTGAATCGATAAGTATTGTCCATTCTTCCAAGTAATGAGGAGTTTTCGACAAACAAACAAACTAACAATCGTAACTTTGGCCATTCCATCCTAAAACCAAACTGCAAGCTCGCATTCAGCCGCTCAATTTGAAACTACACTGTTTATTTGCTCCTTGAAAAGCTATTCACTTCTTACAAGATTTTCCTACCAAAATAAAGTCAACTTTTAGAATTAAAAAAAAAAAACGGTCAAGATTCTTTTTTTTTAACAAGAAGAATTTATGTCAAGCATGTAAAGATAATATTGTTAAAAAGACAATTATTATTTACATAAATAGTCATAGATGTCAAAGGTTATAACCCTTCACCTGACACGTTAGCAAAACAACTAGGAAGGATATACACTATTTTATTTAATGTAAGATTATACATGATTACAATATTGAAATATATTGGCTTGCTATGGGCATCTAGGCGTCTTTAGGAAGTCCCCCCCCCAAAAAAAAACAGGATAATCAATCCAAGTTTGACAACTTCGTGTTTTGTTGTTTGCTTATGTTTGTCAACTATCTTGATAGACCAACAAGTGTTTGTAAATACAAGGTAGATAGTACCCCAAAAAATGTGTATCCTGATTTAATTCGTGAGACCTTTAAAAAAAAACGCATAAACTTAGGGTAACAGGACTTTTGAAGGCTTATTGGTCTTATTGCTAGGTGCGTGGCTTTGGGGTTAAAGGTTATTTCAACATTCGTGTCAGGGGTTATCAGCGAATATATTTTTTTGTATACCAATCTCTTTGATACAAGCGAGGCTTCCTTAACTCTGTGTCGTAGTTTTTCCATATCAATATATCTATAGTATTAATGAGGTGGAAGATATGTCTGTTACCCAACTGGTGAATGCTATACAAATATAAGTAAAGGGTCAGAGGTAAGGCAGTGCAATGCACCATCTTCTTCCTTAAAGGGGGCTGTTAGATTTCAAAGATGTGAAATGTAAACAGCATACATTAAATATAAAAAAATAAGGGAATAGAAAATAACTGTAGAGGACGAGTACTATATATAAATAAATAAAAATAAATTATGGCTTTTATATAGCGCTACTTTCATGCTTATAGCATGCTTAGAGCGCTTTGGTCCAATCTCAGTTGTGGACCAGTGGGGGGAGGGGTATCTAGGAGAAGGTTTTTCCGTGCTGCCTTTAGGCGCTCAGTAAACGCAACTCAGCCCGAGTCGGGTGTCCAACCTCGAGCCCACTTCATAGGTAGCCAAGCCAAGCGCACTTAGCTTCCCACTATAGATAGATATATAACAAATATGACATTACATTTAATAATACTAAGTGATTTTTTAATAGAACCTTGAACTTGGAGAGGGCAGGGGCCTCAAAAAAATCCTGCCCGAGGTGTCAACTAATGAAAATCTTACACTGTGTAATATCTGAACTAAAAATTGAGACTACATGCTCATTATATGAACTAAACCAAAGTTTGAGTTGGGTTAAATGTTTATGATTTAAAAAAAAAATAGTGTATTAAATGAGTTCTTTATCAAGAAGAAACTATTAAGATCTAGTTTATACAGTTAAGATTAATTAGCAATGTTCTTTGCAGTAATTGATTTTTTTCTTAATAAAGAGATAATCTACCATTTCTACACCTCAAAATTTCATTTTTTTTTTTTTTTACAATTCACTCCATCTATCAGTCTGTCCGTCTGTCTGGTACAAGTTTTGTATACCTAAATACTGTCAATAGAGTCAAAATATTTTTGGTGTTTAGTGAATTTTGGTGTTTAGAAACAGGACCGATATTTGGTAATTGGAGGCTCTAGATAAAGTAAATTTAGTGGCCCTAAATAAAATGAAATTACGCCATTTATTAGAGCGTAGACACACTAGTCACATAAGAAGTTGCAAAGGGAAAAGTTCGTCTCTCGAGACCTAAAATGCCAGAGAAGACAAATTATACGGTTTTTGACGAAAAATCGGTGGCCCTAAGCGGCTGTTTAGTTTGCCTATGACGACCTTGTTACTAAGGCTTATAACGTTCTATTCTCAAGTTCATAAACTGTCTCGGATCGTTAAGAAAAGATTCAGCCCCACAAAACATTTGCCAGGGGCACCACTGAGTTTGGAGAAGTGTCGCTAACTCCAGGAGTCTATTTATTTGTATCTTGGCACATCTCTGAGCCGTGAATACAACAAAAGACTCGAGGTAATCAACTAACACTTTCTGGATAACTTGAAGGGGTGGATAACTCTCTATTCTGGCAACTCTTCAATTGTAAGGGGTTATCTTTGAGTGTGTGAGTGTCTGTGTGAACGGTAGCCTTGTGGCAATGGCTGCATTTTTCATTCACATGTCTCTACCGTGGATTTAATTTAAAAACTTGTGTTATAAGTGAGTAAGAGTATAAGTGAGAGAGAGAGTGTGAGAAAGAGAGTATAAGTGAGAGAGAGTGTGAGAAAAGAGAGTGTGCGAAAAAGATTGAGAGAGGGTGTTAGAGAGAAAGAAATAGAGAGAGAGAGAATTTTTAAAAAGTGGTAAACAGATTATGGGAGCGTTAGAGCAAGAGAGAGTGGGAGAGACAGTCAGATAATGTTTCTGTAGCTGTGTATATGTGTATGTACCTTTGTCCTATACCTTGAAATATCTTGAAATAAATTGGCCAGACTGAGTTAACGCGGCGTGCGTATTAGCTGATCGGTAAAGCGCTTGGTCGTGAGGTCCCTGATTCGAATCTCGATGAAGACTGGGATTTTTTTTTATTTCGGCACTTTTTGGGGGACAACCCTGAGTGGGCCCTGAGTCCACCCAACTCCTTGGTTCCTGACTTTAGTTTGGGAAAGTAAATTAAGGTAAAGGCGGTTGGTCGTTGTGTTGGCCACATGACACCCTCGTTAGCCTTCGGCCATTGAAACAGATTACTTACCATCTGCCCCGTTTTCCCCTAAATACCTCAAGGTCTGAAACGTGTACTTTACTTTTTTTTACTTGATGTAAAGAATCAACACTTGATGTAAAGAATCAACACTTGATGTAAAGAATCAACACTTGATGTAAAGAATCAACACTTGATGTAAAGAATCAACACTTGATGTAAAGAATCAACACTTGATGTAAAGAAACACGTCGCACATACCTATGTCACCCGCATGCCAGACGTTAGAATCCCGAAAGATATCTTATATGCTAAGCTTGTGGAGGGAGTCAGACCCAATGGCCGCCCAAGACTAACCTACGGAGATGTCTGCAAGGGAGAACTACAGGCACCAACAAAAGTATGTGGGAGCAAATAGCCCAATACCGGACAGCATGGAGACAGACTGTGCGTGCTGGTACGATCCTCGCTGAGAGCAAAACAAACAAATTAAGCGACCTTAGTCAAGAGAAAGAAAAAGAAAGTTGCCCTGTCAGCCAGCCCTAAAACAGATGCATACATATGCACGAACTGTTCTAAAATCTACCGCTCCAGAATTGGCTTGCTTAGCCACACCAGATTCTGCCCCGTCTCAAGACGAAACCAAACCAGTAGCTCATAAGTGCGCATCCATTGTCTTCCTAAACAGAATGAGCAATATCATTCAAGACATGAACAGTTTACGCTAGGAAATTTTATCCCATAAAGATTGAACAGAATTTCATGAGAAAATAAAAATTATTTATATTAGTAATACAATGCTACATCAAGTCTACACAGCACTATTGTGTAGGTAGACTATGTGTGTTGTTTTACAATGCACAACTCTTAAAACTTTATAACTATTACAAGACTTTGGTTCAGCCCAGAGGCTAACATGGCAAAAAAAAAAAAAAATCATTAATTCTTCACCCATGTAATATACGTTATAGGGCACGCGATGCTTTGGTGCAGAATTTACCGCTTACTCAACGAAAAAAGCAATTCTCTAATTCTCTACATAAAAACTTAAGACAATTTTTCGAAAAACATATCTTGTTGTAGTTTTGTTTCTAAAACAGCCAATCAGAATAGCCCAATACTAAAAATGTGCATAGCTCCAAAACGGCTGCGTCAAAAGTCTCCTCCCGGAAATGTTCTCTTCTACAAGCAGAGGCGGCTTTAGAGGATGTCGAATGAAGCCATCTTTCCAAGGCCAGCGCCTTAGGACAGCCCATGCGAGAAAGAGAATCATTTGTCACGGTCAGGCGGTCAGCCCATATTCGTGGCCCTAATATGACACTCGGCCAGGCCTCCGCGAACTGCTAAGGCCGCCTATGATACAAGCTTCGTATAGCCATTAACATAGCTTCTGAAAAGAACATTATTATCCTGGGCCTTAGTCAGATCAATTGATAAAGTGAAGTGCATTATTTCAATTGAACCTCTATGACCAACAAGTCCTTTCAGGTTGTCGTCATGGTTGATTGATTGAGTTAGAAGTCCTTAAAGTAGGTCTTTCAGTTAGTTGGCTCCTCACGTAGGACACGGCTCGTTGAACATCTAGAGCAACGCTAACCAATACATCCGCGTCGTTTATACACCGAGGTCACTTGCTAAGTATTACAGCCATAGATATCTATATTGCGATCAATGGCAAACTAAATTAAGTTAATTACCAAGAATTAAATAATTAATTTGTTAATTTTTTGGGGAATAGATTCGTATTTTGTTAGGGACAATGAATAAATGTGCAAAGTTTCGAATTGATCTGAGAATGGGGGGATGGGAGAAATAGCATGTAAAATAATTGTACCAGACAGACCGTTAATCTAATCTTTGTAATAACATATTCTCTAGTGACAGTGATGCTACTAGAGGGAGGGCGGAAGGCTGTGCGCCGTGCATATGGCACTACCTAATCGTAGTAATGAACGCTGCCCTTGTGAAACCTTCAGATAGAGCTCGAGATGAAGAATTCCTGGTCCACGCCTTTTCATTGGAAAACGGTCTTCTGATAATGGCGCCTGTGGCGCGAACTGTCACAGGATTGTCACAGGACCCCTACGACGAAAGCCGAGGGACAGATGAGATGCATCATTTAAGATGTGAAGATTAGGGGTCTCTTTGTTTATAAGCTTTCAAAAGACAGACAGCGATATACGACACGCTTCAAAGACTTGCACAAGGAAACGAAGTCCGAAATAATATTGTCTCAAGCGACTTATGGTTGCATTACATGTATTGATGGGTTTGTGTAGTCATGTGAAAAACTGCACTCAGCCTAAATCTTCGGAATCGAAGGCACTGACATTAATATTTGTGGATGTGTTTACAATATGTATGTGTATAAGTGTGTTGTGTATAAATGTGTTGTGTATAAACGTGTTGTGTATAAATGAGTTGTGTATAAGTGTTTTATGTATTGTGTTTTGTATACCGGTAAGTCTATTGTTTATAAATGTCTTGTGTATAATGTCTTGTATATAAATGTTTTCTTTATAAGTGTGTTGTGTATAAAGTGCTGTGCATAAATGTGTTTTATATAAGTGTGTTGTTGCAATGTGTGAGTGTGTACTTAGTGCTGGTAGAAATGAGCCTCCAAGTAAACTAGAAATGAAATCCCAGATTTAAGTAATTGGATGACCTGGACATAACCCTCTTCAAGTAAAGCAAAGTTTCCCTTTCAGATCTTGTGATCTATAGGGCAGATGATGTAAAGGCCATCTCTTTCTGTGGCCCACGTTTTACGATGATGTCATGTGGCCAGCACAACGACCAACCACCTTTACTTTCCACAACTAATGTCAGGTACCCATTAGAGCTGGGTGGACTCAGAGACGCCCAAGATCCGGATTTAAAAATCCCAGTCTTCCCCACGATTCGAACCCAGGACTTCGGATGGGAAGCTTAGCGCTTTAACGCTCAACCACCGCGCCTCCTACCCTCTACATGCTTCAATATAATTTCACTTAATAATATTAATAAAATAATGCCATATATGTAAAGAAAATTTGAGAGCTTTCTTTTTCCATATTTTTTAAATATATATTTACAATGACTATTCTGTTAACATTTATAAATCTTAGAAATGTAGACTTTAAAGATGAGCCGCTGGGAGGCTTCATAGCTGTGTAGTGTGTCAATCAGGTCACATACTACATTTAAGCTAAATCAGTTTTATTGTAAGATTACTGAGACTCGAGGCTGGTAGACATTGAAATGTCATGGTCTGCTCTTGGTATCACGCTTTTTAAAATGCTTGTTTGTTTTTTTTTGTTTTTATGAGAATCGTATGGCAAAAATAAAATCTATAGTTCTGTATTGTTTCGTTTACGGTTTACGGTAAACCATAACCTTTTTGAATGTCCCTTCCTAATCCACCTTAGGCAGACCCTACTACCACTCCAGCCCAACATAACCAACACCCTGTACGGCAGTGCTGAACAACTGAAGAAAACAGCACACTATTTTTCTTTGGCTCAGTCTGCTAAAGGGCTGACAGCTCAGCAGCAAAAAGCTGACTAGAATAAGAAGTATTGTTTCGTTTAAACATTTTGTTTTTAAAACTCACCTTCCATGGATTGAAATATTTCGTCCGGATGTTGCACCCACCAATTTTTAGGCGTAGTGACGTAGATCACACGTAGCACTGACGTCACCGAAGCAACGATCCAAGGGAAGTAAGACGGCAATAATTTGCCATCAGCATCTTCATTTTTTGAAACAGAGTCATGCCCTTGGTTGATGTCTGAACTGCTAACATGGTAGAGTGGATTGCTGGCGGGTACCGCATTGTTTGTCCTTTGCTGCGAGGCGTCTCTAAGCTTGGCAGTTTTTCGGTTCTTCGCCATGACGACTACAAATCGGGCCTATAACAATGTTCTTTTAAAAGCCATAATCATATGCAATTTGATAATCACAAAGTTGTGTATGAATTTATTTTCGAGTCTTTCTGAAGTATTCAGTTCAATCTGTGATTTAAAAATACAATAAAACAAAAGTATGAAATATGCAATCAAAACATGAAACACTGAACAATCATTTTCTCTTTACTTATCAACCTGGCAGGTCTAAATCATTTGATGAAATAAAAGGCAATCGAATTATTCAAGCTGCAACATTATCTCTACTATAAACACTTTTTACATCAAATGATGTAAACTTTTACTCCATGTAACTGATTGAGTATTAATTCTATGATTGAATTATTTTTTTTACTTATTAAATATGTTTAAGTGAAATAACTAAAGAATATTGGGTAATTTCAATTCCTCCTATCAGCTTGCAAAGTCTTCAACTAGTTGAAAACTAGGTAAACGGGTATTTCGAAAGCTACTCCAACATTTTTCCAAGCAAGTTGGACCGATATATTTTGTTTTAAAATAGAATCAATTAAAATTCAGTTTGTGTTACTTTTTATTTTTTTTTGTTGTTGTTGTTTTTTTAACATATCGCTTGAACGGGAATTCCCGTACTCGGCTCAACTGTTTCTTTGTATTCTGTAAATAGATGATAAAAAAAACAACAGAACACTTGGATGTCGCAAAACTCAACGAAAAGACTCCATGCAAAATAGAAAGCACGACAAGATGTAAATAGGTGGAGACATGGGCCTCCATCAGCTTCTTACAGTAGGAAACAATTTAAGTAAAAACTTTTTTTTTAATATTAATTGTTCTGGAGGTCAAATTACGATTACTTCAGGTCTGTAAAATGTTTGTAAAATATTTTACGTGTTTTTGGATGTTCCTTCAGAGTTGAAGATAATTTGCTTCCTAGTTCATATCTCCGGCAGGACGGCTGGGGATGGGAGCGGGCAGGATTTGAACCCGGGAATATCGATAAGTCCGAACGACAGTTCAGCGCGGAAAATGCACCACCAGGCAGCCAGTTGGTACTTGAAGAGAGAGGTTAGATATTAACGTTCAGTTCAGATAATGTCCTGAAAGCTGGAAATTGATGCTTTTATTTAATCTTACCTTAAAACTCTATAGATATTCTTTTGAAAAGTGGGTAGCGTGGTCGAGAGGCTAAGAACTTAGTTTGGCTTCGAAACCTATGAAGGGGGCTCGAGGTTCGACACCCGACTCGGGCAGAGTTGTGCCTAAAGTTTAAAGGAAGCACGGAAAAAAACATCTTCTAAATACCCCCCCCCCCCCCCAAAAAAAAAAACAAAAAAAAAACTGGTCCACAGCTGAGAGTAGCGCTATATAAAAGCCATGATATATTTATAGGGAGATAAGTACATCCTACGCATATCTATGGATTAATCTAGTCGTGCATCTCAATTAGAGACTTAAACTCTACTAAGTCATTGATTTTCTTGACTGATTCAGATATCTGGTGCCATGCTTGAATGGCACTAGGGAACAAGGAGAAGTTATAATAATTTTTCTTAACAAATGGATTACGTAATGTCTATATTTGTATGTCTTTCTTAGTTTCTAGATAGGCCATGTAGAAATAAGACCATATCAGTAAATGAACCTCCACTTACATCTAGACTCTAGATGGTATAGACCTGTTATGAGGGTTGAAAATTTTTCCTTAGAGTGGTTTTAGCCAGGCACTAATCGCATGCAAACGGCAACAGACAACTGCGTAACTGACTCCTTTTAACAGGAAGGCTTAATGAAATATTTCTGCCCAAGATACTATTATCTTCTCGCTCCCCCCCCCCCACCCCCAAACGACGCACAGACACACACACACATCCTAACCACACCAATGCGAACACTAGTGTTTTATCTTATGGCTTCTGTGTACTTGTGTCTGAGCTCATGAAAAAAACTAAAACACATTCGCCAGTGGCGTACCTAGGGTGGGGTAGAGGGGGGGAATCTGAAAATTTCCCGGGACCCCACTTGAGGAGGCCCCCCCAAAAATGATTTTTATATTCATTAAATATTTAATATTACGCAAGATGCAGGGGCCTCCAAAGAGGTCAAGCCCCTCGGGCCCCTAAATGATGTCAAACTCCTAGCTACTCCACTGACATTCTCAGCATGGGGGCCTTAATTTTTTTTTCGCTTCTCAAAATACCATTCAACCAGCGAAGACATATCGCTAACAAAGCTTTTCAAGCCAGCATATTAGATTTCCGTAAGTCTAAAGAAAATTGAATTTGGTTTAAGTTTTGGTGCTGTATGTCTTCCATTGTGGCTCTGTTGCCTCATGCCTCTGTTGCCCCATGCTTCGTCCTGTGCTTTGGTCTGATCTGCCAGCCCACGCAGGCGACGTTTCGCGGCTGACACAAAGATGGAACGCTCGTATTCAGTCAAGCGTAGCGTATTCTTTCGACACTCCAGTTTGTAGCTTTTGTGTTGTTTTTATTGTAAACAGACACCAAAGGAAATCCCCTGAATTTCTCGCGACACCTTAAAACAGCACAATACAAGCAATGAAGAAAGGATCTTAATGGGGTCTCTGGTGTGTCCGGTGCGCAGACTAAGGAAGTATTGATAAGTTATGCATACGTAATCATCTTCTTTTTTGAAGTAACGTCTGTATTATATAAGATAAGATATGCATTTTTAACAAGCCTCTAATACATTTTGGACACTTGTTAGCACTGCAGAATCAAATGTGTAGAATTTACTTATGCTCATTGTTTTGTTGTTGTTTTTTTTTCATATGACGTCCTTGACATTGTTTCTTTGTGGCTAGGTATCTAAAAAAAATTATCACACTCTTCTGCATTTTCTCACTTTTTTTCCGAATTTCCCATTCTATCGACCCCCCGCCCACTCCCTTTCATTTCTCTGTATTGCTTTCTCTCTCTTATAGAAAGGGGGGATAACCGGACCATATAAAAGCGAAAAGTAAACAAAGAGATTACTGTGAAAAAAAAAGAACAAATATTTGAGAAGCCATCAAGGACCAGTTGAACCGTAACAGAAAAATATTATTTTTTTTTACATAACTCGAAATGAAAGTTCAAAGATGAAAGATCGTTAATGTGCTTTGTTATAGGGCGTAAATGTTAACAAAGTAGTTGAGTCCAGGTAGTAATAAAATGGATAGATTCTAGGAATGTTGTACAGGTTGCTTTGACATTATACCTGGATATGCCAGTGTAAACGTCGGGTGATGGTTAAAACCGAAAGCTAATTAGACACATACACATAGAGAGAGAGAGAGAGAGAGAGAGAGAAAGAGAGAGAGAGAGAGAGAAAGAGAGAGAGAGAAATTTAAAGCAAATTTAATTTTTTTTTTCATTTCCCAATATTACCTCGGATTATTTTTTTTTAGTCAAATGGTGGAATATGGTCAATAGTTGGAATGTGGTCAAAAGGTAGAATGTGTTCAAATGATGGAAGGCGGTCAAAATAGAAATGTGGTCAAAGGGTAGAATGTGGTCAAAAGGTTGAATGTGGTCAAAAGGTAGAATTAGATAAAAGGCGGAATGTGGTCAAAAGGTAGAATGTGGTCAAAAGGTGGAATGTGGTCAAAAAGTGGAATCTGGTCAAAAGTAGAATGTGGTCAAAAGACGGAGGGTGGTCAGAAGTTTTAAGGTGGTCAAAAGATTTAAGGTGGTCAAAAGATTTAAGGTGGTCAAAAGACTTAAGGTGGTCAAAAGATTTAAGGTGGTCAAAAGATTTAAGGTGGTCAAAGGGTTTTTATTGCTTCATGAACTCATGTAGCTGTGTCTTTTTTTTACTAGTTTTCGATGAATCGTGGAGTGAGTTCCAATGACTTCTGGTGACTTATTCAGTACCAGACTTTATGATCCAGACCAGCCCAACAGTATAGTTGGAGTACCACATTTTTAAGAAATTTTTTTTTTTCCAAAATTGAACCAGCTTTCTCTTATTAATCACGTGCTGTTGCAGTCGTTTCAAGAAGTTTGCAAAAGTTAAACTCAGCTTACTTCTAAAATACTTGGTATGCTAGTCGCCAAAGATTGGAGGCCCTGTTCTCAAAATGAAGTTATATTTTTCTTTCGGCTTGATAGATTCGTCACTTAAGACGCACTGGGGTTTTACATTTGCTGCTCAAACTATACTGTACATTGTATTATTTATATTTATTAAATACTATTTTGTTGTAGATACAGTATCACACATTGTTTAACAGTGAAAATATTACCTCCAATAACATGGACTATAAAATGATGGCGTATTATTATTTATTCACGAAATAGCTTTTTAATTAGGTCACAACGATTATAAATGATTCCGCATAGCGAAAAGTAGTGCCATGCATTAATTTACATTAATTTATGCTGTTATAAATATTGTTACGTATCTCACTATCCAGGCTCTCTGCAAACTGCACCATACACCACCAACTTAAAGAACTTGACAACTCAGGGCTCCAAAGTAACGTGACGCTTTAATAGTTGAATAAATAACAGCCAATACTGTACAATTGGCAACACGTACACTGTACAAATATCTCTCCGATAACACCGTTCCGCCGTATCAACTCTTGCACTGGCCTCTCCGTCTCGTTCCGGGCTTGCACTGGGTTCAACAGTTCAGGACTGACTTCACACACTAGGCTCGTTGTGTCGGACTCGATCGCAGACCAAGATCAAGACGCCAGTCGTCTCAACTGTACTTGATAGTACTCCGCACTGAACCGTCGTAATGCTCCGTACAGAACCACTCCGTTGAACTGTGCTGTAGTCGACCGTGTTCTGAACCCCTGTCGTGCACCTTCTCTCGTGAACCGTCTTGACTGCGACACCTCCGCTCTTTATATAGGGTCCCTGCTGGCCTTCTAGAACCGGACGGAACATCGCTCGACGTTTCTAGCTTCGACACATGACTGCATCCCTCCTGACGCCCCTGAGCTCTGTTCACGACGGCGATCCTTCCCGAACCGTCCTTTTGACACTCGACTTGGCTGACCGTCGTAACTCGTCACGGTTGACCGCTCGTCTAGCGCTAGCCTGGGGCGATTTGCGTCGGCTGACTACACTCACACCACTACCCCCATCTGTGCCACCACCAGGTTTATAACTACATTTATACTGCGACTATATATTTAAAGGAAATAATTCGGATTAATCTCTGAATAACAATCAAACGAAAAAAAAAATTCACATGGAAAAGACAATATACAAAAATCCATATTTTTGATGGTCTTATGCCACCCCTTGATAATTGTCATTCGACCCCCAAGGGGGTCGCGACTCACAGTTTGGGAACCCATGCTCTGGACCCAACCCAGCGCTATCTGACACCGTCCTGAGTAAGGTTTTGGCTAGGATTTAGGCTAATAATCTTTTTAATTCTCATGAGACATCTGACTTCAATTATTTTCTCTCTTTATTTTTCAGAGACAAAAAACATATGACTCAATGTAGGCCTGTTCAATACCATCCAAAGGCCCTTCGCAAGCCAGGCAGGCATTTGGTATTAATATCTTACCATCCACACACAAAAAAAAATTAGTGCCAGTTTTGTAAAAAGTAAAAATGAAATTATTACAGCTTGATTGTTACCGTAAATAATCTTTCAGAATTATTTTTTATAACTATAAAGTCCTATGCCCGGAGTCAATGAAGATGTTACAAATAAACTTTAATTCTGAGATTAAATTTTAGTTTTTGACAGTTTGTTTAATTTGAATTTATTAAAATAATAAATAAAAAATTAAAGCTGATTTAAGAAAAAAAACATTTTTAAAAAAGTACAATTTCAACAACAAAAAAAAAACAAAAAAAACTGGAAAGGGTAAAAAAAAAGGGTGGCGGGCTAACATGTCTTCTGATAGAAATCGTGGGAAAATAATTCTCTCTTGCAATTACATCACGTGATGCGGATCTTAGTTAATAACCATGTGAGCGTGATGGCTATAAAAGAAAAAAAAAACAATTCAAATCAACGAGAAAACTGACATCTTGCATTCTTAAAAAAAAAAATATTTCGGAAATTTCTAAAGCCTATTGAATATAAGCATTGACAAGAGTTGGAGCGTAAATACATGGTGGGGGGGGGGGGACACCATGGTGCACTCAGATGTCTTCCAATGTATTTATTCAATGTATAATAACACTTGTGAACATTGTGTACGACCCCGTAGGCATTTAGGTGTACGCAAACACACACACACACACACAAAATATCGGGCAGTATTTATTACACGTTCAATTATAAAGCGAAAAGAAAACTGTCCAAATGTCGACATGACCTAGCTTCAGTTTTTCATTTTTGAAAATATCACACGCAGAGGTGGAACTCCCTATCGATAAACAACATTGTATTCGGACACACACACAAAAATCTAAGGGAGAGGTTAGGAATAGCTAACCAGGAAGTTGTCAATTACTTAGAAATGTCAATTCATTTCTTTTCTTTTTTTTTTTGTTGCTTAGCCTTACGCAGAACGTGGAACAAAATCGAAAGAGAAACGAAGAGAAAGGCACAAGCAGCTCGAGACCTAGACAGATTTACTTAGACTATCACAGAGAAAGGCACGTTCCAATCGACAGTAGTCCTAGACAGAGTCATTGAAAATAGACAGAGAAATAGTCAAAGTAAAATTACAGAGAGAGAGAGAGAGAGAGAGAGAGGGGGAGAGAGAAAGATAGAGGCAGGGGGAGAGAGACAAATAGAGAGAGATAGAGAGACATGGGACCAACACTTATACATATTTTTCATACTTATAAATTTAAAATTCTATTTATACCAGATCAACTTAAAATATAAGCCAAATAACATGGATAACAAGGAAGTGATGGGTTTATCTTATGTAGTCTTTCATTTGGGCTAAATAAGTGTATCTGCAAGTGACTTTCATTAGGGCTAAATAAGTGTATCTGCAAGTGACTTTCATTAGGGCTAAATAAGTGTATCTGCAAGTGACTTTCATTAGGGCTAAATAAGTGTATCTGCAAGTGACTTTAACTTAAAGTTATCAACATTCCGGGCCTCCTTCCATCATTACCATACAGTGGCGAATTGGGTATCGAAATCGGCCCTGGCATTACATTACAACCTGGCCCACAAATCGTGTGCAAAATGAGATGTATCCATTAGTACCTGTTCTCGTGAAATGCCTAGTTCAACAATGCACCAAAAACGTGAACGCGGGCATGTTGTGCTTGACTATTTCTTCATGCTGTTAGGTTACGTGTCATCTCATTGTGCACAATGTTGCTTTTTCAGAGGTCCGTGGTTACAGTCCTCGTTGAACCTTTTGTTTTGACATATTTTTCACTTTCACCTTTCGATAACTATTGTACCATTCACCTTCACCACTTTCACCTATCTCTTAGTCTGTTGAACCGTTGGGGCACCACACTTTGTCTGTTGACCTTTTTTTGGTTTTCTCCTTTTCTCTCTTTCCTTTCACCATAGATAAAATCTCTTTCAGTGACAGTCAAGTCCATTCGTTGGTGTTATCTTCCCATTGCTTTCTCTTGTCTGCTTGCCTTTTTTTTTCTGGAAGGAAGGTTTTGCCAGCCCTTAGGACCTTGTTATAGGGCCTATCGTTTGCGTTTTTTGACACTGGTCAGCAGGTCGTTGTGGGGCCCGGGTGGAAACGATCGTAGGAGGAAACGGTTAGGCCAAAGAGAAAAACAAGACTCCGGTGGGGGTGCCTAAGGGGGTGCGAGAGCATCCTCATTGCACTGTGCGGAGTTGTAAAAAAAGCTCCCACAACCTTGTCACAATCCAGACGCTGTTCCTCAAGGGGCCGTTACATAAAAAATGGCGTGTCCCGCACGGTTAGCCTGGCATAGAAAATGGCGGATGTCTTAGTAGATCTATACGCGGCCTCTTGCCGCGAGTCTGACCCACCCGCCAGACAAAACAGTGTATACTGTTCTCATTTAGGCCGGTGAGAGGGAGCTCTTGTTCACTTTGCCGAAGGCTCAACTCTACCTGACAGTTTAAGAAGAAGAAGAAGAAGTGGGGCCCCCATGGCATTGAGATGCTGTTTCAAATCTTCTTATCGTATAAATAAGAAAAGCTGCTTATTAATTGTTGTTTTAAATTATACTTAATTTATATGCCTACAGAATAGATTTTTTCTTATTTTTTAAACAAACATCAAAATTTAGTTTAATAATAAGTAGCTAATATGATAGAAACTGCTTAATGTATTCATATATATATATATATATATATATATATATATATATATATATATATATATGAACATTACAAGAAATACCAGGCCGTTTTCATCAATGTGTTAAAAATATTACAGTATGCCTTCTGCCTTCTAAATGGTCTTCCGCGTTTTTTTTTACAATTCAATAGTGAGTGGTTATAAAAATGGTCTATTTTTTATGAAAAACTGTTTGCATAGTTAATTTAAGAAAAAATGTTTCGCTTTCAGAAAAGAAAAAAAGTAACCGTTTCATCGGATTTTCAATATCTTTTATATTCTCAGAGATCAAAACAGGATGGACGGACAAACGGACAGACAGAGTCCCACAAAACTAATATCGGCTATTCCCTTTCGGGGGCGTTAAAAAATACATTTCTTATTTCATAGGCAAAGTCAAAAGCATCAAGTACTGATTCTTTATTCTTTACATCTAAGCAAGAAATGGATAGTCGGTACCAGAAGAAAAGAAACATAGTGGTAAAGGAAAGAAAGAAAAGTAAAATCTTGAAAGATATAAAGAAAAAAGCAAAATAAAAAAATTTTTACAGAAAAAAAAAAAAGAAAAGAGACGGACCCCAAAATTACTGAATAGCTCTCTCGATACTGCAAGATATAACTTCTTTTTCTATATTAAACAAAGTGAATTAATTATCACAAATGTATAAAAGATTTTTTTTTTATTAATTCGTGTATTTCATTCACTATGAATGATTGCGCAAAATTGACAGACAGACGAATTGACAGACGGAGTGAGCTAATGAAAGCTTTGTGAAAAGGAACGAAAGAAACTTTTCAAACGCTAAAACAATATTCTCTTACCAACTTCTGACTCCAAAAGTTTATAATTCGGAAAACAAATCCTTTACATCTGGAAGTACACCCACTTTATATGTACATATCCAAAGACTAACAACTTAGATATATACATACAAACTTCTAACGCATTTGAAATATACCAGACCCCTTCCCCCTTCATTTCACACGTGCCCTCCGGGGTACTATTAAACTAGTTAATCTTGAGCTAGAATCTACAGTTTCCTCTATTTACTATTCAATCCTGCAATGATCTATGCCTCTGATTAAACAAACTGTTTCACGTTCAGTCACCATCTGATAACGACGCGCACACATTTCCACCAACAGGATTACAAGTGCATTTGTATTTGCTAGAGAAATAGGCAAATATATTTTCTTTCTAAATACATTTTGTAGT
The DNA here is from genome assembly GCA_030265305.1 of Biomphalaria pfeifferi. NCBI lineage: Eukaryota > Metazoa > Mollusca > Gastropoda > Planorbidae > Biomphalaria > Biomphalaria pfeifferi. The sequence goes on from JASAOG010000253.1 coordinate 255,477, forward strand.
TAATTGTAGAGTTTTCTCCCTTTTTCTATCCTCTTTCTTTAACTTTTCGATGGTGTAATGTCTCAAGGGGCCAACTCAATGACTATGTACATATTGACATTGGTACAGATATGGTTAGGTACCTATCATAATCACTGGCGGGGTATAGGTCAGGTCTAGCCCGGGCTAACAAGAAGTACACAGTAGCCAGATGGTAACGTATAGGCCAAAGTGTATCTCAGTCTGTCACCGAGGGGCTCGAGTCGCCTAGGCAACCAGACTGCACTTATCTCAATTAACCTGAACTATTTTTTTTTTTAAAAAGCAATATAATAAATTTAATTGAGAATAAAGAAAGAAAACGATATTTTATTTACATGAGCAAAAAATAATTCAATAATAAAATGCATGTACACTAAACACTGTACCCAGACAACAGACCAAACTCCGCAATTACTGTCAGACTACCAACAGTAACAAACAAAACGCACTAACCAAACAAATTACACCAACTTACTACACTAACCCTACATTAACACCCCACCATGAATAAGTACAGATTTACACCTCTAAACCAAACAGTGACTAACACGCTTTACTATAGCAGCAATTATAAGAACTAAGGCAGAAGTGACTCAACACTGCAGCAAGTTCAAAAGACCACAAGTCACAGCCATCACCTGTCACACGGACAGAAAACTGATCTCTGGTCAAACAGTACAGAAAGCAGCATGGGCTCAACTATTTATAAGAACTCCGCCCTGACCCATATAGTAGGCTAAAAAGCGGAAGTACAAGTACTAAATTGGACACTAGCCTATGAAAAATTAAATATATATATCAATTCATTCTATTTTTACATTCACGCATTCTCTTTACTTACAAAATTATTATTTCGTTTAATAGTTTCCAAAACACTCTCAGTGACTCTATCGACAGTGATACGCAAATTAAGACCCGCGGGCCTGGGGTAACATGGCTAGTTATATGTATATTTGGGAGAGCCAGCTCACACATAGATGTTTTATCTTCAAACAGAAGACCATTCGTGATTAATTGTTTGCCTGAATCAGCCAGTAAAACTGATGACTTTGCAGAGTAATTTACACGACTATTTAACCATGATACGCGTAGGACGCATTTATCTGTTTATTTGAAGGATTGGTAGAAATTTATAAGATAAGATAAAAACATAAGTTTAATGCTAACAATTTTATTTAATAACAAGGTTACAACGATAGGTTGTGTGGTAACACAAACTCAAAATCGGCCGCCGAAGTGGTGCACTCAGGTAAAAAGGAAGTTTTTAATATTTTCTGAAAGAATATCAGAATGAAACTCTATCAAATGCAAATGACAGGATGGAGAAAGAGACCGATCTTATGTGGTGCCCCAACGGTTCTGCAGACCAAGGGATAGGTCAAAGTAAAGGGATGGTTACATAAAAACCTGGCATAACTGATGTCATATAATGTATCTAATTAAAATCCTTTACTTCAGTGTTTTATTTCTCTTTAAAAAAAAGTAAATATATATATTTTTTTGTAACTGTAGTAATTAGTATGACAGAACTTAACTTAACTTAGCAATACATTTATAAAAAAAAAATATTTGACAAACAATCTAAAACGGTTTGCATAAATGTGCTAAAAATATGATAAATAGTCATATCCCTTACTAAATAGCCTCCCATGTGTGTTACTATTAACTTAATAGTGAATAGTTGTAAAAATGGTGCATTTTTATGAAAAAACTGCTTTCGCTTTCAGAAAAGAAAAAAAAAGGTAGCCGTTGCATCGGAACTTTGAAAGATCTAAATTATGATGTTGGATTTTTAATATCTTTTCTAGCTTTCGAAATCTAAACGGGACGGACGGACGGACAGACCACACAAAACTAGTAGCGTCTATTTCCCCTTTCGGGGGCCGCAAAAAAATAAATAAATTACTATAGCATGTATGTTTTCTTCAGGAGAAACCAGGTGTCACTTCTCTAGTCTGTAACACTGAATCTAAATATTGAATCTCATTGGAGTTGAAACAGAACCGGGTCAATAGTACAACTATGTAACAACAAGAAAAAACAACGAATGATACATAATGGAAATGGGTTTTAACTAATGTACACATGTAACGTTCCTAGCCACACACACACACACACACACACACATACACATACACAAACACCTAGATACACACATGCCTTTGAAATTTCAATCATTTAAGAGCACTTGACTTGTTGAGGAAGTGTAGGGAAAGATCAATAGATTAACAGATCAATATAATAGGTTCATTCTGCATATAAGCAATGAAAAATGTCAATATTCTTTAATTATTAATACAGTTCAGAGGCTTCGCCCCCCCCCCCCGCCATCCCAAACCAGGGATCGCAAGATTAACCAAATTGCAGCACATTTTTTTTTCTCTACTTATGGCATGACGTTTGTACACCAAAGCGCTTTTGCGTTTCACATTGTTCAGCAAGTATTTTTAGTTTAGGAGGTAGCACTGAAAAAGTAACTGGTCAGAATGAGAAAAAAAAATTATTTAAAGCTCTTTTGACTTCTGGTGGAGCGTAGCACCGTAATAATACATCGGACTCTGTTCAGGGCCATTCTGGGTTATTCCCCTCGTTTTGGATCTCTTCCATGTCTGCTCCAGTCTCCCAGCCTTACCTTTCTCCCTTTGCTTTTCATTGCAGAATATGTATTGTTCTATTTAAAAATGTAAAGTTGGGAGAGGTGGCTGAACGGTTAAACGCTTGGCTTCCGAACCTGGGTTCGAATCTCGGTGAAGACTAAAATTTTGAATTTCGCGATTTTTAGAGCGCCCCTGAGTCCACTCAACTCTGATGGGCACCTGATTTTAGTTGGGGAAACAAAAGGCTGTTGGTGATTGTGCTGGCCACGGGACACCCTGGTCGTTATTCCTTGGCTAGAGCCTTATAGATCTCTACTTACTTAACTTTGAAGAATGATCTAGCCATGCCGATTTGGTTAGAGGTTTAGATGTCCAGTTGCTATTTGATTTCTTATTATCCCTGACCATACACTAACAGAAAAGCTCGATCTGTTCACGTCCTGTCTTTAAACACTAGTTCGCTCATTTCAGTATCATCATCATCATCATCACCATCATCACCATCACCATCATCACCATCATCATTATCATCATCATCATCATCATCATCATCATCATTATCCTCATCCTCATCATCATCATCATCATCATCATCGTCATCGTCATCGTCGTCATCATCATCATCATCATCATCATCATCATCATCATCATCATCATCATCATCATCATCATCATCGTCATTGTCATTGTCATCATCATCAACATCATCATCTTCATCATCTTCATCATCATCATCACCATCTCATCTTCATCATCATCATCATCACCATCTCATCATCATCATCATCATCATTACTCCTCATGGAACATAGTGCCTCGACAAAAACACGCCACTCTCCACGGTCTCTTGCTAGCTTTTTGATGGTTTCCTAGCTCTTCCCGGTCTTCTCTGCTTCTTCAAGTAGACTGCGTCGCCATGTTCTTTTTGGTCTTCCTCTGCGTCTTGTTCCCTGGGGGTTCCACTCTAAGACCTGCCTGGCTCTGTTGCTGGTATCGTTTCTAAGAGTGTGACCAATCCACCTCCACTTCCTCTCTCATTTGCTTTATATTAAATTCACAGGCTGATAGAAATAGATACACATATTATTTAACATTAATTTCCACTGAGATTAATCAAATGATGCTTTTTTTCGTCAGTACAAGGTGTTGAGGAACTTACGGAGGATCCAGAGCTTTTAAGGAGTCAATTTTTTTTTTTCAAAATCTTTTGGGTAGAGGCCAAGACGATTAGGAGATTCTCCTCAAAAATGAAACAAATAGATATAGGACACTGTCATATTCACGTTAATATTGACAAAAATGAGATTTACTAGCAACTCGTGGGTCGAGTTAATATAAACGTGAATAATTTCTCTGTATTTCAGTGAACAAAATGTCCAGCGTTATTTATTTTTCCTTTTGCAAAATGTTTGCTTGACATGTTATGGATGTTCCTTCAGAGTTGAAGATAGTTTACTTCCTAGTCCAAACCTCTCGCAGGACGACGGGGGATGGGGGCGGGCAGGGTTTGAACCCGGGACCATTGATAAATCTGAGCGACAGTCCAGCGCGCAAACCTCACGACCAGGCAGTATTATAGTATCCAGATTTAGTTTCACACATTTCACATGAACATAGTTTCAAGAGTGTGAGTGGGACAAGGGTCTATCAGAGACGTGCATATTTAAGCCTTAGTGAATTGGTTAGGGGGGGGGGGGGAGGGAGATTAGTGACCAGGTGAAGAAGCTCCACGTCTGCTGTGTGATTGAAGAGGTCAACCCTCTAAGATATTTCTTCTCTTTGATGGCCTTTTGTTTTTTTGTTAGTTTGTATGTTTTCGCATGCAAATTAGTTGTCACCATCTAGACTTTTCTCTTGAAGAGCGATAAGTTTGATTACATTCAGGTAACTATTTAGCACAATTTAAACAGAGAAGATATACTAACTAACAGCCCCCTGAGGATATTACTGCAGTACATTTTTCACTACAGTTATTATTTCTTTTTTTTATAGGCCTCGAATTTTTCTTTCAGAAATGAAGATTATTACACACTATCCCAAACCTCCCGCAGAGATTGCGACGGGCCGTTTTCCAACACGGAAACATCGAGAAGACAGCCCAGAGTGCTTTCCACATGACCGGGCTGTCACTAGTCTAGATACGATAGGAACATTAAAGATACCATAGATTTAGATCAATCTATCTATCTATCTATCGGTCTGTCTGCTATTCTATTCTTTTCTGTTAATATATAATCTATCTATGCATGTAATAAAATACTCAAAAAGATACCAAGATAAAGGCACATTTCTTATTCTATATGCTAGGGCAGATTCGTGCAGCTGTTTTGTCTTCCCTAGTGCCATGAAAGCATGGAATAGGTTGCCTGAATCAGCCCGAAGAACCAATAACTTGGCAGAGTTTGTCTATGCTTAATATGTTTGACTACATCGACATATAAAATGCGTAGGACGTAATTTCTGTCTTCTTTTGAAGAAATATTTTATAAAATATAATAAGATGTAAAGGTCAGTTTTTATATATATATATATATATATATATATCATTGAAAGATTTTATCAAAAAGTAGTGCCAATGCATGTAATCAGGAGTAGAAAAAAAAAAAGTTTTTATCTTAGATATTAAATTTCTTTGTTACCTTGCGTACGATTAATTCTGCCCTTTAAATAGACGCAGTTGTTTCGAAAGATTGTCTACCCTTATATAACCACCGCGCATAAGAAACCATTTAAACTGTGCTGAGCTAGTCCAGTGCAACTGTAGAACTCAATTACATAACGAAAGAGACAAACAAACTGTCACAGTGTCACTAGCAGTCTTGAAAGCAGGTGTCACCTATCTAACACAGCATGTGACAGTCACACCAACAACGATACTGGATCTAAATAGAGAGAGCTGACACTGGACCGGTATATATTTTACAGCAATATAGTTGTAAAAAAAAAAAATAATGTAAAATATTGCGGGTAAATTCAGTCCCAAAAGGGAAGCTAATCTTGGTCCAGATTTTTATTCTAATTTTCGTTTGATATAGACGCCAGTTACGGGCCTTTTGTTATTTCTCAGTGACGTGAGACGAAAATACCGCCTACAGGTTTGGTTGAGTTGTTTCTGTACGCGATGATTTATATATATATATATATAGTTTTGCGTATAAGAACAACAGAACATGGACTGGCCTGGAAATCTTTTACCCCTATCGATATATAGAAACAATATTTGAAGGGAAATAAAGAGTTGTAGACCCTACTCTCTAAAAAAATTCAATGGGAGAGTGAAGGGGGTGAAGAATTAATATATTTCTGTAAGCTAGACTGCATTCATGCAAATATATTTTTAATCCCTACCCCCCCCCTCCTTTTTTTCCGGGCCAGTTTTCTTTAGGTTACTCCCCTTCCCTGCTGTGAACATACGTCTTGACTTGTCATTCATCTGTGTCACTACCTCTTTCCCGTTACTGAATTATCCCCCCTGTAACTAGCTTGCTTTGTTATATGAGAGTCAGTTTGGGTAGCATTCGGCCCATTGAGACACCCCCGCGTGCTTGGCGCTATACATGGACCCACTTTTTGTTCTGAATGTCAGATTAAAAAAGAATATCTTTTGTTAACAGAAATGTCGAGGTGTAGTTTCTGCGGGCATGTTTCACAAGCGTTTTATGTATTCAACATAATGTCACGAGCGGCTATTGTTTTCCAATGCTGAAGCTACACAAATAACTTGGCGAACTTATTAGCAAGAACTAGAATTACTAGACATGTAGATATACCACATATTTGGTACATTTTAGGGCATGAATCAATGTTTATAAAGCGTTTGTAAATTCACTTCTGCCTGTATGGTACAAATACTGAACACGTTTTTTTCTACCACTTCCCATTCTTGGAACAAGTTGTAACTTTGCACAATTATTCGTAACAAAACACGAATCGATCAAAACAAAATTAACCGATAGGTTAATGAAATAGGGATAATTGTGTTTACTGAGCGCCTAATGGCAGCACGGAAAACCTTCTCCCAGATACCCCCTCCCCCCACAGGTCTACAAATGAGATTGGATCAAAGCGCTTTGAGCATGCCATAAGCACGAAAGTAGCGCTATATAGAACTAGAATTTATAAAATTAACTTTGATATCAAGAAAAAAAAAAGGAAAAATGGTATTAATGATGTGGCTGTAAATGTGGAGTTTTTCTCCTATGAAAAACACTTTTTTTACAAGTGGTGTTGGTGTTGTTAGATTTTATTTTTAGAAATATAAGTTTTGCATCTGATTCTATGGTTGGCACGCCACTGTGGATTCTTTCCTGACATTGTCTTCCGTGGCTACATAAGCAGTGTTGATATGTATGATACCACTTAACGACATAAGAAGGATAAAGTGAAGAAAAAACAACAAGTGACCGCGATAACAAAAAGAGGTGAAACGACAAGTGAACACAGGACATCACGTGAACAATTAGTGAATTGTAACAAGTGAACCAAGCCTTCTCACAGGCTTAAAAAAAAATATGCTTCACTAACCAGAAGTATCTATGGATCTATTTTTTACAAAGCTTATATCAACTTACTCTGGTAAGTGTTTGTACACATTATTTCACCAACATTGATAAAAGTTTTCTAACAAGATTATCTTCTATATATATAATTCTCTTCTTCCCTCAACAGTTTAAACGAGTAGTAAGGAGTAAAGGAAAGATCACTCTGCGGATAGTCCACGAGAAAACAAGTAAGCGGGGGGGGGGGGGGGGGGGGGGGGGGGGGAGAACACGTAAGCACAAAATAGCAGGGCAGGACCGTTGCAATATCACTCTTTTTTTTTTTATTTCTACCTCACGTTAAAAAAAAGGGGTGGGGGAGTAATCTACTCTGTAGTAACTATCGCCGCGACTGAGCTCGCTTAATTAAGAGTTTGGACAGAATGGAAAGATCACTCTTTTATTTTTGCAACTCGGACAGAAGGAGTTATCCTAAGTAATTTAAGAGTGAAAAAAAAAAGACAATTTTCGTCTGTATATTTCAGGAGATTGGGATGAGTTTTCAAAAGATTTTTAATAATTTTCAGATATTTCCAGGACTTTTTCGTATATTTTGCAATTTCATGAAATTTCCAGGATCTCCTGTCAAATCGAAGGAGGCCCCGGGAAATCTGTTTTAAGTTATAAAATGTTTTAATTTAATAATTTATACACCTAAAATTAGCGCGGGTCCTATAAACGTGCAGGGCCCACTGCGGTCGCATAGGTTGCAGTGGCCTAAGGTTGGCCCTGCAAAATAGCGGCGTATGCTACGCCGCCGGTCGACTAGTAGTAAGGTGCAACAGATACTCCCTTACCCCCCCCCCCCCCCCCAGCTTTTTTTTTTATTCGCCCATATAATGTAGTCGTGTGGTATGTGATATGGACTATCGTTCGGGGTGACTTACATTGCCCGGGTTTGAACCCAGCCCACCGCCTTCCCCCGTCGTTCTGAGGGAGATTTGGGGCTAATATATAATACTCATCAAATATGAAGAAACATTTGCAGCATGTAAAACGATGTCCACCCGATTAATGTTTAATAACATTAGTTTCAAAGCAATGTTAAGTAAATCAATAGCAACAAAGCACATGAACTGAAACACTATGTCGACTTATTGAAGTGCGGAGGGAGAATGAGATGCTGTGATACTTCTCCAGGCCAGCTCTGATATGTGGTCTTCAGATAGCCGTGTACTTCTTGAACACATGGCTTCTAGTTGTTCCATCAAAAGGTACAGAATGCGAATCTATATTCGGTCTGTAGGTTTGGAACTCGCTCCCCATAGTGCAACATCCTTAATTTAAGATGACTATTGAAACCTACCCGTTTAAAATTTAAATAAGTTTCCCTTTGACTATATTTTTTTTTTTGTCTTAGTTGTCACTCATCAGACATCTATTAGCTAGCACACCATAGGCTTTGTTAGAGGCAACATTCAGTTGGTACATAGCAATAACACTCCACTCTGTCATTTTGTGACTTGGTTCCAGAAACCTGTGTTCTTGCTTGACTCTCAAGTAATCACCACACACGTAAAAACATCTTCACCCTATACATTGTTCAATGTCTAAAAACTGAGATATCACATCAGCCATGTACCAATGTTTACCTGGGATATAACATCAGCCATGTACCAATGTTTAACTGGGATATAACAACTCAGCAATTTAACAATTTTTAACTGGGATATAACATCAGCAATGTACCAATGTTTAACTGGGATATAGCTCAGCAATGTACCAATGTTTAACTGGGATATAACAACTCAGCAATTTAACAATGTTTAACTGGGATATTACATCAGCAATGTACCAATGTTTAACTGGGATATAACATCTCAGCAATTTAACAATGTTAACCTGGGATATAACATCTCAGCAATGTACCAATGTTTAACTGGGATATAACATCAGCCATGTACCAATGTTTACCTGGGATATATCATCTCAGCAATGTACCAATGTTTAACTGGGATATAACATCAGCAATGTACCTATGTTTACCTGGGATATAACATCTCAGCAATGTACCAATGTTTAACTGGGTTATAGCATCAGCAATGTATCAATGTTTAACTGGAATATAACATCAGCAATGTGCCATTGGTTAAAGGCTTGTTCTTTGAACATAAATTACTTTTAGGGGAAGCATTGTTTAAACATAAAGTTATTATGCAAAGTTCTCTAACTAAAGTTGTCTCAACAAAATATAATTTTAAAAAGAATATGAATTCCACACAACATGACTTCATTATCTCAAAACATATATTTCAAGTAAATTAAAATACATTTCATTGAATCAAATCCCAAATTTTAAAAAAGGTAATGAAATGAATAATAAATTCTAGAATACACAACATTGTATCATTCCAAATAGTGTAATACTGGAGAATCATTCCAATGAGTTTACCCTTGATTTGTGTAAGTTTATCAATGTGTAGGAACAAAACATCAAAATGGAGCAGAACTTTCTTGCTAAAAGAAAAAAAAAAAATCAGTGAATTTGAAAACAAAAATTTGGATAAACAAAAAAAAATGAAAATAGACTTTTTTTTTCCCTTCATCATTGAGTGTATTCAACTAAATCAAAAGACAAATCTCAACTCAAAATCTAGAGGCAAGAAAAAAACAAACAACGTAGAATGGAGGAGGGAATGTGAAGAACACTTGTAAAAAAAAAAAACCCACACAAATGGGCTGAGTAATAATCTTGTCCTTAGCTACACTGAATATATTACACAAACTGCCCATAAGCAAGGAGAGCATATAAAATACTTGGCAGTTAATTGGATTAGGGTGGAGATATTATATTGTGGGTGTGGTCTATGTCTGAACCAAAGCCCGAGTGGTACTTGACATTTTTGGGTTTTTTTTGGCGCATCGGCACAATTTAGGCCACGTCGTGCCCAGAGTGGTCAACATCAATAAGGAACCTTCGGACAGAACTGGGGGGGTGAGGCGCTCCTGTCCACTGAGAGTGGATTTAAGGATCTCATGGGGAGGGTCAGCAAGTTCAGTTCAACTCTTAATGGACTTCAACTGAGGGTGTGTGATTGATTATCCAGCAATACCCAAAAATATTTCAAACAGAAAAGAAAAATGTGCTCAAAGATATTGAGGGGATTTAAACAAAAGAATGTCACGTCATAATGTCTATTTTTTGCAAAGTCTTCAAGTCACACACCACAAAGTACTAGGAAACAAGGTCTAACAAAAACCAAAGAAGGTTCGTTCTAGCGCTAGGACTACAGCAAAAATACAAATGATGCCTAATACGCAGGGGAAAAAAAAAGGAGGCGCAGTGGCTGAGCGGTAAAGCGCTTGGCTTCCATACCAGGGGTCCCAGGTTCGAATCCTGGTGAAGACTGGGATTTTTATTTCGGGATCCCTGGGCGCCTCTGTGTCCACCCAGCTCTAATGGGAACCTGTCAATTGTTAGGGAAAGGTAAAGGCGGTTGGTCATTGTGCTGACCACATGACACCCTCGTAGGCCAAAGAAACAGGTGATCTTTACATCATGCCCTATAGACCACAAGATCTCAAAGGGGAACTTTACTTTTTTAAACAGGGAAAAAACAATATAACTGATACCTGATTGTTCACTTCAATAGGACAACCTTGACCTATAAGAAAAAGGAGACAAATTACAACACAATTGAGTACTATGTGCAGTTCTTTCCATTGACAGGGGAAGTAATCCAATTGTAAAAAAAAAAATCTGTTTCAGATGTTCCTTCAAAGTTGAAGATAATCTACTGCCCAGTCCAAGCCTCCCACAGGACGACAGGGGATGGCACCTGGATCATAGAGACAACTGAAGGACAGTCCAGCAAGAATACTGCACGAATAGGCAGCTATCCTGACCAGGACAGCTATCCCGCAGTGTGCAAATCACAAAAACAAACAAACTATTATATACATAAGTGCAGAGTGAATGTACAAAGATTTAAATAAAAAATGAAGAACTTAAATCAATTGAGCATAAGTTAAAATAATTAAAATTTAGACAAAAATAATTGCTGTGAGAAACTAAGTGTCACAGTACAATGACCGAAAAAAAGTTTTCTAGAACACACCTCAGGCAATCAATATATCTTGGTAGAATGTTTAGTAAAAATGTGCCAATAAAAAAGTGAGACAACTTCATTCATGTAATAATCATCATCTATTAAAATAAGAGAATGCAACAAGACACACACACAGATGGATCAATATTAGTTGAAGCACACAAAAACCATGCCAAATGCACATTTCAAAATGTTGATGAAAAAAAAAAGGACACAATAAATAGTGATACAACAGAGTCACTTACTACTAGTAACAAGTGGAACAACATAATCATTAACTTGATATCAGCCTTGAATAACTATAAAGTAATATAACTAGAAAGTAATGTAACTAGAAAGTAATATAACTAGAAAGTAATATAACTAGAAAGTAATATAACTAGAAAGTAATATAACTAGAAAGTAATATAACTAGAAAGTAATATAACTAGAAAGTAATATAACTAGAAAGTAATATAACTAGAAAGTAATATAACTAGAAAGTAATATAACTAGAAAGTAATATAACTAGAAAGTAATATAACTAGAAAGTAATATTCAGATTAAAAAATAAAATACTTGAACACATTTACAATCAATATATGAGGAAAAACAAACAAACAAAAAACTTTCCCAAAAGAAAGTTGAAAGAGAATCGTTGTAAGCAGTTGTACAGTACAGAGAATGACCTACAGTTGAAACGGGATCATTTTGAGCCTAATGTATACAGGGGTTTACATTTAGCCACAGGAAAATGAAAAATAACTGCAGGCCAAAGTATTTCACATGCATGAGACAGAAGATTATTATGAATTATCTGAATAAGTTATTGGGAATAGATAAATCAATTCAAAACATTGTAAAATGATATAAGATCTAATCAGAACACTACTTGAAGGCAATAATATGTACAAAGTCATCCATTACATTCAATTTCCAGTATATATTAAAATAGTTTCAAGCTAAAGGACCACTCTCAGCATCAGCTATTGATGACCAATGTGACAAATTTGTTCATGTTGTAATTTTTTTTTCTTAAATAGAATGGATTAAGACTAAATATATATTGAAGTATTGATCACGAAAAATCCCATTCCTTAATCTACTGCCAACATAGTACTACTAAGAAGCTTGTTGATTAATCTTTCAAACAGATTTTTCTACCTGTCCAATTTGTTATCTAATTTGTTCTCAGGCACCAGCACAGGTTATTGCTGGATTAAGCACTGGGTGAATAAGTTACACATCATTAAGTGAGTTGATGGGATTGATGGATAAATAAGGATCTGAAATTCTTATCATGATGGAGGCAAGGAATTGTCAATGCACCATTCAACTTGAATTATGTGTCCCAAATCCAGGGAGATATCACAGCAACTTCTCCTCCCGAGTACCACCTAACCCCCCACCCCCTCAACCTCAAATGTCAACTAATAAATTGAAAAAGAAACTGATCTTGGAGACACACTACACATAAATAAAACAAAACCTGTATATCAAATCCTACTCATGAGCTTAGTATTAAGATTGTCTAACAAAATATTTGATGTAATAGAATGCAGAAATAGACCACCTTATATTATCATTACATTTCAGTATTTTTCCTCAACTTTCACCATAAAGATCTCTATAAAAACTATGAAACAAAATGACAGTTTATGTCACATGACATTCATTAAAATAAAAATAATAAGAGACAAAAAAGTAATTCTCCAACACAGTCAATCTACCAATGCCTTGTGTGTGGCCGGCTTTTCAAGGCAATGACTGACTTCACAGTCATCTTCCAGTTCATAGGAAATGAGACTGTGATCTTCTACCAAGAAGAAGGAGATATATACATGACCTTTCAAAAAAGCTTTTGATTACATTTGAACACCTTGTGAGCCAAAATACATTTTAAAGAGACAATGTGATGAACACAGAAAACTAATATGTTAAAGTATTATAGTGGAAAACAAAAATGTCATCAGTGATTTTTCAACCTCTCCCAGTGATTTAGAAAATGTCTCACTATAATCTACCATGTTTTCAAGTAATTATGTCACAAAAGTCACCAATTAATACAAATTAAACACCATAATGAGGTTTTTATTATTCCATGGATAAACTTGTTTGTTTGTTTGTAAAATGTTTTACATGTTTCGGATGTTTCTTCAGCGTTGAAGATAATTACTTCCTAGTCCAAACCTCCCGCAGGACGACGAGGGATGGGAGCGGGCAGGGTTTGAACCCGGGACCATCGATAAATCTGAACGACAGTCCAGTGTGCAAACCGCACGACCAGGCAGACAACTTTTGACTGAACTTGCTCAAAGCTGAATGTTAAGTTTAGTTTGACATGCTTCAAATGCTTCTTCAGAATTGAACATTACATCCGAGCCCAAACCTCCCAAAGGATGGCAGGGGATAACAGAGGGCAGGGTTCAAACCCAGGACCTTCAAAACAACAGTGAAGAGCACATACAACATGACCAGGCATGCATCTGTCCTGTTAGTATTAACTTCAATTCTACTTTTAGACTATAACCTAGATAACTATCACTGAAATTCCTTACCCACAAACGCAATGGAACAGTGTTTGCTATGCTTGCTATGAAATAAAGAAAATACATAAGACCCCAAAAATTGTCGTCAGTAAAAAGAATGGCAATACTTTCAAGAAAACAAAATAAATTCAGTTTCTTGCTGTTGGCCAAAGTCTTATGTAAAAAGACTAGAAGATTTCTTTTTTCAATTGTGATAGAACTTAAACTTTAACCCTAAGACAAGATGGCAGAATGGTACCAAGCATGGAGGATAAAGTTCCAGATTTGATGTTTTGCAAATAAAAAAGATGTGAACTTTAGATCCTGCATGCAACGAGTTGGAGGTTTGGTTCATAGCACACAAGCAACATTTAGGATATAAAATCATCATCAGCACTTAGAGTGGTAGAATAAAGTTGTGTTAGAAGGTAAAACTAAATTGAAAGATTGTCAATTTATTTCCTCAATTAATGTGCTTCAGAAGGTAGATAACCCATGGCTCCAGGCTCTTTAAAAACTACAAGCATGGTTATTTCTCTATCTACCAATAGTCAAACTCTAGCATCTTCTAGAACATGTCCTCAAGCATCTTGGAGCTCTATCCAGATCAAATAGCCACACTGCTCGGCTAGATATCAAACATAAACAAGTCAAACTTAATGGACCACATCGCTTTTAAACAAAGCAAATCATTTCGTTTAGAGACCAAGCAAAACAAGAAAAACCTTTTAAATATTTAAAAATATATTTTTAAAAAATCACAATAACTCCATTATTAAACTTTAAATATAACAAAATAATTTTTTTAAAAAGATGTAAATTTTTGGTTAAATTCGGGTACTGAGCCTGTGACACCATTATCTGCTAGAACTAGACATCAAACACATTGGCTGCTAGAACTAGACATCAAACACATTGGCTGCTAGAACTTTTGCATTTTCTGATTTGGTCTGCGAGGAAGATATATTTATGTGGTTATTTTTTAATATTATATGGACATCTAGATCTAACAATAGATCTAAAGCTCTTATGATCTAGTCTAGATATACTTGTAGATTTGGAATCTAGATGTAGTCTATATTATACGTAAAAATAAAAATTAAAGCGACTTTTAATTAACTACTTATATGGTAATATGGCTGACTACGCCATGTTGGCTCTAGACCTAGATAGTCTCCAGCCAAATTTATATTTATTTATTTTTTAATTTGAAAAATGATAACGGTCAAACTAGAGTTTTTCCAGTGTGGCCAACGAGCTAGTAATTCTTTTCTCAACAATATACATTAACTGTTAAATTTCTAGAAAAATCATTAGAGCCGTTTTTGAGATCAGCATCCAGGTTCCATGACGCAGTGACATAATAATAGAGGTATTGTAAAAAATGTGAACAGACTTCTAAGGAAAGAGAATATACATAACATATATACACATCACATGCAGTTTTTTTTATTCAAATAAGAATAAACCAGGAGAAATGAAAGCGCAAAAAATATACAAAAAAAAATATGTGCTTCTGTTTTTTTCATGCCATTTTGTTGCAAGCTAAGGAAAAAAAATAATTTCCAATTATGAAAAAAAAATATTAAAAAAATAGAACATTGAAAGAACAAAAGAAAAAAAAACTGAGCATCACTAAAGTGACAAATAGTAAAAATAAACATATGAAAGGTAAACAAAATTATTCTATTCATTGTTTAGAAAATAAAATTATCGAGTAATTTTGAGTTTTTTTTTTTACAATAAGATTTTTTAATATAACTTGTGACGCCTTCGTATCTGAAAAACTAAATTACTTTTGATGGAATTTCAGTTTTCCAGATAAAAAAGAAATTGCAAATTATCAGGAATTTTATTTGAGTAGATAAAAAGAAATTGCAAGTTATCAGGAATTTTATTTAAGTATATTTGATTTTTCAATAGATATAAATAAATATATATATGATTAAAGAAAAACAACAAAAGAAATGTCTGAAGCCAGGGAAATGTCTTCAAATGACCATTTAAAAAAAAATTTGTACTAATACACCATAGAAGAAGGTAGGGAAGCCCCAAAGTTTACAAAGAAAATTGACCATTGGTTGATTAAAAAGAGTGGAAACAGTGAAACAACTGACATCTGTTCAAAAGAATCTAGAAATGGAAGTTATAAACCAGAGACCAGAAGTTTAGAACTGAATACCCTTGTTCTGAGTGATAAGAATGATGGTATCACACAGTGAAAGTCACTGGAAAAATTTATTTCAAAATTGTTTCAACTTAAAGGACTAGAAAAAAAATTTTTAGCCGAAAAATAATTCAATACAAGGAGACCATAAAGTTTTGTGGTTTACAGTACACAATGTGGATTTAAGTAGTTCAAAGTGGCCAGTGTAACAGTGACAACAGATCTATGTAAAAGTAACTTCACCAAAAAAAAAAAAAAACACAAGGTGAAGAAGCTCAAAACAGTTGACAAGCATTTTCCGAAAACTAATTGATTGGAAGGGGGGATAATTCATGACAAGGGAGAGTAGCTGAGTAGCATAAACAGCCTGGCTGCCTAATAAGGGGGCTCAAGTTCGAATAGCAAGTGGAGCGGAATTGTTCTCTAAGCCCCTAAAGGCAGCATGGAGACCTGCCTTAAGTGGTGTAATACAAGACTGGAACATAGCACACCACGCTATTGCATGATTTAAGTTAATAAAGTAAGTTATCTGGGGACAGGTATGAATGAGAATCAGGTATGAGTTTGTTTTTCATGTGGTGTATTCTAAATTGCACTTCTACATTTCCTGTGGTTTCATGTTGCGAGGCGTGGAAAGGAGCTTACGACCAATGTGATTATGCAATACTACCAGAGTGAAAGCAGACAACAAAGCCCTTTTCTATTTTTTCTTTTAAACTGCAGAAGTTGTGTCCCTTACTATGTTTGTGTTCACACTGAAATACAGTTGTAAAGAAGATGTTTGAAAAATTTTTTACATGTTGTGGATGTTCCTTCAGAGTTGAAGATAATCTACTTTCTAGTCCAAATGACAAAGGGACGATGGGGATGGCAGGATGATATATACAAGACCATCAAGGCCATTGAAGGACAGTCCAGCGCACATACCTAGCTATATAGTTGAAGCTATAAATCAAATCCTACTGATAATATCACAAACCCCACTGTAACAAAAGGAGTGGAAGTGAATTAAGTCAATGCAAAATAAAGTTTGAAAAAAAAAAAAACAGGCAGTGTAAGCGTAAATTATTTATGCACAGAAGAGAATGTATTAACTGACAAGTAGGGTATTTAGTATTGTTGTGCCTATTAACTGACAGGTATTCAGGTACAGTATTTAGCATTTTTGTTGTTTTATTAGTTTCCAGCATTCTTTCAGAAATAAGGATTATTATGTCCTAGCTCCAACTTCCTGCAGTGTATGGATTCTGGGAGGATTATACTTTAAGACAGTGTTTCCCATACTTCTGACCTATGTGTACCCCTTTTATAATTTTTGTAATGCTGAGTTCCCCTCATCCTCCTTCCCCCACCACACTTTGATTTTTTAATCAGAACATGAAAAGTCCAAACCATATACCACACGACCTTACATTTAAATCTAATCTGAGGTTCAAATTTGATGTAAAAAAAAAACTCTTATGTTCAAGTTAATCATTCAAAGAGTTTCAAAATACACTGAGGTAAAATATACAAAATATAGTGCCCTCTATACAATAGTCACAGATGTTTGTGGAAAAGGCTGCAAGCTTATGGCTAGAAATATTTAGTAGGGAATGTAAGCAGAAAAAAATATTGACAGAATATAGGGAATGCTTGGTTACAAAAGTTATTTCAAGACAGAAAACAAAAATAAATAAAATATATATATATGCATTTGGGAAAGGTCACAACCAGGTACATAATTGAATACCTATCAGCGTTTTGAGTTTGAATATGTATATATGGACACATATAGGTAGATAGATAGATATTTATTAACATATCAATTCACAGTTTTATATTGACAGTATCTGATCACAACCATTATACACATACAATCTACATACAGCATCAAACAAGATTCTTTAATTCAAAGGTATGATTCTAAATTGACTTTTATGTTTTGAATGTGATTTAGAAACAAAACGTCTATCGTCCAAATCCTTTTGGCTGAATAGCAGGGGATGGTAGCAGGCTGGGTTTGAACCAGGAACCATCAAAATGACAGTCTGGCACAAATACCACACCACCAGGAATGATATGATTGGTTATATCTATAAATACTAGCTCAGCGACTATCTGTATTTAAGAATGAATTCATTTTGAAATACGAAAACAAACAAAAAAAAAAAACACAAAAAACACACAAAAAAAAAAAACAACAAATAATGAAAGCATGAAATGAATTAAAAACTTATGACAAACAAAATGTACACTCTAAACCAGTGTGAAAAATGGCAGAAGTTAACACTTTGATGTGTCCTTTCTTTCAGTTTAAAGTAGCAAAGCCACTCTGTTCCAATACCATTATCACTTGTCTAGTCACTTTTGTTACATTTTTAGTGTAACTTAGTCTATTCTCAGTCTACTGTAGCCTACTCACAGCTTTTCTTTATCTTGTAAACTGTAGTGAATTAGTTTGACATGTTTTGGATGTACCTTCAGAACTGAAAATTATTACATCCTAGTTTAATCTTCCAATTAAACAGCAGGTGATGGGGACAGACATGGCCCACTGAGATGACAGCCCAGAGCAGTTGCCACATGACCAGGTGGCTCCATCTCATTGTGACAATATTGTTTATAAAGCTATCATCTGAAATGGCAGAAGTGTATTTAAAAATGAAAATGTACCAGCTACAACCAAACACAGCAAAGATATCTGTAAGGAGTTTGAATACTTCAGTTCTAAAAGTAGATGCCGCACTAACATCACGGGACACACAATAAAACACAAGTTTATTTAAAACCAACGCCAAGTTCATCCTTTAAAACATCAGAAACATGACATTATTCCAAGTGAAGAAACTTTTCAATTAATCTATTTCAGCAAGCCAACAATTAGCAGTCAACGTCTGCCAGCACCCATCGCTGGATAGAGTGAATCAATGATTCCACCCATCTGAAAAGAAGTCGTCAGAAAATGTCAAAACAAAATTTACAAATAAAAATAAACTTTAAAAACAAAGAGTTAAGAATCAATCACAGAAAATTTAAAAACACAAAAAATTAATGTAGTAGAAGATTACAAAGTGGCCAACCTTTTCTTATCTGTTTCGTTGTCTGCACTGAAAATAAAAACCCTCATCTTTTTCTCAGGAGGCTGTAGGCTGAAGCTGTATTTACGACGAGCAATGGCCTCGACATCAACCTTGTAACCATGGAGATGGGCTACACCTGACAGAAAAAAACACAAGAATTTTGTACAATGTGTTTAAATACAAAAAAAAAAAATTGGCATTAATTGTAGGAAAATGTTGACAGAGCTTACATTATTTTCCTTTAAAGTACAACTGAGAAAAGAAAAAAAAAGGAAACAATAAAAGGGGAAGTCCTCCCTGACTGACTGATCACTAATTCACCCTCCTTTCTAAAAATATTTTTTTAACCCAGTTTCTGCTTACTGTAAGCTGACACATTTGATACTTTCTTGCAACTGCCAGTAGAGTCAACTTCCCTACTGCAAGATTCTTTGTAAATTTAAAAAAAATGTCTTTGTAAATATTTAGATATACCTTCTTTTCGTTTTTTAGAAGCCACTGTAAGAAAAAAAGGCAATTACTTTCATTGATTCTGTCTGACACATTTATATCTCTAAAATTAAAAGTACAATAAAAATCTTATTGCACCATTACATATATTACTTTAAAAAAAAAGGTCAAATTTTGCAGGCAAATTTAAGTGTGAATTCTATTGAGTTAAGGTGTGTGTGTGTGTGTCTGTGTGTGGGTCTAATTGGTATTATCAGTTCCACTGTAGAATGCCAGAACAGTTTGGAAGTTTGATGTGATATAAAAGCAATCACAATTAAATTATTTATCAAATTTTGTGAAATAAAATAGCTTTATCAATTTTGTTTACAAAACAAAGCAGATGAATATTTTCTACTGTTTATTTAGGCAATTAGATTAAAAATTATATGAAATACAGAAACTGAGTGTTCAAACTAAATTACACGTATTAAACATTTGTCAATTCAAATATGAACAAAATAAAAATCCACACATCTATGCCTTGTTCCGTGTTCCACAAACTAACACAGAAGACTTAGTGGCCAAGGGGAAAGATGATGGACTTCAGAACTGAAGGCTCACTAATATCCCAATAAAGACACATTATTTCAAAATTAAGGATTTTTAAGATATTTCTGATTCAATGCCTCTAATGGGATGGGTATCTGACATTTTCTGAGGAAAGTAAAGTAGATAATTGTGCTGGAACACCGAAAGAAACATGTGAGCCCATGGACCCGAAGATCTGAAAGGGGAATTTTTAACTAACCCATCATTGCTTCATGATAATGGCCAGAGTCCTTTTCATTCCGCTTGTCACTGGCTATACAAGGACAATAGCATAAAACAAACTGGCAGTAGAAAATAATGCAATAAAAAAAGAAATACCCAAAGCACTAAGTGAGTTCACATCTTTATAGTAGTATACACAGGCATCTTTTAGTATACAGTATCTCTTGCGCCAATGCCTTCGGCTGGGACTTAACTTGCCCAAAAAGCCAGTGCACTCTGGTCGCCGGATGTCAAGCGCTGGAAGGCTGACATTGTGGCTGCTGACACTGAGAAAAGACTCTTTCTGAAACACAGCAAGATTTTTTTAAAATTAGGGGCAATACACTAAAAAGAAAAACGGGCGCTAACTAGTTTTAGTAGAAAAATATCCTGTTTAACTCTTTCTCTCCTAATCAATGATATGTTTGTTGATTTGATGTTATTAAATTAATTTCTGATTTTATAAATTCTAATTAGTGTTATATAAAATAGCATGTATTCTCCTATAATTCTACACCTAATTGACGTTTTCTGATTACAAAAAAAAATGTTATTGAAATTTGATAATAACAGGGTAGAATGTACAAATGTGAACAAAGAACAATTCTGTCAGAACGTGGAAAAAAGATTATGGAGATAAAGTTAATTTTGGACAATATATGATAAATAGTCCATTTTTTTAAGCATTCTGTTTATTACACAATTTCTGATTTGGAATTAAATGTTGAAAGACAAAAATAAACAAAAACCTGCTTAGAATTTCAATTGTAAACAAAAATTATAACTTGAGAAGAAAACGTTTAAAGCACTCACCCTTTTCTTTGAACGTGCTGCAGCTTCTGTCAGAGCTCCAACCCACCTGTGAAAAAAAAAATGCATTGACAAATCAAAAATGTGAACTGAACACTCCATATATTCCCCAGAGAGCCCTGCACTTTGAGGACTATAGACCATATAGACCACAAGGTCTGAAAGGCAATCTTAACTTTTTACATTCAGGGTTAGGCAGAAAACCAAATAAAGATAAAAAAAAAAGCTAATGGTAAAGAAAAAAAAAACAAAAAAAACTAATATACAGCCTATGGCCTGTGTTTAAAAATTTTAAAAATGTGTTACTAAGAAGAGAAGTATAAAAGAATGGACTAATGTAAACAAAATTCTCAGCAGATCTTAATGCAATTAACATAAACTGTTGACAGTAGAAATCCCTTTTAGTAGATAACAGTTTCATTTGCTGATTATGAATCTTCACAGCAACAGAAAGGGCGAAAGGTTTTTGCTTATCTTTGGACAAAAATCTATTTTATTTTCACAAATGAAAATGCATGGAGTTAAGTTTGACAAAATCACGATTAAAATTAAAACACCTTGAGCTAATTAATGCATAGATAAGAGAAGGATGGTGTATAGTCTTAGTCAGCATGTAATTAATGTAATTAAGTTTTTAGTGTCTCCTTACTCCGTCATTTGATCTCTGCTGTCAGTCATGAAGTAATACGTCCTCGCTCCATATTTCTCGGCCTTGAAACAGAAATCTCGGCTGGTGTCAGTGTGGCGAGAGATAGTGTAGCCACACAAGGGGAGAGCACCAAGTGGGTCAGTATCCTAAAAACAAAAACGATAACTAGCTTCATCATTAAAGTATTTTATTCCTATTGACCAATTAACTGCCCATGATGGTCAACATAAATAAATCCAGAGGACAACAAATCTGTCTGTATCAAGTGTGGAAAATATATAGATCACACCTGGGGTCCCACAAAATACTTTCACTAAACCTTTTCAGACTGGAAGATAGCTATATAAGCATGCTTGAATTTGGTTTTGACTTCCAATTATAATGAAAAAAAAATGTAGTGAAACAATCTGTATAAAACAATCTTATGAAAATTCAAAAGCCTCATTAGACCTCATTTTTTACATTTATATTTTGCTTACATTAAGCTACAAAGCAGGCTGTTATACCAATCCTTCAAACATAAAATCTAATAATTTAACCAGTTTAAACCACAAGAGACCAAAAGAATGTATGGGCTACAATCGGTGGGGGATTGTATAAGTCAGGGGTGGGCAAATTACGACCAGCAGGCCACATGCGGTCTGCCAGAGTGTTTTATGCGGCCCGCCGACACCTAGAGAAGTCAGGTGTGCCCACAGTATGTACTTATAAAAATGCAAATATATTGAAAATAATATAAATATAAAATATTGAAACTGTCATTATAAAAAGTTTCAAGCAAACGAAGACTATGCTTATTGGCTATACATCAATACACTCAATTCAAAACACAATCTCTGATCAGTATTTACTCAATGCTATGAAGAATTGTGTTGAATGTTGGGTATGCTTGGAACAAGATGGCAAGGGTGACAACTGGTGGAGCTCGATCTTTGAGTAAAATGGTGTTGTTTTTTTTAATACCCCAACCATAAACTTAAAACAGGAAAGTTTGCACAAAGCTGCATAAAATTTCAACTTCAAAAGCCGAATGCTAATGGTAATCAAAATCATTAGAGCTAGGGTATATTAATCACTGGTAGTTTGGATTATGAATAAAATAATCCATTATTTTCTCTATCATAGCATGGGCAAGGTAAACGAGAACAAGATAAAATCTGAAGGAAGACATTGTTCTGTTACTTGAAGGACATTGACTGTGACCTTGTTACCAATATTTGTAATGAAGAGTGGTAGACAGATTTTATGTTTCATAATTGTCATTGCAATGAGTCTTTTGCATATGAAATGTAAATGGATATTAAATCTTTTCAAACAAGGATTTCCCATTTCTACAAGCAAGCAAAAGAAAACAGGCTTTGTCATTTTCCTTTGCTGAAAGGCGAAATTATTTCTAGTGAAATGATTAAAAGTACAACACTTATTAAGATTCTTTAATTTTGCAATTTATAAAAGCAAATTTTAAGACATCAAGAACCGGTTTTCAATATAATTACCTCACCATTTAGCGCAGAAGCTGATTTAGCTCCAGAGGACATAACTCCGAGCAAAGAGAATTTCCAGTCAGTACTTCCACAGGAGACTTATGAGTGCCAGAAGCTGTATGTCAACACTTTAAAAAATGTGCTGCTGTTCACACTATTTGTGTACACATACATCTGTTGTACTTCTTCTTTGTTCTCATTTTACATGTTGGAGGGTTCAGAACAGTATCTAAGATGAACCGTGCAATGTTTTCCAGATCAGGCAGTTCTCCAAATAGTTTTGGTTCTATAGGAGGGCTTTGGGGCCAGAGCCCTGTTTGGGTCTCTGATTTAGTATGCACCATTGAAGGACATGGTCAGCATTCTCTGGTAATGCCCCAAAAGGGCAAGTTTCGCTCGTCCAAAAATTTAACTTCCGGAACATATATTGTCTCATCCAGTGAACAAGCATTATATTTTGGGTGGGGGGAAACTAAACAAGTAGGCTATAATTACTGGCCGATTTTTACTGACTCTAATTTGACAACAGTCACAAGGGTAACAACTAGTAAGCTAGTTCCACACTTCCAGAACATTATGCACGAATATAAAAAGAAAAGTAAAATACTGCACATTAAGTACAACTGTATATTGTAATACACTAAAACAACATGAGCTTCAATAAACACAATGATTTTATTAGTCTCTATTTATGTTCTTTACTCCAGCCACTTGTTCTCTAAACTGACCTCCTTTTACACATAGTCCTGACACACTGCTGTTCACTCAAAAATGTACACTCAAGGTCCACTGGTCATTTCATACACAGGCACACACACTGCACTACAAGCCATGCAAAACACAGACACTTACTATCATATATATTAATGGGGTTATTGTAATATAAAAAGACAACAGCTATTAAAAAAATATTAATTGATTTCAAAAATTGCTAACTTTTCTTGTTATTCCTTAGCGTGGAGTGTGGAAAAAAAGAAACGTGAATATAATACAGTGTAACTATGAATAACAAATTAGATAGAGTATCTTTCTAAGTTGTGTATACATATGCGGCCCGCCATTCCCAAATGTAAAGAAATGAGGCCCTCGATCCAAAAAGGTTGCCCACCCCTGGTATAAGTGATTAAGGAAAAACCTAAGTACAAACTATCTACTTACAACCTAAGTACAAACTATATACTTACAACCTAAGTACAAACTATATACTTACAACCTAAGTACAAACTATCTACTAACAACCTAAGTACAAACTATATACTTACCTGTTCATGTTTGTAGTAGTACAAGCAGTTATCCTGCCGGAGTATGAAGTAGCGCTTCTTCCACATCTTCATGAAGGAAGAGTTGCCCAGCTTTAGCATATACCCCGACATGATGGCTGCCTGTAGGTCACGTACAGGTTGGAAGTCACTGTTAGCCACTCCAAGAGAAATGTTACCTTTACCTGTAGGAAACAAAATGTCTTAACCTTAAACTTTTATTCACTTAGAATAATCTATGTATATTTTGATAACTTCTATGTTTTTTTTTGAGGCCATAGGCATTTCTATCAATGACCTCCTTCAGTCGCAAAGTGTGTATGAATCAACTCATAGAAATGAGATGAAAGCCTGGGCATTTAGACTTTTCAGTATCATGAATAGAGGATTTGAACACGGGACCAAGAAAATAGCAGACTAGAGTATATATTACACAAATACAAATATGTACTTAAAATTATACAGTTCAAGTCTTGCTAGATATGTCAGAATATTTTGTACATAACTATTTTAAAACTAATAACACAAAAAAGTTTTGTTTTTTTGTTTAAATCTGTCCTTCTTTATGAAGCTGGCGGTGGTTTGTCATTCTATTTACATCCTGTAATGCTTCAACATTGCAAAGAGTCTCTCCAGTCAGCTTTGCACAATCAGTTGTTCTAGTACAGTCCAGCTCATACTTTCTACATAAGATGGTGAACAATCTATTCATGTACATCAATTTCATTATTCAAGTCTTTACTGTATAAAGAGAAACACGAGTCAAGTGTAGGAATTCCAGCCTAATCTTAATAAAGACTTAAGCCAAATTACCTTTTACACTTATAATATTTTGAAAAATATATCCTTCAAACCAGAGTTTTGAATAACTTGGTAATTTTTTGTTTTAAGTCAAATTTCTAGAAAAATCATTAGATCTGTTTTCAAAATCAATGTCCGCCCACCCAATTTCCACCCCTGAAGAGTTTGCAAGCTAATAGGAGGAATTATAATAAAATATTTGTTAAATAAATGTAAAGAATTAAAAAACAAAAGGATCAATACACTTTAACAACTAGGATGAATAGAGTATCATAGTAAATAGAAAAACAACACAATAATGTTGACACCTCATGACCACTTGAATGACAATCTGTAACATGCTCATAAAATTTAGATAAGGACCATCATAATTGCATCAATCAAAGAGATATTTAATATTCATATCCCTCATTGGATCCTTTGTTCAGTTCTTTCTTTATTCAACGTTTTTTTTGCCAGTAACCAAGGTCCAATTCATCAGTCATAGATTGTACAAGATCAACTCCTCAATGTTCTAGGAACTTACTGGTCTGTATGAGCTGAATGATCTCTTGGTGATCCATGGTTAGAACATTCTGATCATTGACTGACACAAGGATTTGCCCTTCCACTAGTCCAGCTCTAGCAGCAGGGCTATCTGTGGAGATAAATGGGGTAGGCTCAATAAAATTTGCCATGATAACTATTAATTATAAGTGCTAATTAAATCTCTTATCACGCCTTTGTACTTACACTTAATTATGAATTACTAGGCTCCCCCCCCCTTCATTTCTTACTATCTTTTAGCTCTAGACCTATTCAAATTCAAAATGTTCTTATTTCTCAAGCCCTAACTTCCTCTTTAAATGAAATTTAAAACATTTCTTAAATTAAAAAATAGACTTTTTAAGAGTCTAAACTCTAAAATCAACTAATAATATTGATCACATTTGGTTATTACAAACCTAGACCTTCCATAATTGTGCTTAATTAATGTTTATTGCAAATTTTCTGAGATTTTCACACTAATTAAATGTAAACAGATGGGGGCAGACCTTTGCAATTGTTAAACATGTGGTTTAATTACAAGTTGTTTTTATTTATACACTAGTCAAGTACTGGAAAAGAGGTACAGCAACATAGCGCTATTTTGGAAATTGCTGAAAAACAAGAAAAGCAGTCTAGCAAGGTTTTTTATTCTTATTATTATAATTATTATTATAGCTTTTATATAGCGCTACTTTCATGCTTATAGCATGCTCAGAGCACTTTTGGTCCAATCTCATTTGTGGACCAGTGGGGGGGGGGGGGGGGTATCTAGGAGTTAGTTTTCCGTGCTGCCTTTAGGCGCTCAGTAAACACAACTATGCCCCAGTCGGGTGTCGAACCTCGAGCCCCCTTCAAGGTAGCCAAGCCAAGCTCAAGCGCACCTGGCCTCTCGACAAATTCTAAAATGGGTATAACTTGTTACTGAAACATTTTATAATACTAGAAGGAAATATGCATTTTCACTTTTTAAAAATGTTTTCAGGTAAAGGCACAAGTCAAATTAGCCAAAATTAGCCAAAACAACACCAGCTGTGACAAACAAACCACACTTAGATACTTATGTGCACCCAAAAAAAAAAAAATGTTAAGAAACATTATAAACATAAACATGAGAGCTAAACATGACAAAGTAATCTTAAAAAGTTTGTACATAATGTACATTTAATATTAAATCAAAATTGCTATAATCTCTGAATACCAAATAGCAATGCTGTTATTATTAGCACAAAGAGACAACGGTGAAATCACATTTTTAACAGCGCTTAGAGATGTAGATATAAACCTGACAGATGAACTAACAGCAAAAAACACTGTAGTGTTCCTACGAGGTGGCTAATAAAGAAAACAAGGTAGAAGTGAGTAAGTGCCTACCTGGATCAATGGATGTAATGTACGCTGGATGACTGTTCAGCAGATGAAGGCCCAGATCTTCACTTGCCCTCTGTCTCTCGATCACCACCATCTTATCATGGTCTGGAACAAGAAAGTAGAGTAACGCTGTTACAACTAAAACTAACTCCATCAACACTGTAATAACTACACAGCATTTTTGAAATACTCTTAGCAAATTTAATGCTTTAAATTCTTAGGTTTATACAATTCTCATGTACAGTTAAACAAAATTTGTTTTTTTCTGATATTAAGGTAAGAATATCTTCTATATATTAACTGTTTTTTTTTAAAAGCTAACGTGCATATGTCAACAATTGATCTCTTAAATGAGAGTGAAGACCGCAATAAATATATTACCATACACTCTTGCTGACAGACGGTGGTACTCCTGTTGACTGTCGGCTCTCTGGATGAGACACTTGCGCCGGGAGACATAATGCCGCTTGAACTCACGCTCAGATGTGGTGGTGGTTGTGGAGTCTGATCGTTTGTGAAACTTGCCCTTGGCCAGGTAAGACAAGGGATCAGCAAACACTTCATCGGCTGTAGCAGTTCATTAGCAAGATGAAAGAGAAATTTGTAAAAAAAAAAAAATAGTATTAATTATTATGTAATAAGTATAGTAGTATGTATTTAAAGGGAAAATATGCAAAAAAGATTATGACAAGACAATATAAGTTAAATGTAGCATCAAGCAACATTGTTGCTTATGACAAGTAGGTGGCAAGTGTATTTATCTCTGGACTGCCTACAACATTTTGAAAGGAACAAGGCTAATTTTTCTAAGCAGACTTCAGATATGCATGACAGCTGTGAAAACTAAAAAATATCCTCCAAATTAGGTTTCTAATACATTTATATTATTTAGGTAGTTATTCATCTTTAATGACTTCTTTTTAAAAGTCACTCTTTTTTTTATTGAAAGAATTATAATAAAAACTGCTTCAAGATTTATTAAAATATGACAAAAAAATAAAATCATGAAAGGAACTTAGAACTTTTATTTTTGTGGCCAAACTCTAACCCACAGCCACAAAATTTATTAAAATCTACATTTCTTGTTTAAATACAACCTTGCAGTAAAGGAGATTTGAGTTAAAACAGTATATTTCCGAAGAGAGCAGGAATTTTTAGGACTGGAAGCTTGAAATAACTGTAAAACGGTCAAATTAATACATAAAAATGATCCATAATATTGTATCTTCTGCTCCTATAACCTTCACCTTTCTCTAACTATTTATTCCAGCTGAAAAATGGTAAGAATATTTTTCCCATGACAAGCCTGCCACTCCAATTCCAATGGTAATGAGCAATGATGAAGCCTACTACCTTTACCTTTACCAATCCTTTAGTCTATTGGACCGTTGGGGCACCATGCAAGATTTGTCAACTAGCTTAAAGCTAAAAAAATTTCAAAGTATACCTTTTGGACTCAGGCTTTCATCCAGGTCCACGGCTTCGCTAATACTGGAGTTAGAGTTCAAAGTAGGAGAGGGGCTGGCATTATCAGCATGAAGACTGAGCTTTCCCTCTTGGCTAACTCGAATCCAGTGAGAGCGTCGGAAACTTTCTGCATAAATTCCTAGAGTAGCAAACACAAACTAAGACTTAATAAATTGTTTAGTTTTGCTTCTTTGGAAAATTGATTTCAGTTTAGTATTTTTCACTATTGAAGAAAAAAGAAAAGAATATAAGAGTTGCATTTAAAATAGACATTTGTTTTTTCTGAGAAGTTGTATGAATGTTTAATGTTGCAAGCCAATAAGTGAATTAACATTTTAAAAAATGTATTTTAATTTCCCATTGTATAATTGTAGGCTCTTACATGTCTAGTATATATAAGAATTTCACAATGTATTCAGTCTATGCTCAATCCCTGTTCTGACATATAAATTTTAAGTTTATCATTGACAAATCAAAAGTTTAAACCAGTTTAAACGCACATAGTTTCATTTTTAAGCTTCGCTCAAAATATTAATTACTTTAAGTGACTCTTAGTACTTACCAATATCTTCATCAGATGAGTCATCACTTGCAAGCTCAACAGACAGATTATTCTCTAGCTTTGACCTTCTCATAACATTGGTCATCGATCCATTTTCACCCTCTGCCTTTACAGGAATGTCATTAGAACTAACAGGACTCACAACAGAAGCAATTGGTTCAGGAGAGATGTCCTGGGGCAAAGGCATATCTATGAGGTCGTAATCCTGCTCACTGGGTGGGGAAGGTTCGAGAGGAGCTGTTACGCTGTTGTCATCCTCATATTCATGTTCACTCAATGCCATGGATTCCAGGAGATTCTCTACTGTGTTACCGTCAAAGTTATCCCCAAAGTCATCAGACACTTGACCATCTGGCATGACGTTAATGAAATCATAGTAACTGTCAATAAGACTAGAATATCTAGGTCTCTCCTCAGCAATGCTGCTGCCAACAGGGGCATTTTTGAGACCCTCATATTTGTTACCCTGTTTACTGAAATTCAGTGTAATGACTTCATGCTCTGAGGTTTTTGATGGCACACACGTAGAGCCCTCTGGCATCTCAACTATTTTACAACTGAAAGGTTTTTTAGTTCTGCCTTGATTCTGGGAGGCAGACAGTCCTTTATTTACATGAGAATAGCTATCATCAGATAAGTGGTTTATGCTAGCTGCTGTTGAATCAATAGAGTCTTCCTGAGAATACACAACACGACTGCTTTCTGTCTGTCTAGTTTTGTCTCCACCGCCAGATTCACTTTCACACAGACTTAACTCGGATTCATTAAGTTCATCATACTCCATGTCGTTTTGTAGACTGCTGCCAGTGACTATATAACTTTGATCAAATTCTGCCTCATCAAAACAACTGTCTGAACTGCTTTTCTTCTGGCCAGAAAAAACTTTTGAGCTCACGGTATCACAGTCTTCGTCATCGCCTTCAGCTACAAAATCGTTGTAAGGCATATTTTTAAAGTCTCCATTCGCATGGCGCTCAAGAGAAGCAAACCCAGAATCCTGTTCTTTGCGGCTAATAATACGGCTGCAAACTGTACTAGCCTCTGGGTACTTTTTCAAAGGGTTTTCAATGTTGGGGTGTTCTTTTCCGCACAGCTGGTCTTCACCGTCCAAGTTATCCAAATTTTCCAATGCCATGGAAGGATTTGAAAGGAATGCGAACACCTCACTAACTACAGCAGTGGGTGTCCTTTCAGAATTCAGCCTTCGGCTATGCCTCACATTTTCTCTGTTGTCCCTAAAAACTACTCCATCATCCTCTTCTAAGGGAATCACCTCTTTGTCCTTATGGGAAATGGGGGTATTATTGTCAGCCTCCATGTCTCAGCACATTTTAGCACAATTTAAATGACTGTCTCTTCATCATGGTTGCTGCTATCATCCAAAATGCCAAGGCTGAAAAGATAAAATGTCACATTATAATAAGACTGTGATATAAACATATCTTTTTAGAAAAACTATAAAGTTTCCTTATCCTGAAAATGCTTTGTGAATTAGGCATATTAAGAACAATTTCTGAGTTTATAGTACAACTTTATAAGGTACCATCAGAATACAGTTTCAAAATAAAACAAAATAAAAAACATTCTGAGAGTGATGCTTCATATAATTGGTTTTGGATTAATCACAATAAAAACTTTTTTTTAAGCTTTCTCCTCCAATCCCACTAGTTTGAATGATCAAAGGTCAAGCACATAAATTAAACTAGCCTATTCCTTCTCAGTTAAAAATTTTTTAATGTCAATAACTGAATTGAAATGTAATAATAATAATAAAAATAATAATACAAGAATGTCTGTTTTTAAGTTTATCAAAGTTGTGTTGGTTTAACTTCTCAACTAAAAAAAATACTTTTTGGCAGACTCCCTACAAGCTTTGTTTTTAGACCTATCATTTTTTTTTCGCTTATCAACCTGAATGTGCTGAAAAACTGAGTCCAGAGTTAAAACACTTTTATTACAAGTCATGATCACAAGCACAGAAGATGTATAGATGGCAATGGGAGTTCTCTACCAGTGTATCTGTTACTGTGATGCCACTTCTCTGGAATTAGCTAACTCTGACTAGGATAGCACCCATCACAGTAAAAAAAAACAAAAAACTAAATGGCCTTGGTGCAAATGGGGGTAGTTAAAAAAAAAAAAAAAAAGTAAAGTTTCCCTGTCAAGCCATCCGGTCTTTAGGGCAGATGAGGTGAAGGTCATCTTTTTTATGTGGCCCAGGCTGAACAAGGGTGTCACATGGCCATCAAAATGACCCACTGCTTTTACTTTTCGCCAACTAATCCTGGGTACCCAGTACCCAATTAGAGGTGGGTGGAATCAGTGGCGTCCTAAAGATCTCGAAATTAAAAATCATAGTCTTCACCAGGATTCGAACCTGAAAAACCTCTAGTTCAGAAGCCAAGCACTTTAACACTCTGCCACCGGGGGGTAGTATATACAAGTGCTTTTGGGATAATTTTGATAAATGTTGCTTTAGTGAAAAGATTATAGTGTTCATCTACTTTGATTCTATAATACTGATTCTAGTATTGTGAGAAACTATTGTGTTTGGTCTGTGTTAAAGTTCAAGTAATTGCTGCATGGCCTGTTTTCATGTGAATGTTGTCATTGCTAACCTAAAGTGGGACTAGAGGAGTCACCTAGACTCAACAATTTGACAGTTCACATATAGTGTGACAACTGCATGCATTGTTGTTTTTTTTCAAAAACTTTTGAGACACTGGGGTTTTATTTAATAGTAAAAAAAAAGTGAGAGAAAAATAATCAATACGATACAAGGTTCTCCAACAGGGTCAATAATGTTCACTTCATTAACGATCAGTCAGTCCTTGTGGACCATGAGACAAATAATAGTGGGAAGCGTGGTCGAGAGGCTAAGTACGCTTGAACTTGGCCACCTATCAAGGGGACTCACGGTTCGACACCTGATTCGAGCAGATTTGTGTTTACTGAGCGCCTAGCCTTCTGCCAGATACCCTCTCCCTCCAAAAATGAGATTGGACCATAGTGATCTGAGCATGTTATACGCATGAAAGTAGCGCTATACAAAAAATATAACTTAATGTAAAGCTTATCTGTTTCTATGACCAATAGTTTCCAAGGTTGAGACTGAGGCCAACACAATGACATACACACTTAACTTTGCCCAACAAACGTCAGGCATGCATGCCTTACAGTTTTATGTACATATTAAGTAGAGTAAGATGTGCATAAAATAATATTTGAGCGCCTATTCTAGTCATGATATAACTCTTCCTTTTCTCTTGTGGTTAAAACTGCTGTCTGAAAAAGATTAGTAAAATAGGAGCCTAATAAGACTAAGACTGTTTTATTGATCCTTACGGAAAAATTTTGTGATTACAAGGATTCTTTTCTCATATAAAGACAACATAACAGAAAAATACAACAGACACAACATAAAGAGCTCATTCAGCGACTACATACAGGTATCTTGATGCATTTCATGTTCCCTGATCAATGAGTGGCGGTGACAGAGTCTGACCGAGTGAGGTGTGAACGAGTTTTGTACCGCTTCGTTCTTGTTTTGATTGACAGCAGTCGCCCACTTCGTTAATAGTCATATTAACTAGGGATGATGGATTCTGGTAAAGCTATTCATAATTTTGTTATAACATCAAGAGGGGGGTGCATGAGTGGTAAAGCTTCCAAAACATAGGGTCAGATTTTGAACTTTGAGTCCACCCAACTTGTGAGAAAGAGAGAGAGAGAGAGAGAGGGAGGGGGAGAGAGAGAGAGAGATTTAGTTATATTGCTTATTTATCAGTGTCTTAGCAACTATTTCATAGCTACCTTTGTGATTTTGTTTCATGAAAGGCAAATTAGATAATGGTTGATAATTCTTTAATGTATTCTGATCAAAACCACTTTTTGTTAGGAGGGCTTATCAAAAGAAATGTTTCATGCTAAGAGATGATAGACTTTCAAAGGGTAATGAATCATTAATTAGGGTGATAAGAAAACCTATGACAATCTATTCTAGGTGCTGAAGTAACAAATGTATAGGAATCAATATCTCTGTAATAACAGCACTAGTATTGTTGACTTTTCTGTGAAACTTAATGAAGACAGTTGTTCAAATTTGTTCAAATGAAAAATGAGATTAGAGGTCTAGGACACACCGCCAACATTGATAAAGTGCTCTACGACACGCTGCCAACTCTGATGAAGAGCTCTAAGATACCTGCCGATTCTAATGAAGATCTCTGCGACACACTGCCAACTTTGATGAAGAGCCCTAAAATACCCTGTTTCAGAATGTATTCACATTTAATCAAGTCAAACATTTTTGATCTACCAGATTAAATACTAAACAGATCTAGAGTTTTGGTAGTAGATACAAATTGAAATTCTTTATGAGTATCAATGCTTGATATTACCGCAAAGTAGTGAATGAAAACTTTCCTGTCTCTTTTTTGTCTGTTACATAAATAGAAACTAGTGACATCCTAGACAGTCAAGTAGTTTCCTAAAAGTTGGCATGCTATAGTGTAATGAATCATTTCCTATTTCATTGGGAAAGTTATAATTGAACTGACAGTAGACAATTTACTTCAACAGTTAGTGCAAGTGGTTCTCAAAATTATGCATTCATAATGCCAACAAGGGCAATACTAAATATCCTATAAAGGCTTGCATTGTAAATGTGAATGACTGAGAAGTGTGGATTGTAAGGTTTACAGCTACATTCTTTCCAATTTGAACATTTACTTAAATGTATATATTTAGAGAAAAAAAAAGTTCAGTTATAAAGAAATTGGTTCAGGAAGTATTAAAACCAGTGGTAATGGATATATATGAAATGCTTCCTAAGGAATCCGTCTCATGACAATTAACTCCAGGCTTTCATATGTGGCCCAGATATTAGATCTGGCAGAACTGTTATCTCTGATAGGAGAAGGGGCAAAAGAAAACAGCTGACACTTAAACCCCTAAGCTTATGGGAGGAGGAGCTCATTAGCCTTCATTGAGAAGAAATTTCTGAATCCAAACTTCTTCTGCCTTGCAGCTATGTGCAAACATAGAAAAGGATTTAGGAGTCAACCCTTAGCACCTTGACATGGCTGATGCCAAACTGTATCAGCAATTCCTTTTGACACAACAGCTGTGTGTAGTGGGGAAACTGCAGTGTATGTGTTAATGTTTCAACCATAAATACCTACCTACAACAGCTATGTGTAGAGGGGAAACTGCTGCGTATGTGTGTGTTAATGTTTCAACCATAAATACCTACCTACAACAGACATGTGTAGAGGGGAAATTGCAGTATGGGTGACACTGTTTCGACCATAACCGATGCCCAGGATTTCAGCTAATTTCTATGAGATTAACCATAGTCACTCTGGGATTAAAAGTAGTTGTTAACTGCATAATTGTTTTTCTAATTAAAGTTTATCAGAAAACAGGGTTGTGCGTTCAACCCCTACCACATGTTGAACAAGTTTTACAACCAATTTTTTTAAATTGTAACTAAAAAAAAAAAAATAAAGTAAGATTTTAACTACAAATTTTTTTTCTAGTAAAACTTTGGCCTTGATTAATTTTTCAGTTAAAAACTATAAGTTTCTAACTTTTTAATTAACTTTTGCCCATTGCTAAATATGTGTAAAAATGTTGTTTGTTTCAATAATTAAAGAAAATTATTAAGAAGAGAAAAATTAATTTTTTTAGTTATTTTCATAATCACCTCAGAGTTATAAGTAAGTATGTCAGCTTGAGGAGGTGCAAGTCACGAGTTAGAATTTTTAGTATAAAGGCATTTAAAAAGTGATTATGGCCAAATTCACCCAGAAATCCTTTTCTTTCTCCCCCCCCCCCCCCTTTAATTTTCCAAACTGCTGGTCCAAACAAGTGATAGGATCATAGCATATAGATCAAAATTAAAAGTATATAATAGCGCTAAAAAAAAAAAAAAACAATTGGTAAAAATATTCTAATCACAGATTTATTATTGTTGTTGGTCTAAATCTATAACAAATCTAATCACATACCTGATCCAAACTAATCGATACAATTACATTTTGTTTAAGCTCTTTTTTTTAAATAGTTTTTTTTTTGGATTTGTAGGCTATAAGGAAGAGAGCCGCTGTTTTCAAATCATATTTTTGTAAAGCTTTGAATGTGAATGTTTTGTGAAATAACATCATGTATTATTTCTTTATAAAAAAAATGTTTTGTTTTTCAGAATCTCGACTTACATTTTTAGATATATTCTATTTAAAAGAAATAAAAATGAATTCACAATAGCTGAAATTTCAGATAGGCTGGCAGGGTTAGCTGTTGGACAGGGTACAAATTATGGACCCACATGACAAGTCTTTGTACTGACCATAAATATGCTAGCGGCAATTGAGTGGTTGTCGTTGCATAATAAAAATAGAGTGAAATTCGGGCCACATACAATATCATTTTAGTCCCACTAATCGGTTGATATTCAATGACCAATCTGATAAGGCTTTGGTACATTAGGGTTCTGGCCTAAAAAATGGCCATTCTGATAACTATGTGTGCTAAAATTTTCTGGCTGGCAAAAATAGCTTAATTTTCTGAGATTAAATCCTGCAAACTTTCAATTCCAATGTTTTATGAAAAAACAAAAAACATATTATAATATTTATATTAAATTAACAATAAGTCACTTTCCCGTAAACCAATGTTGGTGAACCAATAATCTGTGAGACATTTGTCATGTGAACAAGCTCTTTTTAGAGTGAATCATTTAAATTTAGTCATGTGAACCAACCAACGAGTTAAATTGCTATAAAATTGTTAAATTGGTGAACCATTTGTCATAGGACTACACAGTCTGGTCACAGTAATATTAATAGATCTAAAAATCTAGAGTAGAATCTAGTGTTCAAGTTTATGTAATGTAGATATCTAGATCTACTCTATATCATATATGTTTTTTGTTTGGTGTAATGCACAAATACAAATTGTAAGACCAATTAAATTGGCAATTTAAATACGGACAATAAAGATTATTATTATTATTGTCTATGTCTATCTTCTTATCTTATCTTATATAATACAGACGTTACTATACTATACATTACTATACTGTAACTAGATCTATTACTAGATTAAGTTAACTAATCTAGATCTACATCAAGTAAAAAAAAATAGTATTACGGGAGTATTACTAGGCCTGACTAGGGGGATATATTAAAAATACTGACTATTTATGATATTATAATTATTATTATAAATCATGTCTGAATAGTCAACATATTATAATCTAATATTAATGATAATCATTAAATATCTTAAGTTGTGTAATCTATAGCTACTTTACCTAGAGATGATAGTCTATATTTAGGGAATTTAGAGATCGAATCTAGAAGAATAGCCTGAATGGGCAGAAATGTCACAACATTAGAAACTAGGTCATATAAATAGATCCGTAGACATGATTTTACTTCCGCCTAGATCTAGATCTAGAGGTCTTTCTAAGCTCTCACTTTCTATAAGTTTAAGTTTAAGCTAAACCTACTTGACATATCAATTCGCCATAATAGTAGACAAGCCTTATTAATAATATATAAATCTAGATCTGAAGTCATTTTAATAACTGGAAGAAGAAAATAGCAGCACTAGCACACATTTCATGCACTATTTCTTATCTAGATCTACTCTACATCTTCACTTTTAAAAAAAAAAGCCTTTTAGATCTGTCGACAAATCTTGTGCGATTTAACATACTAAGGTTTGAAGCTAAATTGCGCAACTTTATTTTTTCGCTGTTTTATTATCATTATTATGTCAGAAACGAACGAGTATTCATTCTCTGGCGCTGCCAGGGTCGAGAATATAGATATTTGAGTCCATTAGTTATAGGATTTACTTTTTGTGTGTGTGTAATTATTGATAAATCGCTGACATGTGTGAGTGCGGGTTCTAATAGGCCCTATTATCCAATACAAAATAAAACAATGGTAGAAAAAAAAATTCGATACACTTTTATTTATTTAATTTATATAGTACCTAGGCCTACCTCCAACTAAAAAAAAAAAAAAAGGGAAAATGGATTAATGTTATTCTTCCCCTCTCGCACACCTAACCTAGATCTATCATTTTTGGGTGTGGTGAAAACATGTAAATATCATGGTTCTAGCAGGGCGGCCTTAGATGAAAGGAGGCCCTAGGCGCAGTGAATTTGTTGACCCCTAATGAAATAGAAAAAAAAATAAACAGCAAGAAAAAACAAAAAATTCGCTTTTTTTTAAAACCTAGTCAGACTATAGTGTCCTCCAACAATACCATTGCGCACAATTCGCTATTTCTTCTCTAACAAAAATTCCAATCGGAATCCCGGACCCGAGGATGCCTAATTTGGTATCTCAAACACGGGAAAGAAATAGTAGCCTACTTGACTGAAGTGGTGGTAAAAGCTGACTTAGTCCCTTTTATATTCGCATGTCGTCTGAGTGAAAACAAACATGAAATAGAAACAATAGATAACTATACAATCTTCCATGTTCATAGACTTATCGCTAGCAGATTGTTTACCGCGTTAGCTTTAGAAACCTGAGAAGACTATAGCCCACAAGTTAGAATTTAAGTAGTTTCCTTTTTTTGTAAATACATTTAAAAAGCGATCACCCAGATACCCCGTTCTTTCTCCCTTACCACTTTACAACTGGTCCAGACATGCGATAGGATCATAGCGTATTGGGAACACTAAAAGCATGTAATTGCGCTAAAAAAAAAAAAACAATTGTAAAAAAAAAAAAATCTAATCGCATAGAAATTTTTTATTGTATAGTCTACATCTATTCAAATTTAATTAGGCTACATGACTGATCCAAACTAATTCATACACTTAATATAAGCTTTGTTTTTTTTCTAATTTTTTTTTTTTTTTGCTTTTTAGCAATTGTTTTTGTTCATCTTTTATATTTCTTGATGCGCTTAGATCCTATCACTTGTCTGAACTATGGAGAGCTCCCTGATTTGGAAACCACTGCGCAGTTCATCTCATGTATTGGTCTAGTCATCTGAACACTCCAACAGAACAATGAGAACGAAGAAGAAAAAGAAATAAGGGTTTATTAAAAGAAATTTCTATACATCAAATAAGAACATAAAACTAAAAGGTTATTTAACCTTGGTTAGGCCAATAATAGAATATGCATCCTCTGTTTGGGAACGTTCAACTCAAGAAAACATTAAGAAATCGGAACAGACACAAAATAGAGCAGTCAGATTCATAACAAACAAATATACACATTTGACTAGAGTAACACCTATAGTAAAATCACTAAATTTAGAAAGCCTTCAAAAGAGCAGATTAAAAAGGAAAGTAGCAATTATACATAAAACACTGAACCATAATCTTCAAATACAAAAACAAAATCTAATAACATACTCAGAAAGACACAAAGATAAAGGCACATTCCTCGTTCCATATGCTAGGACAAATTTGTACAAATTCTCCTTCTTCCCTAGTGCTATTAGAGCATGGAATGGGTTGCCTGAGCTAGCCAGGAAAACCAGAATTTAGGTCATTGGTTAATATACATGGCTAAATGCATGACGCGTAGGACGTAATCATCTTCTTTTTTGAAGTAACGTTTGTATAATATAAGATAAGATAGGCCTAATAGTCTATACCTAACTAGATCTAGTTGATGTTCTGTAATGTTGGATTTATTTATAGGCAAAGGCAACACAAGTTAAAGCTTAGGGTCACCAGAAATTATTTCCTCTTCAGTTTATTATGTTTGACCGTTGGGGCACCACACAAGATTTGTCCACCTCCTTTCTTCATTCCTCTTTGTCTTTTGCCGTGGAAGAAGCCTCTTTCAATGGCAGGCCCGTCCATTCTTGTATGTTGTCTTCCCAACGCTTTCTGTCTGCCTCTTCTTCTTTTCCCTGGTACTGTTCCCTGAAGAAAAGTTATAGCTAGCCC
Source organism: Biomphalaria pfeifferi (assembly GCA_030265305.1). Classification (NCBI taxonomy): domain Eukaryota; kingdom Metazoa; phylum Mollusca; class Gastropoda; family Planorbidae; genus Biomphalaria; species Biomphalaria pfeifferi. Next base: position 294,519 of record JASAOG010000253.1, read on the forward strand.
CGAAGACCTAGCAACATGGCCGCAGCCAGGATTTTTTTTCGGGGGGGGGGGGGGGGGGTTTGGGGGGATTTTTTTCTCCCCCCCCCCCGCCGCCTCCCCCCCACACCGCGAAACAAAAATAATAGTATGTATGTGTGTGTGTGTACATTATCTTTATTTAATTCTGACCCTTCATTCTTTCGAAAAACGTTTATTATGCCAAGCACTATTTCTGGTATTGAAAGCCAACAAAATGAATATTCTGAGGTATCTACGGTAAATTTTCCTGCTATTGAAAAGTTTTATTTAAAAAACCTAAAATGCCATTCTTACTGCCTTACTGGCGCCAAGTTGTACTAGGATGTCATCGCAACCCTTATTATGCGTAATTCATTTTGTCGGAGAACATGTCCCGCAAACCTCATGCGACGCTCTGTCACAAGCTTACTAAGGTGTCGACTCCCTATTCGGCATAGGATTTCCTTGATTTAGACCCGATCTTTATAACTGACTCCTAAAATCTATCTTAGCCATCTTTGTTGAGCCACATTTAGTGTTTTTCAATTTCGACAGATAACTATATTCAATGCACTTTATTAATGGAGCCCCGCCACTAGTAGAAATGTGTAACCTCTCTTGGAATAATGTGACTGTAGTTTAATTTAGATTTTATATCGAAAGGGAAGTTTTATCGTCAAAATAATTTGTTGTGGATTTTAAACTAAAATTTCTCTGGAGTTGTTTTTGTTTTTTTTTTCAATTCAAAACCCCATTTAGCTACGGTCATAGATTTTGGTAACTGTAGTTTGCTGTTAGAAATTTTTTGTAACTCAAAACCATTAGGAGGGGTTTTAAACTTTTAAAAAGCCAACTGTAGGAGAGGGGTTTAAACTCAAAACCCCCAATTGGCTTGGCTACGCTCAAATAATTTTAGTGTGTAATTTGCTTTTTTTTATATTAAAGAGGTATTTTTTTAGTATCAAACCCCGCTGAAAGGGGTTTCAACTCAAAACCCCTTTTGGCAACTCTCATAGCATTTTGAGTGCGTAATTTGTTGTTTTTTTTATATTGAAGAGTTATTTTTTTTAGCTTCAAACTCCACTGGAGGGGAGTTTAAACTCAAAACCCCTTTGACTACACTCATAGAATTTTGAGTGTATAATTTGCTTTGTTTTTAATATTAAAGAGGTAGATTTTACCTTCAAACCTCGCTGAAAGGAGTTTAAACTCAAAAGTGAGTCGAAACCCATTTACCTACGCTCATAACATTTTGAGTGCGTAATTTGCTTTTTTTTTTAAATTGAAGAGGTATTTTTTTAGCTTTAAAACCCTGCTGAAGAGGAGGGGGGGGGGGGTTCAACTCAAACCCTTTGGCTACGCTCCTAGAATTTTGAGTGTGTAATTTGCTTCTTTTCATATTGAATAGGGGGTTATAAAATCAAAATCTTCCTTATCTGTGCTCTTGAAATTTGGGGATAGTCGTTTTCCTTTTTTTTTTGTTTTGTTTTGTTATTAGAAGAGAAGGATTTAACTCCAAAAAAATCCAGGTAGGGGGTTTTAAACTCAAGCCCCCTGATAGGGGTTTTAAACTTAAACCCCCTGATAGGGGTTTTGAACTCAAAAGCCCTTGGCTGCGCTGGGGGAAGTGATGGTATAGTATTAAAATTTCAATTCTAAATCTGGCACTGGTCGTGAATGCTTTTGACAAAAATTTTTGACAAAAATGTTTCTCGAGTTTTCCCTCTTGTCATTTCTTCTCTTAGGGTTGAGATATTAAAAAAAAAAAGAAAAAAAAACTTAAATACCTTTCCTTTAAAAAAAAAAAAAAACTATAGCCAATGTTATTGAAGGAGGTAGGATAAAATCGGAGAAGACAATAGGTCGTATATCTTAGTTGTCTGGGAATACAGGACACAGACCTGGGTGCACACACACACATACAGAAACACACATCAGCAGCACACGGGGCTTAAACACCGGTCTGTTCGCTCGTAATAATGCAGGTCTAAACAATTTTAATTTGTTTGCTTTGCAAATTGTGTCATTGTACTCCTCGACGCATTGTGCTGGTAGTTTTGTAAAAAACTTATGGGCCTAACAGAGTAGAGCTGTGATTCCCAAACTGTGTTCCGAGGAGCCCTAGTGTTCCGCGAGGCCTGAAGAGGCGTTCCATTAACTACTGAATTATCTAGTAGGCCACCACATGAATTAGACTCTGTAAAAATATAAGCAAAGTGTACCACTTAATACTTAGAACATGCGAAGTGTTCCGTTAAGAAAAAAGTTTGAGAAACCCTGGAGTAGAGTTTAAATTTCGACAAAGAAAAGATACAGGGCATTCTTTTCTTAACAGAAAGTAGGCTAAGGTGAAGAGGCTAATGTTAGTCAAATATAGTCAGTCCATCGTGGTTCGAACATGACCACTTTCGTCATCCAGGGATGGGGGGGGGGGGCTGAGGGCTTTGCACTGCAATTTCGTGCCTCCTCATGTGGCTGGTGAGACCTACCTGAATGTTCGGCTGCTCTCTAGGCACCAGGTTATTTCAGCTAGAGCTTGTGTCAGTTACCTTGACCTTTTTTTTTTTTTTACACAAAAATGTCATACACAGTGAGGTCCTCTGTCCTGGCGGGTTAAGCACAGAGAACAAGGTCTTTAGCACCTCTACTACCAATCCACTGCGTTTTGGAGGAATGTTCATATCGGCTTGGTGTTGTCATTACCGCTGGTGGTGAGCACTTGTAAATATATGAAATGAAAACTGAAACTTATGCACGACTCGTACCATCTCGGACACTACAACTAAAAAATGGGGGGAGGGGGAAAGAATGCTCTCTCTCTCTCTCTCTCTCTCTCTCTCTCTCATTTGGCGACAAAACATAATAATCTGTTCTCTGCATCTATTAAAGAATTTGGAATGCTGCAGTCATGTATAGCCCGCGACGTAGCACAAGATCTATAACTAAAAAAATCTTCTGTTTGGATCATGGACGTCTAGACCATCTTTTGATCTAACTACCATTTGCGCCTCCACACACACACACACACAGTGACGTAGCTAGGGTGGGAGCTAGTGACCCTGTCGTATGTATTCCACACAGTTTATTAACTCTTTCCCTGCGGGGTTACTCTCAATTTCAAGGAGTTACTTCCATAGCGCTGACTAGTGCCGTGTTACTCTGAGGAAGTAACTTGGTATATAGGGTAGTTTATTTCATCATCCTTATCGTTTCTGAAGAAACCTGATAAGAGCACTGAAAACAAAGGAGACCATGAACGTGTCCAAGAAAAGTATCACTATTCAGATGATTCATACAAAGATACAACAGTCGAAGAAGTGACAATGTCTCTCGACGAGAGTAGTTGGCCTAGTGCTGAAGAGAATTCAGGGAAATACCTTTTTACCACAGTCAGAGAAAACATCTGAAGTAAGTGATACAGAGGATGAGTCAAGTGATGGTCTTCCAAAATCACTTTCCCAGAAGTGAAAGAAGCTGTAATTAAGTACAAATGTTTCGGAAATATCCAGACTGGAATTTTATCTGCAAGCAAAATCCTGTTAAAGGGTAGCTTATTTTCTAAAACAAAGATGAACGGTATTTGTTTACCCAAAATAAATAACAAAGCTTAAGGCGGAATCCGATGTACTGTCACATATGTTTCACGCGCAAATTTTGAAAAATCAGCAGTATTGGAGAGATATTTTGAAGCGTGTAGCAGCAGCTAATAAGTACTTAGCAAAAGCAATAACATACAAGAATTCTTTACAAAGTAATCAAAATCATGGATTTAGCAACACAAACAATATGGAAATTAACGAGATTTATATAGTCTATTTAACACTATCGTAAAAAAACGCAAGCTAAAAATCTATGGTCATATTACAAGATCTTCGGGGCTCGCAAAAACTTTCTTCAAGGAACAGTACCAGGAAAAAGAAGAGGTAGACAGAGAAAGCGATGGGAGGACAACATAAAGAATGGACGGGCCTGCCATTGGAAGAGGCTTGAACTAAGGCAAAAGACAGAGGAATGGAGAAAGATGGTCGATTAATCTTGCATGGTGCCCCAACGGTCCAACAGAAATAGGTGATTTTCTTGTTCTAGATGTCCCAATACATTGTATACCAGGTCAGAGTGATTGTTAAATTGGTTTTTCCGTGATTCGAGTCTTGCGCATATTGAGTTGTTTTTTTTTGTTCTGTGTTTACAAAGCTTATATCAACTCACTCTGTCTGTATGTCTGTCTGCCCGTAAAAAACTTCGTACACGTTATTTTTCCCAAAACCTTTCTCGGATCAAGCAGAAATATTGCGCAATTATTTCTTTTACATCCTAACAAAAGAATCAATAGAAAATTAAGCAATTAGTTAATTAACTATTTGTAATAATTTTTTTTATTTGGTATCTCGAACAAGGGAAATAAATTTTACTTGACTGATAAAGTGGTATAAGTTGAATTAGTCCCCTTTAATGTTGTTTACAATGTTGTTTACTGTCGTTAACTTGTAGCACCAAACTTCTGGTAAGCAAATAGACCACTGAAGGCCTATTATATTTTTAATTTTAGAACTTGAAATAACTTTTTGGGAACAAAACTATATATAACTTTTATTACAATATCAACAAATTTAACTTGAAATGAAAAAAAGTTATACTTTAAATAAATCTAACGCACAAAAAAAATACGTTCCAACACTCTGGCGAGTCATCTGGCGTACTCATTACAGTGTAGAACAGGGCCGATCATTCTGCAAGACTAACATTAAATTAATGCTCTCTCACTATAACTAACAATTAATACTCCCTTTTAATATTACCTTGGAAACAGACAAACATAGGCCTACACTCCATAACAGCCAGTAACTTAGGAAACAATGTTATCAAGTTGTCTTTCATTACACAATTCAAAGCAGGCATCAATCAAAACTATTATAGTAATTCTCTGTAGGTCAAACCCTTATTAGTAACGAAAATACGATTCATATTCGTGCACAATATAGTTAGACTAACGCAGCAGGTTATCATCTCTCTCTTTGATTTACTGCAGCAGGCCTATTCACATTAAAGGATTTTAATAAATGAAGTTAATCGAAGTAATCTGCTCTTGGTTGACATACAAGATGTTTTTGTTAAAAGATTTAGTTTAAATTATTCAAGTAGGCCTTTTAAAATACAGTTAAAGAGGAAAAAGAATAATAAGGAGACATGTGAGGATGATAAAATGGAGCGTATAATACACTAAAAAAATGAATAAAATTATTAAGAAAGATTTTTTAATTACAAGTAGAAATTCATAGATCATTGTTGCCAACTATAGATAAACATATATGTTACTTACAGACGTGATTATAAATTTGATTTCGCAATATTACAAACATATTTTTAAAAAGTGTTCTCTTTTTTTAAATAATAGACCAGGGTTTCCCAAACTTCATCATTAACAGAACAGCCCGCACATTCTGAGTATTTAGCGGAACACTTTGCTTATTTTTGGAGAGATTAATTCACGTGGTGGCCTACTAGTTAATTATTCCAGTTGTTGGTGGAACACTTATTGAGTCCTCGCGGAACACTAGGGTTCCACGGAATACAGTTTGGGAAACACTGACATAGACTATAAATAGGTTACTTCGTTTTGTGTACATTGAAATTACTCAATTTCTGAAAATCGTAAGAAGTGGCGTAGATAGAGTGGGGGGAGGGGGAGAATTTGAAAATCCCCCAGGCCCCCACTTAAGAGGTCCCCCAAATAAGGGTGAAATTTTTTTTTTCACATTAAATAGTAAGCCTTTATCTCACATTATGGTGTCGAATGCCAAAATGCAGGGGACCCAAAGAAGCCAAACTGTCCCCAGCCCCCACACGATGGTCAATTCCTAGGTACGCCACTGGTCGTAAGCCTGATGATGCACTGCCAAAATGTATTTGTCATTAATTGCTTGCTAAATTCTAAAGAGATGTTAGTGAAAAATATTCAAGAAATTAGCATTTTAAAATTTTCGCATCGGTTTAGACTTAACCAGAACCGAGACGCCTGGAGAAAGTTGGTTGGAGGCCTATGCTCTAGACGAGACCCCTGGCAAAGATGAGATGAGACCCGTCGGCTTACTGGCATTTACACTTACGAGAAGATTAGATTAGGATTATCGTGGACCACTAAGTCAAAGTGTAGGTGAAATGCAAGATGTATTTCAGGTCATAATCGTTACGTTTCATCAATCTGTTTCTTATATACGGGGAATTACACTGGTAGTTTATATTTATATACCATTTGGACGTTCCAGCATTTTTTTGTAAAAAAAAAAAAAAGCTTATATAAAGTTTTTATTACAATTAAAGGGAGGTGACTAGAAGTGAATGGGAAGTAGGTCAATGGTACTATAAATGTTTCTCACACGACACACACGACACAGATGAAGCCTAAACCCTATTTGTATGAAGTTTGAATGGGGTATGTGTGTTTATCAATTATTTCCTGGGCAGCCAGGGGACAGTCAAAAGACAGAAACGTTACAATTAAATGAATTTAAAAAAAAAATTGTTAGCTTCAAACAAAGAGTTAAAAAAAAGCTTTTGATCAGGTTGGCATGATGACCACATGTAATGAAGGAAAGTTCCACATAGGTAAAAAAAAAAAAATTAAAAAAATTATGGATGTTACAAACCGTTGTATCGAAATGAGAAAAGCTCAGTACTTCTGAGAAAACAAAATGGTGAAAGTTCTAGGATCACGACAAGGACACATTCTTATTCCAGCTCTTTTTAACATATTTTTTTTTTAAGCATATTATGATGAAAAGTCCAGGGCCTGGCAGGGGCCCTTCAATTTAAATTAAGTATATCATTATCAGTCAAACCTTATCAAAGGTTTTTGAATGTGCAGGACATCAATGGTTAACAAATTCAGTGTAGGCCTATCGTACGATTGACATAGGGTTAATAAGCCCTGAAGCACATATTCCGTTTGAGTTGCTCCCTATGCATGTAGTATAAAAATGCTGGTATAATGGTTTAATCAATAGTAATAGTTCTTATTGTAAAAGAAATTGAAGAGAGGGGCCTCGGAGGCATTCATTAAATTGGGCCCCGTAAGTCGTAAGGGCTGTCAAAAGTCATCATTCAAGGTACATAGGAGTTAAAGTAAAGTTTCCCTTTCAGACCTTGTGGTATATAGGGCAGATGATGTAAAGATCATCTGATTCATTGGCCTACGGTTAACGAGTAGGGTGTTATGTGGCCAGCACAACGACCAACCGCCTTTACTTTTCCCCAACAAATGTCAGGTACCCATTAGAGCTGGGTGGACTCAGAGGCGCCCAAGGATCTCGAAATTAAAAATCCCAGTCTGCACCAGGATTTGAACCCGGGACCCCCGGTTCAGAAGCCAAGCGCTTTACCGCTCAGCCACCGCGACTCCGGCACAGTGGAGGGAGCACTTAAAAAGGGGCCGCCCAACGAAAAGCTGGCTGCACAACGTACAAGAATGGACCAGCTCGTTTGATATCCTGCTAAGAACAACTGCTGGAAGGGAAAAGTGGGCGGGATTTGGTTACACGAAGTGTCACAGCAACCCTGCAACGAAAGTCAATTGACAGATGATGACTAACAAAATTGTTCACTAACCTAAATATAATCCATTGACGTAGGTTTATTGTACAGATGTACATATCGGTCCTACATTCAGCATTGATAACAAGGGCATAAATTATGGATTTGAGTAGGGATGTAGCAAAAACTTGAATTAGTTACCATTGAATGCTTGATAAATGTATTGTTTGTAAGAGAGAGAAAGAGAGAGACAGAGAGAGAAAGAGAGTCATAGAGAGAGAAAGAGAAATACAGCCATAGATAGTGATAGTGATAGAGTCAAGAGACAGAGAGAGTCGAGCGAGAGAGAGAGAGAGGCACACGAGACAGAGAGAGAGAGGAGGAGATTTAAAGAGGGAGAGGCACAGGAGACACAGAGAGAGAGGAGGAGATTAAAAGAGGGAGAGGCACAGGAGAGAGAGAGAGAGATTAAAAAAGGGAGAGAAATTGATTGATAGCTAGGCAGACTTTGAAATGTTGAGGCCTTGTGCCAATTGTTTTATGGAGACCTTGCAAAGTCTTACAAGTTCTGCCATAGGAGAGATAAAGCCAGGGGAGAGAGAGAGAGAGAGAAAGTAAACAGGAGTAGTGAGCGGTAGAAGAAGACACACGTACAAATAATTTTTTTAAAAATCATTCAACCTGGCGGTGTGACACTTTCCACACAATTAGAGGGCTGGTGGGGCATTTCCAGAGTAAGGGGAAAGACTCATTTACATGTATAAATTAAAAAACAAAAAGTGCACAATCTGGCTTACCTGTAGACTTCTCTTGATTTTGAAAACCTTTCTTGATCACATAGAACAAAAAAGTAAACCAAAAGTTTATAGTTTTTCAAATCTTAGTAAGGTAAAAAGGCCAGTGGGTCTCTTGGGCATCACCAGAAGCACGAACCACCTGAAGATTCTCTCCATCGGCCTGTCTAAACAAAATGCGCTCTCTGGGAGGGACCCAAGCAGATGTAAAATTTGTTACATCCCTATTACCGATAGCTCGAATAGCAAAGCGCTCAAAGTCAGCGGTGAGGCCGAAGGCCGAGAATTCATTGGGGAAACTCATCCATATTCCTTCTCTGTACCACATCATCCGTAAGGGCGTCCGCCATAAAACGGCCCATTGAGGCGTGGTCGTAAGTAGAATAAAAAAATAAAAGAAATAAAAAGAAATGCTTTAAAAAAGTTCAGAGGAACAAGAGGGAAGGAGCAACAGTCAGACGAAGAGGGGAAGGGACAAAGTAGAGAGGCAAAGGGAGGAGGAGGGTAATAGAGGAGAGATACAGAAAAAGGAGAGAAGGATAGAGAGGCACAGATTTGCAGACGAAGAAAAAGACAGGAAAAGTGAGAGCGGGCGAATTAAAGAGAAGAAATTAAGGAGAGAGGAGACAGAGAGAGAGAGAGAGACAGAGAGTATAATAATAATAATAATAATAATAATAATAATAATAATCTTTATTATCCGTAAGGAAATTTGTCTTAAAATTTGTGCATTACACCAAACAAAAAACATTATAACTATAAGAAACCAAAGTGTACATTCACACCAGACTCACTCATAATTTACATGTGACAAAGTTTATATCAGATTGTTCTTATTTAATGATTTGATTGCCAGGGGAACAAAAGAGTGTTTGTGTCTGTTTGTCTTTGCTATCTGTGTCTTGTATCTCTTGTGTGATGGTAAAATCACAAAATCCTGACACAAAGGGTGATTCTATATTTCGAGGATCTTGTTAGCTTTTTTATAGATGTTTGTCTCAAACAACTGCCCAAATGGGGTTTGTTTTTTGCCAATGATTTTGCCAGCAGCATTTAGGATTATATAAAGTTTATTTTTATTTTTAATGCTCAGATTGCCATACCAGGCAGTGATATTGAAACTTAAAATATTGCAATTGTGAGCGTGATAAAACATAGCCAAGGCCTTTTCGCTAACATTAAACGAGGACAGTTTTCTGAGTAATCGTAATCTTTGCTGCCTTTTTTTGCAGATATAATCAGTATTTGCAGTAAAATTTAGTTTATTGTCTAGGATAGTACCAAGGTATTTAAAGGTTTGCACAATTTCAATAGTCTCTCCAGCTACAGAAACAATATCATTTTCCTTCTTGTCCCTACGAAAATCGATTATCATTTCTTTGTTTTTTTTTACATTTAATAATAAAAAAATATCTTTACAGTATTTTTCAATGTGTTCTATTTCTTTGAAATACTCATTTACGTCTGAGCTCTCTGAGAGCAGGGCAAGAAGAGCCGCATCATCAGCGAATTTTGTGAAGGAGCAACAAGAACTATCGGATTGAAAATCATTGGTGTACAAAATGAACCACAATGGCGATGTCACAGCCCCCTGGGGCACCCCTGTGTTAACTATGCGTTTATTAGATATAACATTGTTTACCCTAACCCTCTGAGCTCTCTGGGTCAAAAATTCCATAGTATTATGTATGGACTAATCTGCAACGCTTTCATCTTTTCAACGAGTAAATGAAGTTGCATAGTGTTAAAAGCTGATGAGAAATCAATAAAGAACAATCTTACATAAGTGTTCGGTAAGTCCAGATGTTTGTAGACACAGTTTAAAATATTTAGGATGGCATCGTCTACACCTTTACCCTTTTGGTAAGCAAATTGTAAAGGGTCTAACTTATTACAAAGATCATTCAGAAGAAACATTTTAACCAATTTTTCTAAACATTTAGACACAATGAAAGTAATTGAAACAGGTCTATAGTCATTCATTTCCTTTTGGTTTGGAAACCTTTGGCACAGGTACAATTATAGATGACCTCCACACAGGCAGTATCTCATGGTTTAGTAATGAAGTAGAAAAAATCTCTTGGAAAGGTTCAGCTAGTTGTTCAGCACATTCTTTTAAGATTAGCCCTTTTATTCCATCAGGCCCACCAGCTTTCATTGGGTTGACGTTTTTGAAAATGTTACAAACTTGCTCTTTAGTAATCGCTAATTCTAAACAGTTGTTAACATTGACATCCTCAAGGGCTTTGAGTCTTAGATAATTAAAATCTTTCGTGTCGAAGCGACAATAGAAATCATTTAACTCGTTGGCCAATGTTTTTTCGTCTCTTGTAGCAAGATTATTTTTAATTTTGACTTGTGCTCCTGACATTTTGTTCATGATGCCCCACGCCTGTCTCATGTCACTTGTATTAATTGAGCCTTCCAGCTTGGTGCGGTAGTTTCTCCTCCCTTCCTCAAGAACGACGTTGAGATTTCGTTGAGCAATTTTCCTTGTCTGTCCATCGCCACTCATAAATGCTCTTTTCTTTTTGATTATTTCCCGTTTTATTTTTGCAGTGACCCATGGTTTATTGTTGGGGTATATCTTGATGCTCTTAGTACTGACACACATGTTTTCACAGAATTTGATGTAATTTGTCACTGCGTGGACCCATTCTTCCAGATTTGAAGTGGTCTCTTTAAACAAATTCCAGTCAGTGCAGTCTAGACAACCCTGTAGTTTGAGAATGTAATCTTGAGTCCATTTTTGTACGTTTTCTTTGAATGATTTTTCCTTCTTTAAGTTTCGTGCGGTAAGTAGAGGCAGCAGTTGTAGTGTTTTGTGGTCCGATGATCCTAGTGGTGGCTTTTCACGAGATGTGAATGCTCCTTTGATGTTACAGTAACATAAGTCCAGAGTTCTGTTCTCTCTTGTCGGACATGAGATGTGTTGATAGAAGGTGGGTAGGTCAACCTTCAAGGTGCATTTATTAAAATCACCCAGTATAACTACTGGTGCGTCCGGTGACCTTGTCTGAAACTCATGCACAACGTCAGCAATGATTGCAGCTGCAACTTCCGTCTTGGCTGTAGGCGGCACATAAACCAGGACTATGTAAATAACACCAAAGTCTCGTGGCAAATAAAAAGATCTCAATGAGAGCGCCAGTAGTTCTAGATCCGGACAGCACATTCTCTTTTTAACCGTGTAGTTGGTACAGTATTTGAGGTTGATGTACACACAAAGCCCCCCACCTTTCTTCTTCTTAGACTCAGCCGTTCTGTCAGATCTCACACAAGAGAAACCATCAATAGCAATCAGGTTGTCACTGTCATCCTCCTCTAACCGTGTCTGAGTAAAAGCCAATAGACAACTTTCCCTAAATACGTGGTCGTAGCGTATATGGGCACATATCTCATCCACTTTATTTCTTATTGAGCGGACGCTAGCTAGAATAATCGTAGGAAGTGGTGGACCAAAACTTATTCTTCTCAGTCTTTGCCGTAGTCCTCCTTTTTTCCCTCTTTTCCTTGTACTAACAGAGGAAGGGTAGAGACAATTTATATGCAAGTGCATAACATGGTGGAAGAGGCTTCCTCTTTGAACGAAGTCCGAGGAGTTGGTCTCTACTATAATGAATAGATCTAGTACTAGTTCGGCCGCCATTTTTCTTCTTTTATTTCTAACCAAAGTTGAACAAATCTAGATCTAGTAAAACGTTTAATGTAAATACTCATTGTGGAGCCCACCTTGAAAACAGAAGTCTTCATCTGCATAACTAATTACAAAAGAACATTCAATATACATCCAGCAAAGAAATTATAATGAATAATGAAAGCACAAATTGCATGTCGCCACCGTGCAGCGCCATTTTGAAAAAAAAAGGGAGAGAGAGAGAGACAAAGAGAGAGACAGACATTGAGAGAGACAGAAAGAGACATAGAGACAGATAGACAGATAGAAATTGAGAGATAGAGAGAGAAGTCCGATAAAAAGCATGGTATTAGAAAGTTAAAGAAAGATGGATGTAAAAAAAAAGAGAAAGAGAGATGAAGAAATGGAAAAGAAAAGATAGAAGGAGAGAGGCAGAAATAATAAAGAAAAGAATAAGAGCAGAAAGATAGAGAGGGAGAGAGAGAAAGAGAGAGTGAGAGAAAGCAAATGAAAAACGAAGGCAACAAGAAAAAAAGGGGGGGAGGAGGGCGATATACAACCTGCCAGTGAGAGACTCAACTTATGACAATATGCCAACATGCAATCTTCACAATCTGTCAGCTTATCAATGTAATGAAGTCACATATCGGTCAGATCTGAACTTAGAAAGTTAGTGGCAAATCCTCTTCGAAAATAAATTCTTATAAGTCAACAATAATTAAAAAATCAATTTAAAAAAAACAAAACAAAAAAAAACCACTACATTTTTAAAAGTGCGCAATGCAGGCGTCGTCTTGCCTACCGCCAAACAAAAGTCACCAAGCATTGTCTCGTGAGGTATGCTCTGCGCATGTCCAAGAAGACGGTGGGCTCATTTTGCCACTCATAGCAAGCCCTCTGGAAAGTATCTTCTCAGCGGGCATTTGGGATTGGAAGCATTTGCCACCCGGTCTAATGTAAGTATTATTCAATTCACTTTTACTTTTTTTTTTTTTTTTTTAAAGAAATAGTGAAAAGAATAAATATCTTTATTTACCTAGCTATCTTTTAGTGAAACCAAGTCCTTACCTATGTTTGGGTTTTAAAACCTGCGTGAATTTTGGTCACTTAGTAGCAAGAGAAATTCCAAAGTTAAAGGTTTGACGAAAAAAAAACGACAACAACAAACTAACAAACAAACAGACATCAAACTAACAAACAAACAGACATCAAACTAACAAACAAACAGACATCAAACTAACAAACAAACAGACATCAAACTAACAAACAAACAGACATCAAACTAACAAACAAACAACAAAGAAACAAACACTTGTTTGCACATCATTTCCCGGTAACTGACTTTTTATAATCATTTTTATTCTTGAAAAAAAGAAAGAGTTTACAGTCTGTAATTCGAACGCCAATTTCTGATTAGTTGTTTTTTTTTTAATAATGATAGTAGTCTTTATTATCCATGAGAACAATTGTTTTATAATTGTGCATTACAAAATGTAATTATGAAATTTTTAGAAAAGATAGGGCTGATAATCATGGAGGAGTTCTTCTAGCAATAAAAAACACTCTTATAGCAGAAGAAATTACCTTACCTAACTCAAAAAATATAAAATCTACATTTTGTAAAATTAATACCACCTCAACATCCTTAATAATAGGCAGCATTTACAGACCACCAAATTCTAGTTTAGAATACATGCAGGAACTATGTAATCAGATTACTACACTTAAAGAGACAAATAAAAATGCAGTTTTTGGATTATGGGTGATTTCAACCTACCTGATATAAATTGGAAAACACTAACCATAGATAAACACCAAAACCTTAAGGACATAAATGAGCTTTTCATAGAAACTTTACACAACCTAAGTTTAGATCAAATCATTTAAAAGCCAACTAGATTAAACAACACATTAGATCTCTTCTTAACCAACAGACCTGGATTATTAGTTGATTATGATATTATCCCTGGTCTATCAGACCATGAGATCATAAAAATACACAGCCATATAAAAGCAGTAGCCAATTCAAAACCCAAAAGAAAAATCTTACTCTGGAATAAATGTAACCTAACACAACTACACCAAGCTGCATTAAACTTTCAACAAACATTCTTATTAGAAAAAGACATTAACCAACCAGTCTATGACCTCTGGAATTTCATTAAAAACCATCTTAAAAGCATTATAGAAAATCATATACCAACTGGGTGATATGTTTTGGCATTAATGGTCCACTGCATCAGTGGATTAAAGATTTTCTGATAGGGAGAGAACAAACTAGGAAACTACAGACCAGTGTAACTAACTAGCATCACATGTAAAATCTTAGAACACATAATATGTAGCGACATCATAAACCACTTAGACAAACATAATGTCCTTACTCCATACCAACATAGCTTTAGGAAATATAGATCATGCGAAACACAACTAATAGGACTAATTGATGATTTTTTCAAAAGGTTTAGATAATATTAAGCAAATAGATGCTATCTTATTAGATTTTTCTAAGGCTTTTGACAATATTCGCCACCATAGTTTGCTTAAAAAATATTTTGGCATTGCATCAGCGGATTCAGGATTTTTTGATAAGGAGAGAACAAACTGTAATAATAATTGGCTCTAAATCAGCACCGATAACAGTAAACTCAGGTGTACCTCAAGGAACAGTCTTGGGTCCACTACTATTTTTAATTTACATAAATGATTTACCAAATTGCATTACTTCAGGAACAAAAGTCAGATTATTTGCAGACGATTGCATAATATATAGAACAATAAAAACAACAAGACACAGATATTTTACAAAGAGAATTAGATGAATTACAGAAATGGGAATCAAATTGGAGCATGTCTTTCCACCCAGAAAAATGTCAGTTGTTAAGAGTAACAAAAAAACTAAAACAAATTAATTCCACTTATCTTATTCATGGCAAACCAGTAACACAGACTAAAAACGCAAAATATCTAGGTGTTATAATAAATGAAAAACTGTCATGGAATCCACATATTGATGAAATTATAAAAAAATCAAACAAAGCATTAGGATTTATTAAAAGAAATTTCTATAAATCAGATAAGAACATAAAACTAAAAGGTTATTTAACCTTGGTTAGGCCAATAATAGAATATGCATCCTCTGTTTGGGACCCCTCAACTCAAGAAAACATTAAGAAACTGGAACAGACATAAAACAGAGCACTGAGATTCATAACAAACGAATATTCACATTTGACTAGAGTAACACCTATAGTAAAATCACTAAATTTAGAAAACCTTCAGGACAGAAGACTCAAAAGTAAAGTAGCAATTATACATAAAACACTGAACCATAATCTTCAAATACAAAAACAAAATTTAATAAAATACTCTGAAAGACACAAAGATAAAGGCATATTCCTCGTCCCATATGCTAGGACAAATTTGTACAAATACTTCTTCTTCCCTAGCGCAATTAGAGCATGGAATGGGTTGCCTGAGCTAGCTAAGAAAACCAGTGACTTGGCAGAATTTAAGTCATTGGTTAATATGCATGACTGAATGCATGACGCATAGGACTTAATTATCTTCTTTTTTGAAGTAAGGTCTGTATTATATAAGATAAGATAAGATGTTTAATTCATAACGGGCGATCGGTTTAAATGTTTGTCGCTCTCATGATGTTACAACTATGAACAGGGCCGGATTTTAGGGATGGCAGGCGGGTGGATTCAGAAGAGCCCAGAGATCTCTAAATTAAAAAATCCAGTTTTCACTAGGATTCAAACACGGGATCCCCGGTTCGGAAGCCAAGCGCTTTACCGCTCCTTCCCCTACTCTAGTGCTTTTTTCTAAAATGTGCGATACTTTAAGGTGTAAGCAGGGCTTTTTTTTGTGACGGTACGCACCGGTACTGCGTACCGGCACCTTTTTTAATGTGGGGAAAAAATTATTACTTTTGTTGTATTTTAACGTTTATTATTAATTTATTAGTAGTTCAAAGTTAGACACTATATCACTGAATACCGGCACCTAATCACTGAGTACCGACACCTAATCACTGAATAACGGCACCTAATCACTGAATAACGGCACCTAATCACTGAGTACCGGCACCTAATCACTGAGTACCGGCATCTAATCATTGAGTACCGGCATCTAATCACTGAGTACCGGCACCTAATCACTGAGTACCGGCACCTATTCGTTTTACAAAAAAACAACAACACTGGATTATTATTATTAATATTTACAATTGGATCTTCGAGAAAGCTAACGAAAATGTGTAGGCGCCTCATAAAAATTCTGCCCGGGGGCCTCCACAATCTTAAATCCGGCCCTGACTATGAAGATTTTACTTTTTCTCTTATGTTACTAATCATCTAGGCCAAACTCTAAAATTTCGTTATTTTTAATGCCACGTCGACAGTCCATCCGTTTTTGGTACGCCAAACAACTTCTTCTACATTTACACAATCTAGTCTTGCATGTTACTTAAAGACCTCAGCTCCGTTTTGGTTTTCCTGGCTGATTCAGGCAACCCGTTCCATGCTCTAATGGTACTAGGAAAGATGGCAGCCTGGTCTTGTGGACGACCTGTGTGCTATGCTCTTGGGCAGTCGTCTCGAAGTTGTCAACTAAGGCGTGAAGTCGGACTGTGCCCCAATCTAAGCCTATATGAAATTTAAAGTGTCAAAAACGAGAAATACATCACAGTTGGCAGGTCGTGTTAGTCTAACCAGAAGGGGACATTACCTTACTATTTACATTCCTCTAATTAAGATAGTGTTGAAAATAGTTTTTCCTTGGAGACTTATAGGTTCAAAAGGGAGAAGGGTCTTGTTTTTTTCCAGGACCACCTTTGCCCAACAGTTAACGAAGGTTTCATGTGGCCAGCAATATGGTTAACCCTCTAATCGCCTCTAACTGAACCTATTGTAGCTTGATTTAAAGAAATGAAATGTACCAAGCTTATAGGGACTAAGGCAAACTCTCGTCTATCACCGAACACACTGTCTAGCTATGTTTATCTTTTACCTTTACCTATCCCTTAGTCTGTTGGACCGTTGGGGCACCATGCACGATTCTCGACCATCCCATCCCTCTTTGTCTTTTGCCTTAGTTATAACCTTTCCAAGGCAAGGCCCGTCAATTCTTTTATGTTTTCCTCTCATCGCTTTCTTTGTCTGCCTCTTCTTCTTTTTCCTGTCACTGTTCCCTGAAGGAAGGTCTTTGCGAGCCCCGAAGATCTTTTAATATGGCCATAGAGTTTTAGCTTGCGTTTTATTACAATAGTTAGCAAGTCATCGTGGAGTCCAATCGCTATAGTAACCCTGTCTCATCTTTTGATTTGTGATGTAGTATTTGAATGTGATACCTATGATCCTTCTGTAGCATCTCAATTCCATTGCTAGGATCCTCCTCTCAGTAGTTAGCGTCCAAGACTCACAAGCATATAAAAATGTGGCCATGACCAGGGAGTTCTGTTCGTAGCGTATAAATCATTATGTTTAACCCTACCCACTACAGACTAGGAGACTTAAACACATTAGCTCATACTGTTTAACACTGTCTTTTTTACAAAAAAGATATTTGACTCTGTAATCAATCGATAACAAAATGTTATTTGAGAGGAGGGACGAAGCAGAGAGGCAAAGGAAGGATGAGGGTAATAGAGGGGAGAGGCAGGAAAAGTAAGAGCGGGAGAAATAAAGAGACGAAGTGGGGAAGAGACAGAGAGGGAGACAGAGAGGGAGACAGAGAGGGAGACAGAGAGGGAGACAGAGAGGGAGACAGAGAGGGAGACAGAGAGGGAGACAGAGAGGGAGACAGAGAGGGAGACAGAGAGGGAGACAGAGAGGGAGACAGAGAGAGAGACAGAGAGGGAGACAGAGAGGGAGACAGAGAGGGAGACAGAGAGGGAGACAGAGAGGGAGACAGAGAGGGAGACAGAGAGAGAGACAGAGAGGGAGACAGAGAGGGAGACAGAGAGGGAGACAGAGAGAGAGACAGAGAGGGAGACAGAGAGGGAGACAGAGAGGGAGACAGAGAGGGAGACAGAGAGGGAGACAGAGAGAGAGACAGAGAGAGACACAAAGAGACAGAGAGAGACAGAGAGAGATTGAGAAAGATAGAGAGAAAAAAAGACAAGATAGACACAAAGAGACAGATAGAGAGAGAGACAGAGAGAGATTGAGAAAGATAGAGCGAGAAAGAGAGATAGACACAAAGAGACAGATAGAGAGAGAGACAGAGAGAGATTGAGAAAGATAGAGTGAGAAAGAGAGATAGACACAAAGAGACAGATAGAGAGAGAGACAGAGAGAGATTGAGAAAGATAGAGTGAGAAAGAGAGATAGACACAAAGAGACAGATAGAGAGAGAGACACAGAGAGATTGAGAAAGATAGAGAGAGAAAGAGACAGAGATAGACACAAACAGACAGATAGAGAGAGAGACAGAGAGAGATTGAGAAAGATAGAGAGAGAAAGAGACAGAGATAGACACAGACAGATCGAGAAAGAGACAGAGATAGAGAGAGAGACAGAGTGAGATTGAGACAGATAGAGAGAGAAAGACACAGAGATAGACACAAAGAGACAGATAGAGAGAGACAGAGAAAGACAGAAACACAGACAATCAGAGAGAGACAAAGAGAGAGAGTGACAGAGTGAGAGACAGAGATATAGAGTGAAATAAAGTTTAGTTTGAAATATAGTTTAACTAGCAAAAAGACACGTTGTCCCAACAAGCTGTTTTAACAGGATTGCCGCACTCGTCACTAATGTAGATTTGTAGTAAGTGAAAAGATAAATAAATAGACATGCTAAAGCATATAATAGAAGTTAATAGTTAATAGAAAAATCTGATGGTTCAAATCGCACTTTAAAGACTCCTTGCAATAATGAAGCTCTACACAAAAAAAGAGACTGAGAAACTATCGACCACCCTAAATTGTGTGATTGGGGATCGATTTAAAAAAAACAAACAAATATTTTTTATTATATTACTTGAAGTTCTATCCCATCATATGACTATAAACACACACACAAATATGAAAAAAAAATTTATCTATCTTTGCGAGCCCCGGAGACCTTGTAATATATCTATAGATTTTTAGCTTGCGTTTTTTTATGATAGAAAGCAGGTCATCGTGGGGTCCAATAGCTACAGTAAGCAGGTCATCGTGGGGTCCAATAGCTACAGTAAGCAGGTCATCGTGGGGTCCAATAGCTACAGCAAGCAGGTCATCGTGGGGTCCAATAGCTACAGCAAGCAGGTCATCGTGGGGTCCAATAGCTACAGCAAGAAGGTCATCGTGGGGTCCAATAGCTACTGTAAGCAGGTCATCGTGGGGTCCAATAGCTACAGCAAGCAGGTCATCGTGGGGTCCAATAGCTACTGTAAGCAGGTCATCGTAGGGTCCAATAGCTACAGTAAGCAGGTCATCGTGGGGTCCAATAGCTACAGCAAGCAGGTCATCGTGGGGTCCAATCGCTGCAGTGACCTTGTCTCCTGTCTCTAGGTTTGTGATGCGGTCTTTGAATGTGATACCTAGAGATTTTATCTATCATATCATATGACTATAAACACACACAAAAATATGCACACAAAAAAAAAACAACAACAAATAAACATAAACACAGGTTATACAGTCAGAGGGGTTGGTCGATGTTTGTGGGATACAATGTTATAGCTTAACATGAGCATGCAAAAAAAAAATCAGCAACATGCATTTTTCTTTTTTAGTTTCACCGTAGCCTCTTTCTATTTGGACAGTATCTCTATTTGTAAATTTTTAAACAGTATATCTTGTGTGGTGCCCCAACGATTCAAGAGACAAAAGGACACATGAAGATGAAACGCTATACCCGTGAAGTTTTAAATATTCGGAACCATATCTTTGTGAAGCCATATGTCGTTACAATTTCAGGATGTTTACACTTCCGGGTGCTATGACGTCGAACTGCTACACATATATCTCATTATATGTCTACCATTGTCCTTGTTCAGAAATGCAAGTGACTTTCAGTTTTAAGCAGTACCTGAAACTTTCGATAGCAGTGCGTTCGTTTGTAGTAAAGACTATGAATTAGTTTATAATTTTGTAGGTTTTCTAATATGAATTAGACTGTTGCATTAGAACTTCTTGCAGCAATTATGGGCATAACAATTTGGTTATTCTTTTTGAAATTTGTCTGCTCTTCGTGTGGCAAAATATTTAGTTCACAGCTAGGACAGAACTTGTAGCCACGTAAAATACGGCACTCTATCTCAATCATCCGACTCGAAGACAAGCTTTTATTTAAGTTAATGAGGATCCGTCCACTCTGGGCAGATCTTATATAGGTCTAGCTTTGGCTTAATGATTGAGCATGATTCTTTTGGATTTTCGAAGCTACAGCGAGCTATCGTAGATAGCTTGTATATCTAATTAAAGAGATGATTGTTTAAAATTTAGTAGATTATTACATGTAATCTATTTCATCACCTCACCTTCACATGTCCCTTAGTCTGTTGGACCGTTAGGGTATCACACATGATCTTTCCATTGTTAGGGTATCACACATGATCTTTCCATTATTAGGGTATCACACATGATCTTTCCATTGTTAGGTGTATCACACATGATCTTGCCATTGTTAGGGTATCACACATGATCTTGCCATTGTTAGGGCATCACGCATGATCTTGCCATTGTTAAGGCATCCTACATGATCTGCCTAACGTTAGGGCTCTGTCGACCATTTGGGCCACCACACATGATCTGTCACCCGTCTCCATATTTTTCCATCTTTTGCCAGCATTAGTGTCTCTTCCATCCCCCACCCCCACGCTCTCTCTCTCTCCATCTGTCTACCTCTTCTTATTCCCCCTGCTATAGTACTTGCGTTCTTTCCCCTGGTAAAGTGCTTGCATTCTTTCCCCTGGTAGAGCGCTTGCATTCTTTCCCTGGTAAAGTGCTTGCATTTTTCCCCTGTTACAGTTCTTGTATTCATTTCAAAACATTTCATTACATCTATTGGCTGTTGATTTTAAAACTAATTAAATAACTCGTTGCTACCAACTTTTGTGTCGAGTTTGAAAAATAAACATATAAAAATATTGTTACATTATTTAAACTAGAGTAACACGGTATCTTTGTTTGTTTATTAATTAATGTAAGGCTCGATAACTCTCGTCACCTTGCTTATTGATCTTGTCCCTAGTTCAAAGAACACGCTTTTTAAATAATTGTTAGTAGGCAAACAATATCTCACACGTGATCAGTTAGATATAAATATTCAAGTACGTGTGTTGTCGACACTTTGAGATGGACTTAACAGACTTTTGTGGAGTTTTTTCTAAAATAGTTTCTCCTTGGCATATTTAAAACATTGCATTGATCTATTATTGCATTCACCACATGATCAGTCAACCGTTAGTGTACCGCATATGATATGTCAAACAATTAGGGCACCACACATGATATATCAACCGTTTGGGCACCACACATGACATGTCGACAGTCAGCGCACCACACATGATATGTCGACAGTCAGCGGACCACACATGACATGTCGACAGTCAGCGCACCACACATGATATGTCGACAATCAGCGGACCACACATGCTATGTCGACTGTCAGCGCACCACACATGATATATCAACCGTTTGGGCACCACACATGACATGTTGGCAGTCAGCGGACCACACATGATATATCAACCGTTTGGGCACCACACATGATATGTCGACAGTCAGCGCACCACACATGATATATCAACCGTTTGGGCACCACACATGATATATCAACCGTTTGGGCACCACACATGATATATGGACCGTTTGGGCACCACACATAATCTGTCGACCGTTAGGGCACTACATATGATATGTCGACCTCCAGGGCACCACACATAATATCCCCAAATAAACAATATAACATAATGAAAAAAACTAATTTGTTTATTTATTTACTCATGAAAATACCAAATTATTTTGTACTCTCCTTGTCACGTTGTTCATGTGTTGTGTCGAGCAGTGGTTACAGATGACCTGATAAGAAGAGAGAGAATCGTCAAGATTTCAGCTGCAAGAAACCTTTCTTGATCTTCTAGTCGGTATTGTTATGGAAACTTAAAACCAAGCCTGAAAATATGCCCTAGCCAATGTGGGAATTGCCGATATAGGAATAGCCAATGTAGCAATAGCCAATTTAGGAATAGCCAATGTGGGAATAGCCAACGTGGGAATATCCGATGTAGGAATAGCCAATGTAGGAATAGCAAATGTGGGAAATGCCGAAGTAGGAATAGCCAACAGCCAATGTAGAAATAGCCAATGTGGGAATAGCCCATGTAGGAATAGCCAATGTAGGAATGGCGAATGTGGGAATAGCCAATGTAGGAATAGCCAATGTGGGAATAGCCAATGTGGGAATAGCCTATGTGGAAAGTACTTCGATTATCAAACAAGAAAAAAACAATAAAAAAATACTTTAAAAAAATCTAAGGCAATAACTAAGAAATCCACTCTTACAACTATATCTCTCTTTAAGCTCCCACCATGCGTTCTTTCTGTCTGGTCTACTCAACTGCCTATGTAGCTCTCGGCCCTTATCGGAAGCGACCCAACAGTCGTACCAATGTGTCAACAAACGGGTGTCGCGAGAGTGCACGGTTCATCATCTATGGTGCACGCTGCCGCAGCGGACTTCACTAAAAAGTCAACCCTCTTCAACGGAGGCACGTTGGCCATAATTTCTCCGGCGACAATTGGCGTTGTGCGAAACGTGCCTCAGATGAGTCTGATGGCTTGATTCTGAATAGCATCTAGTTTCGCTAGAGACGTTTGCGACGCCCAGACCTGAAGATGTAGACTATAATCCATATGAGACCGAACAGCACCCATGTCCAGTGATCTCAGCACACCCGCCTTCGCTTCCCACTTCGTTCCAGCTAGATTTTTTACGATGTTCAACCTCTCGGAGGCTGTTTCGCGTACATGCTGGA
This sequence comes from Biomphalaria pfeifferi, assembly GCA_030265305.1. NCBI lineage: Eukaryota > Metazoa > Mollusca > Gastropoda > Planorbidae > Biomphalaria > Biomphalaria pfeifferi. The sequence goes on from JASAOG010000253.1 coordinate 317,451, forward strand.
TATGGTCGCACAAGGTCAATTTCTGATTGAGGATGACCCCGAGGTAATTGGGCTTTTTGTTCCATGCCAGAATCTTGCCGTCCATCCGGAGCTCAACTGGTTCCTTCACTATATCACGTCCTGACGTAAACCTCCAGTAAACCGACTTCGAGAATGTAGAAGCTATTTCCATTATTCGATATCAAATAAATCAATTATTACCAATAATTAATAGACTAAATGGTTAATATTTTAATTGATTCATATTTCGCTAGGTACAATAAATAAGTGTTTAAAGTTTCAACTTGATCCGATAATGGATGTAGGAGAAATAACATGAACAAATTTATAACAGACATTTTGACCTTTGTATGTGTTCCTCTCTATGTCACAGGCTGTACGGCAAGAAAGCTAAAGGGAAAAAAACCATGACTAATATTTCACTGAGTAAGTAGCTTCCACCACATTATCCAACACGTTATCCACCACATTCTCCACCACATTATCCACCACATGTATCCACCACATGTATCCACCACATTATCCACCACATGAATCCACCACATTATCCAACACGTTATCCACCACATGTATCCACCGCATTATCCACCACATGTATCCAACACATTATCCACCACATTATCCAACATATTATCCAACAAATTATCCAACACATTATCCAATACATTATCCACCCCATTATCCAACGCGTTATCCACCACATTATCCAAACACATTATCCAAACACATTATCCAACACATTATCCACCACGTTAATCAACAGTCTCCACCACATTATCCACCACATTATCCACCACAGATTATCCACCGCACATTATCCAACACAATATCCAACACATTATCCAACAATTATCCAACACATTATTCACCACACATTATCCAACAATTATCCAACACATTATTCACCACATCACTTAAAGCTCACTAAACACACTCAACGCTTTTGTTTTAACTGTCTATGGGTTAATATTCTTCTTGTGTGCTGCTGAAATCCAATACTATTTCATTAACTAGTTTAAACTAGCCAAAGAACATTACAGTTAACAAAATAGACTTGATCAAGACTTTCAGAGTATCTCAAATGATGCATTTATTCACTAATGGGATACTTGTCTCGTCTACTTATCCGTCGTGACTTATCTGTCTCTAACACTACTCAACCTTCTCCAAGTTATCGCCATATTGTTCTCCCATCTGCGCCTATTCTGCTACGTCATTCGTCTGTCTGACTACGTCACTACTTTTACCCTCGCTAAAAACAATACACAATATATTTATCGACCAAAACTAACATACTCTCTAACTAAACTAGGTCACTACAATATAAGCCTTTTATTTCATTTATTTTTTTTAAAATACTTTTTATTATTTACTCTGTAAACCAAATCTACTTAAGGCTAATTTTCTTAGATTTATTCATACATTTATTTCCCGTAAACTGCACAATGTCCATATTACAGAAAAGACAGCCACAAGTTGAGCTTTTTTTTTAATTTGCAGGAGAATATATAAAAGGCACTAACTACCTATGCAACCATAGTTAGTCATTAATGAAATATTTTTTTTTTTATAAAGCAGCCTATTCGTAACAATACAATTGTACATCACAATAGCTCTAGGGTACAAGTTGACCATCCGCGACTCCCCAGTGTACTGCCTCTACCAGCATCTGCCCTGATAAAGGCTTCATCAAGAGGCTGGTTGTCTCTCACACCCCCATGATCTCATCACTTCGAGATGATCCAGTCACTTTGTGACTGGTGGAAGCCATAGAGTGGAAAAAACAAATGTTTTCAATATGAACGGCTTGCCTTAGCAGGGGTTCTAAACCTGTGGTTCGCGACCCCCCCCTTGGTGGTCGATTGACGATCTGCCAGGAGGTCCGCCAAAAGACCATGGAAAAAAATGGATTGTTTGTATCTATTCTTCTATTGCTTTATGTGTGTGCGGGGGGGGGGAGGGGTCGCGGTAGACAGGGGGGATTGTAAAAAAGGTGTCGCCGCGCTTAAAAGGTTGAGAACCGCTGCCTTAGATTAAAAAGATTAATTGTAGAACTGGACTTCGCTCAAAGGCGGAGGTGAAGGTTGAGTTGTAAAAGAAATTGCTTCCGTTTACAGTCGCTGCTTTTTTTTTTATATAATTTTTTTTTTTTAATTAAAAAAAAATATTATATATATATTTTATGTATTCCACAGTCTGCTTTTGTTTACTGGTGTTGATAGGTGAGTAAGTAATAGTATCAACTTCGCTGTATTAACTATGTGCAGACACAGAAAGGGAGAGAATATATCATCAGCACAGATATATTGAATGATTTTACACAAAAAAATGTTTGGTTACACTGATAGTGTTGAAAGAGATTATGTTACTGTGTACATAGTACAGGCCGGCTCCTTTATCACCAAATCGAAAGCCATTTTAACCTGCGATATATGTGGACGGGAGTGTCTTTCCAAAATAGGGCTCCACAGCCATATGAAAAAGTGTTCGAGATGAACCATAGTCGTTCAACGACTGAATTAGGCCAGTGGTAGTGGTAAACGAATAATTGCTTGCAATGAAATCCATTCAAACATAGTAAAATACCAAGAAATACAATGAAAAAAGGAAATCTAAAGGAAAAAAACAATGTATAACAAGGTTACAAAGACATTCTGTGTGGAAACACATATATCCTCTCCCGAGGTTCTCCACCTAGACTATGAAAGGCAGGTTTCAATATTTTCAGAAATAATATCAGAATGAAATTCTATCAAAGGCAAATGACAGAGAAGAATGAAGAAAATTTTGACCTATCTTTTATGGTACCCCTAGTTATAGGTGAAAGTTAGACGTGAACTTGGCCTAACTGATATCATACAATGATTATCTAATTGATCTAATTGTTTTGTAAGCAATTTAAATCCTTAAAAAAAATTTTTTAGTTGAGATTCGTGCATGCTATTACGTACGTTCAGTTCACTAGATAATATAAAAAGACTACTTATTAATTCTTTTTTAAAATCATGTTCCACTGATATACATATTAAGTAGATATTTTCTCTTTAAAATAAAGATTTTTTTTGTAAAAATAGTAGTTAGTATTAAGGAAATCAGTTAACTTAGCAATAAATAAGCAAAAAAAAAATTTTTTGACAAAAATCTAAAACCGTTTGCTTAAATGTTTTAAAAATATGGTAAATGTTAACCTTCCTTACTAAAAATCAACCCATCTTTGTTACTATTAATAATGAATAGTTGTAAAAATTGTTGTTTTTATGAATAGTTGATTTTAAAAATTAAAATGTTCGATTCCAGAAAAGAAAAAAAAAAAACGTTGCTTCTGACCTTTGAAAGGTCTAAAATATCATGATGTCGGATTTTCAATATCTTTCTAGTTTACGAGATCTAAACGCGACGGACGGACGAACGGACAGACCACACAAAACTAATAGCGTCTATTCCCCTTTCGGGAGCCACTAAAAATACTTTACAAAAAAACCCACAAAATCAAAGATTATATAGGCGAAATAAAAGACACAAAAACTCTTTTGTTTCATTGGCAATTAAATTATTAAATGCAATTCAGATATGTCATTCAAACATTTCACGTGTAACTATGGATTGAATCTGGTGTGAATGTAGAGTTTTTTTTAATGTAGTTATAATGTTTTGTTTATCGTAATGCACAAACTGTAAGATGAATTTGTCATAATTATTTACCGCCATAGTTCTCCCTACTGTAATATTTATTTATTAAGATTGGGGTCTAAATTGTTGTTTAATTTCTCGTATGTGTCTGCATCTAAAAAAGATGTATGATTTTTTTGTACAGATCCAACTTCAACTACAACATCCACTTCTGTATCAGTAACTACAACACAAGCGACGTCAGTTAGTTCAGTTACATCATCTTCTGCGGCATCTACTTCAGCTTCCGCAGGAGGCTCATCGATGTCTTCGACTACAACTAACACCATCAAAACCGTGGGCTCATCAACAGGTTTGTCATCAGAAGACTAAAATTATCAACCTCCTTAATTTGAACCAAGTAGACAACTTTTGGAGATATAGAAGTACATGTAAAGAAGATCCGAATACTATAAGCGAGTATCTGGACCTGATGGTATTTCAGCTAGATTACTTAAAGAACTTCACCGGATCCCACAATATCGCTTTTATATTACTTTTTTCAGGCACCTCTTCACCAGGGCAGAATAACAAGGGACTGGAAAGAAGCTAACGTCAATCCCTCCCCATATTAAAAAACTGTAGAAAAATCTGAGCCAGGAAACTACAGACCAGTGTCACTAGCCAACATCACATGTAAAATCTTAGAACACATAATATGTAGCGACATCATAAACCACTTAGACAAACATAATGTCCTTACTCCATACCAACATAGCTTTAGGAAATATAGATCATGTGAAACACAACTAATAGGACTAATTGATGATTTTTTCAAAAGGTTTAGATAATATTAAGCAAATAGATCTATCTTATTAGATTTTTCTAAGGCTTTTGACAAAATTCACCACCATAGTTTGCTTAAAAAATATTTTGGCATTGCATCAGCAGATTCAGGATTTTTTGATAAGGAGAGAACAAACTGTAATAATAAATGGCTCTAAATCAACACCAATAACAGTAAACTCAGGCGTACCTCAAGGAACAGTCTTAGGTCCTCTACTATTTTTAATTTACATATACGATTTACCAAATTGTATTACTTCAGGAACTAAAGTCAGATTATTTGCAGACGTAATATATAGAACAATAAAAACAACACAAGATACAGATATTTTACAAAGAGAATTAGATGAATTACAGAAGTGGGAATCCAATTGGAGCATGTCCTCCCCCCAAATAAAAAAAAGTCAGTTATTAAAAGTAACAAAAAGAAAACTAAAATAAATTAATTCTAGTTATCTTATTCATGGTAAATTAGTAACACAGACTAAAAACGCAGAATACCTAGGTCTTATAGTAAATGGACAACTATCAAGGAATCTTCATATCTATGAAACTATCAACAATTAAACAAAGCATTAGGGTTTATTAATAGAAATTTTTATAAATCGAATAAGAATATAAAATAAAAATGTTATTTAAATTTTGGTTAGGCCAATAATAGAATATGCATCCTCTGTTTGGGCCCATCAACTCACGAAAACATTAAGAAACTGGAACAGACATAAAACAGAGCACTGAGATTCATAACAAACGAATATTCACATTTGACAAGAGTAACACCTATAGTAAAATCACTAAATTTAGAAAGCCTTCAGGGGAGAAAACTCAAAAGTAAAGTAGCAACTATACATAAAACACTGAACCATAATCTTCAAATACAAAAACAAAATTTAATAAAATACTCTGAAAGACATAAAGAGAGAGACACATACCTCGTTCCATATGCTAGGACAAATTTGTACAAATACTCCTTCTTCCCTAGTGCTATTAGAGCATGGAATGGGTTGCCTGAGCCAGCCAGGAAAACCAGTGACTTGGCAGAATTTAAGTCATTTGTTAATATGCATGACTGAATGCATGACGCGTAGGACGTAATCATCTTCTTTTTTGAAGCAACGTCTGTATTATATAAGATAAGATATATGCAAATAAGTATAAATATATAATAAATATATATACATATGCATTTGATTTATATATTGATTAACCAATCAGGTACTGTCACTTCAGTAGTAAATGATGTCACCACTTCGAACCTGACCACTACCACCAGTAAGTCATTGAATTGTTGTTGTTTTTTTTTTCATTATTTTGTTGTGTCTGTCTGGTGTCAGTCTGTTTAGCAAATCAAAATCTTTGCTTCAAGGGAGATAATTTGAACTGCTTGCCAATCAATAACGTTAACTCTGTATTTAACAAAAAGGGTAATGAGGAATGGAGGAGAGACAGACTTAGGCAAAGTGGTTTTTTTGTTTTTTTGTCTGGCTTGGGCAAAATATAAACTGTAGTAAACATTCAATACAAAATACTGAGACAATGTGGCAATAGTACAGTTTCTTAGTAGTTTCTTTTTTAAGCATGCTTTTTTTTATTCTGTTTCAATGTCTACGGAAGTACCCTAAATGACGAATATCTAAAGGTCAACTGAGTGCTGGGCACTGTCACGGTGGCTGAGATGCTCGGTCTTCAAACCTGTGAGTTCGGGTCCTGGTGAGGACTGGGATTTTTAATTTCGGGATTTTCGGACGTCTCTAAGTCCACCCAGCTCTAATGGGTGCCTGACATGAGGTGGGCAAATGTAAAGGCGGTTGGTCGTTGTGCTGTCCATGTGACACTCTCGTTAACCGTGGGCCACAGAAACAGCTGACCTTTACATTGTCTGCCCTATAGATCGCATGGTCTGAAAGGGGAACTTTACTGTCGCGAACATGATGTCATTAAGGGGAACTACCACTCACACATGACGTCACTGCTGGCCGATGTCGCCAATGAGACGTCAGAGTTGGCCACAACCATCACAATCATCCATATGACGTCAATGTTGCCCACTGTCATTGGTATATGACGTCGCTCTTAAACAACCATCCCGCCGTGACGTCATTTGCTGGCCAATATCACTTCCTTGACGTCAAATTTTGCCCCAACCACGCATGGGACGTTACTGTTGGCCACTATCGCTCAAGGGACGTGATTGCCTTGCAGTGTCCTCCTTACTTACAATCCAATTCAAACAAATGTAGAATGTGGTTATGTCGGAACTGTGACGAGGCAACGAGCTGTTGGTCTTAACTGCCCACAAGTTGATCCGTCACAGGTCAATGTTGAGGCCATCTGCAACGATTGCTCTATCTTCTATCTATTACTCTTCTTATCCCTTATTCCGTTGGACCGTTGGGACACCATGCAAGATTTTTTGACCGTCTGTCTCCATTCCTCTCTGTCTTTTGCCTTAGTTAGAACCTCTTTCAATGGCAGGCCGTCCATTCTTTTATGTTGTCTTCCCATCTCTTTCTCTGTCTGCCTCTTCTTCTTTTTCCTGGTACTGTTCCCTGAAGGAGGACTTTGTAATATGGCCAAAGATTTTTAGCTTACATTTTTTTTACCCTAGTTAGCAGGTCGTCGTGGGGTCCAATCGCTGCAGTAACCCTGTCTCTAATCTCTTAGTTTGTGTTGCGATCTTTACATGTGATATCTAGGATCTATCTGTAGCTTCTATACACATTACAAAATAGGTGAAAAGCCCACTCCATATGACGAGTGATTTTCATCGATTGTTTCTTACTTATACAAGAGGAAAGTATTATTGCATCTGGTCCTGGTGAAATAATCATTCAAAACCTAGACTCTGTATCTTGTCTTATAATTTAAAGACGTTCCTTAAAAAAAACAAGAAGATGACGACATCCTATCCGCATCCATTTGTTAATCTAGTTGGGCGTGGTATAGACTTAATCTCTACTAAGTCATTGGTTTTGCATACTCGAGGAAGGACGTTTTGATGCAGCCGTTTTTGGCCGCGACGGTCGTTCTGGTGCGGCCATCCTGGCGTGGCATGTTTTAACGGGTACTATTTCAGCCATACTATACGTTTATTTTATTATGGTGATGCATTTTTATGTTTCAGGGCCTGATTGAAGTATGTGGAGGCCCAGGAGCAGGTTTTTTGTGGAGGCCTCAAAATTTTTTAAAAGAAAGAAATACCGTTCATGTAAATTTAACCTCAATCTCCATTTTAAAAAAATATTTTATATACAGATTTGAGTTTTAAAAAGTATATATATATTTAAGTTTTTAGAGGGTAAGGTCCTTGGTAAAGGCATTGTCATAAATCCGGAGCTGTGTTTACTTATAACAGCCTTCACTTCGTAATCACGACATTTTTGCCAACGGTAAAAATGCGAAAGTAATGTAGGAAAAAAAAATGTTATGTTATGATACATTTTTATCTCTTTTGTGGTGTCCCCGTGGCTATAGCCTCGCCTGTCCTTCCTGTTCAGGCGTATTTATATGTAAGCAGCAAGAGTTACTTTTGTCTATTCAATTTGGTATTGAAATTTGATGTCCAATTATTGTTATGTCTCAAACAGTATACCATGTGTTTGGGTTTTAATAATATCAAAAAACAATATTAAACAGTGACAGAAAATAAGGGAGTTATGATAAGCAAGTACACCGGATACACTATTTATAATATCCGCTATAAATGATATTTTCTTTCTACAGAATCTGGCTCCCAAAGAATGAGCGCCGGCATGGGTTTCATCTTGTTGATAATTGGGGCCATGAACTTTCTGTTGTAACCTTCATGTGATCCATGACTTCTGTTCCGGGGCTAGTGACGTGGAAAAGGATGAATGACGAACTACCGCTAGAGGTCGCCACCTTCACAAAACTCATATACATTAGAGACAAGAGTAACTTTGAAAAAAAGAAGCTGTCTTTAATCAACTTATTAAGCAGTATCTAATAGTCCTTTGTAAATCTTGTTAGCTAACTTGAATCAACTCTCTAGGCAGTATCTAATAGTCATTTGTGAATCTTGTTAGCTGCCTTGAATCAACTCTAAATCAGTATCTAATAGTCCTTTGTGAATCCTGTTAGCTGGCTTGAATCAACTCTAAATCAGTATCTAATAGTCATTTGTAAATCTTGTTAGCTGGCTTGAATCAACTTTCTAGGCAGTATCTAATAGTCCTTTGTGAATCATGTTAGCTGGCTTGAATCAACTTTAAATCAGTATCTAATAGTCCTTTGTGAATCTTGTTAGCTGACTTTAATGAACTGTCTAGGCAGTATCTAATAGTCATTTGTGAATCTTGTTAGCTGGCTTGAATCAACTTTAAATCAGTATCTAATAGTCCTTTGTGAATCTTGTTAGCTGACTTGAATCAACTCTCTAGGCAGTATCTAATAGTCATTTGTGAATCTTGTTAGCTGGCTTGAATCAACTTTAAATCAGTATCTAATAGTCCTTTGTGAATCTTGTTAGCTGACTTGAATCAACTCTCTAGGCAGTATCTAATAGTCATTTGTGAATCTTGTTAGCTGGCTTGAATCAACTTTAAATCAGTATCTAATAGTCCTTTGTGAATCTTGTTAGCTGACTTGAATGAACTCTCTAGGCAGTATCTAATAGTCATTTGTGAATCTTGTTAGCTGACTTAAAGCAACTCTCTAGGCAGTATCTAATAGTCATTTGTGAATCTTTTTAGCTGGCTTGAATCAACTCTCTAGGTAGTATCTAATAGTCCATTTTAAATCTTGTTAGCTGGCTTGAATCAACTCTCTAGGCAGTATCTAATAGTCATTTGTGAATCTTGTTAGCTGGCTTGAATCAACTTTAAATCAGTATCTAATAGTCCTTTGTAAATCTTGTTAGCTAACTTGAATCAACTCTCTAAATCAGTATCTAATAGTCCTTTGTGAATCCTGTTAGCTGGCTTGAATCAACTCTAAATCAGTATCTAATAGTCATTTGTAAATCTTGTTAGCTGGCTTGAATCAACTCTCTAGGCAGTATCTAATAGTCCTTTGTGAATCTTGTTAGCTGGCTTGAATCAACTCTAAATCAGTATCTAATAGTCCTTTGTAAATCTTGTTAGCTGGCTTGAATCAACTCTCTAGGCAGTATCTAATAGTCATTTGTAAATCTTGTTAGCTGGCTTGAATCAACTCTCTAGGCAGTATCTAATAGTCATTTGTGAATCTTGTTAGCTGGCTTGAATCAACTCTAAATCAGTATCTAATAGTCCTTTGTGAATCTTGTTAGCTGACTTGAATCAACTTTAAATCAGTATCTAATAGTCCTTTGTAAATCTTGTTAGCTGACTTGAATCAACTCTCTAGGCAGTATCTAATAGTCATTTGTGGATCTTGTTAGCTGCCTTGAATCAACTCTTTGGGCAGTTTCTAAAAGTCCTTTGTGAATCTTGTTTGCTGGCTTTCGGTAACAGATGTTATTTCATTGTTATGCTATTGCTTCTTTTCCACATGCTGCTAATATATTCTATTCAAGTATATATTTTTAAAGCTTTACCCACTGTGATATTTTTATGTACAAAATATTTGTAGATACGTATTTATGAATTAAGTTTTGCTCTTACTTTCTTTACATAAAAACAGAATAGAAGTGTTTCTGACTTTGACTATGCTATTGTTTCTGCAATTGTCTAATTAAAATATACTTTCCGATGTTCTAAGTTAATATTCATATAATAGATATATATATAAGTAAGTGTTAAATAATATATTTAAATGTAATGTAATCTATTAACAGCAAGCTACTGTTGTAATTCTGAACAGCGTACAAAATATGTTAATGAGTTATGCCTATGAACTAGGACAATTAAGCCTTGCCTAGCAACGCGCTGAGAAATAAGGGTCGAACATTGCCGAATACTAAATAATGTTTTCATTGAAATATCAATTATTTTGCTTTCTCTTTATGTAAATTTTTTTGTTTAGCTGTAATTAAAGTTGTACATCTATATTCTCTCTCTCTCTCACTCTCTCTCTCATTGTGTCTGTATCTGTCTGTCGGTCACTCTATCTCAAAGTGTTTTTGACACTGACATATACGGATGGTACGATCAAAATTATTTTTTGTGTGGCCAAATATTTTTTTAAAAAGCTCATCGTTCTTAGGTGCGTCTCTCGTTTTCTCTCTCTCTTTTTTTCTCTTTCACTCCCCCGTCTCTCTCTCTATTTCTCTCTCTTTCTATCTCTGTCTCTCATTTTTTCTCTCCTTTCCTCCTGTACGTAAAGTTTATCTTTGAATATTTTTGAATCTCTGCAACGAAGAGATACAACCATGAAGTCATCAACAGATTAGATCTCTACATCATGTTTGTACAACTTGTCGGAACAAAGTGTTGTTGAGTTCCAACTCTGTTGTAGTATTGAAGACTGGCCCACATGTTTTACTGAAGACTGGCCGAAACGTATCTCCGAATGTGATATTTTATTTATAGAAGTAAAACATGTCATTAAGAACATATTGCTTTCGTGTAACTTCCAGAAAAGATTTAATTAGAGTTTTTTTTAAAAAGAACAATTTGAAATGTTTCTTTACAGTTTGTGTAGTTTGTTTTCTTCAATTACTTTTTTTGTCTTGACCAAAACAGTCTTTAAATTTGTTTTTGCACCTTCTTAGATTAGCTTCACGTACTGTCACGTGGTTCAAAGAAACTGATCATAAAGACTGATCACAAAAACACAATCTTTTTTTTTTTTGAGCTTTAGTTTAGACAGGAAGGTTTAACATATTGTATTAAGTGGTGACTACTTAGTCGTAGCGTATGCAATAATCTTTATTTCCGAAGGAATGTCTGAAATATCTAGAACAGACAAAAGAATAGGCAGACAGCAAAACAGACAATAGAACAGACACACAGTAAAACAGACAGACAGTAGAACAGGCAGTAGAATAGGCAGACAGTAAAACAGACAATAGAACAGACAAGCAGTAAAACAGACAGACAGTAGAACAGACAGACAGTAGAACAGACAGACAATAGAACAGACAAACAGTAAAACAGACAGACAGTAGAACAGACAGTAGTAGCTCGCGTGTTGCAGCTCTACAGAGAAATCAGTTTAGCGTTAACTCTTTGTCTGCTAAACGACGATACCATCGTTGATTTGACCTCATAAAATTAAATTAACGTTTAATTGTATAAACTTTACCTTGTGTTTTATTAAAATAACAGGCATTCCCCTTTAATTCTAGACCAAATAAAACACTTTCGGATTACAAACGAAAAAGTTATTGAAGCTTAATCATAACAGGGTAAATAAAAATGCATGAGCAAAATGAAAAACTCCATCGGAACGTGGAAAATAATTACGGAGAGAAAGAGTTAACGCTATAGGGAGACCCCCCTTACTCAATGCTCTACCTTCATCAAAAGCTGGAACATTATAGGCATATCTCATCAACAGAATAATCTTGTTGCGGCAATAAGAATTATTTAGATAACGATCTACCAAACCTTATCATTGATAATGGACGCATGAGTAAACATAAGAATACACAGGTCTTTGTCAAGATGTTACAATACAGTATGCCAATCCTTTATGGACGATACATGCATTTATTTTGTTGGAAGAATTTTTATTTTGAATCATTAATTAAAATATCCTTTTTTATATGGAAAAATAGTTAAGTTCAACTAGCAATCTAACGTCCATTACTTCTCGGACTGAGGAGATGTTCTTTAAAACGATATTCTAAAACAAGGGAAATAACAATGTCTTTAAACTTAAACTTGAATTCAACTATAATATTTTTTGAATTATCTCCCCTCAAAGTAGAGAGTTAAATGTACATTTAATAAAATGTGATTGATGGGTTTCAATTTGTGAGTTAGTGCGGCGACAGCTGAATTGAAACACACATATACCTTTGAACAAATAATATACATACATACACACGTGTTATAGATTCTGTCTTCGAATATGTAGAAAAGAAGCAAATCTATGACGGCGATAATGTGCACTATAATTGACACATTCCAACGAACAATAAGCTAGCAACAGTCACTATCATTCGAGATTTTTCTTCATTACTGCCTTTAGAGTATATGTTCGTAAAGTAAATATATTTAAAAAGAAAACAAATGTGAAAAAAGATTGTGATAACTCTAAGGTAAGCAGTCAACGAAAGAAGGTAACATATTTATTTACAGTCGTAAAATACACAGTCAGACATGGACTTCAGCTATCAAGTCACAGGGAGTTCTACAAGTCCTTTTTTACCTAAACATTAGAACAGACCACTGACACACTTCCCAGTGTTGCTCCAGGTCCTCGACACAGTTCACTGGTAGCACTAAGGTAGGCTCTTAGCCCCAGACAGCTCAGACTTCCATAACATGCAGATCCCTTCAGCGGGATATAAAACAGTCCTTCCTCTAGAATCAACATGTCGCCTATTCCTCGCGTTGAACGGTGTGCTGGTAAGCACCATCTGTGTGGGCGCGGGAGCAGGGTTCTAACAATATCAATGCATTAAGTAATATCATAGGACAACTGCGTTTGTAGGTCGACAGAGTAGTCTGACTTTGTTGATGCTGGATTTTAATAACAACATAGAGTTGCAGCTAGGTGCTGAAACAAATGATACATACATCTATTAAACATAAATGAATAACAGCACCAGGGACCAAGTTTTTAAGAGAGAAAGTAGTGAATTAAAATGCTACGAAAATAAGGGCATGCGCCGACCGAGGCTCCAACCTGTGACTCTGGATTCGACACCACCGCCTAGCGATAACGCACCAAGCGAAACTAACCTCTAGACCATTGGAATGTCAAAAAAAATATACTTCTGATCCAGAGTCATTTCGCATGTCACAGGTTCGAGCCTCGGTCGGCGCATGCCCTTATTTTCGTAGCATTTTAATTCACTACTTTCTCTCTTAAAAACATGGTCCCTGGTGCTGTTATTCATTTATGTTTAATATATGTATGGATTTTAATAAACATGAACTTACGCTGCAGTGTAACTGACTTTTAACAATCAACAGCTGCGCTGTGTCGGACATCTAGCCATTATTGGGGATAACCGCATCACAAAGACGATCCTTTTTGAGCCTAAAGGAGAACGGCGTAACAGAGGTGCACCTCCAGCCCCCCCCCCCCCCCCGAATCGCTATACAAATCACAATAGGCTTCATTTTGCTCTACTGACATAGAAGAAGGCAGCTGACGCCAGAAAGCCCTAAAAGAGAGACAGCTGGAGAGCTTTTTTTTAACATAATTCTTGTAATGCTTGTTACTTCTAGCGAGCTCTTCATAATGAAGCTCTTCTAGAGATTTCACTAAGTGGCCAATTAGTAAAAGTAAGTAAAGTTCCCCTTTCAGACCTTGTGGTCTATAGGGCAGAAGATGTAAAGGTCATCTGTTTCTGTGGCTTACGGTTAACAAGGGTGCCATGTGGCCAGCAAAACGACCAACCACCTTTACTTTTCCCTAACTAATTTCAAGTACCCATTAGAGCTTGGTGGACTCAGAGGCGCCCGAAGATCCCGAAATTAAAAATCCCAGTCTTCACCAGGATTCGAACCCCGGTCCCCGGTTCGGTAGCCAAGCGCTTTACCGCTCAGTCACCGCGCCTCCAAGTGGCCAATTAAGTAATGTTTTTCCCTCCTCCCAAAAATATATACATACATAAACTGTCAAATTTCAAGAAAAATCGTAAGAGCCGTACCGAAATATCCGCCCAGTTTCCATCCAATGACGAGTTTGCAAGCTAATAGGAGAAACAGTTAGAATGACATAAAATGTGGGACAAAATATTTAATGATAATGTGTCTTTCTACAAAACACTCAACGAAATGTTTACCAAACTAATACTTTGTCTCTTTAATAATGTATGCCCTGTGTATGCTATAGTATGCAATGTTCTCTTTTTATACATGTAAGTGCAGTAATGGTCATACCCGGACATATCCACATTTTTATATGTTTGCTAATCTTGGACACTGACTGCAGAACTAGAGAGGAAGATACCATGGAATTGATATGCTACAGAAAGAGCCAACGTATCACGTGCAAAGACCGCATCACAAACGAAGAGATTAGAGACAGGATTAGTAACGCGATTGGACCCCGCGATGATCTGCTAACTACTGTAAAAAAAAAAAACGCAAATTAAAAGTCTATGGCCATATCACAAGGTCCTTAGGCCTCGCAAAAACCTTCCTCCAGGGAACAGTACCAGGTAAAAAAGAAGAAGAGGAAAACAGAGAAAGCGATGGGAAGACACCATCAAAGAATGGACGTATGAAAGAGGTTCTTTCAAAGCAAAAGACAGAGAGGAATGGAGAAAAATGGTCAACAGATCTCGTGTGATGCCCCAACGGTCCAACAAACTGAAGGGCAGTCATTACTCTAGTCTATCTAATACGTAAGTGAACTAATAATCTGGAGAACCGCTGGTCGACCATTTCTAAGGTATACTGATGTATGCAAACGCAACATGAAAATCTTCAAAATCGACACTAACATTTGCGAAAAAGTGGCACATACTTTGCATAGACTCTATGCCATAGACAATAGAAGCAGAAAAAGGGGTGAAAGTGCAACATCGCCTGGTGATTACATATGCCCACAGCTGCGTATTAAGGACTGGTCTCTTTAGTCACTCAAGTAGTTGCAAACATCGAAAACATCGTCCCCGAGAGATAAAAAGTCACATAATACTTTTTTATACCACATCAGCCGTGAGGGTGTCCGCTATAAAACGGCCCCCTTGAGGAACAGTGTGTGGATAGTGACGTTTCTTGGGGCTTTCTTACATTCCCGCCACTGAGGTCCTTATGCACCTCAAATGGGGTTCTAATTTGCTACCCTATTGGCCTAGTAATCTCCTAAAAAAAAACGATCCCACCCGGGATGAGGCTGAGATTTATAAGTGGATCTACTTTTTTAAAATGTGTTCTTCTAGTGAGCTATGAAAAAAGCCAAGGTTTTATGTCATGTTTTGATGTTGGGACATTGTAATCAACAAAACACGCTAGCCATGTCAATCCCTATCTAAACAGATTGACAACTAAAACAATAGACTATTCAAGCTGAACACAAAGGCAGTAAATAAACATTGAGCAAGAAAAAAAAAAAACAACCTCTGGCTGTTTACGGCCTAATCGTGACGTATGACTTTCACGTCAAATCTCGCGTTACTTCTAGTAGTCGAGCCAAAGAGATGGAAATACATTAGATTTTTTTTTTTTTATGTACAGGCTTTGTAAAGCTATGTTGTTTAACCCTAGATCTCGATATCTCTTTGTTCTGATGTTGTTTTAAAATAAAGTTTAGATTCGAGATTTTTTTTTTTTTAGGCTATAATTGACATGCCTTTATTAGCCAAAAAAAATTGTATTGAGAATTAGTAAATAAAAATATCAATGCATGCTTTGATATTACGTTTATTAATTTTTATTGTATTTTTAATAGGCCTACTTAGATGTATATGTCCTAGTTTCAAATCTTAAGTTTCAAAAGTTGCATATTTTGCCCATCTTACTGAGACAAGCCATTATACGAAGGTGTGGATTGTAGGTCTATTTAAAGGGAAACTCCGATGGTTTTTCAAATTTGAGTTATTGACATATTTAAATTCTGCGTAAAAAGTTGTAATAGTAAACATTTTACCATTTTTTATTTAAATGCTTAGAAACATTTCTATTGAATAAACTAGTCAGTAAATTCTTGACATCTCAAAACGGGGCTCTATGAGATTTTGTTTTAAACTAGTTCATACGTCACTTCCCTCAACAATACTGAAAGAGAAACTAGATTTGACCAATCGTATAGCTTCATTGTTACAGTAGCTGTTAAGCTATGATACAGTTATAGATATATATCTATACACATGTATAGATAGATCTAAAAGCATTAGGATAATCAACTCGAGAAAAAGAGTAACATTTTCATCTAAGCCTCTCCCTGTCCCAAAAAGTAAATAGATCGTGTGTATGACTGATTCGAACAAGCTGGTCAGTGTAAGGCTAGTCTAGACTACGTGTAGTCGGCCATGACAAAACAACCAAGTGATAGTGTTTGTTGTGTGTTGAGTGGTCGGGCGAGAGAATACAGACTGCCGTGGTTAGTCAAGCATGTAAATCTACTTTTAATACGCATTTTTTCTTTGCTTACAAGATCTAGATCTAACTGCATAGACGAAGATATATTTCTTTTATGATAATGTTAACTTTGCTGTATGGTCTCCTGTTATACAATAAGTCAATAGATTAAAACTGTTTTGGATGCGAAGGAAAATTAAGTCGGAAAAACATCAATTACTAAGTTATTATTGCAAATAAAAAAAAAAGAATCATATATTCATTATCTGTACATCAAAACACATATTATATCAAAAATTGTCAAAACCATCGGAGTTTCCCTTTCAGATTTGATTAAATCTCTTCTTTGTCTGTACCTATCTTCGGCAATGGCCAATTTTCATTGGGTGTTAAATGCGTGTCCTGAGACTTTGGTAAGAGCTTCAGCTGAATGTTTAACAAGTCATTCACTGCCAGCTTTTTTTCCCTTTCTGCCAGTGAGGAGGAGTCATCTGAGTTAAGTCTTCACAGCGCTTTATGAGGGCGCCTTCTTTCTTTGGGAAGCCTGGTCCTGACTCCAAGTACGCTTGAATTTGGCTTGGCTTGGCTACCTCGAATAACTGTTGTGCAAAGGTTTTAAAAATCACGTGCATCTTTTTTGGGTCTTAAATTATAATGAGTCAGAGATCTGGGTATCTTTTTAGATGTGTTACTGGGTAGTTTTTTTAGCGAGTTTCTTTTTATTGACTTAGCTCAAGCCGAGCGAGAGAGTTGTTTATCATCACGACTTTAATAGTGGCGCGTTCTGAGATTTAGAGACGACAGATCGTGAGGAGACAATACAGCGTGAGGAGAAAGCACAGCGTGAGTAGACTGCACAGCGTGAGTAGACTTCGCATTTTTTAAAAATATTTTTCTTATTGATTAGATGGATGGAAAATTCTGTCTTAACTGACCTGTGCCTGCGTGCGCGTGAGTGTCTAGTGAGGACGAAACAAGACCAATCTTGTCTATTTTGTTTATGGTAAACATTGATATATCTATTGACAGAAGATGACTGAATCTAACGGTTGGGTATTTGAAGCGCTAGTTCATATTATCAGTACCGCTGATGAGCATCCTTTTTTTTAAGAGCTAGGTCTTCATATCACGAAAAAATATATGAAACTCTATTTCAGCAAGCTAGCGCTATGCAGTGGCGTCACTTGGTGGTGTGAGGGGTTCTGGAAACATAGTGACGCCACTGGCACTAGCGATGACGATTCTTAAAAAAAAAAATGAAAATGTTAAAGACAAAAAGATTTACAATCATTTTTAACATACGAATAAGTGATGCCCAAACTACGACCTGCGTGTCATTTCCGGTCTGTGACACGGTACTATCCGACACCTCGATATAACTTCTTCACACAGTGCAAAGAATAGCTTCATATCTATATTAAAACATAAAACTGATCAGATCATTGATGTTATTTCTTTGAATTATATTCGTAAAAATATGTCTTCTTCTTCCATTATGCCATTAGACTGATTAGAGCGTGAAACGAGTAGACTGAATCATCCAGGTAAACATGAGTCCTAATTTAGATAAGTAGATCCCCCCCCCCCCCGGGAAATGATTACTTTGTGGAGGCCCCCATACTTTTTCTAAAGTTTTAATTTTAAAAAAACAACAATTATTTTAAAAAATACTTATATATAAAAACATGGCATATTTTATAAGAAAGAAATAGAGTATTCGTAAATGTAATGTCACTTTCTTGCTTTGAAAAGTAATGTTTAATTTGAATATTTTCGTTTCTAAAAAAAATATTTTTATGAGTATGTTGAGGTTAAGTCCCTAGCCCTTGGTTGAAACACTGCCTTAAACCCGGAGCTGCATTTATATATTAAGAACAGGCTACAATGGACACTTCTTAACCCCGACAGTCTTAAATATTTTCATTTTTTTAAAGTTTGACAACTAAAAAAATATATTTAAAAAAAATTTAGGTTTTTCAAAAGTCTCTTTTGTGGAAGCCCATCTCTTGTGAAGTTCCCTGGGCAGTATCCCCGCCTGCCCTCACTTAAATCCGGCCCTGGGTAAACTAATGACTTAGCTGTGTGTTATTTACTAATTGACACTCTCGTCTAAATGATGGATACGCGTTGGGTGTAATTATTTTCTTCTCTCGATGGAACGTCTGTGAATTATAAGATAAGAAGAATCCAGGTTAGTACAGTGTTTGTTATACACGACGCAGAATACCTATAAATTGTATGCTTTGAAACGTTGCAATTATCAGCTTTAAAACAATTCCAATTTGTTTATGTCCTAAACACATACCTATATATATTAGACCTTGATTGGTCAATTCTACACAATAATCTCGAGAAAAACTTCAAAAAAACTGAAACAAGGTGTTAATTTGTAAAGTAGCTATAAGAAGTAAAGTGGGTTTTTTTTTCAGCCCTAACCTATGTAACATTTAAAAAGTAACATATGCCATATTTTAATATCACTGCCTGGTATAGCAATCTTAACAATTAAAATAAAAATAAACTTCATAGAACCCTAAATGCTGCTGGTAAAATCATAGGCCAAAAAAAAAAAACATAGCCCATTTGGCAGCTGTTTGAGACAAACTTTCATAAAAAGCTAAAAAGATTTTAGAAATTAAAAAAAAATCACTCTCTAGGTCAGGATTTTGTGATTTTACCATCAAGACACCGATAGCAAAGACAAACAGACACAATAACTGTTTTGTTCCCCTGGCAATTAAATCATTAAATTGAAAGTATCTGATATAAACTTTTCATTTGTAAATTATAACTAGTAAACATTATAATGTTTAGTCCGTCTAATTGAACATCGCACATTCCTCGTCCCATATGCTAGGACAAATTTGTATAAATACTCCTTCTTCCCTAGTGCTAGTAGAGCATGGAATGGGTTGCCTGAGCTAGCCAGAAAAACCAGTGACTTGGCAGAATTTAAGTCATTGGTTAATATGCATGACTAAATGCATGACGCGTAGGACGTAATCATCTTCTTTTTTGAAGTAACGTCTGTATTATATAAGATAAGATAAGATAAGATACCCATTTGAGTTGTATGGACTCAGTAAGTCTAAAAACAAAATCGAAATTCAAAATTCCAGTCTTCTCCAAGATTCAAACCCAGGACCCCAGGATCGGAAGCCAAGCGCTTAACTACTCATCCACCTTGCCCCCAGCCTTTTTTTTATTATTTTTTTTTTTGTCTTTGAAAGCACGTGACTAGTTTTTGCAGCTATTTTAAGCCCAAGACGATTCCGCCTTTTGCTTTTTTATGCATTAGCCTCGTTATGACAATGAGGTGGGGCAAACATAAGTGTCCTTGATCATGGACCTTGCTGCTGTGTGAGAGTACTTGTGGATTGTAATGACGCTTTTCACAGCGCTATCCTTCAAGTGCTTTGTACGTTTTAATGCACACTTACTTATAATTTATTCTCGATATTGTCACAGTCTCAGTTGACATTGCCTGATTTAATGTTCACGTCATGCTAAGACGTTTAAAAGACACGTGGAATTCCTGATGTAGAAAACAGGAAGTAGAATAAATAAAGTTGACTTTGAGTTCAGTCAAGTCAGTCAAGTGGTATCCTTTAGACCGGGCGGTCAAGTAGTATACGTTGGTCCGGGAAGGACAGTAGCGACTTAGAAAAGTCGAGTAGTAATTTCAGTTAGGTAGTAGCTTTTAGGCAGTTGATGCCAGTGGTCTTTTGAGTAATGTATTTCTGGTAGTTAATCTGTAATATTCTGTACAGTGTTACCCGCTAAGATGCGGACGTGATCTGTAGTTCGTTCATCTCGTTCTGCTACTTCATGCTCATTCTTCTTTAATTCATCCAATTCTCTTTCGATAAACTCTCTTTTCTTTTCAACCTTCAATTCCATTTCTCTAGCCAACTTCAAGATTTGATCATAGGTAGATGTTACTTGCGCATGTTAGTGTAAATGTGAAACGGTGCGAATGCGTGTTGAAAGGAGAGGAGAACCAAAAATGGAGGAATAGAAAGGAAAGAGTGTTCTAGTGTTTCATGGAAATTAAAGGAGTTCTAAACGATGGCGTTGTTGTTTTAGTGTTAATGTACTGTGTCAAAGAGTCTCATCTTAGAAAGGAACGTGACAAGTGGCGCCCAACGTAAATGTAAAACCTACGTAGTCCTTTATACACAGTGGATCTCCTGTGAACAGACAGTAGAGATATTAAAGTCTAGATCTAGTGACAGGATACTATTCTATTTGATTAGTAGTAATAGAAAATGGCGGACAAGGCTGAGGTAGCAGCGTTGAAAGAAGAAGGGAGGTTATTAGAGCTTGAAGGGGCAGAACTAAGAAATTACGTACAAGAAAGGTTGATGGAGAGGGAGAGATTAGCGATGGAAAGATAAAAAGAAAAGGAGAGATGAGTTGCCATTGAAAGAGAGAGATTGGCGTTTGAAAAAGAGACAGCGGAGAAAAAGTTGAAAACAGACCAAGGAAAAGAGAGTGATAAAAGAAAGAGTGACACTACAGGGAATAAACTGGCCAAATATAAAGGTTTGATATTCAACGAAGACAAAATGGACATTGACATTTTCCTGAAAAGGTTTGAAATAGAAATGAGAGAACTAGAATACCCTGAAGACAAATGGACATTCTTATTGTCTAGATCATTTACAGCGGAGGTGCCGTCAAAAATATTTATAACCAGGGTAACTATAGTGTTGTGAAAGAACAACTACTTCGAAATTTCGGGAAAACAGAGGCTTTCTATCGCCAACAGTTTGTCAATTGTGAATTAGAACCAGAGGATGACCCGCAGACATTCCTGGACAGAATGAGCAGCCATTTCGATAACTGGATAGAAACCGCTGAGGTAGAAAAAACCTTTGACAGTCTAAAGACATTTCTCATGCTGGACAAAGTGATTTACGAATGTCAGGAGGAATTAAAAATATTTCTGTTGGAGAGGAAACCGAAATCCATAGAAGACATAGTAAGACTGATAAGGGCTTATAAAGTGGCACATCCCGAGAAGAAATTATCTAGAGGCAGTGATATAGAAGAAATAGTTGCCTTTAACAGAACATGTGAGACACAGAATAACTCTCACAGAACAAGGGAGACACAGGACAGACATTATAGACGTGGTACAGATGAAAGACAATATGATAGCCGCAATGGAAGATATCAAGGAAACAGAGAGAAAGGTGGAATAGAGCAAGGCTTATCATTGTCATCTGATACTGGAACATGGAACATTGGAGGTTTTTCAGACATTCGTAGGGAACAAGGCAGCCAAGACCATTAGGGATACAGGGAGCACTATTATTGGAGTGAATAAGAAATTAGTGGAAGACCATGAATATACAGGCGAATCTAGGAAGTGTGTTATGTTTAATGGGAATACTGTACAATTACCGATAGCTAAAGTTAGTATAGACACACCGCATGTTTAGGGGACAGTAGAAGCTTGTGTTGTAGATCAGGGTGAGATAGATTTAATTGTTGGGAACATTCATGGGGTGAAAATATGTTCAGAAAGGGAGATTGAGAATTGGAAGAAATATTATGGGATAAAGTCTACTCGATGTAGAAATGGGGATGTGGAAGAAGACATAAGATTCCATATATCAGACGACATGGGTAGCAGAGAGCACGAGAAGAAAGAATTAACAGATAAGGTAGAAAGCAATGCAATTGGAATGGGTCCAAATCAAAGTAAAGTAAGACAATCAGTGGTACAGGGAAAGCGATATAAACCCACATACAGACGTACAAATCCATACATCTTATGCTTTAATTGTGGGAGAAGGGGGCACACTAGGAGACAGTGTCTACAGTTAATCAGAGTTAAGGAATTAAGGTACAATAGTGGAGAGGTGTATACGAGAAAAGAGAGGGATAGTAGCAGGGTAGAAAACAGTACAGCTAGATCATTCTGTAGTGGGATCACAATGGGACATCATTGCAAAGGAGGGAAGCGGAAAGGATGGCATGTCAATCATATTAGAATTGTATAGATATGATTAGGAAAGGTGGAAATGATGGACACTAACTATTGTTCTATTCTACAATGAATAAATATATGTGTAATGAATTGGATATTGTTGTTACATATTCATGTAGGTTAAGGTTACTACTTATAGAAGTTTAGTAAAGGCTACATAGAAAATGTAAACGAGTATAAGTAGTGGAAAGTAGATACGTAGTTTTTGCACAATGTATTTATTTTGTGTGTGATTTTGTTTGATTATAGTTATTATATTCAAATTACATTTGTAAGAAAATTATTGAAATGGTGTGATAGAAATACATAAAAGGAACGTCAAGACTAGAATCATTATATAGGCCTGATGCTTCTAAGAGGTAAATAGCATTGGGTTAAATCTATCTATTAGGAGTGTTGTGAGTCAGATTGTTGGGGGTACAATATGCATGGAGCAAGGGGGACTTTTTTTGTGAACAATTTGATTGCGGCTGGAATGAGAGTGTTTGGTACAGGCATGAAATTATGAGTGGGGAGTTGTATGAATAAAATGTGATACAATTTTGTGTAGCAAATCATTGATAGATATATGTTAACAAAAGTTGTTTCAATTGCTCATAATAACAGTTATTAATGTGATGAATATAATTGTTAATTGGTGATAAAATTGTATTGGTATTAACATGACATTGTGTATGATTTTGCTTGGTTATTACATTATGGTTCTGTATGTTACAGAGAATTTAGAATTTTTTAAAACTTGGAATAGTCTGATAATGTATTCAGTAATTTGTATTTTGGACGTTCGATGTACATCGAACTTGTTAAACAGTGTGTGTGTGTGTGGGGGGGGGGGGGGGTTACGTGCGCATGATAGTGTAAATGTGGAATGGTGCGAATGCGTGTTGAAAGGAGAGGTGAACAAAAATGGAGAGATAGAAACGAAATAGTGTTCTCGTGTTTCATGGAATTAAATGAGTTCTAAACGAGGACGTGGTTGTGTTAGTGTTACTGTACTGTTCAAAGAGTCTCATCTTAGAAAAAGGAACGTAACAGTAGACATTATTGATTGGTATGGATATAGATATTAAGATGGCTTTAAATATGTGTATAGTGTCAATAAATATTATGTAGGATTCTAATATATATATAGTAATCAACTCTGTAGTGGATGTTTACTTTTAAATTATCAATAGACAAATAATAATGTGTCACAAGAAGCGTGATAAATGTGTCAACTTTGTAATCAATATAATAGATAGCCAAATGATAAATGTATCAACTTGGTGATCAATGTGTGTCAACTTAGTAATTAGTAGCTAATAAATGTATCAATCTTGTAATAAATGTGTGCCAAATACAGTGCACTAAATAGTCAATAGTGACAAATGCTGTGCCAAAAATGTATCCACAAAATAATCAGAGTACGAGAAATGTCCGGGAAGGACAGTAGCGACTTAGAAAAGTCGAGTAGTAATTTCAGTTAGGTAGTAACTTTTAGGCAGTTGAACCCAGTGGTCTTTTGAGACATGTATTTCTAGTAGTTAATCTGTATTATTCTGTACAGTTTTTTATATATATAGACTATGTATAATGGTTCGATGATGACCACATTTGTCATCCAGAGGGCTGAGGGCTTTGCACTGGGGTTTTGTGCCTCCTCATGGGGCTGGTGAGATTACAGACGTTACTTCAAAAGAGACCATAATTACGTCCTAAGCATGTCCCTTGCCAATCTAGTCATGTATGTTAGTCAGTGACTTAAATTCCGATAAGTCGTTGGTTTATCCAACTTATTCAACCCTTTTTCATTCTCTACTAGAGAAGAAAGAAGCATTTGTACACATTTATTCTAGCGTATGGAATCAGAAATGGGCCTCTATCTTTGTGTCTTTCTGAGTAGTTCAGTTCGTTTTATTTGTCAAGTCGTAAGTTATGCTTCAGTGTTTTATGTATTATCGCTTCTTTATTTTTTAGTCTTCTATTCCTAAAGTGCCTCTAAATTTAGGGATTTTAGTAGCAGTGTTACTTTAATCAAATCTGAATATTCGTTTGTTATTAATATCACGGATTTTTTTCCCGTCTGTTCTATTTATGTTTTTTTTTTAGTTGAGTGGCCCCCAAAAGAGGATACATATTCTAATATTGGCCTAAGTCTAAACAGCGTTTATTATAATATCGCAAAATACAAGATATAACACAGGGATACAGGTAGGACTAGGCTATCTTATTGATATTTAGGAACGTCTGTAATAGTATAAGATTCTATAAGATTTACGTTTATTGTCCTTGATTTTATTACATAGCATATCTGTTATGAAATATTTTATATTCTTTATAATACATGTGAAGAAAGCTAAATAAAAACAGCTTTGTTACTGATAAGGTTAAACTGTATTTAATTTTCCTACGCAAAAGCAGCCGTCTCGTACATTTTGTGACACTAATTTTTCTTTTTAAGTGATATATAGGCTACAAATACATGTTGGAGAAATGGATATTTTTTCATACTTTTACTTAAAGTACAGTCTCTCAAACTTTACGGACATGTAGCTCTGTGACCTTTGAACTAATACGATCTCGAGATCATAAAACAAAGAACGCAAATGAACGGATAATGCGGGGCACTAAGAAGAATCGATACCACGATACTTTCAGGTCGATTCCACCCATGATGCATTGTTTTGGGATGGTATGAATTAGGCTGACATGAAAATGAGATTCATTTACAGCAGCGGTGATCAACCTTTTTCACAATGGGGATCATGTGCGACTCACGTCATAGCAGACAATTGTCGAGTGAAAATGAACTGATCTTCTATGGCAGTGGTTCTCGAATTGTGGTATGCGCACTTCCCAGGGCGGTCCTCAAAAAGATGAAAATTGTATACAATTAAAATAACTGAAAGCCATTTTATCCAATCGAATAATTTTAATAATAATCAACTTGCCCCTCACCACTGTTTAATGTCTATTTTTAAGCCCTTTGGCGCGTAGACAAACATAGATTCCAATCAAAGATGAATAAGATAATAATAATAATTTTATTTATAAAGCGCTGTTAACAAACAGTAGGCTCAAGGCGCTGTGATAACATTACAAACACAAACACGAGAACTAAAAGGACAAACTAATCTAAAAATAAGTTTTAAACATGTAGGTCTTAATGTTCTTCTTGAAAGTAGTGTAGCTTTATGTCTGTCTGAGATCAATGGGGAGTGAGTTCCAAACCTTTGGTCCAAGAACTGAAAAAGCACGCAGACCGTAGCTTTTGAGGGACAAACGTGGCATCACTAGGAGTGCTGCGTCCATTGAGCGCAGTGCTCTCTGAGGGATATATGGAGATGAATCGTTTCTAATACAGGTCTAATATCTAATGACTTATATATGGTTGATGACATTTTATGAGTGTATTTATATCCGGCTCTATTTTCATAAATTGTAAATCGAAATTTTAATGAAAACAAGTTTCTATTCAGTTTCTTTGAATAGTCATGAGGTTCATTATGAGGCTTATTATGACACCATGTTGTGCTAAACAAGAAGACGGGAAAGCAGTCAACAATTTCTGTGCATTGACTCATAATGCAGGATATAAAAAATTGGAATTTCTTTTTGTAACCTAAATTTGTGGCATCCTTGTTTAAACATTGGCTGAAGCTCCTCACTTGTGGATTTCCAATAATTCCTGATATAGAGTTTAAAAAAATAAATAAATAAAGATAAAATCAATTAAATTATAAACTTTTATCCTACAGAATCATCGACGCACCAAGACACAAAGGTCCAATGGAGTTATTGCAAGCATCAGGTCAGTAACAGAACATTACAACTTAGAGGTCTAGATGTATACACAGTCAGGTCTTTTTGTCGGTCATTTCATACTATTCAAAGTCTGACTTGAAGTTGATAGAATTGAACTCCATAATTTTGTTAACATTTATGTTGGAAAAGTTACTGAGATGACAGCAATTCTTTAGAATACCTTTTATATTATACCCAAAGGCTCAAAATATCTTTATTTCACCTGACTAAAGAGTTGTGCTTTATCTTATTTATTTATTTATTTTTGGTAATTACTTACAAATAGTTAATTAAATAATTGAATATTTTGTACATTGATTCTTGTGTTGTCAGGTAAAAGAAATAATAGTGCAAAATTTCAGCTTGATCCGAATTTGGGTATCGGAGAAATGACGTGTACAAACTTGTACCAGACAGACAGACAAAGTGAGTAGGTATAAGCTTTGTAATGTAAAGATCAGAGAAAGGTTACGGCCTCATTTTGGTAGGTGTTGGGGGCAGTGGGGAAGACGACTAAACTAATAAGTGCGTAGGAAGTATAGTTTCTTTTAAATAGTTCTTTAGTGAGTCTGGATTAAAATAGTTCTTACACAATGAGATGAATAAATATTTGTCTAAATAAGACAAAATCCAGCACACGAACTTTTGTAAATCCGCCTCTGGTTTTGTGTACCAAATGTCATGCGGTTTTAAATCAAACAGGATTTATGTAACTAGATGACATCAGATACGTGAAGCTAAGAGAGAAAAAAAAAGTGAAATGTTTATTCTTTTAACATTAGCCACCTTAAATAAAGTTCTAATACGAATTATTTCTTATATTTAGATCAATTTATAGTTATTTTTATTTCTTTTAAAGCATGTGTGATATTGACAGTGCTTCATGGTAAGTCTTTACTCTTTTATCAAATTTTTATATTCAAAAATACAATACCATTTTAGTGACAAATTTTTGTATAGTTAAATACTTTCAAGTTGCTAGAACTTAACATGGCACAATGAAAGCAGTAATAGATAAACGATAGACATTTTGAAACAAAATATTTTGTTTACAGAAGACGGAAAAAAATGGTTTCAACTATTTTGAGAAATACACGTGCAATTGTAAAATCGAGTTTTATCTTTCTTTTATGACAAACGTGACGGAGAGACAGCCTAAAAGGCATCACGGCTCTCCCACAACGGAGGCCACTAAAAATATCACTCTCTCTCTCAATTATGCGCAATAAAATGACTACGTCAGTGACAAGAGCTTAATCACCACCTCATACATCGCGTGCTGTTGGTGTAATCAATACTTGTTCTAGAGGCTGCTTAATGTCTAGAGACATTATATCAGCTACTTTTAAGCTTTCAACATCGGTAAAAGTCTGGTTGAGTGACGTGGAAGCTATTTGAGATTGTTTTCTATGTAGATATCAAAGATAGACACTTTAATCTTCTATTTTAGTACCAGACACTTAAAGTACTATCAAAGTCAAAGAAAAAAAAATTAATGTGGGAAAAATTTTTTAAAAAAAAAAGCTTTTTTAAGGGAAAGAATTAGGTTTGCGGGACATGTTCTACGTCAAAAGGAATTACGCACACCAAGAGTTGCGATGACATGGAGGCCAATACGAGGAAAGCGCAAACAGGGACGTCCTCGTATTACCTGGCGCCACACCTTCATGGAGGACCTCAAAACAGTGGACACCAGGTGGGAGGAGAGGCTTCAGACATCGCCAACGACAGATCCTTATGGAGACAGCTTGATGCCCAATGCGCCGAACGGCGCGGGAGGGCCTAAGTCTAAGTAAGTAAGTAAGGGAAAGAACTCCGCGCTTATTTCGTTGAGCGATATAAAACAAAATTAATTACCCCTTATTTATTTACACATTGGTTATTGATTAATGTTTTGCTAGGTACAATAAATTAATTTTTAAAGTTTCAACTTGATCTGAAAATGGGTTTGGGAGAATTAACGTGTTCAATCCTCTAAGGGGAAGTAACACTACATAATTAGTTACAGGAATACTGTAGGATTGATTTCCCTTGTTAGTATCAAATCAAAAAAATTATTACCAGAAATTGTTTTTTTTTCTTTTTTTTCTATAGATTCTTATATCTGCGCCAATGAATGATTGTGCAAATGCATAAAAGGCAAAGGGGAAAAGACGCTATTAGTTTTGTATGAAATGTATGTCCATCCGTCTGTCCGTCTGTCCCGTTTTGATTTCGTAACCTTAAAAAGATAGTCAAAATCTAACACCATGATATTTTAGACCATTCAGAGATTTGATGCAACGGCTACTTTTTTCTTTCTGAAAGCAAAAAATCTAATTTTTAAAATCACTTATGCAAGCAGTTTTTTCATATAAATACACCACTTTTAAAAACTATTCACTATTAAAAGTAACAAACACTGGAGGCTCCTTAGAAGGGGAAACAACAATATATCATATTTTTATTTTAACATATTTATGCAAATGGTTTTAGATTATTTGTCAAAGATATTTTTTATTACATTTTTATTGCTAAGTTATGTAAGTTTTGTCATACTAACTACTACATTTAAACACAAAAATTATTTTTTTAAAGAGAAAAAATCTATTTACTGTGTATATAAGTTGGACATAATTTAAAACAGCAATTAAAACTGTCTTTGTAACCTTGTTATCTGAGAATACATGTGGACAAATAAAGTATACTAACTTTATACCAGACAGACAGATAAACAGACAGAGCGAGTAGATATAAGCTATGTAAAAATCAATACACTAATCTTTTTTATCTCGACATATGAGCTCGCAATTACTTTTTTAACCCAAAGTGTCCCATAAATGATTGATTCGTTTGATATATACGCTTAGATTGAAATACTTTCAAATTGGCTTGTTTCGACATATATTAACTGCATACTTTTGACCATATTCTATTTGATTCAATTTACTCACTCATCTTGATCAACTTTATAATTGTTAACTTACAATGTTAAGGTTAATAATTTTCCTGGAACAAGTAGTATTCCCAAGCACTTTGCTTCCAATGTCCTGCGTTTCAAATAGCCTCTGACCACCAGTCTAGCTCCTGAACCTCTCAATGGACTTGGATAATTATGGCCCTGCAGAACTGTTATCACAGACAGGAGAATTAACAACGGCGAGAAAGTAGGCCCCTAGCAAATAAGCATTGGAAAGAAAGGGCCCTTGAAACTTACCTCGCTATCCACCTTGGAGAAGGAAAACTCAGAATTCAAACCTCAGCTGACTCGTGGATGAGTCCAAACATGGCAAAGTTTTCGCGCGTTGACCAAGAGTAAAAATCAGGAGCTGGTGACTCATAGGCAGTGATTGCGACCTTCTATCAGAGAAGCTGGTGATCCTAGATTTAAAGTGACACTTTAACTGTTAGTTGTCTTTCCTTTTTACAACCTTAAGAAGGAAGGAAATGCTATGTGTGCGTCAGTGTTCACATCATAGCTTTCATCTTATCTAAGCTAGATCCAATCGAAAAGATTTTACTACTAAATGCGAAAATGTTCGTTTGTTGTAAAATGTTTTTAAATACCTTATATCAACTCACTCTGTCTGTCTCGTAAAATGTTTGTACACATCATTTCTCCTGAATCCAATCTCGGATCAAGTTGAAATTTCGCACAATTTCTAGTATCTAACAAAACAAGAATCAATTTTTTTAAAAAATAAATTACTAATCAACTAGTGTTAATTTTTTTAAAGTGGAATTAGTCCCCTTGAGGAAGCTTAAGCCCTGAGTTCGAATTCAAGTCGAAATTTTTTTTTCTTAATGCATTTAAAAAGCGATCACGGCAACATTCACACAGACACTCCCTTCTTTCTCCCTACACCCTTACCAACTTATACAGACAAGTGATAGGATGGATCATAGCGCATTGAGAAGGCTAAAAGCATGAAATTGTCCTTAAACTAAAAATAATATCCAATCGAACAGATTTAGTATTGTTAGTCCAGATCTATTACAAATTTAATTACATGACTGATCAAAAATAATAAATGCAATTTACATTAATATAAGTTGTTGTTTTTTTTAGCGGCCCCCGAAAGGGTCATAGACGCAATTAGTTTTGTGTGGTCTGTCTGTCCGTGAGTCCGTCCCGTTTAAATCTCGTAAACTAGAAAAGATACTGAGAATCTGATATCATGATATTTTAGACCATTCAAAGTTCTGATGCAACGGCTACTTTTTTTTTATTTTCTGGAAGCGAAAAATTTAATTTTTATAGTCAACTATGCAAGCAGTTTTTTCATAAAAATAAACCATTTTTACAACTATTCACTATTAATAGAAAAAAACATTTCTGACTATTTAAGAAGGAAGACAAGTAAAGTGTAAAGTTCATTCATACTAACTACTGAATGCTTACAAAAAATGTTTACTTTATTTTAACGAGAAATATCTATTTACAATGGATATAAGTGGACCATAATTTAAAACAACAATTCATAAGTAGTTTTTCATATTATCGCGTGAGCTGCAGTGTGGACCTGCACCATTGCAACACTTCACTAAAGGAAAATAAGAAATGAAGAAAAAAAATTTTGTCTACGTTTTTTTTTTCTTAAGCCTTTGAATAAGAGATTGACAATTTACAAAAAAAAATAGATCATTTAGATAATCATTATATGACATCATTTAGGTTAGGGTTACGTTTAATTTCACCTTCACTTTCACCTATCCTTTGGTCTGCTGGACCGCTGGGGCACCACACTGGATCTGTCAACCTTCTTTCTCCATTCTTCTCTGTCATTTGTCTTTGGTAGAATTTCATTCTGATGTTCTTTCTGAAAATATTGAAACCTGCCTTTTTACCTGCCTGGGTGGACCACTTCGGGGTCCGATTAGGAGTTTGTGTTTCCACACATACTCTCTTTGTAACA
Organism: Biomphalaria pfeifferi; assembly: GCA_030265305.1. Classification (NCBI taxonomy): domain Eukaryota; kingdom Metazoa; phylum Mollusca; class Gastropoda; family Planorbidae; genus Biomphalaria; species Biomphalaria pfeifferi. The sequence goes on from JASAOG010000253.1 coordinate 348,668, forward strand.
TTGATTAAGTACTGTTAATGTTTTTCTTATACATGTTTCGAATGTTCCTTCAGGGTTGAAGATAATCTATTTCCTAGTCCAAACCTGGAGACTTCCGAACCGGGGTCCGAATCATGGTGGTGAAAGGGATTTTTAATTTCCGGATCTTCGGGCGCCTCTGAGTGGGTACCTGACATTAGTAAAGGCGGTAGGTTGTTGCGCTGGCCACATAACACCTTCGTTAACCGTAGGCCACATAAACAGATGACCTTTACATCATCTGCCCTATAGACCACAAGGTCTGAAAGGAGAACTTAAGTCCATACCTCCCGATCAACAGACCAGCGCGCATACCGCACGACCAGTCTACCATACACGTTGACCCTTAGACACATTGACTCACATTGATTTCAATGGCTAATGACGACTCATGAGGACTAATACGTTTATTTATGTATTTATTTATTTATTTAGATTTAAATGTCATAGATATAAATGCTGAGTTATAAATACGTTTATTAGTTGGCTAATTCATTGAATCGTTTTACATTAACAGCAGTTTCTGCGCAGACCACTGACACCCCTTCAAACTCAACATTCTTCGAAGATGGTGCAGTGGCGACAAATATTACGGACTGGGCAACGCATTGGATCGAAAATGTCACCGACTCCAGCCTCAACCAGACAACCACCACAATGTTACCCACCACAGTCACGAGTAAAACCACACTGAGCAGTACTACCTCAACAAGCACTCAAGGTTAGCGTTGTGAGGATAAGGTGTACCTTGGATTTATCGATGCAGAATTTTGTGAAATTATTCAGAGTTTAAGAGACACCAAGGACTAATGTTTTCGCTTCTTAGTCGTGTAGTATGCGCTCTGGACTGTCGTTCAGGGGTCTCGATACTCCCACTGCCTATTTCCGTCGTCCTGGACGTTTAAACTAGGTTGTAAATAAACGTCAAATCTAAAGGAACGCTCCTAACATGTTCGTCAGTACCCATTGTCATTTAACTCTTTCTCTCCGCAATTATTTACCAGATTCTGGTGGAATCAACGCTGGTATCGACAGTTAGGAGAGAAAGAGTTAAGTCTTTGGTTATCCTGGCTGATTCAGGTAACCGGATCTTTAATGGCACTCTGTATGAGAGAGCACTTATAAGAATATGTTCTAGCATATGGAATAAGAATTTCTTTTAGCTTTTTCTATTTAAGCTTTTTTTTTAAAATTGACTATGTGTTCGCACTTGTAAAGTATGGTTCAATGTTTGATATATTATAGCTAATTTACTAGCTTACTGTCTCTAGTGTTTTTACTAAAAGCATCATATTTTAGTCAAATATAAAAAAAACTCCAAAGCCACTATAACAATAATCGTTGTGATAGCAACATGATCATTTACTGGTGTATTATAAGTTTCCATATTACTGCTTGGTATAGCAATCTGAACACTAAAATAAAATAAACTTCAGAGAATCCTAAATGCTGCTGGTAAAGTCATTGGCAAAAAAAACAAACCCCATTTGGCAGCTGTTTGAAACAAACATTCATAAAAAAGCTAAAAAGATTCTAGAAAAAAAAATCTACCTTTGGGTCATGATTTTGTGATTTCACTATTACAAAAGAGATACAAGACACCGATAGCAAGACCAGAGACTAACAGACACAAAAAACCTTTTGTTACCCTGGCAACCAAATCATTAAATGAAATGTAACGATCTGATATAAACTTTGTCACATGTAAATTATGAGTGAGTCTGGTGTGAATGTACATTTTGGTTTTCTTTAGTTAAAATGTTTTGTTTGGTGTAATGCACAAATTGTAAGACAAATTTCCTTATGGAAAGTAACGATTATTATTATTATTATTAATTATTACCTGTTATTTAAATATATTTACTTTAACCTTCTTTATCAGCTCAAACCAGCTCGTTTGTACCAGAGACAGTGAATACCACTCTTCGTACTGATAGCACAACTGCTAAAGGTAGAAGCTTTATTTATTATACCCATTCAGTGGCGTAGCTAGGGTGGGGGGCGACGAATTTGAAAATTGAGGAGGGCCCCAAAATGAGTGTTTTTTTTTTGTAACATTAAATATTAAATATTACGCAAAATGCAAGGGCCCCCATAGAGATCAAACTCCCCGGGCCACCAAATGATGAAAAATTCCTAATTACGCCCCTGTACCTATTGTTTATTTGTAAAGGCGATATTTTTATTGGATTTTGGTGTTTTTTCAAACAACCCAGTCACATTATTTGCTCCGTATATTGCGTCAATTTCTCCTTCGAGTATTAATGATGTCGAAATTCCTTTTCAGGGCTATTTGTGCAAATGATAAATCACTTGCATGAACCACCACCCACCCCCGCGCCGTCGTCGCCCAACCGATTAATAACGGTAAAACACACAATTGACAGAAAACTTTTTGTCCCTCTGTACCAATGCTGCTTTTGTTTGTTGAATGGATACTGTTATAAACCTGGTAGTGAGACAGATGGTCGTGTGCTGTGTGTGTTTTTAGCCTACACAAATCGCCCCAGTCCAGCGCTAGACGAGTGGTCAACCGTGACCAGTGGCAGTACACGCCAGTTCGGCAAGAACCTGTGTGTAAATATTTCGCACGCAAGTCACGGCGAAAGTGATCAACTGGAGTGGTCAACTGGGGTGGTCAACTGGGGTGGTCAACTGGAGTGGTCAACGCGGAGGAAATGCTCCCGTCGCCTCAGCGTGGTACCTCCGTGGAAACGTCCGCCCGGGAAAGTGGAGAGGCTAAGTACTTGAGCAAACTGGGCTCCCAGTGAGCTACCACTGTATGCTCTAGCGAGTGTACCAGCAAGTGGTGGGGATGTGAAAAATGCTCGCTAAACAGTCCGAAACCCCCATCGACCCGTTTCCCAAATACATTGCATCAGCATTCTCAGCCCCAGGAGACAAAGACATATTTCTTAATTTGAACCAAGTAGACAACATAGAAGATTTAGTAGTACAAGAAAATGGAATTAAAAAACTATTAGCCAACACCAAACCAAATAAAGCGTCTGGACCTGATGGTATTCCAGCTAGATTACTCAAAGAACTAAGCAATGAGCTAGCCCCAGTGTTCAAAATACTCTTTCAAGCATCGCTTAACCAGGGCAGAGTACCAAAGGACTGGAAAGAAGCTAATGTCACCCCCCTATTTAAAAAAGGAGAAAAATCTGATCCAGGAAACTACAGACCAGTATCACTTACCAGCATCACATGTAAAATACTAGAACACATAATATGTAGCAATATCATAAACCACTTAGACAAACATAATGTCCTCACCCCATACCAACATGGCTTTAGGAAATATAGATCATGTGAAACACAACTAATAGGACTAATTGATGATTTTTCAAAAGGTTTAGATAATAGTGAACAAATAGATGCTATCTTACTAGATTTTTCCAAGGCTTTTGACAAAGTTCACCACCATAGTTTGCTTAAAAAATTAAAATATTTCGGCATTAACGGTCCACTGCATCAGTGGATTAAAGATTTTCTGATAGGGAGAGAACAAACTGTAATAATAAATGGCTCTAAATCAACACCAATAACAGTAAACTCAGGTGTACCTCAAGGAACAGTTTTGGGTCCACTACTATTTTTAATTTACATAAATGATTTACCAAATTGCATTAGTTCAGGAACAAAAGTCAGATTATTTGCAGACGATTGCATAATATATAGAACAATAAAAACAAAACAAGACACAGATATTTTACAAAGAGAATTAGATGAATTACAGAAATGGGAATCAAATTGGAGCATGTCTTTCCACCCAGAAAAATGTCAGTTGTTAAGAGTAACAAAAAAACTAAAACAAATTAATTCCACTTATCTTATTCATGGCAAACCAGTAACACAGACTAAAAACTCAAAATACCTAGGTGTTATAATAAATGAAAAACTGTCATGGAATCCACATATTGATGAAACTATAAAAAAATCCAACAAAGCATTAGGGTTTATTAAAAGAAATTTCTATAAATCAAATAAGAACATAAAACTAAAATGTTATTTAACCTTGGTTAGGCCAATAATAGAATATGCATCCACCGTGTGGGACCCCTCAACTCAAGAAAACATTAAGAAACTGGAACAAACACAAAATAGAGCAGTGAGATTCATAACAAACGAATATTCACATTTGACTAGGGTAACACCATTAGTAAAATCACTAAATTTAGAAAGCCTTCAGGACAGAAGACTCAAAAGTAAAGTAGCAATTATACATAAAACACTGAACCATAATCTTCAAATACAAAAACAAAATTTAATAAAATACTCTGAAAGACACAAAAATAAAGGCACATTCCTCGTCCCATATGCTAGGACAAATTTGTACAAATACTCCTTCTTCCCTAGTGCTATTAGAGCATGGAATGGGTTGCCTGAGCTAGCCAGAAAAACCAGTGACTTGGCAGAATTTAAGTCATTGGTTAATATGCATGTCTAAATGCATGACGCCTAGGACGTAATCATCTTCTTTTTTGAAGTAACGTCTGTATTATATAAGATAAGAAGATAAGGGGCCCATACGTGTGGTGATGGTCCCCCACCGGGTACGATGGGACAGTATAGACATAAGGGTGACCCCCACATGGGGTTACCCACATGAAAGGAGGAATTCATGTTGAGGTTTGGAGACTGTGCAACATGCCAAGACGGATGTGAATACATGATCACTTAGTCGACGAGGCTTTTCTGACAGAGGGATCGGTGAAGAGTGAATTTCCTCCTGGCCACGAGATAAAAGCCTTTCTCGGGTCACAATGGTTCATAAATGGGACGCGCTTGTCTCGAACCATACAAGACATCTGATTCAGGTCAACCAACGTTCCATCTGGTTCTAGAAGGCCAGTAGAGTCCCTATATCATTGGTCGTGCGGTTTGCGCACTGGACTGTCGTTCGGATTTATCGACGGTCGAGGGTTCAAACCCTGCCCGCTCCCATCCCCCGTCGTCCTGCGGGAGGTTTGGACTAGGAAGTAAACTATCTTCAACTCTGAAGGAACATCCGAAACATGTAAAACATTTAACAAACAAACATATAAGAGCGAGATTGTCAGAATCAAGACACTGTACGTTACCTCGCAATGTGACCAGTACGAGGCGAAGTCAGAAACAGCTCAGTGTGTGAAGTCAGGCGGAGCAGAGACCAGGTTTTTGGACAGTTAGTGTAATATTGTTGCCAACTTACAGTGTTTGTAATGCATTTGAAATTAAACTGTTACTGTTACTTTGGAGCCACGAGTTGTGAGGTTCTTTAAGTTCGTTGTGTCACGTGGCGCAGTTTGAAAGAGCCTGGATGGTGGAGATTTGTTATAATACTGAATTTCCATTTGATTGGGTCAATTAAATTATCTTATCTTATACCAACGAGCGCAGCGTTTTAACGGAGATGTACATTACGTTTGAGAGCCACTTTCTGCTTTTGTAGCTTTTGAAGCTTTCTAAAAAAAATGCCTATCTTCTGTTGGCGTTTCCAAAAATGTTTCATCGTTTTATACAACGCAAGTTGATAAATAATATTCCGTTTTGTACTTAACATTCAGTGGAAGAGCCACAGCATTACCATATTTAAAGGAACTCTTTGAACAAAAATGTCTAAGAAAAAATCTTGGAAGACAACAGCCACTAGCTCTATCAGAACTACGTCAGGTCGTCGCGAAGTGGGCGACCACTGTCAATCAAGACAAGAACAGAGCGGCACAACAACTCGTTCGTACCTCACTCGGTCAGACTATATCAACGCCACTCGTTGATCAGGAAACATGAAAAGGATCAAGAGGCCTGTGTGTAGTCGCTGAATGAACTCTTTATGTTGTGTCTGTTCTATTTATGTGTATGTTTCTGTTGTGTTGTCTGTATATGAGAAAAGAGTCCTTGTAATCACAATTCCATAAAGATCAATAAAGCAGCCTTAGTCTTAATCTTAGCCAAGTAGCCAAAGAGCCGCAGTTGGCGTCCACTTACAGTTCTTACGCAGAGCGATGGGTTGAAACGATGGTTTACCATAAGGTCACTGTAACGAGTGTGGATCACTGTATGCATATTTTTATATTATTTTTTTTTTGTAATCGCACAGATTTATTATTGTTATCTATTAGAAATCCAAACTATTTAGTATAACCACAATATATTAATTCGCCATTTATTAGCTTTATTATTATTTTTATTTTTATTTACTCAGTGGAAGATTACATTGCCAATAACACATAGGACAGAACCGTCAGTTCCATGTTTTCACAACAATTAAAGTTAACATCGTTCAGAAATTGTGTAAACTTGACGATCATTTGGTTGTCTATTGTCCTCTGTTGTAGACACATGTACGTACACGACCGAAGTTCTCGATATTGGGATTCTTGTGTAACGAACTGTCTTTAGTTTCTATGGACGCCCGATGGTTCCAAATCGTTAAGTATCTTTTGATTGGTGCGTTTACCAGCCGACAAGCATGAATTTCTATTGTAACAGTTTTATTATATGACAGAGAATATCTAGCACTGGACTAATCTTTTTTTTTTAAATTATTATTCAGTAGTTCAAAAGTTTTTACATCGTCAAAAACAAAGAAAACAAATTTCATGGTCTCTCACAAGTAACATGCTACCTCAGAAATTGTTCATAGTTCATTTGGATGTCCTATTCTCCGATTGTATACATCATGGCTATTCATCTCTGGTGTAGACACATGTACAAACACATGTATTATGCATGTCCTCACATGCCAAACGATGAAACAGGGATTCTTCCGAAGGCAGTCGTCTCCAGTTTGCATGGAAGCCTGGAAGTCGAAAAAAATCCCGGGAATTACAATGCTAAAATGTTTTTTTTTTGTGCGTGTACTAGTTGACAGATCAGCGTGAAACGTCTTTGTTCTCATGTTGTTACGTCAACACTATATACCTAAAACTGGGCTATTCAATGCAAACAAATGTTTCTGGACATCACATTTCGGATGAGGCGTATGTTCGGCGTCATTGTATACAGATCCAAAGTAACCTTATTAATCTGACCATTTTTCCACATCACCATCGGAGAAACCTCCACAAATTGGCAGAGGTGCACCGGAACCAGATGTTAACCTCTCATCAATCCAAGATTAAGGCAAGCAGCATTGCAGTAAGCATATGAAGATTTTAAAGGACTATATGAGTAGGTTATGAATACAGGCAGGTCTGGTCCGGTGTTATAATTATGCATGATTATGCATTTAGAAATGACAGTGATGTTAACCTAAACTACCATAAAACTGAAGATTTATTAAATCGTAAAAGTATGTACGGAGTTAACTGTTTTATGAAATGCATTATTAAGATTACTTTATTAATATATAGCAAGCAAACACAAAGCCTTGATAAGAAACAAGAAAAGAATGAGTCATTCATTTATTGTCCTGTTTTCTTTGCTTACAAAACTATTATATTATTATTATTATAGAAACTAGAATAAATAATTAGCATTTACAACTGAAAGAGTTCCTCCCCTTTTAAAACACATGCTTTTTATCTTGCATTAAATATTTTTAAAAGATATTTAACATTGCATATTTAAGAAGTATTTATGAGTTCCATGGTTCACATGAAAAGAAGACACCTTCTACTACAAATGGCTGCCTGGTCGTGCGGTTTGCGCGCTGGACTGTCATTCAGATTTATCGATGGTCCCGGGTTCAAACCTTGCCCGCTCCCATCTCCCGTCGTCCTGCGGGAGGTTTGGACTAGGATTAATTATATTCAACTTTGAAGGAACATCCGAAACATGTAAAACATTTTACAAACAATGAAACCTTTTTTTAAACGTGGTATTTGAAAAAAACATATGAGCGAAATTCCACTGAATAGTTATAAATGGTTCGCCCAAATCTTAATTCATTTTTTTTTTCGACTTTTCCCCCCTGAAAACAAAAATAGTTAACTCTTTCTCTCCGCAATTGTTTTGCCCGTTCCAATGTAATTATTATTTAAGCTCATTTGTGTTTCACTCCCCTGTTATGATTAATCTTCCATACCTTTTTTGAATGTAATCAGGAAATGTTATATTAGGTATATAATTACAGAAGAATGCATACTATGCGATCTTCATAATACAAATTTATGTTTATAAAGCCAATAATTAATTTAGTTTAATGGGTTCAAATCAACGTTGGTATCTTCAGCTAGGAGAGAAAGAGTTAAGGTGGTGAATATTCTTTTTATTCTATCTTTAATATTTATTTGGTAATGAGTCCTCTTTTTTTTTTTTTCATAATGACGTCAACAATGGAACCCTTAATTAAAATAATATAATAATAACAACAAGGCTTGTCTTCAAGTCGTCTGAAGATTAAAGAGGAGTTCAAGTATTCCACATGGGTACGCAGCCACCGCAGTTAAGCTAATAAAAAAAAATAACAACATTATTTACTTTTCATAATAATTGTCAGTAAATCATTAGAGCCGAAAGAAGCGTAAGACTAAAAACTAAAAAAGTTAGGATGGGCGTTGGCTTGACCCAACTGATGAGAAATTGTCCAAAACACAGTCTAATAGCAGGGCCGGACTTAGATCATTGGAGGCCCTGTTCGGAGTGAATTTTGGAGGCCCTCGAATAAAATAGAAAAACAAAACATTTATACGAACAAATACGATGACGCAATTTATTTAACTCTTTCTCTCCGTGATTATTTTCTCACATTGCGGTGGAATTATTTATTTTGCTCATTTGTGTTTCACTCCCCTGTTTTGATAAAACTTCAAAAACTTTTTTGTTTGTTATCAGGAAATATATTAGCTATAGAATTATAGGAGAATGCATGCTCCCTTTATATAACACAGCGGTTCTCAACCTTTTATGCTCGGCGACCCCTTTTTACAATCCCCCACTCTTCCGCGACCCCCGCACACACACACACACATACAGCAATAAAAGACAATAAAAATCCCGTAGCAAATCGTCAATCGACCCCCAAGGGATCGCGACCCATAGGCAGAGAATCCATGATATAACACAAACTAAAGTTTATCAAACCAAAAATAAATTTCATTTAATGGGGCCCAATTAAAAGTTGATATCGTCAGTTAGGAGAGAAAGAGTTAAAATCTAGTGTCCTCTAACAATAACATTGGCAAAATGTTTCGCTAGTTCTGTTTTAAATGTTTTAGTCCTGTGAGAGTCCTGCTTAGTTTGACTGTGCCTAAGACCGGCTCTGCCAATAGCGAAGCTCTGTTTCAGGTCAGTTTCGGCCCTATGTTCACTGGGAGTCAATAGAATTAAGTCAGTAAGTCAAGTCATTAGATCTGGGCCGAATCCGGAATTATAAGCACTTCTCTTTTATGTTAGATTTATTATTTTTCTATGCAACCTTTATCTTGACATATCACCTTGTCTGTTGAAACGTTGGGTGCACCACATAAGATCTGTTGACCGTATTTCTCCACTCCTCTCTGTCCTTTGCCTTTGATAGAATTTCTTTCAATGACAGGCCTGTCCATTCTTTGATGTTGTCTTCCCCTCGCTTGCTCTGTCTGGGCTAGATTCTTGCAGGGCGCGCCCCTCCCTCTTCTATGCACCCGTACATTCTTTAAAGTTTACTTTGAATGAAAGTGGAGATTCCGAAACTGATTAGCAGGTGAGCCAGTAGCTTTGTTCTGTTTGAAATGATGTTTCATCGTTAGACTCCAAAGATAAGTCTCTGTTATTCTAGAAGCACAATGTAATATGACCTTTTGTAGCAGGATGATTGATTGTATAGTAGACACTCTAGAGATTGCATTAAAAATGGACGAGTTGTCTTGTCATGTAGATATCTTGAGTGTCAGGTGAATTAGCCTTGTCATTTGTCATGACTTGATTAATATAAACTAATAACGTATCCTCGTCAAACTATTGGGTCGATGTTTTGTATTCCTATAAGGGGGGGGGGGAATAACAATTGAAATGGAATAAGGATTGGAATGGTGGGACCAGCTCTAAATACCCGTCTAGCTCGGGAACATATGGGGTGTACTAAACAGATCTTCCCATGGAAACATATGGGGTGTACTAAACAGATCTTCCCACGGGAACATATCGGATGAACTAAACAGATCTTCCCGTGTTAAAGGCTACCGAGCAAGATATTAAAGCACTGTTCAAGACAGGTCTTTGTCCCGTTGATGCGGTTCAGTCCGAACTTTGACTGACAGTGTCCCCGCGTGAGACCAATCGTAAATTTATCATCTATCTTATATATTACAGAGGACCTTAACACTTATCTGTCCCATCACATTGGAGACCAATTGCTCTTTGCCACGTCACAGGTCTGCACAGTCCTCCAATGCCCACAAGTCGCGACGCCGCAGGTTCAAGCGTTCTAAGATGATTGGTCTCGCTCCGTGGCAGGGGGAAAGAAGAAACCGTGTTTCGACTCTCCAAGACCTGCTCACTTCCGTTGCGTCAGTGTTTTGTTTTTTGCGTCCAGTGTTTTTCAAAGACAGGAATTAAATTAAGCCTCTCAGGCTCTCCCCCACAAGTTTGTTGGTATTAAATAATGGGGAGAGGAAATCGAATTGTCTTCTGTAACTGAGGGAAGTGAGTTCATATCCTGATTTAAGGTTTTCAATTGACGACGTAACAAAGGTTTCTAATGTTGTGCTGACCACGTAACTCGCTCGGCGCTGTGGTCGAACGGTTAAGCGCTTGGCTTCCGAACCTGAGGTCCTGGGTTCGAATCCCGGTGAAGATTGGGATTTTGAATTTCGGGATTTTTAGGGCTCCCCTGAGTCAACCCAACTCTAATGGGTACCTGACTTTAGTTGGGGTTGGTCGTTGTGCTGGCCACATAACACCCTGCGCGTTAACCGTTGGCCAAAGAAACAGGTGACCTTAACATCATCTGCCCCATAGATCGCAAGGTCTGAAAGGAGGAACGTAACATAAACTCGCTCGTTAAACGTTGGCCACAAAATACGAAATATGTATCGTCTGCTTAAATAACCGCAAAGTTTCAAAGGGAGACAAACTGATTTTTATGTCGCAAGAGATTTTCATTATATAATGAACACTGACCCAGACAAACAATCAGTTTCCCCATTTCCTCGGAGTTTATTAATATTGTGACCAAACTTTTTTTTTTTCAATTTGATTGGATTAATGTTATCTATTGTTTGTTTCAAAATTACTTTAAAGCGGCGAGCTTTAAATGGGGACTAATTCAGCTTTTACCTTCACCCCAGTCAAGTACAATTTCTTTCCCTTGTTCGAGATACCCAAACGAAATAATTAATTACCAATAGTTAATTAACTGATTGTTGTTGTTGTTTTTATTCTTGTGTTGGCATGTAAAAGAAATAAGTGTGTGAAATTTCAACTTAATCGGAGATTTTGTGTAGGAGAAATAACGTGTCCTAACCTTTTACCAGACAGAAAGAGAGAGTTGATATAAGCTTTTTAAAAGAAACAAATCTATCATATTAGCCGTGGAATCAAGATATTCTAGGCATCACCTAAAAATACCACATCATTAGTGAGAAAATCCAAAAATGGATCACAATCGCGATCTAACCCATTGTCAAAATAAAATACGCAGGCCAAGACTGTTAGGCCATATCACAAGATCAACAGAGCTCGCAAAGAATTTTCAGCAGGGAACAGTACCAGATAAAAAAAAAACATTCTGGCAAAAGATAGAGGTGAATGGAGAACGATGATCAACTGATCATGTGTAGTCCCCCAGCTATCCAAAAGATTTAGAAATAAGTGAAAGCTGTGAAGATGAGGTCAAGCAAGTCTATGACTATTAAGATAATGTTTTTGAAACTACCAATGATAACTATAATTCTTATGGTTTATAAACCTTTTTTCTGTAAGCTTTTATTATGATTGTCAAAAGATATATTTTAACTTACGTACATGCGAATTATCTTGTTAACGTCTATGTTTATTTCTCCTGCAGGTGGCAGCACTACACTAATAGGCTGCATATATTTGATGGTCTTATCAGCGGTGGTGCTATGCTTCCCGTAGCAATCTTTTCAGCAAACTCTCAGGGGAGATCATTCAAGAAGGACACATTCACGTCTGCTGTTTTGATATTCTAATTGAAAAAGACAACTATCTCACGTGAAACTGACAGTTTACATTAATATTTTCCGTAACAGCATTTCTCAATTTCTTATGACCATACTGTTGATATCAATAATACTTTGTTTTACACGATTGTGATACAAACACATTCCAATTTCTCTGATAAAGCATGTTTAGCTGTAAATTAATTTATTTCATCAAACCAAAACAAAATAATTTGTAGTCCATTTCCCAATCCACACTTCTAAATCTTTTTTTTTTTTTTACTACGCGTAGATTATAGATGTGCCTGAGATTTAGTTACAATTAACTACTTTATAGACGGTAACACACAAATGGTCTGGGATTTTATTTTTTCATTACATTTGGTATATTTACGGGTCACATCTGCTTAAGGAAATATCTGCCAAGTATTAGGGGACGTTAATGTTATTATTGTCTGTTCTGGTTAATACACAATTTATACATATATCTAGATCTAAACACCATTAATCATTTTTTTAATAAACGTATCAAATATTTACAAAACTGAACACATCTTAAGCAAAAATTGACCAATCTTAGCAAAAACTGGTGAATCCAAGCAAAAGTGGACGGCAAAAATAAACAAATCTCTTCAAAAATTGACAAATTTTAGCGAAAATTCTAAATTTTTGCATTTTTTAGCAAATTTAGCCATTTGTGCAAAACTAAGAACCTGCGAAACGCCAGTTGTTGTTTTTTTCCTGTGCTCTCGGGTGTGTCCTTCAATTTTGGGCAAAAATTGAATGATAGTTAAAGCTTATAACAGTCAAACTATCTTCTCTTTTCAATAAGACGCCAAAATCACAGACCTAGACATAATTTAGACGAACGAATAACACAGTGGCTTTGGGATAAACAACTAAAAATGAAATTGGGCTTTGAAATTTCTGTTGATAAATAGTTCTGAACTCGAGTTGTTAATATTTCATGTCATTTTTTTTGTATAGCTAGTAGCTGGTAGCATTTTATTTATAAAGTATTTTTGTATGTGTATTGCTAATTTTTATTTATTGTTGTTTGTTATGTTGTTGTTTTTTTTAAAATAAAATCTAACGTTGCAGTTGCATCCTGATGAAACTTGGTTAAAAGTATAGTATAGAATGTTGCATTATGTGCTTCTTATTTACAATCTCTCTTTTTCTCAATCTGTTTCTCTATAGCAGTGGTTCCCAAACTTTTTCCTTAACGGAACACTTCGCATTTAGCGGAACACTTTGCTTAGTTTTTTAAAGAGATTAATACAGGTGTTGGCCTACTAGTTGATTATTCCAGAAGTACTCTAGGGTTCCTGCGGAAATTTGTTTGGGAAACACTGGTCTATATGTTTGTCCGTATGTTCTTTGATGCAATCAATTATTGCTCTTTTCATTCAATTGTTCCTTCTTTCTTTCCTTATCTCTCTCTCTCTCTCCCTCCCTCTCTCTCTCTCTCATGTCAATGGACTTACTAAAATAAAACTTTTTAAAATACTATTTCAGAAATTAATTTGTATTGAATAAACCTGTTTTACAAAGATTTTGTTTGTTTTCAAGTTTTAAACTTTTCTTCAGAAATGAAGATTTAATACGACCCATCGCAGACCTCAAGCAGGAGGGCCAGGCAGATGTCCTAAAGATTGCTTAAGCATCATTTGTTCCTAGGCCTTTGAATCCCCATCTTCTACCACGGTTGTGTACCTGAAGTTATGCAAAGCAAGTGACCTATGACATATTTTTACAGCAGCTTCTGACTCCATCATCCCAGATGTTCCTGTAGAACATATAAAAAGCTGCATGTACCATTTGTTTATGGAAATATTTTAGAAAAATGTGATATTATTAAATTCATTTCTACTAAAACGAATTTAAAAAGATGAAATTATTACTTGCCATCATATTTTATTGTATATCGATTTTCTTTACGATGAGCAAATCAAGTGGCATATTTTGCTTGATCTTTCTTCAGAATCTTTCCAGTGGTAAACATTTTTAACAATAAATGTCAAGTACAAGTCCAGTTTGGACCTCTATCAAACTTCCTACTCCTATCAAGGATGTATGTCCTTTCGTCCGCCAACTACCGTCAACAGAGACTGCAATGTCCAGTGGGGCATCGCCTTCCGCTTTTTTATAAACTTGCCTTACGATTAATGCAGCCTGAGATAAAAAAATATTTTTCACTATGAAAAACATGAAACTTGACTCTGTTTGAAAATTTCCTGATGTATTGAGACAAAGTTCTGGCAAATTTAATGTCTCACAAAATGTGTTTAATGTGTGTTGTCCTACGTCCACAGAGATTGCAGCTACAACTTCTTTCTTTAGTGAAAATGGTTTAGAGTGCTTATTACAGTTACTGTCATACAGTGAGATGTCTAAAAAAAAAGGTTTATAAAATCTCATTCCTGGCAAACAACTTCAATGCATTTAACAAGTCCTTTACGTTTGTTCTTATTGACATGTGCTTTCATTTTTTGCTACACATCGAGGGCAAGCAAACTGTGCAACAAAGTTTATTGACAGATCCAAATCCAATATTGTACGTTCAGAGTTATCACATTTAGGAATGTCAAAAACTTTCAACTTCTTACTGAAACTGGCCGTGGAACAAGTTGACTCAGAACTAGATAACTATTGACTATAGAACTAGTAGACATAGATCTAGAAGTAGTAGGTATGGCCATGTTAGGCATGTTATTGTTAGACCCATCGCTCGAAGTTGTTGATTAAACTGATATTTCATATTTTCTCTTGCAGACTTCTACAGCATTTTTTTGCATTAGAAATGCGATATTGCTTCCTGTGAGGCATTTTAATTTTCGTAAACAAGTTAGATGTAGATCTAGATCTAGGAAATAATGACAATGCGGCTTCTATGTAACGGTTCAGTCACAGTAAATGTGAGCCTAAAGTAAGAATCTAAAAAAGTAGCCAGCCAATCAAAAATTTTAAGACAGTTCCGACTACGGCTAGAAGCCAATGAATAAGTCAGTTGTCTAGGGAAGTAGTAGACTAAGAAATGTCCAAAGGTATAAATAGAAAATAAGTCAGAAAATAGAAATAACGCAGCAAAAGTAAGATTTTCAAATATATTTATTACAATTAGCATTCTTATTGGCTAAAAAAAAAATAGATTCGTCTTGTAGGGAAAAAATGGCTTTACGGTAATATACCACACACGAAGCCCCTATTTCTTATTGCTGTTTAGTACCAAACAAAGCATTTTTAGAAAAATTATAAACAGCTGTATATACCTTTACTAAATATATTAAATACGTAATTATTTGCCAGTCATTAAAATGATATTCTTATGTCCAGAAATAGTTGGGCTATTTGTTTTAGTTTAAAACGGAAAATCGAAATTTTCGACCTATTTACCCAAATTTGGTGTCCCACATAGCCTTAAAAAATGCGCGTTCTTGTAGTATGTATTAATCTCTTTACAAATTTACCAATAATATGTTGGTGAGCACTAATTCAAGAAATTAATCCTTTTTGGGGATATTGTTTATCACCATTCAAGGTCTTTTCAGTTCCTGGTGTTGTACTAGTCCTGCAATATCCTCGTAACTTATTTGAGGACGTAAATAGACCAGCTTGCTTTCCTGGTGTTACATCCAATCTAAACAAGCAAAATACACACACACAAAAACACTCTTTAAAAAAGTTTATACTGAGTTGTATCAATTAGTTTTCGATCAGTCATGTATTTAAATTTCTAATAGCAATAAAAAAAAAACAAAAAAAAAACATATTTTAAAAGGGGGGGGGGGACTTCTCAGGCTTCTCAAGCCAACACGGAAACCACTCTGGGTGTGGGAGAAATAACGTGTACAACCTTTTTACCAGACACAGTGATTTGATATAAATAAAAAAATTTAAATAAACCAGACCTTTTTATTTTTCATTAAATTTTAAAGCAAGGGAAATAATTTAAACTATTTATATTTTCATTGCATTCAACAGAGTTGCACTTCCGAAGCCCCTGGAGTTTCCGAATGTGAAAACAATTGAACTATTTATATCTTCTAGATACAGCTCAGCATGAGATACATGTCACTCTAATGCAGGCGTTTTCAACCTGTGGGTCGCGACCCCCTTGGAGGTCGATTGACGATTTGCCAGGGGTCGCCAAAGACCATTAAAAAAATGGATTGTTATTGTCTATTCTTCTATTGCTGTGTGTGTGTGCGGGGTGGGGGGGGGGTCGCGGCTAAGTGGGGGATTGTAAAAAGGGGTCGCCTAGCATAAAAGGTTGAGAACCGCTGATGTAGTCGTTGACTTAGTAGATACATAACATGGTGTCACAATTTTCTTATATCAATAATGGCGTCTCCAGCAGTAAAATTAATTTTGGGATCTTTGGACCCCTCTGAGTCCACCCAGCTCTAATGGGTACCTGACATTAGTTGGGGTAAAAGTAAAGGCGGTTGGTCGTTGTGCTGGCCACATGACACCCTCTTTAACCGTGCGCCATAGAAACAGATGACATTTACATCATCTACCCTATAGATTGCAAGGTCTGAAAGAGAACATTCTAGTTTTTACAATTTGTTGTGTTTACCTTTAAAATAAGCACAACTGATAACTGACAAAGATTGGTCCTGGTCAATGGTGTCCACTTTAAGGTCATTGCTGATTGACCCATTGCTGACTTGAGCTAACCACCTGTGTAGGTCTTGGGCTAGAGTGTCTGTGTCATTTGACACAGTAGCAGTCAAGAGATAGATGCACTGAATGTTTACAACTTATTGAGATAGGATGGTGTGTCTGTTCCAGCGAGTGAACGTTGGCAATGGATAGAGTAAAAGGTTAATTAGAGGCTTACTATCAAACGTAACCAGATAAATTCACGTCTGCTACACTAGCACATTCCTATCATTTGAACAACCACCGCATTGTTTCCTAGCCCCCTATGTTTTTGCTACCTTGGTGTCGTTGTGGTAAATTTCAGTATATGTTCAATTCTATAAGAATGGACAATCGATTTCAACTCCTGCATGTATTTTGACTATTTTCTTGTGTCATTTTAAAGAAGAATAAGGGTGACATGTAATAGACTAGTACAGATTACACCATGACTTTGGCAGTTATTTTTAAGGATCTGTCTGTCTGTCTGGTAAAAAAGATTGTTCACGTTATTTCTTCCACACCCAATATCGGATCAAGCTGAAATTTTGCACACCTATTTCTTTTCCCTGACAATATAAGAATAAAAGAAAATGAACCAATTAGTTAATTAACTATTGGTCATTAATTATTTTGGTTGGTATCTCGAACAAAGGAAAGAAAATGTATTAGACTGATAAGTTATTATAAGTTATACTTTTTAGTGAGAAAAGTTTGAAACTTACAATAGATTGCTATAAAACCTACACTTTCCAAACCACCTCCCCGGAACAGTGGTTAGTGTTTAGACTTTAGCCCTCGAGTTTAAATACCGGTCTTCCAATTCTTTTTTCCTTTTGGTTTTAACGCATTTAAAAAGCGATCACCCAGATACTCTCTTCTTTCTCTCGACCCCACCCCCCACCTCACCACTTTCCAACTGATCCATCATAGCTTATTTAGAAAGCTAAAAGCATGAAATAGTGCTCAGTAAAAAAAAAATTGGTAAAAATATTTGCATTCGCACAGATTTATTGTTTTTGGTCTAGGTCTATTACAGATTTAATTACAGGACTGTTCCAAACTAATTGATACAGCTACGCTTAACATAAACTTTTTTTTTTTTAAAAAAGTTCTTTTTGTTAATAAAACTATAAAAGTAAAAGGGACTTGATCAGACTTTAGTGAACTCTGTTTTGTCTTGACAAAAATATTGCAAAGTGACTTTCTCTCCAACAAACTCCGCCGCCCAGCCTGTATGATTTATGATCATTTGATCCTGCACACGTAATTAGGGTACGAAAAAGTCTGTTGTTACAGGGAGCAGTCACGCCACACGTGCAATTTGGACTACATGGCTATCATATACGGCAGGGAGGGAGCAGGGCTACCTTTAAAACAATTCTGTTGCTTTTCTCAGTCATGTGAGTCTTGGGATGGACCTAATTAATTGTTAGGTGTGTGGTAGTTCCTGGGACATGAGATGATAACTTCAGGTAGAATTTAAGTCATTGATTAACATGCATGACTAGATTGACCTAGAATCACGCGTAGGACGTAATCTTGTAATTTAAGTAACGTCTGTATTTTATAAGATAAGATAAGGGATGGTGCAAAAGGGGAGTTTGTTACCATTTATTGCTTATTTTATCTATCTCTCAACCTTTAAGGTAACTTTTTTCAAACTGTTTCTTTGCTTAGGATGGCTGCCGTGTCGTGTAGCATGCTCCAGCCCTGCACACGTCGATCACAAGACGTCCTGCAGTGAGTATAGACTAAGACGTAATATATCCGAAAAAACGTCAGAGAAATAAAAATGTAGGGCAAAATACTTCGAAATGAAATTAATTTAATTATAAATGGTTATAAAATCCTATGCAAATTTGGTCTACCACAAAATATTAATGTTGTTAAGGTTACTAATTAAAGTCTAAGCTAGTCAGTTAGACAGCGCAGTGCGACATATTACACTATGTAAAAGGTTCAATTATAATAAAACATTTGATCTGTACATCGCTAATCACGCCCTTACAAGGATATCACAGTAAAAGCCCTTCATTACACCGGAACCAGACTTTGGAATGGTGAGGCCCTGGCTAATTGGCAACGAAGTCCCAGTTTTTTACGAATTGGGAGTACCCCCCCCTCTTACCCCTAACCCTCTCCCAGGGAAGCCGTGCCCCCATTCTGACGTCATCTGCAAAACCAAACCACTCCTATTTTCTTATAGCGTTTTTCTGGCGCAAAGCTTGTCGTCTGGAGCCACGAGGACCAGTGTGGTCATACAACAATTTCAATAACCACAACAAAAAAAATTGGGTCAATTTAAGATGTTATTTAAGAAATGAAGATTACTAAGTTCTAACCGGCGGGGTTTTGAATCCGGAACCATCTTGACTACTGTTTGGAGCGCACACCACACGACCACCTGGCAGCCATCTGTCACATACTTTGCATAACCATAAGTCCAATTGTGCTTAGGGAGAGCTAACACCCAAGAACTGTTCATCAAACTGAACTCTCCTGTAATTCGCCTCCCAACCCCCTTTTCAAGACCAGATGTGAACAGAATGTAATCAATGAACCGTGACGGCAATAAAGCTCTATCGTCTGCTAACATCTTCAATGTTACTACATCATTAAAATTTCTTATACCATTCCTCTTATCAGATTGCAAATTCTTCATCGGTTCAAAAGACAAAAAACTGAAAATAACAAAAACAACAACCGGGGTGGACACAGATCTCTAAAGATATATCTATACATTAGCCTGTTGCAAAAAAAAAAGTAGCTTATTGACCAAACTCTGGTTTGACTGTTCTTTTTTTTTTTCAAAATACAATACTTAGCTTAACCAGGATTTTTTTCAGGGTGTGAATTTGGTCACACTCTAACAATGATTATAATAGATAGTAAATTAAAACTTTGATTGAAGTACATTAACATCAAGCTTAGGGCATATTAGGTAAAATACTGAGGTAAAGCACTGAGATAGAGTTTACAGTACCTGCAAAGATAAATGTTTGATCACGCAAATGGAAAGGTTGGTGTTTGAGTCTTAATCAAGTGACCATCTTAGTTCATATAGAACATGTTTATCTTCTTAAATCTACAAGCAAATTTTTAGAAGGGAGTATCACGTGACTTTGTTTGCTGTTTAAATAGGGATGATACGCATGCTCACATAAGGCTTAGATTTGGTGTACTCTAAAGGCTGCGCTTCTTGTCTGAGGTCTGTCATCCAGTCATTGCCATATTCTTGATTTAGATTGGGGTTTGGGAACCTGGTCTTTGTAACAAGATATTTCTATTCTATGACGGCTGTCTTGCTCTACACCAGCTTACGACATCAAGTCAGAGAACTGAAAGCTCTTTATTTTTAGTAAAAAGTGTTGATTGATGATAAATTTTCAAGATTAAGAGTATTTAATTGTTAGCGCCTTTGTAAAAGGTCCTAAAAGGTCAAGCTTGCACCATGTTATGACCTTTGATCAAAGGGAAGTAATCAGAGATTGGCTCATCACTGAGCTTTCTCGCCGGAAGTGTCCCACCAACTAAATGACCATTTTATCAACCCGTCAGTGTGGGCCACGACTCTTGGAATTCTGCCGGTTAGGTCGGAGGCTAAGTCACGACGGTATCCTCTGCATTCCTACAATGTACCACAACAAACTGTGAGAAGACCAATGCATAAATAAAAAGATTTATTCTCAAGTAAAACATTAAAACCTCCAACTCAAATATCATTGACTCTTGAAGGGTATAGGCCACAACACAAAGATTACAGCCTAGAGCACGGAAATTATAGTCTCCCACACAAACATTATAGCTTAAAAAAAAAACAACAAAGATTATTGAATCCAACACAAAGATTATTGAATCCAACACAAAGATTATTGAATCCAACACAAAGATTATTGAATCCAACACAAAGATTATTGAAGCCAACACAAACATTACAGGCTCAACACAAAGATTATACTCTAAACACAGAGATTATAGCTTAAAATACAAACATTATAGTCACAAAGATCATAACTTTAAAAATAAAGATTATAGCCTCAACATAAAGATTAAAGCAGCAAATACAAAGATCATATTCCGATTTAAACAAATTGTTGGGTGAGTAGATTTCTGTTGAGTTTGCTTTGATTCAGTATTGTTAAAAAAATATGGGCGCCCGCAGGTAGGTGGAAGGTGGTGCACTTGCACCCCCTAGATTCCGAGTACCCAAAATCTAGCCATTTTTTGCACCATCAGATAAATTAAAATCGAAGTAGCGAATGAACAAGTAGGGTATTGTTGTAATAAACTAGAATAGGCTAATCTGTGTTTATGTCCGACTATGTTAGTTAATCTTGTGTACTCCCAGGGGAGCATAGGGCCGCAACCACACCTCTCCACCGGACTCGGTTCTGAGCAGCTTTCTTCATCTGCTCCCATGTCATTCCAGTATCCTCAGCTTCACCGATGACTGACCTCTTCCAGGTTTGCCTTGATCTGCCCAATATCCTCTTTCCTTGTCGATTCCAGTCAAGTGCCTGCCTTGCAACATTGGTAGCTGGTTTTCGCAGGGTGTGTCCTATCCAGCTCCATTGTCGTTTCGATTTGATATATGTGAAAGCTTCTTTGACCAAGATTGAAGAGTGCAGTCCTCTTGGTAAATGTATTTACGTTTTTCGGAGTTTCGGTCATTGTTAGCGCTCGATAAAATAGCAGGTTAAAAGTGTCCAGCGGTTTATGACAGAAGAGATATAAGAAAGTTCTTCCCATGCCATCGTTTGAGTCAAAACATTGATTTGAATCGACGGAGCACTGGGATCAGCAAGAAGCCAAAATATACGAGCAGCAGCAGCATGAATGAAACGCGTTTTCTTGGTATTTCGGTAATGAAACTGCAGATATCTCAGGCATGAACAGATGTCTGTCCTCTACAGCGAATTTTCTTTTTGGTCTTAAAAGAAACACATCTCTCTCTTTGTCTGTGGCATTTTACGTCTCGAGAGACGATCTTTTCCCTTTGCAACTTCTTGTGTGATTAAAGAGGCCTTTCTTTGATACACAGCGGCAATCACAGGTTGGGCATATGTAATCACCAGGCGCCGTTGTAATTTCACCCATCTTTCTACTACTGCTGTGTATGACATCTGCAATCCGGGATCCTTCCTTTATGCTCGCTCCCCATGTGAGTCACGTATCAATATAAATAAACCTAGTCTAGAGTAAAATAAACTTAGTATATTTATGTTCAGTTCGGAAAAAACGCACGTGCAAGCATCAAGAAACACCCATGACGTCATCGCATCCAGTGACAGCTTGACATCTTGCGAGAAGTATCTGGGCAGTGATGCCCAACCTGGATCGGCCCACGGGCCATTTTATTTTCTGTCACTCATATCGCGGGCCACATAAACGAAATGAATGAATTGTCAACTTTTCTTGTTGCAAGCCCGCTGTTACATCCAACCATACTTTTCTATTTTTCTTCAAAGTTTTATATTTGGAATCAACTTCTTTGTTATCTTCGGATCTCCCATTTCATTAACGCACAAATGTTGAATTGTACAGCACCATTTGCGTTGATACGAAAAGACGAGCCGAAATAATGCAAGAGTGATGCCCAGTGCTGCACACACAAGATGTCACATACACAGCTACCTCTGGACAGCAGCGGACATTTCAAAGAATTCAAAATAACAGAAGATTCATGTCGCCTAAGACCTAAAAATTAAAACAAGGGTCATTTTTTTAGGCCTAAACATTATGAATGTTAGAATAGCAAAGAATGAAATCCATGGAAGAAAGAGTGTGTACCTAACATAGACACATTTTAACCTTTTTTGGGAGGGTGATTTTTACATTTTTGTCCGATGTTTGGGCCGAATCTGGCCCGCGGGCCGTATTTTGGGCATCACTGGGCTAAAGCAAGCGTCTTGGGGGGGGGGGGGGGGGAGGTCAGGAAATGTATCGAGAGAACGGGAGATAGAGAATCAGTTGAGAGATTGGAACTTGAAGTGATTAGACGTAGATGTTTACATAAGTTGTGAAGTTAGGTCTAGTATTAATCTGAATATATTTGTTATTCAGCTTGAAAGAAAATAGTTATGTGATACAGTTTATTGTGTTTTTTTTTACACTAGTTAGCAGGTCATCATGGGGTCCAATCGCTGCAGTAACGCTGTCTCTAATCTCTTGGTTTGTGAAGCGGTCTTTAAATGTGAATACTAGGATTCTTCTCTAGCATTTCACTTCTATTTCTAGAATCCTCCTCTCTAGCTCTGCAGTCAGCGTCCAAGACTCACAAGCATATAAAAATGTGGCCATGACCAGAGAGCACATCAGTCTGATTTTGGTGCCAAGGGATATGACTTTACTACTTACTAATGTTTGTTTAATTGGACGCCTAGACCTATTTACAGTGGGAGACCTTTAAACACCCTGACTGAAAGTGGATTAAAAGAGTATTTAGAATCTCTGGTCTAGGCATAATGAAAAGGAACCGACAGCTTTATCTAAATCTGTCGTAACTGTGGAATAATTAATGCAAGGATTATCAGGCTTTACATTAATAAAATAAAAGTTATTTGTGCTAGTCTTCACCGAATTGTCTTGCTTAAAACTTTTGTATCTATACGCAACAAAGAGTAAAAAAAATTATGCACTATAATTTTTAAAACGATAAAACTATTAACAATGGCTGGCGCTCATAGCAGTCCCAGGCGTTGAGGGTTGTTTTATGTTACGCAACTATGCCTATCTAACAAGCCCTTTTCTATCCTGTCCATGGTTACACATTAGATGTGATGCGGTATCTGCATACCCAATATTAAAAGTTAGGACAGGAGTAACAACAAATGCATTTGTTGGTCGCTATGTCTATGAATTTCGGTTAATATTATATATTGTATTATTTGTTTTAACCTCCTGACTAGTAGTAGAGGCTTCCAAAAGTAAACTAAAAAAAGTGATTTATTTGATGCATTTAGAAAATATACTAGTGCATCTATATTATAACCAAATTATTAGATAACTAGACTAAAGTTCCAAAATATTACAATTGTAAAATATAAGCCTATTTTATTTCAGATAAATTTTATAAATATTAAAACAATAAATATAAATATTCTTATATATATATATTCTAAATATCAATATTTGTAAAGGTCTTTACAATGAAGTATCTTTTTAACGACAGTTGTCCTCCTTAAATATCAAAGCCTCACTTGAGGTTACAAATTATATATGGGTTTAACCAAACGAAAAGGGAAAGGGGGGGCGAGGTATCTCGGGTGTGATAGGCGTGACGAACAAGGTGACACCAGCCCCTATGACGCCCCTGCATAGATCATCGCCTCAAAACCAAGACCACAGCCTTTAACTAGCCCCAGTGACGCCCCTGCATAGATCATCGCCTCAATACTAAGACCACAGCTTTTCAGCCCATGTGACACCCCTGCATAGATCATCGGCTCAATACTAAGACCACAGTTTTTAACAGGGATCAGGCAGATTTAGCTGATGATTACTTAAAATGAAAGCTAGGTTGAAGAGACATTCATATGACATGGTGTTTAAGCAAAGGGAACTCGAGATCTTAACATGGCCTTCTTAACAGGCCTACAAGAAAAGCATATATAATACTTCTTTTTAAAAAAAGACCTCCTATAGTCTATATACATCTTATCGGTTAATTTGTTCTTAATAACTAATGAATGTTACATACAAAATAATAATGTAACATGTTTTACCTCGCACCTCCCCCCCCCTTTTTTTTTTACAAAAAAAATCATGGTTACAAAATGTATAAATCTACCAGACCTTATAATATTCCAAATATTGGCATTTAGATCTAGACTCAGAAGACGGTACACAAAATGTCCTTCGCATTAATTTAATATTCTCATGAATACCCAAAGATGTCTGTTCAAGATTATGATTTTCAGCTCCCTAGCCAAATTTAAATATTTTTTAAATATTAAAACAATTATAACGGTCAAACCAGTGTGGCTAACGAGCTAGTATTTCTTTTCATCATTCTTATGCATCAACTGTCGAATTTCTAGGAAAATCCAGCCAAGCTTTGCCCAGATTTTCTGAAAGCACTAGGATTTTATCAAAACGACATTTAATTTTATAGACAATTATGGACAGAAAATTCAAAAATAAAGTAGCAAAAAAAATACATAAAACACTTAACCATAAACACAAAAACACAACCTAATTTATTACACAGCAATGAAAAAAGATAGATGCACATTTCATAGTCCATATACTAGGACATATTTGTACAAGTGTTCCTTTTCCCTATCGCTTATAAGAGCATTGACTTACAAGAGATTAAGCCTCTTGCATGAGTAGATAAACCAATGGAAACGAGTTGGACGTAATTATCGTCTCATTCAAAGGAACGTCTTTAATTTATAAGATAAGATAAGAGTCTGAAACAGAAAAGTGCACGACGTATTCGAAAGGTTTATAAGGAGTGTCAGGATCGTCACGTCAGCATAGTTTAAACAGGATAGTAAGGATCGTCATGTCTGCATAGTTTAAACAGGATAGTAAGGATCGTCACGTCAGCATTGTTTCAATAGAATAGTAAGGATCGTCACGTCAGCATAGTTTAAACAGGATAATAAGGATCGTCACGTCAGCATTGTTTCAATAGGATAGTAAGGATCGTCACGTCAGCATAGTTTGAACAGAATAGTAAGGATCGTCACGTCAGCATAGTTTGAACAGGATAGTAAGGATCGTCATGTCAGCATAGTTTGAACATGATTATAAGGATCATCACGTAAGCATAGTTTCAACAGGATATCAGGGATCGTCACGTCATCATTGTTAAAATAACATTATGTTGGGTACATTGAAATTCTGGTATTTAGACAGAGATATGAAAGAACAAATCCAAGTAAAAACTAGGAGAGACAATCCTAACAAAAATTACTAAAAGTCTTTCTTCTATTTCTCTTTTACTAAGTGCGATTATTTTACGTCTCTAAAGAACGTCTTTAACTCATAAGATAAGAGAATTTCAAGTAATGGACATATTAGCATTCGGTCATTGAAACTAATTTCGAGTAAAGTGAAAGTTCGGGGGATAGGGGAATAGCGTCTAAGAAGGGGAATGAATTGAAACGTGAAAAATGGGGGAAGACTTTTGACGCCCAGAAATTGTTTACTTAAAATTGAAGCTTTTAGAATTGAAAACGAACATCGGGACAGTCCGGGCTGTACGTTAGCGAGAGACTTGGGCGGTTATTTTGGGACCTGTGTGGTGCTGGCTGGGAAGGGGGGGTGTGACAAGAATGATACTTTTGGGGCGGGAAGGGGCTACGACAGGAATTGTGGCGTTTAGGAGAGGTACAAGAAAATGCAATAAAGGGAGATAATTTGAAGTGTGTCCTTACTGGTAATACATACCTGGGTGTTACGCAGTTATCGGTCGTGGTGGTCAATTGTGTTTTCAGGGGAAATCGACACATGTGTTTGATGTGTGAGTGTGCTGTTTATGTGTGTGCGTTTCCGCATTCAGGTAAGGTTTTGAGCTTCTCTTCATGGAGTTATCAACAATAGTCTCTTCTTCTCTACTATTTATGTGCGTATTTCTTCTCTCTTTTTCTCTCTCTTTCTCTCTCTCTTTACATAGCTCTTTTTCTTTCGTTTTTCTCTTTCTGTCTATGTATCTCTTTTTATTTCCGATTTTTATCTGCCTCCCAATCTCTCTTTCTATCTTGTGTTATCTTTTTTTTTTAAATCTCTGTTTTGTCTCTCTCTCTCTCTGTTTTGTCTCTCTCTCTCTCTGTTTTGTCTCTCTCTCTCTCTGTTTTGTCTCTCTCTCTCTCTCTGTTTTGTCTCTCTCTCTCTCTGTTTTGTTTTTCTTTTCCCTTTCTCTCTATCTCGTTACCTCTCTTTTTATTTTCATTTGTATATGTTTATCTCATGTTACGCAAATGTCATGTCCTTTTCTTTCTCTACGAATATACTATTTTATAAACGTTAGTGTCATGGTCCAGTGTATTCTGAACAATTGCCGATGCTGGCCACGTAATTCTCAAAGGGTCCTCAAGTTTACTTATATTATTTTATATAGGAATGATAGTTGTTTAAATTACGAATGCCTCCGAAGCCAAGATAGCCTTTCTATCGTTTGGATAATATTTTTTATATTTTTAGCTGTCCACTGTAAAAATGTTCATTGTAAAAAAAAAAAAAAAAAAAAAAAAAAACTTACCTAAAGGGAAGAACTCTACATTCATATATTTCAGTGCTAAATTATTTCTTTCGCTTTTTCAATTTCAAACAAAATAAATAATTACCAATAATTAATTGAATAATTAGTTAAATTTTTTAATTGCTTTATGTTTTGTTAGGTACAATTAATATTTTGTTTACGTTTCAACCTTATCTGAGAATGAGTGTGGTAGAAATAGCTGGTACAATTATCTTAGGGGACCAAACCGCAAATATTTAGCCATTTCTCTGGATGCTCATTTCACCAAGGGTGGTCAAGCTTAACGAATGAACGAACATTTCGAAACCGATCATTGTAGAGAAATAATGTTCATATATGCCGAGCGAACTGGACTTAAGGCCTTAGTGCTTTACGGGTCCCTAGAAGCTTGTTTCCACGATGACCTGCTGACCACTGTAAAATAAACAAGTGCAAATGTAAACTGAATGGCCGTATCACGAG
This sequence comes from Biomphalaria pfeifferi, assembly GCA_030265305.1. Classification (NCBI taxonomy): domain Eukaryota; kingdom Metazoa; phylum Mollusca; class Gastropoda; family Planorbidae; genus Biomphalaria; species Biomphalaria pfeifferi. Next base: position 376,040 of record JASAOG010000253.1, read on the forward strand.
GGGGGTTCATAGCTCGTAGAGACTTCCGGTAAGGAAAAGTACCTGGGAAAAGAAGAGGAAGACAGAGAGAGAGAGAGAGAGAGAGAGAGAGATGGAAGGATAACATCAAAGAATGGATGGGCCTGTCATTGAAAGAGATTCTTGTCAAAGCAAAAGACTGAGAGGAATGGAGAAAGACGGTCGACAAATCCTGCCAGGTGCCCCAACGGTCCAACAGACTAAATGAAAAGTGAAAATACAAAAAAAACTTGAGCAAAAGTTATAGAGTGACTTAATATTGTTGACTTTAGTTTAACGACTGTAGGGTTAGTGTTTGGGAAATACCATAGTCCAGTGTTCAGTTATCTAGTACAATGTTCAGTTACCTAGTACAATGTTCAGTTACCTAGTACAATGTTCAGTTACCTAGTACAATGTTCAGTTACCTAGTACAATGTTCAGTTACCTAGTACAATGTTCAGTTACCTAGTACAATGCTCAGTTACCTAGTAGGCCTGCAATGTTCAGTTACCTAGTAGGCCTGCCTACAATGTTCAGTTACCTAGTAGGCCTACAAAGTTCGGTTGCCTAGTAGGCCTACAATGTTCATTTACCTAATAGGCCTACAATGTTCAGTTACCTAGTAGGCCTACAAAATTCGGTTATTTAGTACAATAAATTATGCACAATGCAACTTCAGTTCGTTTTATGAAGTTTTTGAGAAGTTTGTAGATTTTTTTCTTGCTCTTAGCTATATGAACAGGGAGAGGCTTACAATCTAAATGCCACATTCCTAAGTATCTGACTCAGCTTCAATGTATTCAGCGTCCTAATGTTCTAATATTGCTCAAGGAACATTCAAATTTCTGAAAGCTTTTTTTTCCAGCTAAGGAAGAGAACAGAAAAGATTGTGTGGGTGAAAGACAGATACATGCACAAAGAGAGAGACAGAGATACAGACACGGTGAGACAGAGAGAGGCAAGTGGAGAGGGCAGAGATCAGTATGAGAGACAAAGAGACAGGAAGAGAGGCAGAGTAATAAAGAGACATGGAGAGAGACAGAGACATATGGAAAGAAGAGAGAGGCAGGAAAAGAGAGATAACAGGAATAGAGACAGAGATATAGAGATAGTAATTAAGAAAAATAGTGTTCACAAGGGAGAGAGAGCGCTACCAGGCGCGTACAGCTCATAATGAATAATACAAATGATAAGACTTACATTTAAATAGAAATCGACAAAAAAAAGGTAAAGATAAAGAAGCATAGATATTGTCAATTAGAGTTTAATTTTGGCGAGCACCATTATTCATGTGCCACAAAGAAGTAGATAAACTGCACAAGGAGACGATTTGTGTCCATTCAATTCAGTAGACCCGCTAAATCAGAAGTTCTAAAAAAAATTTTTGATTCGAGGATCCCTTTATATAGTCAAATAGAGCGCACGGACCCCCTAAGTAACAGAGAAGCTACATAAATGTGTATTATATATTGCAAATGTGAAGAGAACAAAAAATCATGACCTGGCCGAGGTGGATGAAATTTTATAAGTGTATTTATGCCTGACTTAACTAGCACAAATTCCGAGTCGTTGTTTGTTTGTTTGTTTGTTTGTTTGTTTGTTTGTTTGTTTGTTTGTTTGTTTGTGATGCGGTTCTTTACGGATTAAAAAGGGGAAGAGAAAGCAGCTGAGCCACTTGTTTTCAATGAACCATACTGCAGATTCTAAATTTGGAATATGTTTTTGTCCCCAGAATTTGTGGTCTCATCGTTCCGACCACACCGAATGCCCAGGCATTCATCTCATTTGTATGAGATGACCCCAGGGTCGATTCACCACTGAAGGAGGCCTTATAGGTCTGTTATCAGAACATCAACAGTAGCCCTAGTGAGCCTAGATTTCATTCTAGATCTAGACATCTAGAGCTGATAGATCATTTAATGTACGTCATGAGGCTTAAACGCTATATTAATAAAAGCAATGTCTTCGATTCCGAATATTAAGAATGAGGGTAGTGTTTTACATGACTATGTAAAGCCAGTTGCGACCTGCATATTTTACTGTATTTCCTGCAGACAAAACCGTTGTCCGCAGGCGGTTTATTTAAGTTTTCTTTCCGTCTTCTGCGCCTGTCTTCAATAATGGCTTTTCCTTGAGTCTCAAATGTGTGTCCCGCAGCTTTTGTGAGAGCTCTCTGTTTCTTGTAGAGGCCATCTGCTTTCGGTTACTTTCCTCTATGCCAGTGAGGGCGAAATGGCGCCAGATTTGATCTTTATAGCATTTACGGGGGGCACCTCTGTTACGCCGACCTCCTCTAAGCTCGCCAAAGAGAATCGCCTTTGGCATACGGTCGTCTCCCGTGCGGGGCAGGTGTCCAACCTCTGGAACTCGTCGCAGGTCAGTGTTCAGGCCTACTACAACTCTTGGTGTCGGTTACACTTTTCATCTCCCTTATAGATCTACGTCTGTAGCATCTTCATTGCGCAGACACATTTTTTTTTTCTTTGAAAACAAAATGCACTTGCCTATATTTTCTAAAATGAATAATGTTCACTGAACTGTTGAACATTCGGGAAAACTCCAGTCAATTAGAATTACTTAATGCAAGTAGAGGCGTTTTCCATGTTTGGTTAATTCCCCCCCACACCCCTTTTTTTTTATATCGTCCTTTATTCGAGTTGATATATTGTTTTCACTAAAAGGTCCTCTCACCCATGCATCAAATGGCACCTCCTCACCCCCTATTTGTAAATAAAATAAATGAGAAATGGACGAGCTCTCATCCCAATCACAAGAAAGATGACGCTTACTATCCCGACAAGACCAACGTCTAATCTTTCGACTCAGGACCGGACACAAGAGAATGCGACAACACATGTACCGGAAGCTCAAAATTAAAGCCAGTGAAATCTGCCCATATGGAGTATCACTAGAGAAGGCCGACCACGTCCTCCAAAACTGCTCTCTTTACCAAGAGGCCCGTATAAGACATTGGCCCCAAATCACCCCAATAGAAAGAAAACTCTATGGAGAGCTCTCTGATTTGGAAACCACTGCGCAGTTCATCTCATGTATTGGTCTAGTCATCTTCACACTCCAACATAACAATGAGAACGAAGAAGAAGAAGACCCCCTACAACCCAGAGCGCAGATGGCGATTAAAAGCGAGTTCAAATCCCGTGCACATGTCGTGGTCGTTTCAGCCAAGACACTCCATGCCGCCCATGTATTTGCCAGAATGTGTCTCGTTTATTTAAGAAAATAATTTTCTCTGCTAATTAGTTTACAAGACAAGCGTCAACAAAAGAATGCTGGTGTTGCTCTCCCCTTCCCCCATGCTAATAACATGTTAAAACAAGGTAGTGTACTTTAAGCATGAAACTGATCTTTGGGGGAGGGATAGGTTTTTATTGAGGTTTTGAGCCAATGATAGTTTTGAGTCTATTTTATCCTGGATTAGGTCATCTTTTGTTAGTGCTCTGTAATCAATCAGGAGACGAGGTAGCTGAGGGCTAAGCGCTTGGCTTCCGTACCTGGGGGTCCTGGGTTCGAATCTTGGTGAAGACTGTGATTTTGAATTTCGGGATTTTAGGGCGCCCCTGAGTCCACCCCATCTTTAATAGGTACTTGATTAAAGGCGGCTGGTCGTTGTGCCGGCCACATGAGACCCTACTCGTTATCCATTGGCTATAGAAACATATAACCTTAACATCATCTGCCTCATAGATCTCAGGATCTGAAAGGAGAAACTTTAGTGTAATAAATCGGAGTTCATATCAGTTACACAACGTGTTCTCGTAAAAATTCTTCAGCAGCATTGAGGTTAGTAAGGAATTAATAACGAAATTTGATTAAAAACAGATGTATTGACGCCTTTACACAGGTTTGTTCCTATCAGCGAACGTTTGTGGGAAAATATTCTTAGGTGGACATGTTCTTTAATGACTGACACCATGCACTCTGGGTTTTAAAACACAGTTCAGAGTTTTTAGAATTTTGAAGTCGCAGTTATCGAATGTTGATAGCGTAAGTTATTGAACTGCGCATTCTTCAATAAGCCGATTGTCGTTGAGTCCCGGTGGTAAAAAATACGAACTGCAAAATGCTTTATTGTTAAGAATGGCAATAATGTTTAAATGTATTTATAACTGAAGGGAGTTTGAACAATACGCTTTTCTTGTTCCACAGATTCAAATTCATCTGGCAAAGGTGAAGTACACATAATGTTTTTGTCGAACTAGTATTGACGAAACCATTATGTCTCCAGTCCAGTGACAGCAAGCTTCTCCAGCCCACCTCTTAATAATAAAATGTCTGGTTGTTGGACACAGAAGCTTCTCAAATACAAAATACAAAGCCAGAGGACTTCAATATGTTTTCAAACTTCAGGGCCTCGTGTGCCTGACTTCAGAGCCTCGTGTGCTGACTTTAGAGCCTTGTGTGCCTGACTTCAGAGCCTCGTGTGCCTGACTTCAGAGCCTCGTGTGCCTGACTTCAGAGCCTCGTGTGCCTGACTTCAGAGCCTCGTGTGCCTGACATTAAAGCCTCGTTAGCCTGACTTCAGAGCCTCGTGTGCCTGACTTCAGAGCCTCGTGTGCCTGAAATTAAAGCCTCGAGTGCCTGACTTCAGAGCCTCGTGTGCCTGACTTCAGAGCCTCGTGTGCCTGAAATTAAAGCCTCGTGTGCCTGACTGCCGAACTGTGTGTCGACCTTTGCGTTGCACAAAAGCTTAAAATGACCTGCTCGATTATTTATCAATCATCTAGGTCACCGTCTGCCTATCCCACATTTACGTACCCATCGCCAGAGTCCCCGAAATAACTGCCAAACATGACTAGGCAAGGCCCCGGCTTGATCTATTTGAAGAAGTATGCAGCAGACCTTTGTTAAGACTTGGGTAACATTCGCATGTGTTTACTTTGACATAATCTCTCTGACTTATCCTTACCCACAGTTCAGTGCGTCAGCAGTGTATCGCAGTCTCTGTACTAATAGTCTGCTACTCCAACTTTGAGAAAGTGTTTCGTTTTCTGAGGGTTACTTTGTTTTTATTTTGAAAGGCTTTTTCTCTTGTATTCTTTGTTTCTCCCCAAATCTTTCTAGATTTTTTTTTTCCACTCTTTCGTTTTTTTTTCTTCCTTTCTCTTTATATTCCTCTCTGTTTCTTTCTATTTTTTTTCTTTATCTTTCTTTTCATCTCTCTTTTTTTTTATATATATTTCTCTCTTTCTCTTTCTTTAACTTTCACTTTCTCTTTCTTTTTACCCTCATTTTCTCATTCTTGTTCTTTATACTTCTCTTTTTGTTTGTCTTTCAATGTTGTTTTCTTTCTCTTTCTTTTCCTCTCTGTCACTTTGTCTGTCTACATTTTATCTCTTTATCTCTTTAATCTCATCTCTTTCTTTATTTTACATTTCTTTTTATTTTCTTCCTTCTTTTCTGTGTTTGTATTTTTTAATTTTTTTTTAGATTTCTAAATCACCTTTGAGTCATTCACATTGGACTGTCTTGTTAAAAGTAAATGTCTCTTCTTTTACAGCTTGTGTTGGTTGGCGCGGCTGCTGCTGCTCTCTCTCTCTCACTTTTTGTTATATTTCAATCGTTTTTCTAGCAGACGTGTCTAACCAATTTATTCGTTCACACTTCACTCTCTTAAAATATGTTTACATTTTTTCTTTACTTCTCCCATTCTTTTTTTTTTTCTCTCTCGGTCTCTCTCTCTCGTTATCTCTTTTTTCTCACTAGTTTTTTTTCTCTTTCTATCTCTTTTTCTCTCTTTCTCTGTCTCTCTCTCCGTCTCTGTCTATTTCTATCTGCCTCTCTCTTTCTCTTATTTGCTCTGTTTGCTCTTTTCTCTCTCTCTCTCTGTCTTTGTCAGTCTCTGTCTTTCTGTCTTTGTCATTCTCTGTCTCTTCCTCTATCTCACTCGCAATCTCTTCGTCTCTCTCTGTCTGTCTCTGTCTTTCTCTCTGTCTCTCTCTCACTCTTTTCGTCTCTCTCTGTCTCTGTCTCTCTCTCACTCTCATTCTGTCTCTCTATCTCTATCTCTCTCTTTCTCTGTCTCTCTCTTTCTCTCTTTCTCTATCTCTCTCTTTCTCTCTTTCTCCGTCTTTCTCTATGTCCCTCCATCTGTCTCTCTCTCTCTCTCTCTCTTTCTCTGCCTCCTTTTATCTCTCAGGCTCTCTCTGTTTCATTCAAACCCCTAACCTCTATACAAATTTTAACTCAGATTACTATTTTCATCCTGACCCACTCCCCTTTTCTCCAATAGACACGAAACTAAAAATAAAACCAAAAAATTGAATGTAGACTCAAGAGGCGTGATATAGGTCAGTTATTTTAAGACAGGAACTATTTACCGGAATTTTCCTATCCTTGTAAACCTTCTTTCATAGTTTCCCCCCTTATTCACATAAGCAAACACCATATTTTATTCTGAACTAATCGAGGGAGACAACTGGTGTGATTGTTTGACTTGATTGCCGCAGCAGACTTCGCGCGCGTGTTTACTTCTCGGAACGTTTTAGAAAATTCGAAAGAAAAATGTTACAAATAAAAATTAGAGGTAGATGCGCACAATGCCTTTCTGTTAATGTTACAGGTGGGAGTCATTTGGAAACCTTTGCTTAGTCCAGCTCAGTATCACGATATCTGTCTTCTGCTGCCATTCAAGAAGCTGAAGGTATGTAGAATTGTGGGTAATTTTTAGTAGGTCGGATCTGTTAGATCTAGATGTATTCTACGTATACATCTCCTTCTTGTGATCGAAGATAGAACTGCAAGAACTATTCTACTTATAAAGTTTCTAATTTATGTTTTTTGGTTTTTTTTTGTGACTTAATTTTAAGGATTCTCTTAAGATATGACACAGCAAGGACATAATGAAGAAATAATTGTACCAGGATTATATTTTCTCAAACAAATTGTTTCTAAAATTTACATTCTTGTAGTCTACATAGTAGTTACTGGCGAGTATGGCAGAGTGTAAGAGTGTTAGCTGACGATTTAATGATCTCCAGTACAAATCTTGTTTGAGAACGGAATGTAAGCCTCAAACATTAAACCAAACCAAACTACAAACCAGAGTCACCAACAACAAACTATAAAGCAAACACGAACAACAAATACAAACAAACACAAACAAGCACTCACAACAAACACAAGTAACAATTACAAACACTTAACAAGCAAATTATAAAAATCCTTTTTAAAAATAAAGGATATCTAAGGGGAATAACTCCACACACACAACTACATTTCTCAATCATGTAGAAATTACTTCGCTTTTTTTTATAACAAACTCAATAATTAATTGTCAATAATTATTTGACTAATTGATTAATTATTTAGTTGATTCTTGTTTTGTTAGGTATGATAAATAATTATAATAATCTTTGTAAAGACAAACATAAACTAATATCCTTTTGATTTCAGATTTACTAACGCCTGAAAAACAGATTGCAAAAAATCTTCACCAGTAAAGCCTAAAAAACATTGCAAAAAGTCTTAACCAGAAAAGCCTAAAAAAAAAAAGTGCACAGAGCATTAAAAGAGACAATGGAATCTTCAGATATTTTCTTGGCCAGCAATCAGTTTGGCCTCGACGTCTTCAAAATTCTTTACGAGAAACAAAAAGGCGGCAACAGTTTCATATCCCCAATAGTGCTCGCTTCGTCAGTGGCGGCGCTCTATATGGGAGCTTCTGAAGATACTCGCAAGAGGATTGCAAAAGCCCTAAGGCTAGACAACAATGTCGGTGAGGAGCACGTCTTGAAGCTGCAGAGTTATCTTAAAGCATTGCAGACACAGTGTGCAGACCACGTGACCCTATCGTCCGGGATCAAGATATTGCTGGATAAAAAGTGGACTTGTCTGGATGGATTTAAGCACAAAATTCAGCAGCTTCCTTTCACAGGTAAATTATGTTGTTGTTTTTTTAAAGTTAAAAATATTCGTGGAGTGATGACCGAGTATTAAACGCTTGGCATCCGAGCCGAGAGGTCTAGCGTTTGAATGTTGGTGAAGACCGGGATACGAAAACCTCGGGATTTTAAGGACGCCCCTAAATAAATGCGGTTGGTGCTGGCCAGCCTCGTTAATTGTCCGCCATAAAAACAGAAGGGCTTTACCTACTTTACTTGCTAACGGGTAGAGAACAGAAAGCTATTGTGAATAATCTATGTATATAGTGGACCTCATTCACCAATCGTAAACAAACAACATTTAGTCACGTGATCTTATTGATAAAACAACGAAAAAAAACTGTCACGTGACAACCATCATGAATTAAACATGAGATCGTAAATTATATAGAAGAGATAGAGCACCACGTGGCTAAATGTTGTTTGTTTACGATTGGTGAATGAGGTCCATTCTCTTCGTGGCCCAACCATGTGGGACACATTAAAAAAGTCATGGAAAGATAACTTTTTTATTTCTGCCAGTCGGACTAGAGTTACCCCACGTAACTTTTGCGGAGACAGAGAGCACGGCTCAAAAAACAAAGGGGGCGGGGGAGAACAAGTCATCTTTCTCTTTATACATTCTCTTTATTTGACTACATTTATGTGTGTATTTTTTTTTCACACGTCAATATCTGATGTCATTAAAATAGTTGCATGTTTTTTCTGTAGCTTTGTTTTGATTTTGCCCATTCGTATTGCCCTTCGTTTCCAAATCATGGCCACGTCTTCACAGATATTTCGTGGAGTAAACAGGTCTTCCAATGTAGTCGAAATTCCTGCATTAGGTAGCTGTTAATTTCTGTCCGTCGCATATTTCTGGAAAAATGTCATCGACAAAACTGTTGCTCTCGAACTTTGCAAGATGGCTGTAAGCTTTGTTTGCGAACATTGGGATAACTATGGCGACGCCGTGTCCGTTGTTCTTACGGAAGCACAGTCATACACACTGGTATACAATACGCTGCCTACATGAATATTTCCGGCAAATAGTGGCGTATGCTACGACTAGTGTTTTACAAGGGCTTTCTCCTTTCCACACCTTGCGGTACAAGGGAAGATAAAAGTACAAAAAAAAAAACATTTGTTTTGTATTGCCCTTAATTAACGGAAGCATCACGTGACCAATCGACTTTATTTTCCCAATTAATGCCAAAGATCTATTGGACACTGTCATACAAATTCTGAATGTCAAACTTTCAGTCTTGAAGGAGATTCAAACTCTTGACCATTTGATCCGGAATACACGCGATATATGAATCTGTCGCCAAGCCACATAGTACATTATAGTTTCGTGGCCAAATTTATATTTGTTGTATATTCCTACACATCACACACACATAAATAGATATCTAGATAGATACAGAATAAATAGATAGATAGATAGATAGATAGATAGATAGATAGATAGATACATACATACATACATACATACATACATACATACATACATACATACATACATACATACATATATAGACATGGATAATGTATATTGTATGTAAGCACACATCTATTAATCTATGTCTCCCAAGTGGGAATGAAGAATAAATGATCTATTATTAGTTTTATACTGTCAACAAAACAGACTTAAGTAGTCACCAATGGAAACTCGAAAACTGGGAAAAGATAGTTGATACACTTTCTCATGCACAGTGGAGTCAAGGTAAGTTAGGTAAGGTCGTTGATCCAGACATCACACTTTCTCAGGCACAGTGGAGTCAAGGTAAGTAAGTAAAATGTCACCGACAGGTGCACCTCCTGTCGTTTCGGTATTTCTCAAGGTATTCGATTTTCTTTTCTTTTTGTACACGCCATTTTTAATGTTTTTGATGTAAACTCCGTGACGTTAATTGAACTCCAGGGGTAGAAGAGTGCTTTGAATGGTCGATGTAGGAAGTTGGAAGTTTTGTTTGATGTGCGTGTCACCATGGCAATGGTGGGAACCCAATCTATGTGTGTGTGGCGCATGAGAACGTGTTTTAACTGTGTTACGTATAGGTGGCTGTGTTGTGTTTAAGTGACTGTGTTGTGTTTAGGTGAAAGTGTTTGGTCTAATTGACTGTTTTGTGTCTAGTTGACAGTGTTTTTTCTAGTGACTATGTTTTATGTAGGTGACTGTGTTTTTTTGGGGGTTAACTGTGTTTTGACTAGATGCTTGTGTTGATTCAAGATGACTGTGTTGTATCTAGTTGACTGTTTTGTGTCTAATTGACTGTGTTTTTTCTAGTGACTGTGTTTTATCTAAGGGACTGTGTTTTTATTAGTTAACTGTGTTTTGTCTAGGTGATTGCGCTGAGTCTAGATGACTGTGTTGTATCTAGTTGGCTGTGTGTGTCAAATTGACTGTGTTTTGTCTACTTGACTGCGTTTTTTCTAGGTAATTGTGTTTTGTCTACTTGAGTATGCTTTATCTAGGTGATTGTGTTTTGTCTAGGTGACTGTGTTGTGTAGGTTCCTATGTTGTGTGTGGTGACTGCATTTTGTAGTAGACTCTATATTACTATATATGTCAAGAAGGTTTAAAATGCACGCATAGTTAACACAGGGGCGCCCCAGGGGGCTGAGACATCACCATTGTGGTTCATTTTGTACACCAATGATTTTCAATCCGATAGTCCTTTTTGCTCCTTTACAAAAGTCGCTGATGATGCGGCTCTTCTTGCCCCGCTCTCAGAGAGCTCAGACGTAAATGAGTATTTCAAAGAAATGGAACACATTGAAAAATACTGTAAAGATAATTTTTTATTATTAAATGGTAAAAAAAAAACCAAAGAAATGATAATCGATTTTCGTAGTGAAAAAAAGAAGGAAAATGATATTGTTTCTGTAGCTGGAGAAACTATTGAAATAGTGCAAACTTTAAAATACCTTGGTACTATCCTAGATAATATAATAAATTTTACTGCTAATACTGACTATATCAGCAAAAAAAGGCAGCAAAGATTACGATTACTAAGAAAACTGTCCTCGTTTAATGTTAGCGAAAAGGCCTTGGCTATGTTTTATCACGCTCACAATTGCAATATTTTAAGTTTTAATATTACTGCCAGGAATTGCAATCTGAACATTAAAAATAAAAAAAAAATTCACAGAATCCTAAATACTGCTGGTAAAATCATTGGCAAAAATCAAGCCCCATTTGGGCAGCTGTTTGAGACAAACATCCGTAAAAAAGCTAAAAAGATTCTAGAAATAAAAAAATCACCCTTTGGGTCAGGATTTTGAGATTTTGCCATCACAAGAGATAAAAGACACCGATAGCAAAGACAAACAGACAGAGACACTCTTTTGTTCCCCTGGCAATCAAATCATTAAATAGAAGAAACAATCTGATATAAACTTTGTCACATGTAAATTATGAGTGAGTCTAGTGTCACGTATTACAAATTGAATTCTACTTTTAAATGGCTTGCCTAGGGGAACGTGACAATAGAAAAAGGTAGTTGTGTCACTTATCTTAAGTCTGAATTTAATCAGAGACTTACAATGAATAACAACAAAAAAAAATGACACAAGAAATCGGAAGGTAAAATATCAACTTAATGTTTAATCATAATATAACTCAATACAACATGGAAGGGTTGACCAAAACCCTTTTACAAAAATGGCATGTAAAAATATTACGATACAAGAGTTTGAAAATATAATTACAAATACAAGCAAGGCCTTGAAAAAAGAAAAATCTTAACTTACACGATCAAGTGGTATACCACGCACGGGTCACGCAATGTCTCCGCTATTCTGTCTCACGGCTGTCTCCGTATGTCTGTCCGTCAACGTTACGCGAGCGGTCTTTATATAATCTACCGCGCGTCGATATCTGGTAATTTCTAGAACAGAAAGTCATCAACACCCAGATCTAGAACGCTCTTCAAAGAGACAGAAGCAAAGAAAAAAAAAACCACCCTCCTTTCAACCACAGGTACACACATAGGTCAAGGACCGGTCACTGTCTGTGTGGCTTGACTCTTGAAGAATAAAATAAAAAAAAACTTATTACACAAAGGGGCAGACAACCTACAGGTCAAGAAAAAAAAACAATAGTATCTAGGCATTGTTACCTAGATACGTAACACTAGTGTGAATCTTTTTTTATTTATTTTATTTTTTTTTAATTTTAATGGAGTCCTCATTTTGAGGAAAAAACAAACGTTGTACCTTTTCATCATGGGAATGAGTGTATCTCTTGCAACGGGATTTCGCTCCCTTGTTCCTGAATACCTAATTTTCTTAGCACTGTAACTTTTTTTTTTTTTCTTTTGGGAAGACCTCAGCTTTTTAGCTTTTGACTTCATTTATCGAGCTGTTTACTTCCTAGGAATCCTTGGGCCTTTGCCTCTTTTCTTTGCCTCTTTTTTGGGCATTGCCTCTTTTTTGGGGGGGCTGTTGGCCTCTTTATTGGGCTTTTTTTTTTTTTTTTTTTAATTAACAAAAAGATGCATATTTTATAAGTAAGCGTACAAATTAAGTAGTTACATTTTAAAATACAATGTTTGCAAAACATAGTAATGCATATAGTTACCTATAGGTTGTCATAATATTTTAACATTTTAAATTGCTTTGTATATGGCGTTATTTTTTTTCCAATAGCATATAATGAATATTTTTTAAATTTAAGGTTCTTAAAATATATGTGGTGAGAATGTCAACAATAGGTAATTAAATAGAAACAATCAACAAGTGAAAGTAGAAACTTAATTGATATTAAAACATTTTAAACATCGTAGTCACATTTTTTCCACTTTGTCTACATTGCTTATGGTTGTTTCCCTTGTGCTTTGCTACATTACCCCAGTTCTTTAAATTAACTTATATCAAACGTGCATACACATCTATGTGTGTACACACTTATGTGAACATAGGCATTTAAACATTTATATTGTTTCTTTTGTTCTCTCCCTTTTTATGACAATTTTTGATTTCCTCCCATTAGATTTGGAAAACTACTTCATCATCTTAGCACTTTAACCTATTCTTCCTCTTTATTTACAATATAGCAATATAATATAATCTAAGTATCGTACATATTTTTGTTCCCGTTTCTACATCTCTCTTTTGGTATTTTGTTCTCTGAATAAAAAAAAATCAATTTGGTTTTATTTAATTGTAATCGTCGATTTGACCCCTTTTGAATTTGAGTTACATTTTGTGAAAAAATCTTTTGTTACGTTTGTTGCAGATATGCAGAATTGTGATTTCCAGAATGACACAGACACTCTAGCCCAAGACCTACACAGGTGGTTAGCTCAAGTCAGCAATGGGTCAATCAGCAATGACCTTAAAGTGGACACCATTGATCAGGACCAATCTTTGTCAGTTATCAGTTGTGCTTATTTTAAAGGTAAATACAACAAAATTGTAAAAACTAGAATGTTCTCTTTCAGACCTTGCGATCTATAGGGTAGATGATGTAAATGTCATCTGTTTCTATGGCGCACGGTTAACGAGGGTGTCATGTGGCCAGCACAACGACCAACCGCCTTTACTTTTCCCCCAACTAATGTCAGGTACCCATTAGAGCTGGGTGGACTCAGAGAGGTCCAAAGATCCCAAAATTAAAAATTGTGCAAAATAAATTATACTATCTATCAATTAGCTCCAGTTATTAAGCTACTATACGAATGAGAGGCGTATTTTACTGCTGGAGACGCCATTATTGATATAAGAAAACTGTGTGACACCATGTTATATCATCTACCAAGTCACACCTACATCAGCGGTTCTCAATCTTTTATGCTCGGCGACCCCTTTTTACAATCCACCACTCTGCCATGACCCCCCCCCCCCGCAAACACACACACACAGCAATAGAAGAATAGACAAAAACAATCCATTTTTTTTCGATGGCGACCCCTGGCAAATCGTCAATCGACCCACAGGTTGAGAACCCCTGGACTACACGAAGGTGTGCGCATGTCCAGGCGTTACCATTAGTGAATGTTTTAGTCCAATGAATGGCCACTAGAATGTCTGCTCTGGGAAACTAAAGAGAAGACAACGTATCACCAAAGTTCACAAACAGTCACCTTGTCGTCAAACAAACATCACTGCTTGAACGGGGGTCACCACATTTCAAAATCCTATTTTTAGCAAAGTTATGCATTTTAAGCATTGGTGAAAAGGAGGATTGATATACAATTTAAAGTGCTTTCGTTCTCTGCAAATATGGCATACTTTCAGATCTATTAAAAGATAGAGACATCAACAGAAAATGTTGCCCAGGACATTAAATGACTAATAATTCGGTTCTTTTATAAACATCATATATAAGTCCGCGCTATTTTGACGGGTCACCGCGCAACAAACAAACGAAGAAAAATTTTTTTTTAAAGGGGTCGGGGGTGACACCCACCCTAAAGACGCCACTGAGTGCACAGTAAAAGAATAGTATGTGTGATAAATTTTAAATCATTCATTTATCTTACGAAACTCATTTAAGTAGCATGATCTACTATCCTTTACGACATCCAAAAATAATGATTGTTTAAAGAAATCTATAAAGTCTATAATGTAGTTTTAGAAAGGCTTAGAATGCTATTGCCTAAATGTAAAATAGTGCAATTTTTAAAACATGTCTAACACTGGCTTATACAAAAATTAAAAATAACCTTATGGAAATAGAAATCAGGATGACGCGAGGTTCCTGCTATACAATAAACCGAATCGTATGAAAGTTCCTTTGTTCCACAGTCTGATTGTTCTCTTTATTTCATGTTTTGCATGTTTCCTCAAAGTCCTTCGGGGAATCCGAACTGCAAAGTCCCCACAACCCTTTGGACCACCGGGAAGACAACACCAGCGGACAGGCGTGAACCGGGAGGCGGGAGCTCCTCACCTCTTTTCCTGTCTGACTTCACACATTGGCATCAACCATTATTACGATTGGGCTCGTCACCGGCTCATGCCATATGCGCAACACGTGGGAAGGAACGGCGTGACGGTTGATTTGGACTGGGTTATTGGAGTCCTCCGTTTCTTTCCCACCCTGAAGTTAGACTCGGAGTGCTATTGCATTGAATGCGTAGGTTCCCAGACTACTGAAGTGGCTATATGATAACCAGTTTTCGTCCCCCTTCGGTCGTATCTGCTTCTACATAACAGATGTATCTACTAGGCGCGGAAACTGGAATTCTTCAAAAGTAGCTTCAGAATTGGCGTTGGGCAGGGTTAATACTTAAAAAAGCCACCGCCAAATTATATTTTACTACAGTAGATCTGTTTTTTGTCAATAAATCAGACCAGTGTTTCCCAAGATTTCTCCTCAACGGAACACTTGGCACATTCTGATTATTTAGCGGTACACTTTGCCTATTTTTTAGATAGATTCATGTACGTGAAGGCCTACTTGCTAAATATTCCAGAAGTTTGTGGAACACCTATTTAGGCCTCGTGGAACACAGTTTGGGAAACACTGACTATCAGACTATACAAAATAATAAACTTTGATAATAATAAAAAATATTAATAATAAAGACATTACACTTCACGTGCTCTTAGCCTTGCATGTGACCGACCTCATCGCGCGTTTTTTTTGTTTTTTGTTTTTTTTAAAGAAATGGACATTCAATCAGAAATGAGAATTATCACGTCTTAGATTAACGCGTCTTAGTTTATCACGTCTTAGTTTATTACGTGTTAGTTTATCACGTCTTAGTTTATTACGTGTTAGATTATCACGTCTTAGTTTATTACATCTTAGATTATCAAGTCTTAGATTATTACAACTTAGTTTATCACGTCTTAGATTATTACGTCTCAGATTATCACGTTTTTGATTTAAACAACTTAGTCTATAACGTCTTAGATTATCAAGTCTTAGATTATTACATCTTAGATTATCACGTCTTACATCACGTCTTACATTATTACAACTTTGATGTTTATCACAACTTTGATGTTTATCACAACTTTGATGTTTATCACAACTTTGATGTTTATCACAACTTTGATGTTTATTAGAACTTTGAGTTTTACAACTTAGGCTGTTACGTCTTAAATTATCACGTCTTAGATTATCCCGTCTTAGTATACCTAGCCCACACTGTTTTGAAGAACAGAAGGGGATGCCGTGAGGAAGGTTTGAACTCGTGAATCATTGTCGTGACATTCCGAAGCGCATACCACATACCATCTCCTTAAGCCAAGACCACGTTGACATTGTTGGTTTAACGGAATGCTTAAGAACACTGTGACCTAGTGTTTAAACTTCAAACCAGAGTTTCTCAAATGGGGGGGGGGGGGGGTCGCCACGGGCTGGCTAGTAAAAAAAAATATAATGACTGTATCGTAGCTATAAATTTGGATTTGGATATTTTATCACAAAAAAAAAATGAGCATTATGCTCAATCAAATTATGACAGTAAATTATTAAATACAATTAAGTGACGTCGTTTCATGTTTTATATGGAGCCTTACAAGCTGTTTTCTTGAGAGACGTCTACAACAAGTTTAGTTAAAAAAGTTTTCTTGAAGACATTTTATTACGTCTACGACCATGCGATTCTTTCCGTGTTTCTTTTATAAGAACGGTCAAAGTTCTTTAAAGTGAAATATCTTATTTTTTGCTGCCTCGAATGTCTGTCCAACTTAAAAACTCGGCTGCCAAGCCTTTCTAAATGTAACATTTGTTTGTGTGATAAAGCAGCATTCTTATTAGAAGAAATAAAGCGATGCAGAGGCAGGGCCATTATTAGAAGAAAATAGTCCAATGTAGAGGCAGGACCAATCGTTATAGAAGGCCTGAACACTGACCTTCAACGTCATAACCTGTAGGCAGTTTAGACCAATAGCTCGTTGCCACGTCATTGGTATAATCTGCCCACAAGTTGTGACTTTACATGTCAGTGTTCGGGCCTTCTATGACACGAATGATCTCGGTAGAAGCCTAGAGAAAGAATTTCTTAAGTTTAGGAAGCAGGAAACGTTTGGCACTGTGGCTTCACACATCGATGAAGACCTACGTATTGCTATCGCAGAGCCCCTTGCTTGCTAACAGGGGCCAAGGTATGTTTTTAGGTTTAGGAGAGCGCCACTGGTTTAAACGAATTTCGGCCAATGATTCATCCACTAATTTACATAGTGACATTGTCCACAGTTCATAAACAAATGCTTAAATAAAAAAGAAATTATATTTATAATACAAAACGGAGTTTTTGTTTGTTTGAATCGTGCCAGGTAAATGGGTTCACGGATTCGATGCTAAGAACACCCAGCTTCTGCCCTTTGTAGTGGCTCCTGGACATTCTGAGGAGGTTCCGATGATGTGCGCCACTGGTAGATACCCTTATATCAAAGACAATGAGTTGAGATATTCCGCCCTTGAATTACCCTACCAAGGAGGACGCCTGGGTGTGGTCATTATCTTGCCGGACGAATATTTTGGTCTTGAAGTAAGTCTACTCACTGTCTTGTATTAGTTTGTGTTTCTGTGTTAAACCAGACAGACAAATACGTTTATTACTCTGTAGACTCATTTTGTAAACGAAACATTTGAAGTGCAACATCATTCTTGATTTAAAAAAAAACAACAACTTATTCAGACTAACAGAAGAATTATAAAAAAAATGAGGCGACATGTTGTGCAATGGAATATGATTTAACTCTCTCTCTCCTCATTGACGATACCATCGTTGATTTTACCTCATTAAATTAAATTAATGTTTAATTGTATAAACTTGACATTGTGTTATATAAAACGAGCATACATTTCCCTTTAATTGTATACCAAATGAAACATTTTCTAATAACAAACAACAAAGTTATTGAAGCTTAATCAGAACAGGGGAGGGACATGGTGACGAGTAAATAGAAGAATTCCTACGAAACGAGGTAAATAATTATGGAAGGAGTAGTGCAATGCATCCTAACTGGCATTAGTGGTTTGCTTAAATCCAAAATTCAACGTAACTCTGCATGAGTTTAACTTCAATGTTGGATAGCTTCATAAGGGATTAGAACCCTAGCCTCAAGTTGTAACGTTGGATAGCTCCATAAGGGATTAGAACACTTGCCTCAAGTTGTAACCTTGGATAGCTCCATAAGGGATTAGAACACTAGCCTCTAATTGTAACATTAAATAGCTTCATAAATGATAAGAACACTAGCTATGTTGGATAGCTCCATAAGGGATTAGAACACTAGCCTCAAGTTGTAACCTTGGATAGCTCCATAAGGGATTAGAACACTTGCCTCAAGTTGTAACCTTGGATAGCTCCATAAGGGATTAGAACCCTAGCCTCAAGTTGTAACCTTGGATAGCTCCATAAGGGATTAGAACACTTGCCTCAAGTTGTAACTTTGGATAGCTCCATAGCGATTAGAACACTAGCCTCTTAATCATACAGTAGGACGACTACAAGATGACATTTACGAACACATTTTCCTGGGACTGACTGTGGACAAATCCAACTAGCTTACAATATAAACTACAATAACACCACCTTTCAGTGTCACGTTCTGGAGTCGTCTCTCCTAACTAAGGCCAATGACGACAATGCCCCCTATGTTGAATCATTCACAACTAATTGCTAACCTCTTCCCACTGTTACCAAGGACACACTATAACTATATAACAATGTGTATATTTCTGTGCGAGATGTACAGAGAAAAAGACAGATAAATATTGAGAGGGTTTATACAGCACACAAATGGTGGCATTATTACGATATTCAGACACTTTTAACTTAATTTGTTACCATTAAATTATATTTAACGTCTTTTCCTTACACTATAAGATTTAGTCTAATGTTACTGCTTTGTTTTCTAGATACTTCTTAAAAATCTCAACCTGGAAATTATATCAGAGCTTCTGAAGAACCTTTACATGGCGGACTCTGCCCTCAATTTGATTGTACCGAAATTTGAGGTATATTTGTAAAGATTTCATGATTGTATGCACTAGAATATAGTTTTAAAATGTTTAAAATTGTTTCCTTGCTAAACTCCATTGGAGATTGTCATTGTTATCTACAATGCATGTCTACAGTTGGCCATCTGTTTGGTGTAACCGATGTACACAATATAGGGAGAGATTAGGTATTTAAAAAGGTAACCAGCCTGATTATTTTTTTGCAATTTAGAATAACATTTGTACGTTCTTTCACTTGCAGCACAAATTAGTTACGAAGCTTTTATTTGGTTACTCTGTCTGTCTGTCTGGGTGAATTCTATTACACTTTTATTTCTCTCCCACTTTTCAGATCAAGTTGAATCTTTACAGTTATTCATTGTTGATGACAACACATGAAATAATTTAAAAAATAAACAAATACTTAATCAATTAGTGGTAATTAAAAAATTTAATCAATTTTGTTTTATACAGAAAAAGGGGAAATAAACTTGCAATATTAATAGATATAACAGTGATTGAAAAGGAAAAAAAAAAACTAAACTCCCCCTTTCAGACCATTACTTTCCCAAACTAAAGGTACCCTTTAGAGTTGGATGGTCTCAGGGGAGCCCTAAACAACCCGAAATTCAAAATCCCATTCTTCACCGAGATTCGAACCCAGGAAGCCAAGCACTTAGCCACTCAGCCATAACGGTTGAACGATGTTAATTTACCTTCTAATTTTTTTTTAATAGTATTTTTTATGTTTTGTATTTACTTGTCAAAAGTGATCTTTCAATAGCCTCCCCTGACAATGTTTTACTTTGTCTTTACATTTTAAAATCTCGTTCAAACTTTCTCTTTTATTTCATGTAGCTTTTTTTTTAAAGTTACTTTATACACGCTCCCGTTTCTCTATACTGCTTTCTTTTCGTTAGCTAATTTTATGTATTCTATTGCTCAACCAAAACGGATCGAAATGTAGCTGAGAATCGATTACTGTCCTTACAACGTATTGTGAACATCCCCAATGGGGAGCTAGGAAAGTTTACAACAATCTGTGCACTGTGCTATTTACATCGGCCTTTTTATTTAGGTCATGATTATCATTGCAGATGTGTTTTGATCTTCTACACTTTATATGTTTTGATCTTCGACACTTTATATGTTTTGATCTTCGACACTTTATATGTTTTGATCTTCGACACTTTATGTTTTATCTTCTTCACTTTATGTTTTATCTTCTACACTTTATGTGTTTTATCTTCTACACTTTATGTGTTTTATCTTCTACACTTTATGTGTTTTATCTTCTACACTTTATGTGTTTTATCTTCTACACGTTATGTGTTTTATCTTCTACACTTTATGTGTTTTATCTTCTACACTTTATGTGTTTTATCTTCTACACTTTATGTGTTTTATCTTCTACACTTTATGTGTTTTATCTTCTACACTTTATGTGTTTTATCTTCTACACGTTATGTGTTTTATCTTCTACACTTTATGTGTTTTATCTTCTACACTTTATGTGTTTTATCTTCTACACGTTATGTGTTTTATCTTCTACACTTTATGTGTTTTATCTTCTACACTTTATGTGTTTTATCTTCTACACGTTATGTGTTTTATCTTCTACACTTTATGTGTTTTATCTTCTACACTTTATGTGTTTTATCTTCTACACTTTATGTGTTTTATCTTCTACACTTTATGTGTTTTATCTTCTACACTTTATGTGTTTTATCTTCTAACCTACGGACCTCAAAGTCTAAAAGAAAAACTTTGCCGACTTAGATTTCAATGTTTATTTCTTTTGTTTTTATGTCTAGATCAAGAACACTTTTCAACTGGCCACTACTCTTTCATGTATGGGTATGGAAGAAGCATTCTCGGAGGACAAGTCCAACTTTAGCGAATTAGCCAATCCCTGTCGAGGCCTGAGGTTGCATGCCGTCACCCAAGCAGCGGCTATAAAGGTGGACGAGGAAGGCACTGTCGCCACTGCGGCGCAGGGCTCCAAAGGTCGCCCTGCCAAAGCCGGCCTCAGCAATATTCTCAAAGTCAGGGTAGATCACCCATTCTTGTATGTCATAGTGGACAAGGAAGACCAGAACACATTTTTGTTTATTGGTCACATCAACAACCCCGTCTTGAATGCATGAAAAGGAGATTCATGGAAATAATTTTTTTTAAGACGCTCTATCACCACGACGACTGTGTTGAAAAAATGCAAAATTCGATGTAATAATATAATACAACAGACTATCAGTTAACCCTTTCTGTCCGAATTGACGATACTATCGTTGATTTGACTGCGGCCGTTCATTGGAGTAGAAGATGTCCTGCAGTAAATGAAGCAGGAACACCACGCTGTCATAATATGTTAGCTTTGCAGAGTGATACATTAAAAGCCAGTGACAAAAAAGGGGAACTATTTAAAAAGTAGTGCAATGTGAACTGAGACATGTATCTGAGATGTATCTAAGGCCACCAGAAAGAAGGCGCTAACTGTATATACAATGTGGGTCAAATGTAGATTTACAGTTATTTAACTAACTTTTATATGATTAGAATTTATACTGCTCTGGGTATCAGAGTGTCCAGGAGAGATTTGAAGAAAGTCTTAATGTCCAAGGAGAATATTTTTGAGATTTGAGTGTCCAGAGAGATTTGAAGAATGTCTCAATGTCCAAGGAAAATATTTGTGAGATTTGAGTGTCCAGGAGAGATTTGAAGAATGTCTCAATGTCCAAGGAGAATATTTTTGAGATTTGAGTGTCCAGGAGAGATTTGAAGAATGTCTCAATGTCCAAGGAGAATATTTTTGAGATTTCAGTGTCCAGGAGAGATTTGAAGAATGTCTCAATGTCCAAGGAGAATATTTTTGAGATTTCAGTGTCCAGGAGAAATTTGAAGAATGTCTCAATGTCCAAGGAGAATATTTTTGTGATTTGAGTGTTGTTGTTGGCAGGTATAACGAATTTCACGCTGTCCTGGTTTCAAATTTTTAAATAAATATTCTACTGATAACTGTAAAAATGCTTTTGAGCCACCCTGTGTGTCGATGATATAAAGTTAATAAAAGTGACTTCATTGAAACTAATTTAAATGACTTGTTGGTGCTAGCAAAAACACGGCAATGTTTCATTGCACTAGATCAGTGTTTCCCAAAGTGGGGTACGGGAATATTTTAGAGAGGGGTACGCATTGCACCTCATTAACTATTTTTCTAAATATCCATTTTTTATGTTCTGTTCATGAATTAAAGTGTGGGGACGGGGTGGCGAGGGGGACTCAGCATTACAAAAATTATAAAAAGGGGTACCCATCAGTCAAAAATTTGGGAAACACTGCACTAGATGATTGACCTTTCACTTTGCTCGTGTGTGTATGTCAGAATGCAGTCTGTGAACTTTTTCAATGATAATTCATGTGTATTTAATAAAAAAAAATTCTACAACAATTTTGTGTCAGTTGATGAACACATTGTGAGCAGTTGCTGTCTCAGAGTAGCATCGCGGAAACAAATATATAACGTTATTACACTGGTCAATGGGCCCTTAGATTCTGAACCTGGGGTCATGGGTTCAAATCTCGCTGAAGATTTGGATTTTGAATTTCGGGATTTTTAGGGTGCCCGAGAGTCCACCCAACTCGAATGGGTACGGGTACATAGGTATGTGTACATAGGTATGGGTGCATAGGTATGTTTACGTGGGTATGGGTACATAGGTATGGGTATGGGTACAATGGACTTAGTTGGAGCAAGTAAAAGCTGTTGCTGCTTGTGCTTGCTACATGACACCCTGCTCGTGTCACAGCACTCCTAGGACTAAAGCCAAGGGACAGATGATGATGATGATAAATATGTCTGTAGGTCTACTAAAGCTAAAAAAATAGGTCTAAAAATTAAAAAAGGGGACATGAAACAAATGGTTTCTGCTATACTTACTACGACTTCTACATCCATAACTTCTTTATCTAGCACAGTGGTTCCCAAACTTTCGTGTCTCGTAGACCCCTTGCCATGTTTTCCGGTTATCGGTAGACACCCCCCTGCTTCAGATATACGGTATTTCATTTTTGAAAATTCATTAACTTTTAAATTTTACGTTATTTAAAACTAATTTCTAGCCACTGAGTCGAATAGTAAAATAAAAGCTAATTAAATCTACATTTTTATTAATAAAATTCAGATTTAAACCCAAAATAAAAGTTTCTACGTATTACATACAATCACCAAACACACCAGAAATGTTTTTTTAGTAAAGGGTTTGCAAGCTCACCATCCCTTGCTTCGGAGCTCAGGTTTTATTTCAGGATTTTTGTTGTTCTATGAAGTAGTCCTTCCAAACATTAAATATTATTTTGTCCTAAGTATCATTGTATACGTTTGCACAAAGAACATAGTTGGTTGTCTTTCTTTTTTTTTGTACATTTTCTCTTATCTACAATAAATCGAACATATGCCAATAAAAATATCCCATTACCATATAAAGTTGACTTTATGTCATTTGGAAAAATATGTGTTGTTTTTTTTTGTGTGTTTTTAAAAAAAACCTAGATAAGAAGATTACAATCCTACAGAGGTCAAGAAATTAGAACTTCTCTTCTATAAATTCATTGCCTTAACAACCATGAGGTCAGAGTTTATCTCAAAAAGCCACCACAAACGAAGGAAGACTAAGCAAAAGTCTCAGCGAAGAAAAATTAATTAAGAAATGGTGTTCATTGCAACTGGTGAGCTCCCTGATAGCCACAGAGCAGAAATGGGAGCACTGGAACTAGCTTCTATCTCGCTAGCAAATCACCGAATACGTCAAACAGTCATATAGTCACAGTATATAGATAAACCGTATTTCCACACTTATAAAAATAAGAGTGCACACTAGATTTTAGAATACTGAAACGAAGCATTTAAAATAACATGGAATTCTTAGAGAGTAGTAATATATTTATTTATTTTATTTCTGAGCTACTAAAGAAAATGTAAGTGGGGCCATATGATACAAGAGTAATGTATAGTAAGCAGTAGGTATATCAAAGGAAGTAACTCCATAAACTAAAACATATGCTGTTTTTAAAAAGGCATTAGCTCCCTTGCTATTATTTTGACTCGTGAGGCATTCTTATCCCTTGGCCAGGAAAAGGGATCAGCTCTTCACTGACTTCTCTGTCGAGAGGCCTTCCAGCAACAAGGCCATTATTTACTCACGTTTTTTTTTTTTATGAGACACGGCTCCTTGAGCCGACGTTCCTTCTCTTTTAGTGAAGGCTGGAGGCCGAGCCAACGAGGTGGCACTCTTTATTCCTATGTACCACCGTGAGCCATCAGCATAGTTGCTGTCAGGTTTGTATTTTGCCTTGTCTCGTCTTCCCAGGCACCCCTGACCCCTTATAGTCTATCCTTTAGTACATTACTTAAATGAACAAGTAAAACCAAAAGGTACATCTAAAAGTTCATAACAAAGCGATTGCGTAACAAAGGTTTAAAGATAGGACTTGGCATGCATGATAATTATACATAGCAATTAGATCTAGAGTACTTAATATAACATATTAACTAATAATTCAGCGAGCCTGATTTGTGTACAAAATATAAAGCATACGTTACATGAAGGCACACCTTATCACAATGCCTGCAATGTACTCCTGGCTCACGCTGCCCCACAACCAAATAAGGTCTCAACGACCAAGTAAGGCCCAAACAAAGACAACAGTCTACGCTCAGATCAAGCTTTACTTCCACAGAGTCCCCAGACCTAAGTCCCTAAAGGAGACAGCAATGAATTCCTTGTGACCGCCATTCAACATCGCAAGGTCTGAAAGGGGTACTTTCCTTTTTTTAGAATAAAAAATCGATTTGAGGCAACATTAAAAAGAAAGTAATAATAATTTAATAATAATTTTATTTAGAAAGCGCTGTTAACAAACAAAATGTAGGCTCAAGGCGCTGTAACAACATTACAAACACAAACACGACAGCTACAATGACAAACTAATCAAAAAAGTTTTAAACAGATAGGTCTTAATATTTTTCTTGAATGTAGTGTGGCATGTTGTCTGTCTGAGATCAATGGAGAGTGAGTTCCAAACCTTTGATCCGTGCACTGAAAAAGCCCGCAGTCCGTAAACTTTTGAGGGAGAAACGTGGCTCCACTAGAAGCGTTGAGTCCATTGAGCACAGGGCTCCGAGGGACATATATGCGGTTATCAGTTCGCTAAGATCCTGTTCGTGCTGCGGTGCACATTGAAACATTTGTTTATGAATGTGAATGATAGTTTTTACTATAGACGTCGAAAACGTACGTGTTAACCTAAGAATTTAGTTCTATTCATAAACATTATTACCTCTTTAATTGCAATTATTCACATGTTGTAAACACTACTGGTGATAATTTCTTTGATCGGTGGCTAAATAATTTCACTTGATGGTTGGCGTGTTCTCATGAGAGTCACGGTCGATATCATAATCGATTTTGCATTTTTAAAAACTCTTAATAATAATAATAATTCAGTTTCTAGGATATAAACAAACAAAATGTCAGCTAATGGCGCATCGATAACATTTAAAACATAAACACGAGAGTTGAAATGACAAACTTATCTAGCGTTGTTATGAATACGTTGCAGCTTGGCTATTATGTCATCGGGTATACCTGCTAGCACGGCGTAGTCAAGGCGGGAGAGTATGAATACCACAGCTAGCTTTTTGTTGACTCCGTTGTTAAATATGGTCGGATCTGGCCCAATCTGCGCAGCTGCAGATAAAGACTCATGCAGAGCTGACTTATGTGTGGGTCGAAAGATAGTGTTGAGTCGAAGAAAACTCCAAGATTCCGCACTACATTGACAAAAGGAACCTGGCAGTTCGTGATAAAAAGAGAATCTGTTCTTTCAACTTTTGAGACGTTGTTCCGAGTGCCAATCTTAATTATTTCTGTCTTGTCTTCGTTCATCTTGAGCTTATTCTCAATCATCCTATCGCTCACCACTGCAACGGTACCACTGATTTTCTATGGCAGAAATATTGTAGAGTGGTCAAGCTGTGATGAGAGTGATGGCATGTCATTGCTTTATCTGCTCAATCTTGCCAATGAAGAATCTATTGAAGGAATCAGGGAGTTCAGATACTGGGATAGATGACGTCAAACGTTCGTTATTTGCTGTCCCTAACATTTCAGCGGTGATCCTAAATAGCTCTTTTGAAGAATCAGAAGATTCGATTTTTTTGTCGAATATGACTAGCTTTTGCTAACATAAAACTTACCCAATACTGAGGAAAACATAAAGAAGCTCCAACAAGAACCAGCCATCCAAGCCAAACACAAGAAGTAATGACGTGTACAGAGCGCGTCTTTGGAAATAGCTCATAGATATTATGGTGCATAAAATTCATTATGAGCATGACAGTTGCCTTACCCCACAACCATCTTTCCCTCAACCAAGGATGTTGAGTTTAAATCAATGTAAATCTATTTTATAATTTATTTATAAATTTCAGAATATCGTCATGTTTAGACAGCTCTACTGAATATCTGGCCAATGCTGAGGACTGTTCCTTCGTACTGACCACATTATATCCTCGTTACACTTAGGCTGCAATAGCTTGTGTCTGGCTCATGGACTGCTTTTTCTCGATAGAATTTCTTATCTATTTGTTTGAAGCTTTTGGATCACTTTTCTAAATTTGACAGAGTTTCAAATCAACATTTGAATTACTTTGAATTGTAACATAAATAAAGGAGCGAACCACACCCTCGGGATAAATATTGAAAACATATATCGCACACATGTGTTTCTTAAGATAACTACAAATACTTAGTAAAGTATGGAACTCATTGCGGATTAAGTTTTGTTGAAGCCTTAAAAAAAAAAAGAAATAAAGTGATAATACATTGAGGAGTTATCTGGGTCAATGAATCATATCTAAAAGTTTGTTAGAAAATACGCCGTCACTTCCTAGTTATAGCGATCTCCGCCTATTTGCTTTTAAAGTCTGGACTTGTTGCAGAACAAATAGCTCGTATTCTTATCCTGGTATCTTATACTATACAATCTTTTATAGCAGGAATCCTTATAAATCTGCCGAGCTCAACATAAGTAGATAGGGTCGCCAAAAAAAGGGAGTCAAACAAGGCTCGTCTCTAGACATGGGTGGCTTCTGACAAGTGGCGAAATCGGCCCGGGCTTTTGTATACAATACAATGCGGCCCACAAATTGTATGCCTTATGGTGGGCATCCATCGTATCTGTCCTCAAAAGCATTGCGCATTTTAATAATGTATGAAAAATATTTAGCGAAATAAATAATTTGAATAATGATTTTGATACTATCTAATAAGGTCTACTACTTAATGAATTAAGTATAACAATTGGAATGGTGAAACTCTTACTATAAAAAAAAATTCAGCTACCATATACATTAACCTATAGGCCTATATGTACTTGACATTTAAATTCAAGGCATTCAAAGCTGCTTTGGTTATATTGTTGGACACAAGTCGCTATCTAAATCATCTATACTAAAGGTACAAAAGTAATAAAAGTACAAAAAAATAAAGTTAGATAATCGACGTCAAAAAATGGACCCGCCCTTGTCCTGATTTCTGCTAAGGATAGCTCCAAATTAGGAGTGCAGACATATTTTTTTTCGGTAACCGTAACGGCATCCTAGAGATACCACTTATTGGACAGATGCTGATTAAAATAGTAAAAAAAAAAAAAAGATAAAATATGTAAGCAAAGTATATTGCAATTTTTAATTACTCCAACCCATCTCTAACGAGTACCTGACTTTCGTTTGTTTTTCGCACATGTTTCTAGCAACTGACTTTATCGTCTGCTTCTTCCTCTCGATTCTTTTCTCGGTGGTCGAATGGTTAAGCGTTTGGCTTCCGAACCTGAGGTCCTGGGTTCGAATCCCGGTGAAGACTGGAATTTCTGAATTTCTGGATTTTTAGGGCGCCCCTGAGTCAACCCAACTCTAATGGGTACCTGACTTTAGTTGGGGAAAGTAAAGGCGGTTGGTCACATAACACACTGCTCGTTTAACCGTTGGCCAAAGAAACAGATGACCTTAACATCTGCCTCATAGATCGCAAGGTCTGAAATGGGAAACTTTACTTTACACTGTTCAAGATCATAATTGTGAGTTGTGAAGAACTTCGTAGCACGGCCAACTCGAGGTCATGCGACAAGTCCACCGAACCAATAAGAATTCGTGTATGACGGACTTAAAACGTTGTAGGTCTCTTTATAGATTCATTCGAATATATTCACACTAACGTCGATCTCTATAAAGCCTTACCTTTATTATTTATTGTTTAGTGTGTGTAAGGAATTGGCGTCTGCTAGAAGCACAATATACGGATGCATGGTATTTAGGACAATGCTTTAGATAAGTAGACCTATTAGATTTTAAATTGAAAAGATTTTTTTTTGTTTTTAATCAAGACGCTCAAAGTATTGCATTTAAAGAGAATATTATTAATCTTTTTAAAAAATGTTACTGGCATTCATGATGTCCTTTCGGTGGCCCAATTGGGTACCGGCTCACCCGGGCATTAGCCCCTGATTCAAACAGAGAGGTGTGGACAACTGTTAGTTTCGCTCACTGTTACAGCCACGATAAGCGTTAGTGTGATGGTAACATTGGAAAAAAAAAGTCAGCGGCTTTGCGGAGGGGGGGGGGGGGAGAGGTGACATATTTCGGTTGCGCTTTCTGATTTCTTGCTCTATCGGTGCTTGCTGGATATTTTTCCCCTCAGAATATTGTTTGAAATGTTATTTGACCATCTAACATCAATTATGTGACGCAAACATGTGTAAGTGAATGTTACATTTGTGTTGAAGTTGCGTGGTAAAGCATCACCACTTCGGATGAAGTTCGGAAGTCACCATAACATTGCCTACTTCCCTGTTAACTTGAAAATTCCAGAAGCTTTATGACTCCATAGAAGCATTGTTCTGAGGACTTGATAGATACATTTCTATACACTCCTGTCTCGGTGGCATTGTACGTCTCCCTTTGCAACTTCTTGCGTGACTAAAGAGGCCAATGTTTGATACATAGCTGCGATCGCAGGCTGGGCATATGTAATCACCAGGCGTCGTTGCATTTTCACCCTTCTATCTGCTTCTATTGTGTATGACATCTGCAATCCGAGACCCTACCTTTATGCTCTCTCTCCATGTGGATCTATCCAGTGCCACCCCTAGTGTCGATTTTGAAGAGCTTCATGTCGCGTTTGCATACATCCGTATAACGTAAACGTGGGGCGACCAGCGGCTCTCCTGCCTTCTATTAGATCGCCATACAGAATGTCCTGTGGAAGTCGACCTACTGGCATTCTACGAACGTGGCCAAGCCAGCCAAGACGTCTGCAGCTGATAACAGAGCGGATGTCCTGCCACCTTGCTCTTCGTAGCACTTCCTCATTGGTTATCTTATCTTGCCAACTTATTTTAAAGATCCGCCTTAGGTATCGAAGGTGGAAGACATTTAGCTTTTTTTTTCCTGCCATGAGTAGGTTGACCATGCAAAGCAAGGTTCTCAACACACAGGTCCGGTAAACTAGGGCTTAAGTACTGTTAGTCAGCAATATGGCTGTAATGTCTTCATAAATGTCATTTTATTTGATGTAGCACCGTAGACCTTCTTAAAAAAGATCTCACCTTTTGACAGTTTATTCTCTGTAAAAAGTACGCTCAAGGAAACAACGCATACATGTGAAGTGCTGTTTTTAAGTATTTTTTCTTCCCCCTTACTGTCGATAACACGGTACTTTTAAAGACTTGGACACCATTCAGTGCCCACTAGCCCGAGACATACTACTTTATTGAGAATCTCACATAAACATAAACTTATTATTGACATTGACAGATTATAGCAGAGACAGAATGGCTAAAGAAGAGAAATAATCAGCAATGGTACCACAAAGACTCTCCAACGGAAACAGAGGATATAATAATATGTAGGTAAGTCGTGTTTTGGAAACATATTCCGACATTTTTTGTACACTCACTCCGTCTATCCCTTTGTCTGGTACACATTTCGTACACGTTATTTTCCCTTCTGCCATTCTCTGATCAAGTCGAAACTTTGCACAATTATTCGTTGTACATAACAAAGCATAAATCAGACAAACAATTAACCAATCAGTAATTAATTAGTGGTAAAAAAGAAAGTTAGCTTTGTTTTATTTAGAAAAATGTAAATAGATCTTACAGTATTGAGATGTATGGCAGTAAATGTACAGTTCTTTCCCTTACATAAGTTTTGCTGTTGTTTTTTTAGTATTTTTATAAATAATTTGCTTGTTTCTCTCAAACGTCCTGAAACAATTTTAATTATGCGTCGTCGTCTTGACCATAAAGCTATATTGATTTCTTGCTTTAACTACTCTCCACCATTCACATTTCTGTCTACATAGAGGATCTGTTTATTTACACATTTAACTTTTGTAGATCGTAAAAGATGTCAATCATTGAAAGGTTAAAAACTTAGAAATAGTTTGTTAGGTTAGTAAGAATTATTTTTTTTTTGGTACAAAGACTTCACTTTGATCTGGTCTACGTTTTATCGTCGAATCAAGTTGAAATGTTTGCACCTGAAGATTGGGGGACTTCAAACTTAAGACTCGATTTGTTTGTCTTTAATTGTAGTTTTGTTCCTAGATCTTGAGACCGTGTTGGGAACTCCTCTTTAAATAAAATGCTGCACATTGAGACTGAACGCTCCTTGAACACTTGGCGTCGGTAAAGTTTTGTATCTATGAGCTTGTGTTTTTCAAGCTTCTTCTGCAATTTTTTTTTCTTCAGCATGATAATGTTTTACAAATTATTGCTCATCTTATCTTATAAAGTATATGCATTTCGGTTTGAACAAAATTGTAAGAGGAAAAAATAGATAGGAAACAATTATTTTTGTAAAGGGAGAGAATAGATTTTTTTTTAAAATCGATAAGGGGAGTGAATAGATTGGAACACTTTTTTTTGTAAAGAGAGAGAAGAGATTGGTAAAGCTTAATTTTATAAAGAGAGAGAAAGGAATAAAATGTTATTTTATTAAGGGGAGAGAATAAATTTGATACACAGTTCTGTAACATGACATAGGCCTACGAGTATAGACAGTTAAATACTTCACATTAAGTACAAAGTTATATGTGCATTATGATAAAATGCTGTAATTGTGACGTTGCTGTAATTGTAAAGGACAATGACAAAAGTGTGAATTACAAAACATTATGCACACGCTGGCAGAAGAAAAACGCCAGAGAAGAAAAGCAAGGCGCACGACACTAGCTCCAGCTGGAATAGCCTGCCCAGTGTGCAGCCGAAGATACTGGGCTCACATAGGCATAGGTCTCACCAGCCACATGAGGAGGCATAAAACCCCAGTGCCAAGCCCTCAGCCCCCTGGATGACAAAGGGGTCGTCATCGAACCACGATGGACGAACTATATATATATATATTTATTTATTTATATATAATATATGAATGCATGCGGCCCTCGAGAGAAAAAGGTTGCCCACCACCTAGACTAGCAATGAAGAGATTAGAAACAAGATCTCAACGGGAATTGAACCTTAAGATGACCTGCCAACCACTGTCAAAAAACGCAAACGAAACCCTTATAGTCATATCACACTATACTTAGGGCTCGTATATAATATATTCTCCGCCCACTTCACAAGGTGGGCCTAACTCTGCTCAATCAACCGTTGATCGCTAGACCAATTTATTTATTATGTTTTTTAAAAAGGCAAAAAAAAAACAAAGAGAAAAAATTCAAATGTTAACAATAAAACGTGAAGCTAGGTAGGAAGACTTGACAGTTTGGTCTTCTCTGCCTTTATCCTTACAAAATGCGCTGCGGATTTCGTAACATTGGGAATCTTTTTTTTTCCTGCACAGTGTCCTTCGCCTTGCCTGCAGACGTGTAACAGAATCTCAGTCTTTAAAAGTTTCCATGCAGATCTTTTCCTGAGCTTTCTCTCCTTAGGCTTATCCGGTTTTAGCAATATGATAACTATTGTTATTGATAATCGAACGAGCAGGAAGACGGATTTAAATAGCTAGCTTGTACAATATAAAGTAAATTAGATCAGAGGTTCTCAAACTTTTATTTTGACCCGTGGACACCTTTACATAGTCAAAATTTGCCTAAGGACACCCAAGTGAAAAAGATTTTAAAAATGCATAGTATATAAGTTAAAAATGTTTAAAATAGCTAACATTCTGTAGGAGTGTGATTATTGGGATTATTCCTTTGCTTAGAAAAATTGTACAAATAATAAATGATGATGTTGTGGAATTTTATGAAATATTAATTTTGGAAGCGTGGTCGAGAGGCCAAGTGCGCTTGGCTGGGCTTCTTAGAAGGGAGCTCGAGGTTCGAGACCCGACTCGGCCGGATTTTTTTTTTTTTTTTGTGTTTACTGAGTTATGTTTACTGAGCGCCAAAAGATACCCCCCTTCCCCCCCCCCCCGACCCCCCACTTGGTCCACAAATGAGATTCATGCTATAAGCATGAAAGTAGCGTTATATAAAAGCTATAATAATAATGTTTCTAAGTAGCAACCTCAAATCTCCACAAGCACACATTTCTAGTCGGCTTCTATTATTTGTGATGAGGTTTGTATCGCCACTGAATTCCTGCTCTACCCAATCAGAAGACGGTGAAGTAGTCAGTGCGATGACCCATAATGCAGGATATAATTGGAATTTGTTTTTGTAACCTGAGATGAACTCCATTTGGTAGCAAGACTGGAAGGAGTTTTTGTAACCAGAATTTGAAGTATCTTAGTTTAAACATTGGCTTCTATTTCTCCTCTGTGGATATTTCAAAAATCTGCTTCTGTATTACAATGGATTCTTGTGTGAGTCTGGAATAGTCAAGTGAAGGAGTAGCTTTTAGACGAGTATTTGTAGAGGGGTATTTTGTAGAGTGGTAGTTTATAGAGGGGTATTTTGTAGAATGGTAGTTTATAGAGGGGTATTTTGTAGAATGGTAATTTATAGAGGGGTATTTTGTAGAATGGTAATTTATGGGTATTTTGTAGAATGGTATCTTACAACGCTGTTACTTTTGGAATGGTATGTACTGGTAACCAATAAAGTTGTAACTTTTAGATTAGTATTTTATATAGTGCCCCTTATAGAGTGGAAACTGGTAGAGTGGTAACCTGTGGAGTGGTAACTTGTAGTGTAGTTGTATTAATTATTTGTAGGTCTTCAATTACAACCGGGAGAACTCTGTTTTCATCTAAGAATAGAATTGCATCAAAGGGGGAAAGAGAAATTCCAAAGATATTTAACTTAGGATCTACTAGGCTTTACTACATTCCTACACACATACACATACTATATATGTCTCTCTCACATACACACACTCTCCCCCTCCTCCTCTCCCACCATCTCACACACTCACAAGCACACACGCCCTAAAACACGCATAAAGAGGAAGAGAAAGAGCTTATTCAAGGATCTATCCTCAGATTATTTCTTTATATGCTCAACGCAAACATCACCCGGTCTCTATAGCATCTCTCAACCTTGTGCATTAAACCTATTTTTTCCCCCTTTAAAAAAAAAAACCATCCTAAAAGTTTTTTCTTAAGTTATTAATTAAACACTATTCGAACTTTTTTTAAATTCTAAATTCTAAAATGTATGTCTTAGAAATAAAAGTTTTCAGGCCGTAAATTTTTGGCCAAGATTTGTTCTTAATGGGGTTTTTTTTTGTTAACATTGATATATCATCACGATCTGAGTCTTCCTTCTTTGGTCTTTTCAGCGATTGGCAACAGTTGAATGTTGACATAGCAGATATTTGAATATTAATAGAACAAGGTGAATGGTTTGTATCCTAGCGTATTGCTATAAAAATGTGACAAAGTCCCTAACTTACTCAGAGTGTTCGCCACGTAGGATTCCATCCAGAGGAAATTTGTAAATTGTGTTTCGTTTTAAATAAAAACTACAGCAAAGAAGAAAGTAAAGATAAACATTATTCTTTAAAAAATAAAAGAATTCTAGACAAGAAAGAAACTTAGTGGCGGAACATTTAGGTGTTAGACTGATTTCATTACTATTGGTGAGTTGAATGTTAATGTAATATATATATATATATATATATATATATATATATATATATATATATATATATATATATATATATGTAAATATAATATATATGTAGAAGAAAATGTATAATATAAAAGTATGTTTGTATGTATACTCGGTGAGTTCATGTTTTATTATATCTAGTTCTCTTTTTCCTCTTCATCGTTCTCATTGTTATGTTGGAGTGTTCAGAGGATTAGACCATTACATGAGATGAACTGCGCAGTGGTTTCCAAATCTCTCCATATAGTTTTCTTTCTATTTGGGGGTGATTTGGGGGCAAGTGTCTTGTTCGGGCCTCTTGGTAAATAATGCATTTTGAAAGTCGTGGTCAGCATTCTCTAGTAACACTCCACACGGGCAGATTTCGCTAGTCCCAATTTTTATCCGAAACATGTTATCTGATTCTGTGGTGTCCGGTTGTGAGTGGAAAGATTAGGCATGTATCGTGTCGGGATAGCTTATTATATCTAGGTTATACTGAGTTTTACCATATAAGACACATATTTTCTAAGTACAATAACTATTATTTTCTTTGCAAAATGTAATTTGAACTTGTTTTTACAAAGCTTTTATGAAGTCACTTCGTCCGTCTGTCTGTCTGGGAGAATTCTTTTACTCTTTCCATTCTCGGATCAAGTTGACATTTTGCACAATTATTCATTTTCCAAAACAGTACATGAAACAATCAAACAATCAATTATTGAATCGATAAGTAGTAATTATTCCTTTTGAATAAAGAAAAAGTTTTTGTAAATCTTACAATGTTGAGTGACATTGCAGTGATTAAGTTTAGTTTTTTTCCTTATAAGAGCTTTATTGTTTTTATTATTATCTTTTATATTTTTCTTCTTTATTTTGACTTTTGATGTTGTTTTCTTTTTATTGTTGGAGTTGTTGCCCT
The DNA here is from genome assembly GCA_030265305.1 of Biomphalaria pfeifferi. Lineage (NCBI taxonomy): Eukaryota > Metazoa > Mollusca > Gastropoda > Planorbidae > Biomphalaria > Biomphalaria pfeifferi. The sequence continues at coordinate 410,849 of JASAOG010000253.1, forward strand.
TGTTGTTTCAAATGTGTGCGTGTGTGTGTGTGTGTGTGAGTGTGTATTTGGAGAACCTGCTGTACCGTTGAAAATGTTGTACAACTATTTACTGTTAGTTGCGTTCGTTTTACAATTGCAAAATAAAAAAAAAGTAGGTACATCACCTTCTTTCAAACTTAAGAGCCTAACCCTCTCTCTTTCTCTCTCTCTCTCTCTCTCTCTCTGTTTGTGTGTGTTTGTGAGGGATTGTGAGGTATTTTAAATACGAATTAATAGTGAAAACAATGCAGGAAATATCGGGGACTACTTACAATTTCGCTGGCGGAAGTTTTGTATTTCAATGACTTCATCACCTCTTTTGTTTCTAATACAGTTGACTCTTCACAGTCCGAGATATGTCATCTGACACGCTCGGGAGCTAAACACGGCGCCGGTGCAGATACATGTAATTAATGTATTCTATAGTAATGCTTATACACTGGCCAAAGACGATACAAACATATTTATAGTAAAAGTAGTATAATGAAATGTACTTCAATATAGTCACTTCAGTTCAAGACGGGGTGTGTAACTGGGGCAACTAGAGTAAATATGAAATAGGGGGGGGGGGGGTTAAAGTGTTTGAAGGGGAGAATATAGTGTTTAACTAATACTGTAAAACTAAACACAGAGTTGCAGTTCTTAGACGTTTTTCTTTTTTTGAGGACACAAATGGTCTACTTTGCCTCGCAGGTGTAAATTTTTGTGTGTTTGTTCTCGTCACGTGATTTGAATAGCAAATTAGGTGTTTCCCATTTAAAGACTGCTTAACAGCGACACGTAAACTAGGAATTGGGAAAGTAGTTTCTCATTGTCACATTCAACCTAAACCCCTAGGGGTTAATTTTTTAAATTAAAAAAAAAAATCCACATTCATATTATGAATGCTAATATCACCATAAAAACAACTGGGCTGAATGTTACTTGTTAATAATGATATTAATAATAATAATAATAATCAACCGAGACATAATGACAACTGACCTCACAGATACCTTCAAGGCCCTTAACATTCCAAAGAAAATAAATTATTCTCGTTGCCTGTCAGAGGCCGGTACTGCAGACCTGCCACATCAACAAATAATTCTTCGGTGAAAACTGATAAAGGGAGACTACAATAAATTTTGTTTCTGTCTGTTTTTCGACCCAGGCAAAGAATGACTACTCGTTCGTTTCTAACATAATAATAAAAATAATAACAATATAAATAAAAAATAATAATAATGAAACTTGTCTTCGAGTCCGAATGAGGAGTGCAGTAATTCAAGTGGTTACGCAGCCCCAGCTGAGAACTACATATTTTGCCACATCCAGAGCGGACATAACCACTGTCCAGCGTACGTACGTATGCACACACACACGCACGCAAACAGAGAGAGAGAGACAGACAGAGAGAGAGAGAGACAGACACAGAGAGAGAGACAGACAGACAGAGAGAGAGACAGAGAGAGAGACACACACAAAGATTCTCTTGTTGACGTCTACGTCTGTCCTCGGCATTGAATTGTTTCGGTCTCAAGTGTTGAGATAAGCGTTAGTTTATGGAACGTTTATACTCAAAGGTGTTATTATTACTGTACTTATGAGAGTCTTTGATACCATCTTTTATATGGGTGTGTGTAAAGCCATATAACTAGGTGGTGAAAATACCTAACCGTGTGGTGCCCTCAACTGACTTTCGTCAAGAAGGCTCGAACCTCAACCGCTCTTATTCATCCTGCTAGTGGTTTAGACAAGGACCTTATATTTTCTTAACTAACATCAAGTCTGAGTCCACCCAGCTCTAATTGGTACATGACGTTAGTCCGGGAAAAGTAAAGGCGGTTGGTCATTGTACTGACCACATGACACCCTCTAATAGGTACCTGACATTAGTGGGGGAAAGGTAAAGGCGGTTGGTCATTGTGCTGACCACATGACACCCTCGTTAACCGTAGGCCACAGAGGCAGATGACCTCTACATCATCTGCCCCATAGACCTCAAAGTCTGAAAGGGAAACTTTGCTTTTAACATCAAGTCTACATCGCGCCATGTTTTCATTAAAGATTTAAATATAACGGACATGAGCTGGTGGCGAACACGCATGAGAAAAATCTACAACTAAGTCGTCTACAATGTAATGGTGGACATGCGTATACTATCATGAGCATTCATGAACTAGTGGTATCTAGCACAATTGTATTTTGGGACATGGAAGGAATTGCTTCAGTTTCATTAAAATTTCAAATTAGAGCAAAAGCAATGTTCGTTAAGATTCGAAAGCAGGATTTAATATTACGTTGGTCAAACGTGAGATACCTCATAGTCCCTGGGTCAGATCTTGACTAAGGCCAGCCATCTTCTTTACAAACGAAGATATTAACTAAAGTAATAGATTCTAGTAGAGAAACAGATGCCTGTGCTGCATGTTGCCTAGATTGTATTTATAGAATCGTTTTAGTATATATTTGAGAACTTTGAGTTTTTATTTTGGTGTACCTTTTTCGTGCTAAAATAATATTTTATAGATACCGTTTATTGTTATTTTATCAAAGCTTATCTCCTAGATCTAGTTGTTAATAGAATTACGAGTACATGTTATGAAGATCTACATACTTTGGCCTGAATTCGATTTGTAAGCTTTATTTAGACGAGATTTAGGGCAAAGGCCACGGAATTTGCAAATGAGTCGGTAAGTTGATTGAGTTTCCTTCCATTCGTAACTTTCCTTGTAGTAGAAGTCGAATTCAATAGTTTATGTCATTAAAAGTTAACGAGGGTGTCATGTGGCCAGCACAGCTCTTAATCGCCAAATGTTATCCAGAGAACGAATGTTAAGTTTAAATTGAAAGAGAGTCAACATCCTAAATGATTAGCAATTATAGGAAGGCGAACCCCACATCTCCAGATCATTCATCGTGTGTTTTATAACTTGGCCAACAATGCGCTACACTAATATATAGAATCTGGGAAAAAAATTGAGTTTCCTTGGTTACAAATGTGTATTGAACTAGTTTGCCTTATTTCTAATTCGGCATGTTTTTAATGACCGAACTTTTTTTTTTTCCCAAAGCATATATCAGCTCACTCTGTCTGTCTGGCCGTTAAAAAGTTTGAACATTTAAAATTGAACTTGACAAAACATGCATCGAATTTTAAAAAATCAAACAATTAGTAAATTAATTTTTGGTGATTGTTTTGTTTGATTACGAAATAAGGGAAATAAATGCTATTTATGAGAGATGTGTATATATTATAAGTCTTATATTTATGGATTTAGTCCAGTTATTACTTTTTGTCACGCTTTATTCCCATTTCCCAGTCTAGGATCAAATTGTAATTTTGCATAATTATTAAAAGTCAATAACAACATACGAATTAATCCAAGAGATTACCAATTGGATAATCATTGAGTACTAATTAATTAGTTTAGTTTTATATAGCAAAAGGGGAGCTAAGCCCTGTAATTTCAGATAAATGGTAGCCAATAGCGGTTATTACTCCTTAGATAAGCTTTGGTTTTATAAAGTGCTTTTCCTATTGCTTGTTTTTATTATCCACGTACAATTTGAGACCGCCCCCTCTCCCCTTACATACGCAAAGATATATCTGAGTGTTGACTATTTAAACATAATAACTATAAATAAGCAGCTGATGCTGTGATCTTGTAAGACAAAACCACTGAACGATTGGCAACTCACAGGGCCGGATTAAAGTCTTCGACATCTTCTTGAGGATGTCCTTTCCTTTCTTTTTAAAGACCAAAATGTTTTAATTATTATACTTCATTAAGGCTAGACCAATGACACATTACATGACTTGCCCATTAACCTTTAAAGTGCTGAGCTGTTTTACAATGAGTAGATACAAAATGGAATTACAATTCTGATGTTTAGAGGCTAAACTACCACACGCGTTTTAAGGGTTAAATTGAATTTTCCTCTTTTAACAGATGCTATCTAATACTCAAGCCCGTTTGCGGTTGAGCTGTCTTCACCGTTGTAGATGGCAGCTGGTTTCCAAAAGTCAAAAAGACTGTTGAATGCATTTCTAGAATATGACAGCTAATAATGTCTTCCATTCGTTATAATTTCATTATACTTAAAAGATATGCCTAAAGCATTTGTTTTTCTGCCTTTTTATCTAGGTTTTTAACAAAATGTCTTTCTGGGTGTTTTTGCTGATGCTATTTGTAGCATTTTTCTCTCAGGACCCAACAGTTAGTGGCCAGGTGATAGCAAGCTCTGGTAAGTTTGAATCCAATTAGTATTTATAGTAACTAGTTTTATTGAATAAAAAGTATGTAAACTGAACCATTTCTAATAGAAGGCAGGAAATCCGATGGTCGTCCACTTTTAAGGTATAGTGATGTAGGCAAAAGCGACATGAAGCACTTCAACATCGACACCAACAATTGGGGAAAGAGGGACTGGATATATCCACGAGGAGAGAAAGTATAAAGGAAGTATCCTGTAAGATGGCTTACACACCAGAAGTAGAAAGAAGGGTGGGAAGTGCGACAGAGCCTGGTGATTACACAGGCCCCAACCTGTGACCGCCGCTGTGTATCAAGGATTGGCCTCTTTTTGGAACAAACGTGCCTAAGAAAAATCTAAAAAAATCTTGGAAGACAACGGCCACCCGCTCCATCAGAACTACGCCAGGTCGTCGCGAAGTGGGCGACTGCTGTCAATCAAAACAATCTCGGAGCGGTACAAAAACTCGTTCGTACCTCACTCGGTAAGACTCTATCACCGCCACTCATTGATCAGGGAACATGAAATGCACCGAGATACCTGTGTGTAGTCGCTGAATGAACTCTTTATGTTGTGTCTGTTGTATTTTTGTGTATTTTTCTGTTGTTGTCTTTTCAAATGAGAAACGAGTCTTTGTAATCACAACAAATTTCCGTAAGGATCAATAAAGCAGTCTTAGTTTTAGCCTTAGTTTTAGTCTTAGTCTTTAGTCACATGAGAAGTTGCAAAGAGGAAAGATAATATCACGAGACATAGACACTAGATAAACCATGAAATATAGGGAACTCTAATACATAATTGAAGATAAATTGATGTATTTCTTTATAGTCCATAATGATTTATTATTACTGGATATTGTCTCTTTAAAAGATAAAAAAAGATAAAATTATATTTTTATTCCCAAATAGTTAGCAATTTTTACTTATTTGGCGAAATGTGTTTGAAAACATGATAAATAAAATCTTACCTTAGAAAACATTAACGACTATAAACACCTCTTGTTGTGTTTTTTTTTTTTTTTACTTTTATCAAATATGGAGAGAGCTAGATATCAGTATTTGGGTTAGGTGGGCAAGTGGTAAAGCGCTTGGTGGGATCTGTAGCGAAGAGAGTTTCAATCCCGTTGAAGACATGGGTTTTAAGAAAACAAAGTGACAGTGTACCTGATTTAGTTTAGAGAATGTAAACACATTATGTCAGCTTCGTAATAGTCGACCATACCAGGGCCGGACTTATGCATAGGCTAACTAGGCTGCCACCTAGGATTTCTGGTTTATAGGATCCTAACACAGGAAGAGATATCGTAACTTATCCTCAAAGTTTTGTTAGAGTACACTAGTTTTTTTTAATTATTTCATAATTTTAAGGTTTTTTTTCCATTTAATTTATATTTTTCTATTTCATTTGGGGCCACCAAATTCACATTGCCTAGGGCCTCCAATAAAAAAAAGGCCGGCCCTGTCCGTACAAACAGTGGAATTAAGATACGAGGAGAAGAATATCTTTGAGGGAGTTTTGGAGCTTGGGGCTGGGATTTTTGGCCAGGGTTGAGATATTATTATCTTAGACTAGGTTCCTAGGATTATTGCGGGTGAATTTAATCTCTTTGTTTTTCTATTGTAAAAGGACTATTTATTTTAATAGGTATTCAATAAATTTTTTGCTTCGGTTTCTCTCCTTTCACTGACCACCTTTAACCTTCATGCTCTCTCTTTACACAGTACAGATACCAACAGCAGAACAGTGTCAGAGGCGATGTCAGGGTCTCTACAACTTTTACAAGTCTTTCATCACGTCTGCTGTCATTTTGGAGCGGTTTTTGGGCTCGTGTTTGCAGCTCTGTCCGCGTGAGTAGTGTTTGCAGCTCTGTCCGCGTGAGTAGTGGTTGAAGCTATGTCCGCGTGAGTAGTGTTTGCAGCTCTGTCCGCGTGAGTAGTGGTTGAAGCTATGTCCGCGTGAGTAGTGGTAGATGAAAGCTCTTTTGGCATGAGTATAGATTGATAGCGCCTAAGGATGTTTGATTTTTTTTTTTTGCCTTTTCTATATTTAGTAATATCTTTCATGGAAAAACGTAGCCCATTGGTTTCTATGGTGACAGTGGAAAGAAGTTAGCGATTGTTTAAGACATAATTTCTCTTGCTTCTCTACATACCTACGTAGGACTACATGTTGTGAATATTTGTTAATAAAAGTAAACTTAAATTTTGAGTGAGTCTGGTGTAAATGTATATTTAGGTTTTCTATAGTTATAATGTTTCGTTTGGTGTAATGCACAGACTGTAAGATATTAAAGATTATTATTATTATTATTATTATTATTATTATTATTATTATAAAAGAACGAGTATTCATTCTCTGGCGAAGCCAAGGTCGAGTTTCGTTAAAGGGAAATAAAATTCATCGTAGTCCATTTATCAGTTTCCACTAAGGAATTTCCTGGTGATGTGGCAGGTCTGCAGAAGTACCGCCCTCTGACAGGCGACGAAAATTTTCCTAGGAATGTTAAGAGCCTTGAAGGTATCTGTGAGGTCAGTCGTTATAAATGAAGAATAAACAACATTAACAAAGAAATGACTCGTTAGAGAATCTTGGCAGACGAAGGAAGTTGTAGCCTACTGTTACTTATTCTGTTTACGACAATCTTACAGTCACGTGATGTGGTAGTTAAGCAGTACGTCATTTCCTCCATAGCGTCGACACAAAGATTTACAAAGACACTTATCTAGCGCGTGCTTTCAATATTTTATTCATCTAAACTGAACATTAGCTTACATTAGAAAAAACTATATTAAATAAGATAAGATAAGAAATACATCGAGTCTTTTTTATTCTTTTCATAATCCTGAAAAGCTCCGACATTAGATATTACTACCACTCTACTTTCTATAATTACCAGTACCACTGCTAGACCAACTATCTCAGCATCAGGTAAGTCCACAGATATAGATAGATAGATAGATAGATAGATAGATAGATAGATAGATAGATAGATAGATAGATAGATAGATAGATAGATAGATAGATAGAATATCGCAAAGTAATAAATGTTCAACAATAACCTACTTACATTTGTAATATAATTTCGTTACAGTCGTTAAGTCAGTGTGATACCTAATTAATGATTGCTCCTAGAGTCGCCACTACTTCACTGTCCACGAGGGAAGCATTCTTTCTGAGCTGGTTCCAAACAGATGCAAATTAGTCTCACCTGTTTTTAGTTTCACTAGGACTTTAATCCTTTGATGGGACATTAGAGAGACCATAGGCAAGGACCAGTATAAGGAGGTCATCTCCTATTTATTGCCTCTACTAAAATTGACGTTTAGTTTCCACCAATTTTTGAGCACCCCTCATAGGAGCTGCTGATTTATCTTGACCCAACCGCTCCAAGTGTAATGAATTGGGTTCCATTTTTTGTCTTAACCAATTTGCTATTAATTTTCTCTCGATGCCACGTTGAGGCTTTTAGATGTGCATATGTTGCCCTTTGGATTATTCATGTATTAATGTTCTTTCAGTATTAAAAAAGTATTGCTGGTTTCCTAATGGGTTCCTAATCTTTGAATAAAATAATAAACTGTTATGTAGGACTAATTAGAAAATTCTCTCTCTCTGTTCCTCAGACTGTGGTATCTCTGGAAGCAGAGGCCGTGTGGTGGGTGGTGTTCAGGCCGGCGAATGTGAGCTGCCCTGGGTAGTCGAGATAGTCTCCCCATGTGTGAACTGTGGCGGCACCATAGTGGACAGACGTCACATAGTAACCGCTGCCCATTGCCTAACGCCCAGGTAAGTCAACCCTAACCGCTCAGTAAGCATAACGTAGTGGATAGACGTCACTTAGTGCTCACTGGCCACCACCTACAGCAGGTAAATCGAGCCCGCTTAGTAAGCATACAGTTTGTGATAAGTTTTATTTGTCTAATGAGGCAATTTTTCGAGTCCCAAGATTAATGAGGAGTACATTTGTCCACGTGGAAACGCAATCTCAGCTGCGACCTACATATTTTGCCACATACAGTGCAGACATAACCGTTATCCGCCGGTGGTCGATGAAGCTTCTCTTATCTTATCTAATACAGACGTTACTTTAAAAAAGATGATTACGTCCTACGCGTCATGCATTTAAACCAATGACTTAAATTCTGCCAAGTCACTGGTTTTCCTGGCTAGCTCAGGCAACCCATTCCATGCTCTAAATAGCACTAGGGAAGAAAGAGTATTTGTACAAATTTGTTCTAGTATATGGGATGTCTAATGTGCCTTTATTTTTGTGTCTTTCAAAGTATTTTATTAAATTTTGTTTTTGTATTTGAAGATTATGGTTCAGTGTTTTATGAATAATTGCTACTTTACTTTTGAGTCTTCTGTCCTGTCTCTTTTAACATCTACGTCTGTCATCGGCAGCGGATTCTTTTATTTTGTTTGTTTGTTTGTTTGTTTGTTTGTTTGTTTGTTTGTTAAGTTTTATCATTATAGTAGCGGGGAGGGTAAATTTTCGCTTTGTGTTGTTTTTTTCGTATTCAATTTTTTGTTTCGTTTCCTTTCCTTCCAGTGTCACAGGCTGTCGGGTGAATGCCTCGGACATCACCATCCGAGCTGGGTCATCGAGCCTCAGCATGACTACGGCCTACAGAGTGTCCAACTTCACCATTGACCCGCGCTACAACGCAGAGACAAAAGGTACACCTGAGTTGCACATAGAGTCACTATAGCAGTGGTGCAAAACCGAAATGTCAGTTTAATTCCCGACACTCGGTGTCGCGCGGGCCACATTACCAAAAACAGTACAAAAAAACTAAATGCAATTGACCTAAAACAATTGGAACAGAGACCTGTGGATCTAAGTCTCTCGTGTCTGGTACAAAGTGTCTACGCGTTGTTTCTCGCCTTTTTCCATATGCTCGTATCAAGTTGAAAATGTTTTCACAACTCTTCATAGTCATGACAATACATGAACCATTTAAAAATAACCAATTAGTTCATTAATTATATAGAAAAAAAAAAGGAGTTGAACCTTGAAATATTTAGAGTTATAGTGGTGATTTTGAGGTTCTTATGCTTAGATAAGTTGCTTTTTTTTTTTTTTTTTAAGTTTTTTTAATTATTTTTTTTTACTTTTCTTGGTTTAAAGTTGTGAAAAGAAGACCAGACTCAATGGCTGTTTAGGAGACCAATACAATTCTCAGAATCGTCATTTCTCAAAATTTTCTCACTAGTATTACTTTTTTTTTACCTTTACCTATCCCTTAGTCTGTTGGACCGTTGGGGCACCATGCAAGATTTTGGACCGTCTTTCTCCATTCCTCCCTGTCTTTTTGCCTTGGATAGAACCTTTTTCAATGGCAGGCGCATCCATTCTTTCATGTTGTCTTCCCAACGCTTTCTCTGTCTGCCTCTTCTTTTTTTCCCCCTGGTTATGTTCCCTGAAGGAAGATCATCGCGAGCCTCGAAGACCTTGTAATATGGTCATAGTTTTAATTTGCGTTTTTTTTTTTTGTTTTTTTTACAATAGTTAGCAGGTCATCGTGGGGGTCAAATCGCTGTAGTAACCCTGTCTCTTTATCCCCCCACCCCCGCCCACAAAACAAAACAAAAAACAACAACTTGCCCAGCAGATAGCTAAGTAGAGCATGGGTCAACAAGACGTGTTTGTTTGTTCCATTTCCAAATAACATAAACGAATGTAAACGAATACCCGAACTGGATATCGAGCCTCGGAAAAAACTCAAATTTGAGCTTAAGGACTTGTTGTAAAAAAAACAAAAACCCAACATCTCCTTACTCGAAGAGCACTATCATGTTGTTGTTTTTTTGTTTTGTTTTGTTTTTTTTTATTTATAGATTTTGACGTCGCCGTACTGACCTTGACCCAAGAGTTGACCCTCTCCCAATGTGTGCGGCCTATCTGTGTCCCTCTGCAGTCTGACGACCCTGCCAAAGCAGAAGAGTGTCTGGTGGCTGGATGGGGCAAAACTAGTGGTATGTTTGTTCTAGATCTTTGAAAAAAAAAAAAAATTTTGGGGGGGGGGGGGGGGGGGGTGAGCTAAAGTAATAGAGACACAGAATATTGGTATTTGACTAAGGACTAAAATACGTTAAAATCTTGTCCATAAAAATTTAATACAAATTACAAAACATGTAATTTGTTTTTCCCAGTGACAAAAAGCTTTAAACTCTAGATACATATTTTTTTTTTATTTACTAACTTAATACCGTTCATTATTATTGGCAATATATGGACCAACATTTTAAAAAAATTCCATTCTTTGACATTTTACAATAGTTAAATTTTTTTTCTTTAGAATTTAGAGGCTGGGTAAGTCTACGGTCTATACCTAAATCAAAATTAAAGCAAATAAGCTAAAAACTTTCAATGTACTTCGTCAACGGCATGTCAGCTTCTTCAGGTATATGAGGATGTACATGAAACTAATATCCAGGAGTTCGAGCCTCAGTTAAATCTTTGAGTTGAGGATTTGTAGGTGATTCTGAAGGATTTGTAGGTGCTTTTGAAGAATTTGAAAGTGCTTCTGAAGGATTGTAAGTGCTTCTGAATTCAGCCACCACTGAATGATACCTAGTCAAGAAAAATGCTTCGTTGATATGATACCACCCATAATCATCACCCATAGAAAGAGATGAAATTCATTCTGTCAACCACATGGGCGGCAAACATTTGAAAAAAAATAAGAGATTTAAATTTACATTAAAACATTAAAAATACAAATAAGATAATTAATAATATATACTATAAAAAAATAGAACATATCACAACGTAATCTAGTGACGTGGATTATATGTCAATCACTAACAGTAGGAAGATGGCTGTATTTTTTAGTCCCTACTTATCCAACTGTGGTGAGAAATAAATTGCGTAGTGAAAGTTGCTTGTCACCAGGGTTGGACTGGGTGGTCACAATCTGGCCCATTAATTGCATACACCCAGCATGCTCCGTTTGATTATAGGCCTACCTGTCCTCAAAATCATTATAAGTTTGACGTTGAATTGGTAACTGTACACATGCATACTGTGAACTCTATATCTTTACAAGAAATATTGGCCTTATGTTCTTTTTTAAACCCTAAGTGTGTAGGCTCTAAGAGTCTACTAGTAGCATTATATCGGAAAATGTATTACAATGTAGAATCTGTAGCAAATTTTTTTAAACACGACGCTCACATAATAATAATAATAATCTTTATTACTGTATGGAAGTTTGTCTTACAATGTGTGCATTACACCAAACCAAAAAAAATTAGAATTTATAACTGTAAGAAACCAATATGTACATTCACACCAGACTCACCCATAATTAACATGTGAAAAGTTTATATCAGATTGTTTCTATTTAATGATTTGATTGCCAGGGGAACAAAAAAACAAAGAATAAAACCATTTACAATTTAATACGTGTCCTAGTGGCCTCCATGCGTCCCTTTCAATGGCCCTACCAGCAAATTTGGGTAACGGCCCACTGGGCAATTGGCTTAAACGCCGATATAGCCAGTTCACCCCTGCTTGGCACGATCCATAAAGAAACTTTATTCATGCAATAAAATTGAACCAAGCTCTAAAGCTGTACAAAAGCATACTTAAAATGCACTATGTTTCTTGGTCTGAGTTCATTTCAAAGTTTGACTTTGTTTTTAAGAACAGTCGGTTGATAGATTTCACATCAATGAACTTCAGAAGGCCAAACTGCCAATCGTCGATCTGAGCGCGTGCCAGTACAGTTACAGAAACTACAAGATGACTGTCAACCAATACAAACTCTGCGCGGGAAACTTAACAGCAGGAGGCGTAGACTCGTGTCAGGTACAAAATTTGTGTCTGTGTCTATTAGTGAAATATTTGTTTGCGTTAAATGTCTTGCAATTAATTGAATTCTACCAACAGGTATATATACAATATATATATACTAGCCATGTTACCCGCGTGTCTTAATTTGCGTATCACTGTCGATATAGTCACTGAGAGTGTTTTGTAAACAATTAAATGAAATAATAATGTTATAAGTAAAGCAAATGCGTGAATGTAAAAATAGTATGAATAGCTAATCGACCTAAATCCATTTTTCAAATAAAAACATTTGCTTATAGGCCTACATATATTTGTTTAAAGTAAGAAATGAATATACCTTATTTTGTATGTTCATGTGTTAAAGTATAAAGTAGATGTATCATCTTTGAATTATATCTTGAGTTAGAGATAGATCTGGACTAATCTAGAGTTAAATATTGGCTTGGATAAAGTTCGTTCTGCGCGTGCATGGAGGCTTCGCTCTTCGCATGCGTGACCTTTTTTGTTAGATATACGCGACTCATGAATAGAACTATTTAAATGTGTGTCAACACGGCTTCGCAGCTATAGCGAACAAATGTATGAAAAATGCTTTAGAAAAACAAATTTGATTGTTAATTTCATTAAAATATGAAATGAATGTACTATAATTAGTATGTTCATGTGTTTAATTATAAAACTATCTTTGCGAAGAGAAGTTCTATCATCTTAGAGTTGTATTAGAGTTTTGGACCTAGGAATAGAGAGATGTGTAACATTTCAATCTTGTCTAATGAAAGAATTTACGTCAGGACCTCTAACTTAGCATATTTAAGGAACGAATTTATATAAAAATGCTTCTAAAACACATATTTGAAGGTTAATTTTATTAAATAATGAAATCAATAGACTATATTTTGTATTTCATGTGTCAAAGTAAAAAACTATCTGTGCAAAGTGTAGTTTTAAAAATTAGATCTAGATCTAGATCCTTTCGATCTAAACATGGTAAACATGGCCTAGAGCCATGAAATAATAATACATTCTTAGAAATGGGCAATTATTTTTGTTAGGGTCTTTAGTTTGTTTTAGGGCTACTATACATACATTGTCACGGTTTCAGTCTGTACCCAAGGAACATTTATACCAAGTCTTATCAAGATTGCTGAAACGATTTTAATTTATATGCGGGATATACATAAATACATACATGCATACGCTTAATTTCTACTTTATAGTATAGATATATATGTATATATCCTTCTATGCTAAAAAAAATAATAAATGGGTCCAAAGGGAAGTATGCAGTGATTATGAAAAAAAAAAGGGGGGGGGGGGTTGTTAGAAAATTGCTGGTAGAATTGTAGGCCTAATATATCTTAACTAATAATCTTGAAAAACTTGAATAACTTCCTCATGAACCGTACTAAATAACATTTTATTTATAACAGACAAAATCAACTTGTGATAAAATGAATTAAATGGAGTAGACTTTAGTAATAATAACTTAGCTTGGATTGGCTACCTGTGAAAGGAGCTCGAGGTTCGACATCCCACTCGAGCAAATGTGTTTACTGATGATGGCAGGATGAAAAAACCTTTTCCTCCCCCCCCCCCCCCAACTGGTCCACAAAAATGAGATTGGACCATATCGCTCTGAGCTTGCATTAAACACGAAAGTAGTGCTATATAAAAGCTATAATTTAATTTTAATTTAATATCTTTTTGACAAAATCTAACTCACTACAATAACACAACCATTTCAGTCTCATGATCTGGAGCCGTCTCCCCCTAACTAAGACCAAGTGACGACAATGCCACCTATGTTGCATCATCCACAACCAATCGCTAACCTCTTCTCCACTGTCACCATAGAAACACACACACACTCCTTAACAGAAGTAAGAAAAGGCGTTGAGGTAGAATGAACCTAGAATAATAATCGTTCATATTTTACCACCTATATCTATAATCCACAGGGAGACTCTGGAGGCCCGCTGATGTGCTACCAAAACAACAGATATTTCTTCTACGGCATCGTCTCTTTCGGCTTGGGTTGCGCCCAACCTGGCTACCCAGGAGTGTACACCCGTGTCAACCACCCTGAAATATCCGGCTTCATAAAGAACTCTACGCAAGTCTAACCCAGGTCGTCTGCTCAAAGTTAAACTCCAACCCAAAAACCCGAAAAAACCTCAAGAAATCAAACCGACCTGCTCAACAACTTCAGATTAAACCGTGGACCGAATTATTGCAACTGTAAAACTGAATATCTGAAAATATTAAGAATTGAAATTTATCAAAAGGAAACATTTTTAAGGGGAAAGGAAACAAAACATGCTAGATAAAAAAATGCATGAATTGTGTAGAAAAATTATAAAGTAAAAGAAAAAAATTATCGATTGTTTTTTTAGTACAATACTCAATATATAAATGGCAACATCACTATGGCTGTTTCATATAGATTGATTTCAAATTCAAAAGAGAAATGTTATATACATAATTGATTGATGAAACTCAATGAAAAGACTGTTTCTATATTAGTAAGTGTTTTACAAGTGCAATAACTCAGCCTAAAAAAAGAAAAGATTTATTTAATAACAGAGTTGTGTTTCTTTTTTTGTCTTGAGTAAAATATATGTTGTCTCTGTTATTCTGTATACTCCCCCCCCCCCCTCTCTCTCTCTCTGTGTCTCTCTCTGTCTCTATCTCTCTCTCGGTCTATTTTGTAAATTCTTGTATTGCATAGCAAAAGAAATAGTTGTGCAAAATTTCAGCTTGAACCGAGATTGGGTGCTGGAATAATAACGTGCCCAAACTTTTACCAGAGAGACAGAAAGACAGACAGATAGACAGAGTGAGTTGATTGATATAAGCTTTGTAATGGCTAAATATAGAGACACTTGAGGACAGAGGATTACAAAGTAAAGAAGAAATAATACATAGAACATTAAACCATTAATTTACAAATACAAAAACGCAATCTGAGTCACTATCCTAAATACAAGACAGAGGAAAATGATCATTTCTTATTTCATATGCTAGGACAAATTCGTGCACTTCCTCTTTCTTCTCTGGTGCCATCAGAGCACGGGAATGGTTGCCTGAATCAGCCAGGAAAACCAACGACTTGGCAGAGTTTAAGTTTCTAGCATCAGGGCCGGCCTTAGGCACAGGCGAACTAGGTAACCGCCTAGGGCAGCGGTTCTCAACCTTTTCTGCTCGGCGACCCCTTTTTACAATCCACCACTCTGCCGCGACCCCCCCCCCCCCCCTCGACACACACACACACACACAGCAATAGATGCATAGTCAATAACAATCTATTTTTTCGATGGTCTTTGGCGACCCCTGGCAAATCGTCAATCGACCCCCAAGGGGGTCGCGACCGACAGGTTGAGAACCCCTGGCCAAAGGCCTCTGATTAGTGGGGGCCTCGCACAGGACTCCAAGAAAATATTTGCGAAACATTGAATCAAATCTCAAATCTCTTCCTTTTGGTGAAACTGTTGAAACCTTATTTCTTGTCTAGTGAACATGAAACGTCCATGAAGTACATTCATACTATCGCGCTAGATGACTTTAACTTATTTGCTAATTTAGAAATAATATACAGAATGTTTTTAATTGCGAAAATTTTTCGGTCTTAATTTGTGTTTTTTCTACTTCATTAGGGTCCACCCTATTCAATTCGCTTAGGGCCTCCAATTACCTAAGGCCGGCTCTGCTAACATGCACGACTTGATTATTACACGGATACTCGTATTGACTTCAATTTTGAATGAATATCTGTAATATACAGAATAAGATTTTTTGTTTGTTTATTTTTATTTTTTTTACAAAAAATTATAAATAAATAGTAAAAGCTAAAAAAAAGAATTCGAGTCAAATGTCTCAATAGCCATTGCTCGCTGAGGCACCATCGTCGCTGAAAGCCTGAACCAGGTGAGCCCCGAATCTTGTTTCATTTTAAGCGTCGGCCAAGCATCTGGACGGTCTGATTGAAGGCAGGTGCTTAATTAGGGCGGCCACCGTGACGTCACCGCATGGCTTCAGTACTTGATTCACACACTCGGCCGAAAGCGTGTCCATTCTGAAAGAAATGTGGCGGGAAGGTAGAGCAGAAGTGACTCTTCAATGTGATGGTTTAATTTGTAACTGATGTAAATTTTTGGAGCCTGGATGGACCTCATTCACTAATCGTAAACAGACATTTAGCCACCTGATAATATTGATAAAAACAATGAAAATTGCGTATCACGTGACAGCCTATATGGATTGCGTAATTTGTATAGGAGATATAGAGAACTACGTGGCAAAATGTTGTTTGTTTACGATTGGTGAATGAGCTCCATTGTGTTTGTTATAATCAAATATGTTTACTTGAGAAAATATTTCTTGAGTCTAAAGTTTGTTACTATTATGATATTATTATTATTATTATTATTATGTTAGAGACGAACGAATATTTATTCTCTGGCGCTGCCAGGGTCGAGTTTCGTTAAAGGG
Organism: Biomphalaria pfeifferi; assembly: GCA_030265305.1. Classification (NCBI taxonomy): domain Eukaryota; kingdom Metazoa; phylum Mollusca; class Gastropoda; family Planorbidae; genus Biomphalaria; species Biomphalaria pfeifferi. The sequence goes on from JASAOG010000253.1 coordinate 427,395, forward strand.
AAACAAAATTCATCGTAGTCCCTTTATCCGTTTTCCACTGAAGAATCTTCTGGTGATGTGGCAGGTCTGCAGAAGTACCGCCCTCTGACAGGCAACGAGAATGTTCCTGGAATGTTAAAGGCCTTGAAGGTATCTGTGAGGTCAGTTGTTATTATCCTCTCGGTTGATATAACAATGGGGTATATTGTTGTTTTGGATAACGTCCATAAGCGCTAATTCACTAAGCCTAGGTTCCCATATTTTCATTGTTTTTCCAATTCAGTTTTTTTATAATTATGAGACAGTGGTACGGTGATGTCAATAATAGTAGCGTTTTTTTTTTCTTTTTTTATCAATGAACAGCAGATCAGGGAGATTAAAATCTAACGTTTTGTCGGTCAAAATAGACATATCCCAGTACAGAAGATGATCAGTAGACTCGAGAACCTCTTGTGGCGAGTATTTGTGATACTGATCAAATTATGTGTCAAAGCCAAGTGCTGGTGTATCAACTTTTGCAACTTTGTTATGGCGACCTAGGTAGGGAGATTCTGATAGGGCTGAACATCCTGCCATTATGTGTTCGATTGACTCGCCCACATTTCCATATTTTCGGCATTTGTCAACAATATTGAGTTGTAGGATATGCTTCTCGTAATTTATTGTCCTAATTAATTTGTCCTGTATTGCTGTAAAAAAGCCTACTGTTTCAGGGTAGAGATGACCTGCTTTGATCCATGTATGTTGTAAAAAACAAAGCTTATCTTTAGAGGAAGAACTCCGCACTTTCAATTATATCTCTCGATAATGTAGAATTTATATTTGGGCGGTAGGCAAAAAAAAAAGGTTGAAGATCACTCTAGAGTCCAGAGGTTAGTTCGCTTAGCACTGCGTTGCTGCTAGGCAAAGTAGTAGTTTCGGAAGGTCATTGGTTCGAGCCCTGGTCGATCCAGTCCTTTATTTAATTATAATTAATTCATTGCTTACTTTCATTGAAAACTTGGTCCCTAGTGGTGTTTTTATAAATGTAATATGTATGCACGTTAGTGTTTTTATTTACAAGGCAATGATGGGGTGATCTTATGGGGCTAAGAAAAATTGTTTCGTTAAGAGCAGAACTCATTTGTATTTTGGTTTAGGTGTTGTTTTTCTGTGGACACCAGGTGGGAAGAGGCTTCAGACATTGCCAGTGGCAGAGCTTAGTGGAGACATCTTGCCGCCCTGTCTAAGTAAAGGTTGTTTTTATAGCACTTTATTTTATAGCTGAAGACCTATGGATATAAGTTTCAACTAAAGGATATAGTTATAGACAATAGGCTTTTGTTAGTGTGCTGATTTTGTTGAAGCTAAGCTTATTGTGTTGTTTTTTTTTGTTTTTGGTTATCTATAATAAGTTTGGAAAATACCAATATAACAGCATCACAACGGGTAAGACCAAATAGATTCTAGTTTTGTTATCTAGTACAGTGGTTCTCAAACTAGGGAACGACCAAAGGGGTCCACAGAAAGATGAAAATGGTATGCAATTAAAATAACTATTTTATCCGATCGAATAATTTAATAATATCCTACTTGCCCCTTACTACTGTTTAATGTGTCTATTACGTACAATTCTATGACGACCTATATTTAAGATTTGAAACTATTCTTCACTTGGGTAACTCTCGACTCTGGGTATTGTTTCCCCTTTTTGCAAGTGAACACACTCAGATCCCAATCATTGATTTTTCTTCTTTTTCCCCTTCGTTTAGATCTATATGTTGGAAGGCTCAGACAAGAAGTCCTAGATCTGTGATGAACTGCGCAGTGGTTTCCAGTTCCGGTTTCTATTTATATGTTGGAAGGCTCAGACAAGAAGCCCTAGATCTGTGATGAGCTACGCAGTGGTTTCCAATTCTGGCAGCTCTTCATATGTTTTTTATTCTGTTGGGGGTAGGAGGGGCAGTGTCTTGTTTTGGGCCCTTTCGAGAGTATACAGTTTTTGACAAGGTCGGTATTCCCTGGTGATGCTCCATTAGGGCAAATCTCGCTAGTCCATATTTTAAGCGTCCGGAGACTGTGTTGTTCCTACTGTGTCAGGTTCTGAGACGAAATATAATGTGTTGATTATGTTTGGACAGCTTTAAATGTGCATTTTCTTTTTTTGGAAGTTTTTGTAAGAGCTGGTCTATTTCTCGTTCATTGAACTCTATTTTTTTTATTTCTTAGGCCTGCATATATAATATGCCTGTATGTGGATTTTTTCACTTAAGGGTCCACGGCAAGATTTAACTATATAAAGGGGTCCCCCGGTTCAAAAACGTTTGAGAACCTCTTACATTGTACACATGTCCTCTGGGGTTTGAGTCTTTGACAACGACTTGTCCATCTTGTTAAGTATGCATAAGTTGTGAGCCCTTTTCTTGTCGTCGTAACACTCCCGGTTGAAGCCTAGTTTTAAGCAGAAATAAAATAGTCATTGTTTAGTGGATCGCTGTAGATGAGACTTGATTAAATGACATTTGAATTAATTAGAAATTTTAGGTATAAACAGTGGCGTAGCAACCATGTCTTGATAAGGTTCATTGCGCATAGGCCCATGACTTATTCGGACCAACAGGTGCCATTGGAAAATTGCCATATAGACTATTACTTTTAAGAACAAGTACAAGCATTGAGAGTCATGACACTTTTATTTGTAGATGACATGGATTAACAGTATCCATGCCACAGTAAGAAGACCTCAATTACGTTGGATTGGACATGTATGCCTGAAAATCGCACCCCAAATGACTTTTTTATGTTGTTCGAACTTATCGATGGTCCCGGGTTCAAACCCTGCCCGCTTCCATACCCCGTAGATTATCTTCAACTCTAAAGGAACATCCGAAACCTGTAAAACATTCTACAAACATACTGTTGAACCCGGAACCAAGAAAACTTTGCTACGCCGCTGCATTTTAAAAAGAGATAATAGATTAGGTCTGGCTATGACAAAGTACGGTCATACTCTATGAATGAGTTTTCCATTTGGAGAAACTCTGTCGCAATTTTATTTTCCACGGAAATCAAAGTTTAGTCTTTTACTCTTTGTTTAATCACCCTCAATAAATCAGGTCACTACTCCTGTACTTTATACACTCTCAAGTGTGAACAGATTCTACAGAATACAATGTTAATATTGTTTGAGTGTAGTATTCACTGACGAGGCGTGGAGCAGAGTCCCTCAAGGAATGTTGGGATACCATCCAAGTCTGCTGACGGAGCTTGCTGCGCTCTGTCTGGGTGACATCTGGTCAAAAATTGCATTTGACATCTGAAAGCTTTAGTAAATTTTTCTCTTGCCCTGGAAATTAGAGATATTTTTAAAATTCATTAAATTCAAGCGCTGTGTTTTTATACTCTACAAAAAGGCGCTTCCAGGGAATCTATAACGGAAATAGATTTACTTTTACATTAAAATACCTCCCCCCCCCCCCCATCACTTGCCTAAATATACTGGATTCTCAAAAAAACAACAAAAGGTAATCTGATCTAGTCAAAGGCTAAAGGGAAGTGAAAATAATTGGCATATTCAAGTAATTATGTAATATGTTAAAACTTATGTAGAGTTATATAGATTTACAATTTTCTAAAGTTATTTTTCAATTTCCGAATGCCGTCTTATATTTAAACTTAGTAAAAGAGACCCCGATATTGATTGGGAAATATTAATTTTGGCGGACAAAACAGTATGAGAAACCAAAAAAAAAAACAGAGACAGAGAATAATTCGGCTGGGAAATAAGGAATACAGAATAACCTTTTCGCAATTAAAACTATTTCTTCCGTTTCCCATATTAGAATTATTTCCACGTTAAAGTTCCACAAGGTGGCTCTATCTGTTAAAAAGAACAATGATCACTACAGCTGTATAATTTAAAAACAATTAAAACATGCTATTTACAGTTACCAAGTCTTAGATACAAATGCTCAAGACAAAAAACAACAAATAAGTCCCAAATTATCGCATCCAAAATACCTACGGAAGTAAAGGTAAAGGTAAATACTTTCGTAGAGGAGCTGGCCATTTTTCGCTCCTCTATCACCGAAGCGAAAGGGCCATATTTCGTTCCTCTACCACCGAAGGAAAGGGCCATTTTTCGCTCCTCTATCACCGAAGCGAAAGGGCCATTTTTCGCTCCTCTATCACCGAAGCGAAAGGGCCATATTTCGTTCTTCTACCACCGAAGGAAAGGGCCATTTTTCGCTCCTCTATCACCGAAGCGAAAGGGCCATTTTTCGCTCCTCTACCACCGAAGCGAAAGGGCCATTTTTTCGCTCCTCTATCATCGAAGGAAAGGGCCAATTTTCGCTCCTCTACCACCGAAGCGAAAGGGCCATTTTTTCGCTCCTCTATCATCGAAGCGAAAGCCACCTTCACCTGCGATATATGTGGACGGGAGTCTCTCCAAAATAGGGCTCCACAGCCACATGAAAAAATGTGCGAGATGAACCATAGTCGTTCTACGACTGAAGGAGGCCAACAAAATTACTTTCGTAACCAAGATCGAGAGTTACTAAAGTTTAATAAGTCTCGAAAAAAAATAAAAGACATTTCGTTTTGATTTTTCCACCTTTAGATTTTGCTCTCTAGGAGGATTAGCATACGGCTTGGTTTCAACGCACACCTGATTGAAAAGAAGTTTACTTACGCGCATAAGACGTTTAGACTTGATGATGAGAAAGAGATTTGAGTCAGACCCTGCTCCCAGAGACACTGGGATAGTAACAATCTTTGGATGATCAGGCTAGACTCACAATAGAAGAAGCTACCGGACACAGTCCACATGAGGCCAATACTAGTGATCAACAGCAAAACGCGACCTATTAATGAGACAAGAAAGTAACTCATAATTGTTGGCATGGCTGACTGGTCGTGCTGGCTGCCTGGTCGTACTGTACGCGCTGAACTGTCGACTTCTCGATAGTCCTGGATTCATGCCCTGTCCGCTGCCATCCCCCGTCTTCCTGCGGGAGGTTTGGACTAGGAAGTAAATTATCTTTAACTCTGAAGGGTCGTCCAAAACATGTAAACATTTTTGCAATTAATGCCTTAATTAAGATCCGCTCCCAAGATCCAGCCCGTGCTGCGTTGCTCATTGAAACATTTGTTAATGAATGTGAATGATAGTTTTTATCATACACGTCGCAGAAGTACTAAGAATTCAGTTCTATTCATAAACATTATCACCTCTTTAATTGCAATTATTCAAATATTGTTTACGCTAATAATGAACCATATTTCACTCTCCCAAATCAGTAATAGTCTTAATGCTTGTCGTGCTCTCATGAGAGGCAGTCGATGTTTATCTGGACGTTACATAATGTAGTTATAACTCTTTAAAAAAATAATTCAGGTTATAGGCTATTAAAAACAAAATGTAGGCTCATGGCGCATTGATAACATTGAAAACATAAACACGAGAGCTAAAATGACAAATTAATCTAAAATGTTTAGAACAGAAAGGTCTAAATGCTCTTCTTGAATATAGTGTAGCATGTTGTCTGGAGAGTGAGTTCCAAACCTTTAGTCCGAGTACTGAAAAAGCCCGCAGACCGTTACATGAGAAACTCAAAGTAATGATGTTGATGATGATGATGAAAAGAGACCTGCTCTCGAACCAACAAGTTCTTTGCTGACCTGGGACTCGACCACTTAATGAGGTTGTGATTGGCCGTTGCATGAGGTTGCGGGACTTGTCCTCCGACAGAATGAATTACGCATACCGAAATTTGCAATGACATGGAGGCCATAGAGCGCAGTGTTCTCTGAGGGACATATGGAGTTATCAGTTCGCTAAGGTAGAAGGGCATTTCTTAATTGTAGATACACTGATGACAAAGTGTGGCCACTTTGTAGTCGATTCTTGCGTTCACAAGAAGCCAATAGGTTGTGCGCATGTTGAAAAACGATTAACTCTGCTTTGGACTATGTCTATACATTTTTTACTGCTAGAGAAGGTGCTGGCCTGGTCAAAAGTGTCATCTTAAGACATTTAAACTCTTAATCTTTGTGTGTGTGTGTGCGTTTTCTAAATAGAGTAGATGTAATAACTATATTATTATTGCATTATTTACGAAGAAAAAATAACCAACATAAAATTAGACAAATTAATATGACAGATTGTTTTAATCGAAACATTAAGTGGTTGTGATAATAAAAATCTGTTTTTCTTTCATATTAGCTACATGGCTGCCTGGTCGTGCGGTTTGCGCACTGGACTGCTCTTAAGCTGACTCATATGGTGTACTTAGAGTTATTACACTATTTAAAACACTCTTACCAAATAAAGATGTAGTACAATTTAGTAAACAACCATATTATGACAAGAAAACATCTATACAAAGAAGTTTACCTGCGTTCGCACCTGCGGCGGCCATCACGAAACAGCAACACAAGACGTCTGTTGAAAGGGAGGAAACTCCTTCACTGAGAAAACCAAAGCATGCCCACTAACCCCTAACGGAGTTTCAGTGCAGTTCCTCACGTGGTAAACCCTTTTGAATCGAGACAGAAGCCAAATGTGAATTGAGGTAGGATTCGGTTTTTAAATTGCTAATTCGTTAGGCTGACATTGTCACACTACTTGACAGTAATAGAGTCGACAAGATGTTTAAAACAATATCAGCCGAAACTTGTGGATATTCATTTTTTTTTATTTTTTTTTGCTATCAACAAGACGTGCTTAACTTGTCAAGGCTGACCTAAGACGCAGTTAAAGTTTAAAAAAAAACAAAAAATTAGTGGAGGGGTGGGGGTTGAAAAATGTGAATGTCCGTTCTCAATCTTGGACATGCATCGATTCAAACTTACAAAATGATTCAGGCCTCTAATAAATTTTGTGACGTTATTTTTTTTTTTTATTTTTTTTTTTTTGGCCTTATCTATGTGTTATGAAATTTCTGTGAATATTTCTGATGCAATGAAAAGCAAACTTATGTCAGGTTTGTTTGTCTGAAAGGGAGACTTAACGTGACTTTCAATTACCTAGCTTGCATTCAGAACCAAACATTTAGAGCATTAACTCTTTCTCTCCGTAATTATTTACCACATTCTGGTGGAATCAACGCTGGTATCGTCAGTTATGGAAAAAGCGTTAACAGTATGGGGGTAAGGGGACATAACCAAACATTTAGGGTATTAACAGTATGGGGGTTAGGGGACATAACCAAACATTTAGGGCATTAACAGTATGGGGGTAAAGGGACATAGCCAAACATTTAGGGCACTAACAGTATGTGGGTAAGGGGAAGGAGGGGTGGGAGAAACCTTAACAAGTCCTATACATTAAGTCCTGAGGTGTTGTTTTTTTAATCTTTATGAATGCTAAATACCGGCCCTAACGCACGCACATGACTTGAACTCCTGCCCTAACAAAGATGACTTGAACTTCTGCCCTAACACACATGACTTGAGCTCCTGCCCTAACACACACATGACTTGATAGCGAATAGAGTAGGAGCAAGTACACAGCCCTGCTTCACGCCATTTTCTATTGTGAAGTGATCAGACAGATCACCATTGTGTCTGGCCTTTTTTGTCCAACATGAGACTGCTTGAGAATTGATAGGAACGTAGGTGGGCATCCGAGTCTGGCCAGAAACCTTTACAGACCATCGCGACTGACCGCGTCGAAAGCCTTGGTGAGGTCTACAAAGGCAGCGTATGGGTTTAGGTTCTGCTCTTTACATTTTTGTTGTAATTTTCTTGTAATAATAAATAAATGCATGTATTCCTTTTTTTTCCCCTTTCATATTAATTACAATAAGAAATAAGCAAAACTTCCTTTTCATTTACATCAGCTTTAACTAAAAGGAAGAACTCCGCAATTACAACTATATCTCTCAATAATGTACAAGTTGTTTCCCTTATTTGACATCAAACAAAATAAATTAATTAAAAATGATTTATTGACAGATTGGTGGCACAGCGGTTGAGTGGTAAAGCCTCGACCCCCAAACCGGGGGTCCCGGGTTCGAATTCTGATGAAGACTGATATTTTTTACTGCGGTATTTTCAGGGTGCCTCAGAGTCCACCCAGCTCTAATGGGTACCTGACATAAATTAGAAAAAGTAAAGGTGGTTGGTCGTTGTGCTAGCCAAATGACATCCTTGTTAACCATGGGTCACAGAAACACATGGGATTTTCATTATCTGCCTCATAGATCACTAGGTCTTAAAGATTACCTTTATTTTACTTTATTGACTGATTGGTTGTCTCTTTTAGCATCATGTACAATAAATAGTTTTTTTTCAAGTTTCAACTTGGTGTTGTAGACATAGTGTGTTCAATTATCTAAGGGATCGAAACCTTACATATTTAGCCGTATCTGTGAATATTGAAGGATTAATATTTCTTTTTTTGGTATCAATCAAAATAATTAATTAGCTGTAATCAATTGACTAATCTTTTTAAATTGATAATTTCTAATCTATGCCAATAAATGAGTTCGCAAAGTTTCAACTGAATCCGAGAATGGGCGTGAGAGAAACGTGTACACACTTTTTACCAGACAGACAGACAGACAAACAGACAGAGTTGATATAAGCTTTGTTTGTAAAAATGTCCCTAACTGTAGACTTATGATGTCAAAGTAAAGACGCAACAGGAGACGGTACAAGTGCAGTCTGAGCATACGCAGGAACACTCTCAACATATTAAAGTTGATCGGACTAAGAGTTTCCTAAATTAATAATCCGGCTGTCAACCCACATACCATGGTATGACATCCAAGTTCAAATGAAGTCTTACGTTTCCAAGTGTAAGTCTAGTTAAACACCCCCAAAATAATAATACATTTGGATGTCATACAAAATTAGTACATATGGTGCTAGTAGTCTTTAAATTATAAATGGAAATTTTTAGAATCTCGTAGTTGTCTTTCTTATAATCTACTAGCTAGCACCTGCCTAGTTTCTGCTTAATGTAATGTGAATCCACCGTGTGGGACCCCTCAACTCAAGAAAACATTAAGAAACTGGAACAAACACAAAATAGAGCAGTGAGATTCATAACAAACGAATATTCACATTTGACTAGGGTAACACCATTAGTAAAATCACTAAATTTAGAAAGCCTTCAGGACAGAAGACTCAAAAGTAAAGTAGCAATTATACATAAAACACTGAACCATAATCTTCAAATACAAAAACAAAATTTAATAAAATACTCTGAAAGACACAAAAATAAAGGCACATTCCTCGTCCCATATGCTAGGACAAATTTGTACAAATACTCCTTCTTCCCTAGTGCTATTAGAGCATGGAATGGGTTGCCTGAGCTAGCCAGAAAAACCAGTGACTTGGCAGAATTTAAGTCATTGGTTAATATGCATGACTAAATGCATGACGCGTAGGACGTAATCATCTTCTTTTTTGAAGTAACGTCTGTATTATATAAGATAAGATAAGAATGCTTATGAAGAAGACAGAATAAAAAGTGATATGTTGAAGAGGTGATAGTATTATGCCATGGGCGTAGCCAAAGATAGGCCTAAGGGTATGGGTTCAACTCTCTCCCTTAAAAAAAAGAAAATATAACCACCACGGAAACATTTTTCACACAGATCTATTTTCCTACCAATAGCTAGGCAGCTGGCTGCAGCGATAAAGCAAATCTTTGAGATTTCAACAGCCATAGAAAAAAATAAAGCAAAGTACAGTCTTATCTTATTTTATATAGTAAAGTCATCTAATTCTAAAAGTCACACAGATATATTCTATTTCTTTTAAAGTTTTAAAAAGGTGGCCTGGGTTATTTCATGAGCTAAAAAAAATAATAAATCAATGATTTTATTTAGCTCAAAATTAAAAATCAATAATACTTTATAAAACAAAATTCACATTAAACAAGAGTACTAACGCCTTTCAGATATGAGAACCCAAGTGTCCAATTTACAAGTCTAACTAAGGAGGAATGTAAATGTTGACACTTTGTTTACTAAGCTGTTGACGGATTACTTATTCTAATGTATTCGTATTTATGTCTACACAGTTTGGTAGGTTATTTATAGTTAGACTACTTTGCTAGATTTTTGCATCTGTTCTCAATATTGGTTAATATGCATGACTAAATGCATGACGCTTAGGACGTAATCATCTTCTTTTTTGAAGTAACGTCTGTATTATATAAGATAAGAATGATTGTACAGTATACTACACATATTATCCTATCTTAAATGACTGCATCTATTCTCAGTATGAACGATTGTACAGATTTTATCATATCATTATAAATTATTGGAAAACTTTTCTAACTGTAAATGATGGTGAAACTACACTCAATATGAATGACTGTTCCTTTATCTATCCCTTAGTCTGTTGGACCGTTGGGACACCATGCAAGATTTGTCGACAGTCTTTCTCCATTCCTCTCCGTTTTTTCTTCCGTTAGTTGGAACCTCTTTCAATGGCAGGCCCGTCCATTCTTTTATGCAGTCCTCCGATCGCTTTCTCTGCCTCTTCCCATTATTAAACTTTAGATATGATAAAATTAAAAAAATAATTTTAAACATTTTTTGGATCAACTCAGGTATCGAACCCGTTACACCGGTAGATGCTAGAATATAAGCATTTTTGTTTTATTCGGCCAGCGAGAAAGGTATACTTTTGCAATTATTTTTTGGTAGGTTCATTATATGGTACACTAGTACTAGACCTAAATACTGATTTAGAACTCTTAAGATCTAGTCTAGATCTACTTATAATCTATGAGATGCATATTAGATTTACGTAAAAATATAAGCGAGGCTTAGACCTATAAACTTTAATCAAATTGAAGCAATTTTAAATTTACTGTTAGCGCAAAGGCCTAATTAAGGTAATACGGCTGACTTCGCTATGTTAGCTCTAGACCTAGATATAGTCTTCAGACATATTTGCATTTATTTATTTTCTAATTTGAAAAATTACAGCGGTTAAACTATAGCTTTCCCCGTGTGGCCAACGAGCTAGTAATTCTTTTCTCAGCAATATACAACAACTAAGAATTTTATGGAAAAATCGTTAGAGCCGTTGTTGTTGTTTTTTAAATCCACGTCCAGGTTCCATAAAGTTGTGACTTGAATAGAGGTATTGTTAAAATTTAGAAATAAAAAATAAAAATTTAATATGTAAATAAATGTTTATATTATTTAACCCAACATAGTTACATAATGCATTCACCTGATGAGGATTTTTTATAAAATTTATGATAATTAGAAACTAGACTTCGTAATTAAAGGGCGGTAAATTTTGCGCGGGTAAAGCGAAGAAGGGAGGTAAATTACGCAGCAACATTTCTTAGTGGTCTAAAAAAAAAGAAAAAGCCTTTGTTATTTTTGTGTCCGTCCGTCTGTCAAGTTTCATTCTCAAAAACTGAATAGATAAACTGTAACCCGGCGCACGTCTATTTTTCTATGAAGTGATGTTAGTGATTGTGGTTGTTGATTGTTTGTGATGTTAGTGATTGTGGTTGTTGATAGTTTGTGATGTTAGTGATTGTGGTTGTTGATTGTTTGTATACCATAGATTCTGATATTCTTGCTGAAAAGATTGAAACCTGACTTTTTAACAACATTGGTTACCAAACAGTTATTCCGTGGTTGGGGCTCATACACATTTTATAACGTAGCATTCGAATAACTTTTGTAGTGATACATTTCTAGATCTTTAACGTTTCCAATAAGACTGCTTGTAAGATGTAAAGAAATAATTGCCGACTAAAATCTGTTTCCCAGTTTAAGACAATGTTCCCTTCCTATTGATTAACACTAGATTTACACACTACATTTTACTTAGATCCTACTGCGTCGTTCGGCGCATATTAGGCAGGCTGTCTCCACAAATATCTGTCATTGGCAATGTCTGAAGCCTCTTCCCACCTGGTGTCCACTGTTCTGAGGTCCTCCATGAGAATATGGCGTCACGTTATACAAGGACGCCCCTGTTTGTGCTTTCCACGTATTGGCCTTCATGCCATCGCAACTCTTGGTATGCGTAGCTCATTTTGTCAGAGAACATGTCACGCAAACATCATTCGACGTTCTGTCACAACCTCACTAAGTGGTCGACTCCCAGTTCGGCATAGGATTTTCTTGTTTGAGACTACACTTACATACAATGTGTATATGTATATTGAATGTATATACTCTACATCAGAGGTGTAGCTAGGGATGGGGAGAGGGGAGAATTTGAAAATCTCACAGGGGCCCGACTTGAGGAAGGCCCCCAAATGAGTGTTCGAATTTTTTTGTTTGTATTATATATTAAATATTACGCAAAATGCAGAGGCCACCAAAGAGGTCAAGCCTCCCGGGCCCCCAAATTAAAAGCTACGCCACTGCTCTACATATCCCATTATTGCAAACATCTTCGCAGTTATCATAGTAAATCTTGCGCACCACAATGAACGACTTTACACTCCATGTTCACGTGTACCCGATTTTCATCAATATTTTTTTTTATTGTTGTTTCCGACAGGATCTGAACTAGTGCTGACATCCGGAAGTAGCCGTGCCATAATGGCAGCCCAATATTTGTAGAGTTCTAGTTTCTCATAATGTTTGTCCTGACCAACCTAAAGATGTAGAGGGGAAGAAAGACACGTATTAAGCCCAGACTTTTTAATTATGTATGGCTTTAAATGTAGAGTAGCATTTAGGTTAATCCACTAAAAATCCTCAACTTCGCCATCTGTTCAATTTAGTTATTTAAGGATATGAATCTAGATCTAAATTTAGATCAAAATTTATGTTAGACAAGTTCTATTCTGTTATTTAACATGGCCGAATTTTGCATGGCCATGTCCCGATCAACGCTAATTAATTCCTCTTCTTGTTAGGGCAATCAGATGCTACACCTAAAGACGCTACCTCTACACGTCTTCTACCTAACTCCATCACTGCTACCTAACTCCATCACTGCTACCTAACTGTTAAGTCTAGATAGTAACTAACTAGCCAGCCTGCAAAACTCCCATGTCCATTTAGCACAAAAAAATTTAGCTGTGAATAAAGACACGAAACGTCTTTCTTTTAAGTTTATAAGAAATGTGGCAATGTGATAATTTGTATGGTTAACAAAAACTTCAAGACGGCTGGGGAGCACAAACGAACACAGTGATAGCGCACATCCACTGTCATGCGCGACAACACAACATTGTCGCCCGCGGCATAAACCGCTGCGTCTAAACGCGCGTCTCGCCTTGTGAGCGATATCGTCTTTTAGGGTCAGTGCTCCAGCTTTGACTGTCAGTTATGCCTACGCAGAAGAACTTTAACTTTACTCCAAGAACTTTATCTAAGCAGGCCATCAGGAGGTCTCTGAAGACGAAGCTCACACTGATTGGAGCAGAGAACAAGATTCTAGTGGACACGATTAATGGGTACGTACAGAAGGTGAGTACACAATTTAAGTTCAGTTTCCTTGGAGGTGAGTCTCTGTGTGTGTGTGTGCGTGTTCTATCTATCCAGCACTAACAATTGCTGGGCCCTATGCAAAACGGACTGCGCGGGTCCAGTCTGGGTTGGGATAGGCCTAAGCATAATATCAAAAGTATGACTTTGTATTAGAAAATACATTTGTCTTTGCAATACATTTTTACTAAAGGAAAGTTGAAAATGCTTTTTTTTTTATCGCACTTAGGATTGGCACATCAAAATGACTGTTTTATCTATTTTTCATAAGATTTTTAATGAGTTTTCAAGAGATTTTAATAATTTCATGAGATTTCGAGGACCTTTTTTTTTTATATTTTGCAATTTAAAATTTCCAGGAGGGACTGGAAAATAATGAGGCCGCGGAAACCCTGTTATTATATATAAGTTACAATGGTTTAATTTAATATGTTACACCTAGAATTTTGCGGGGCCTATGAAAATGCGGGGCCTACTGCGGCCGCTTAGGTTGCAGTGGCCTAAGTCCGGCCCTGTATATATCTTTGGTCTCTTTTTGAAAAGACATTGTTTTGCTGGTGACGCGATATCCAAAAGTATGCCGGAGTTCTTTGAGCAAGATGTCATGAAATGGCTGCAATATCCAAAAGTATGCCGGACTTCTTTGAGCAAGACTTTATGAGATGGCTGCACTGTTTCAAAACGGGCCAAGGTGACAATAGTCACGCATGCCACTGCAGGGCCGGCCTTATGCATAGGCAAACTAGGCAGCCGCCAACAGCCTCCGATTGATGGCCTCACATAGAACTATACAAAAAATTAGAGAAAAAAAAACAGCGTAGCTTGCAAAGCTCTATTGCTCTCTGTCTACTAGACGAGCTCTAAGTTTTTACCTTGTGTCAAAGTTTAAAGAAAGTTTAGATTCACTTGTTAGACTACCAAAGTTAGAAGACCTTCTGGTGAAAATGTCGATAACTAATTTTGAGTCTGGTGCATCAAAAAGAGATGCAAAATCAAGCGATGCAGAGAAGAGTCGACATATCGGCTTCGATTGGAAAGATCTGCGCTGTTGGTAATCTTTAATCAGCAATAAAGGCAGCCCTCTAAAAATTCAATCTAGACAATGTAGGTTTTGGTCATTTTGCGAAGCTGGACTTTGATTTAATTTCCCCGTCGAGACTTATAAATAATTTTTATCTACCACGTGATTCTGAAAAGACAGTTGTAAGGAAAGAAATGTCGTCGCTATTGGCCAATGAAAACGTTTCTTTCTGTGACTGTAACGAGGCTGGCGGTGGAAATGACGTCAACCCCAAAGCGCCAGTTTTTAAACCGATAAACTGAGAGAGTAATTTGACTGTTTAAATAACTATAGGCCTAATTATACACTCATATATATATATATATGAGATGATCCAGTGCAAGCCCGGAACGAGACGGAGAGGCCAGTGCAAGAGTTGATACGGCGGAACGGTGTTATCGGAGAGATATTTGTACAGTGAACGTGTTGCCAATTGTACAGTATTGGCTGTTATTTATTCAGCTATTAAAGTGTTACGTTACTTTGAATCCCTGAGTTGTCAAGTTCTTTAAGTTAGTGGTGTAAGGTGCAGTTTGCAGAGAGCCTGGGTAGTGAGATTTGTAACAATATATATATATATATATATATATATATATATATATATATATATATATATATAAATAAGGCTAGTCTTCGAGTCCGAAGATTAGTGAGGAATGCAGTATTTCCCGTGGCTGCGCAGTCCCAGCTGTGACCTACATATTTTGCCACATCCAGGGCAAGCATAACCATTGTCCGCAGGTGGTCGATTTAGATTTTCTTTTCCCGTCTGCGTTTGTCCTCGACAGCACATTTTCTTTGGGTCTCAAATGTGTATCCAGCTGCCTCGTTCTGAGGCCGCATGCAACCAGGTGATCTCTTCTATGTCAGCCAAGGAAAGTTGACACCACCTAAGCTGGTCTTTGAAGCATTTCCGTGGGGCGCCTCTGTTACGTCGACCACATGAAAAGTTATAGTTATTTTTTTTACATGCTCGACAAGGGACACTATCGTGTATGAAAAAGTGTGGGTCTTATTGTGCGATTTCCTCCCTTCGTACTCTAACGTACCAGGCAATATTCTTTGTCCACACCAGGTCAAGTGCTGTAGAAGCGAAAGGGTGGGGGGACTAAGACGACAAATGTCAACAGTCATAGACCCATTAGTGTTTTGGAGGCACAACGATTCTTACTTTCTAAGTACTGTTACGTATCTAGGTAACAATGCCTAGATACTATTGTTTTTTTTCTTGACCTGTAGGTTGTCTGCCCCTTTGTGTAATAAGTTTTTTTTTATTTTATTCTTCAAGAGTCAAGCCACACAGACAGTGACCGGTCCTTGACCTATGTGTGTACCTCTGGTTGAAAGGAGGGTGTTTTTTTTTTTCTTTTCTTCTGTCTCTTTGAAGAGCGTTCTAGATCTGGGTGTTGATGACTTACTGTTCTAGAAATTACTAGATATCTACGCGCGGTAGATTATATAAAGACCGCTCGCGTAACGTTGACGGACAGACATACGGAGACAGCCGTGAGACAGAATAGCGGAGACATTGCGTGACCCGTGCGTGGTATACCAATTGATCGTGTAAGTTAAGATTTTTCTTTTTTTCAAGGCCTTGCTTGTATTTGTAATTATATTTTCAAACACTTGTATTGTAATACTTTTACATGCCATTTTTTTTGTTAAAGGGTTTTGGTCAACCCTTCCATTTTGTATTGAGTTATATTATGATTAAACATTAAGTTGATATTTTACCTTCCGATTTCTTGTGTAATTTTTTTTGTTATTCATTGTAAGTCTTTGATTAAATTCAGACTTTAGATAAGTGACACAACTACCTTTTTCTATTGTCACGTTCCCCTAGGCAAGCCATTTAAAAGTAGAATTCAATTTGTAATACGTGACAAAAGAAGTTTGAGGGCTTTCGTCCCGGATATTTTTCTGAACCTATTTTAGTCTTACTTGAGTAATTTTGTAAAGGCGAAGTTGACTTTAACAAAAAAAATTTTTTTGTCAAAGAGTCGGAAGTAAAGTATCAATAGTATTGACCAAACTCTCTTAAGGTTTTTTGTTGTACTGATTTTGTACTGTATATTTACATTGTATACATTTTTTTTTTGCTTGTAATAGTTGTTAGTTAGCCATGGATATTCAGGTTTTTCTTGCAAATCCCTCTGTGGAAGAGCTTGATGCTTTTACTAGGAAGGAACTGGTCCTTATTTCTAAACATTTAGGGTTAAAAATAAAATCAAATGCCCTTAAACAAGAAATCAGAGATAACATTGTAATCCATTATGTAGACGAGGAAGTGTTTTCTAAAGACCTTTTAGAAACCCTTAGACCCGATGAGGGTAAATCAGATTTAGAACTTCAGATAAAATTAAAACAAATGGAAATAGAGTTAAAACAATTAGAGTTAGCTGCTAATGTAAGACCAGATTCTTCCCCTGCCAGTCATACTGTTGAAGCAATAAAATTTTTGAAAATAATTCCACGCTTTAATGAAGCCACAATTGACAATTATTTTCCACAATTTGAACTTGCTGTGAAAAATTTTAATGTACCTGAAACTTTGTGGCCCACTTTGCTGCAAACAGTTTTGACTGGTAGAGCTGCAGAGGTATTTTGTTCTTTGACCATTGAACAACAAAAAGATTATAATGTTGTTAAGGCCTTAATTCTTAAGGCATATGAACTTGTTCCGGAAGCTTACCGAAAGCAGTTCAGGGATTGTCGCAAATCGGATGGCCAAACCCATGTAGAATTCCTGCGGGAAAAGGAGCGACGCTTTGAGAAATGGCTCACTTCCAAGGAAATCGGCACCGACTTTGCCAAATTCAAGAACCTAATGCTGATGGAAGAGTTCAAGAGTTGTGTGCGGCTGGACGTCCGTACGCATATAGCTGATCGTGGCGAGGAAGATGTGCACAAGGCTGCAGTGTTGGCAGACGATTATATAATATCACATCAATTTGCCAAGTATACGACGGATGTCAAGCCAAAACAAGTCAAACAGCCTGAGTCCATTGCTAGCAACTCCATCAAGAACAGCAGTACAAATGACAGAAAACCTACTACAAGTAAAGCTACTTGTTCCTACTGCAAACGAGAAGGCCATAAAATTGACGATTGCTGGAAATTGAGGAAGAGAAACGAAAAAGCTCCTTCAAAAGTCAGCGCTTGCACAGTACAGTGGTCGTCAAGGTTTACTCCCTCATCATCAAGTCATATCAAGAATACATCGACACCACCTGTTTCAAATGTATTGACTGTACAAGACTCTCCGAAAATGTCTCCACGATGTTCCAATGACTCAAACAAGAGTTTTTCAAATACATCAAGCCGATGTTCCAATGACTCAAACAAGAGTTTTTCAAATTCATCTTTACGATGTTCCAATGACTCAATCAAGAGTTTTTCAAATACATCAAGCCGATGTTCCAATGACTCAAACAAGAGTTTTTCAAATACATCACCCCGATGTTCCAATGACTCTATCCAGAGTTCCCATAATACATCACCCCGATGTTCCAATGACTCTATCCAGAGTTCCCATAATACATCACCCCGATGTTCCCATGACTCTATCCAGAGTTCCCATAAGACATCACCCCGATGTTCTAATGACTCCATCAAGAGTTCTCCAAATACATCCAAAAGATGTTCTACTGACTCAAGAAAGAGTTTCTCCACTGCGTCTCCTAGAGATGTCAATGACTCCAGCGAGAGTTCGACCCAAGTCCAGTCTGCATCAACCAAAATTGATGTTTTATTAGAGGATTTTAAGCCTTTCATTTCGGAAGGATTCGTATCACTACCCGGTGATTCTACAAGTCTACGACCTATCACCATTTTGAGAGACACAGGTGCCTCACAATCGCTACTTTTAGAGGGTATCTTGCCCTTGTCAAAATCATCATCGACTGGGAAGAGCATCCTGTTACGAGGCGTAGAGCTTGGATGTATAGATGTGCCTCTACATCTAATCGACATAAAGTCAAATCTCATTACTGGACCGGTTGTTGTAGGTGTCCGACCAACATTACCATTGGAAGGCATCTCGTTGCTGTTAGGCAATGACTTAGCAGGTGGAAAGGTGATAGCCGAACCCATCGTCACTCAAACACCCGACTTATCTGCCACACCCGAGGAAGACCTAGAGTTATATCCAGCGTGTGCAGTAACAAGGGCAATGAGGTTGAAAGCATCTCAAGAAGAGAACGTCATCAAGGCCAACAGTAACCACGATGATGTGGACTTGAGCACCACATTCTTTGCTTCTCTTGAAGAAGAACCAACGCCAAATTCTGAAAAGCCGGCATCAACTCGAAAACAGTTGATTGAGGACCAAAAGAAGGATCCAGAGCTCGCCAAACTCCGAGAAACCGCAATGACATCACAAGAGGCAGAGCTAGCATCAACGTGCTACTACATCCAAGATGATATGCTCTTCAGGAAATGGAAACCTCCAGACGCATCCAACGAAGAAGAATGGAGAATATGCCATCAAATCGTGGTACCAGAGAGATACCGAGCGTACATCATGAATCTGGCTCATGACACACCAATGTCAGGTCATCTCGGCATCCACAAGACATACCACAAGATTATGTCACACTTCTTCTGGCCACGTTTGAAGAAAGATGTCATCCAGTACTGCCGATCTTGTCATGCCTGTCAGATGGTTGGCAAGCCAAATCAAAAGATCCCTGTTGCTCCTCTGAAGCCGATTCCAGCCTTTGAAGAACCTTTCAGCAGAGTACTTATTGACTGTGTTGGTCCTCTCCCAAGGACAAAAGCTGGCAACCAATACCTGTTGACCATTATGTGTGCTTCAACTCGTTTTCCTGAGGCTATTCCTCTAAGGAACATAAAAGCATCGAACATTGTAAAGGCCTTAATCAAGTTCTTTACTCTATTTGGTCTACCAAAGTCCATCCAATCGGACCAAGGAACGAATTTCACGGCCAATCTTTTCAAGCAAGTCATGACTCAGTTGGGCATCAAACACTGCATGTCGAGTGCGTATCATGCCGAGTCGCAAGGCGCTCTTGAGCGATTCCATCAGACTCTCAAGAACATGATCCGAACCTATTGCTTTGAGCACGAAAAAGACTGGGACGAAGGAATCCACATGCTGCTGTTTGCAACCCGTGAATCCGTCCAGGAATCGTTGGGATTCAGCCCTTTTGACTTAGTCTTTGGCCATTCGGTGCGCGGTCCCTTGAAATGTATAAAAGAGACTTTGTTGTCACCAACAGCCACTGAAGGACTTTTAGACTATGTAAGTAAGTTTAAAACTAGACTTTATGATGCTTGTGTTCTGGCCAAAAATAACTTACAAAACACCCAATCCAGCATGAAACGCTGGTATGATAGAAAGGCCCGTGTTAGAGAATTTTCTCCCGGGGATAAGGTGCTTGTATTTTTGCCCATACCAGGTCAACCCTTGCAAGCCAGATATTTTGGTCCCTATGAAATTGAGACCAAAATTAGTGACCTCAATTACACAATCAAAACTCCTGACCGTAGGAAAAAGACTCAGCTATGTCACATAAACATGCTGAAGCCTTATGTATCTCGGCCAGATCACTCAGAGAAGAGTAATTGTGTTTTAAATACAGTCAAAAGTTGTTCAAATAGCCATGTTTCTCCTATTGATGATGATATTGTAAAGGAGAAATTTGGACAATACAAAATACCTAATTCTTTTGTATTACAGAATTTGGATGTAAAACTGTCTCATCTGTCTTCGACAGAAAGGCCAGTTATCATGAAACTCATTAATGAATTTAATGACATTTTTTCTGATGTACCAAAACAGACTAATGTTATAATGCATGATGTAGATGTTGGCGAGGCTACTCCAGTCAAGCAGCATCCTTACAGGGTCAACCCTGAACAACTTGCCATACTTAGGTCAGAAATCAAGTATATGCTTGAAAATGACCTCATTGAACCAAGTTCCAGTAGCTGGAGCTCCCCATGTGTCTTGATACCTAAACAGGACAAGACTTATCGTTTTTGTACAGACTACCGTAAGGTAAATGCTGTAACAAAGACCGATTCGTTTCCTATCCCTAGGATAGACGATCTCATAGATCGTATTGGTGAAGCTAAGTACATCACCAAAATAGACCTACTTTCAGGTTATTGGCAGGTTCCCCTGACTGATAGGGCAAAGGAAATCTCCGCCTTTGTCACCCCTGATGGTCTGTACCAATACAAAGTGATGCCATTTGGCATGAAGAATGCTCCTGCCACTTTCCAGAGAATGATAAATGCCCTGCTTGCTGACATGGAGAATTGCCACGCATACATAGACGATGTAGTAATTTTTAGCCAAGATTTTTCTAGCCATTGTAAACAACTGCATTGTCTTTTTACTAAACTTTTACATGCAAAAATTACTGTAAACCTGAGTAAGAGTGATTTTTGCCAGGCTTCCATCCAATACTTAGGCCATATTGTAGGACAAGGCCAGGTGAAACCTGTAATGGCCAAAGTAGAAGCTATCCAAGCTTTCCCTATTCCTGCTGATCGGAAACAACTCCGAAGATTTTTGGGAATGTCTGGATATTATAGAAAATTTTGCGAAAATTTTTCTGTCATTGCCAGTCCTTTAACAAACCTCCTGAGAAAGAACGTCCGATTTACTTGGACGGATGAATGTCAGAAAGCCTTTAACCAAATTAAGCAGATATTATCTAGCTCCCCCATTTTGATGGCTCCTGATTTCGGAAAACCTTTTAGGTTAGCTATTGACGCCAGTGACACAGGTGTTGGGTCAGTCCTTTACCAAGAAGATAATTTCCAAGTAGAGCAACCTATTTGTTTCTTTTCCAAGAAATTTAATAGACATCAAAGAAATTATTCTACTGTGGAAAAAGAATGTCTTGGGTTGATTCTTTCTATACAACACTTTGATTTTTATATCAGTGGGTCCAGATGGCCACTGGTTGTATTTACTGACCACAATCCCCTTACATTTATCCACAAAATGTCTGGCAAGAATCAACGACTTCTCAGGTGGAGTTTGTTTTTACAAGAGTACAACCTAGATCTTAAACACATAAAAGGCAGCGAAAATGTTATCGCCGATGCCTTATCTAGATTGTAAAAAGTATTTTGATGTATATATTTTTTATATATATCATGATAAATACATTCTGTAATGTAAATATCATTTTTGTAATTATTTTAAAAAGATTTCCATTTCGTGGAAATGTAAACTTTTTATTTTTAGGAGGGAGGTGTTACGTATCTAGGTAACAATGCCTAGATACTATTGTTTTTTTTCTTGACCTGTAGGTTGTCTGCCCCTTTGTGTAATAAGTTTTTTTTTATTTTATTCTTCAAGAGTCAAGCCACACAGACAGTGACCGGTCCTTGACCTATGTGTGTACCTCTGGTTGAAAGGAGGGTGTTTTTTTTTTTCTTTTCTTCTGTCTCTTTGAAGAGCGTTCTAGATCTGGGTGTTGATGACTTACTGTTCTAGAAATTACTAGATATCTACGCGCGGTAGATTATATAAAGACCGCTCGCGTAACGTTGACGGACAGACATACGGAGACAGCCGTGAGACAGAATAGCGGAGACATTGCGTGACCCGTGCGTGGTATACCAATTGATCGTGTAAGTTAAGATTTTTCTTTTTTTCAAGGCCTTGCTTGTATTTGTAATTATATTTTCAAACACTTGTATTGTAATACTTTTACATGCCATTTTTTTTGTTAAAGGGTTTTGGTCAGCCCTTCCATTTTGTATTGAGTTATATTATGATTAAACATTAAGTTGATATTTTACCTTCCGATTTCTTGTGTAATTTTTTTTGTTATTCATTGTAAGTCTTTGATTAAATTCAGACTTTAGATAAGTGACACAACTACCTTTTTCTATTGTCACGTTCCCCTAGGCAAGCCATTTAAAAGTAGAATTCAATTTGTAATACGTGACAGTACAGATTGACAAAGTAGGGGCTTAGATGAATCGTCTTTGACTAAACAGACCGATCCGCTTTAGCAATGATTTACGATACGTGAGCTACGAATATATAGAGAGTTACTCCCGTTGAGCTTTCTGTCTTCGAGTAAAAGAGAACAGCGATTTAAAAAAAAATGTAAGAAATCAATTCAAAAGATGTGCCAAAAATGGAACAGCAAGATCAAACAGGTGACGGAGCCAAATAGATTTGAAGAATTGGGTAACGAGATTATTAATGGTGATTGAATCGAGTTAGAGTCTGTGAATAGCTGTACAGGTCTTCCATGAAAGACGCTTTACCACTCGGTGTGGGACCTATCTCTAGTGTGAGTTTTAGTTTGCATATCTGATGGGACACAGGGTCAATGAGTGGATGCACTGGGATTGAAATACAATTCTGTGGCTGTAATAGGCTTGCTTTTTCCTCACTAGCTTATTTTATCTATGCGAGATGTTTTTACACAAACCTATACTTTGTTGTTTTTTTGTTGTTTTTTTTGGGGGGGGGGGGGGAGGGCGGTGGCTGAGTGGTTAAGCGTTTGGCTTCCTAACCTGGGGTCCTGGGTTCGAATCTAGGTGAAGACTGAGATTTTGCTGGCCACATAACACCCTGCTCTTTAACCGTTGACCAAAGAAACAGATGACCTTAATCACCCTAACATTTTCTGCCCCATAGATCGCAAGGCCTGAAAGGGAAACATTACTTTTTTACTATACTATGTTTTTCCTTTAGTAAACTGACTGTCTGTGTTACTTTTTTATAAGATAATTACTGGTTAAGTCTATGGTAAAAGAAGCAAAAACATTTGACATGTTCCCAGGCAGAGGCAGTGTGCTCTAAACTGGAGGCCAGTGCTGAGATCACACCAATACAGTTTGCTAACGCTATGGCCAAACTGGAGACAGTGTACTCGGCCTGTGTCAAACTGATCCTAATGACTGCAGAGCTATTTGGTAAACCATCTTAAATGTTTATGTTTTTTTTTGTTTGTTGTTTTGTTTTTGTTTGTTTGTTTCTGTTTTTTTGTTTGTTTCTGTTTTTTGTTTGTTGTTTTTTTTTGTTTGTTTTATTTATTTTACGATACCTATTATTAGCTTTCAAACTTTTCATGGGTGGAACCCAAACATGCCCTAAAAATCCCGATATTCAAAATTCCAGATTTCACCGGGATTTGAACCCAGTAATCAAGGTTTGGAAGACCATCGTTAACCACTCAGCTACCGCGCCCTCCTTATTACTATTATCT
Source organism: Biomphalaria pfeifferi (assembly GCA_030265305.1). Taxonomy (NCBI): domain Eukaryota; kingdom Metazoa; phylum Mollusca; class Gastropoda; family Planorbidae; genus Biomphalaria; species Biomphalaria pfeifferi. The sequence continues at coordinate 451,058 of JASAOG010000253.1, forward strand.
ATTTAAAATAATTCAGAATAGTAATTGAGGTCAGACTTACAAACCTTGCAATCCATGTCGCAGATGACATTACGATGTGTTCTCTTTCTATGGCGGAATAACGAGGGTGTCTTGTGGCCAGCACAACATCTAACTGCCTATTATTTCCTCAACTAAAAGACTGATAGCCAACAGAGCTAGACGGACTAGCCAATAGAGTTAGGCGGACTAGCCAATAGAGTTAGGCAGACTAGCCAACGTTATATCAACTCCAAAGAACGACTCCCAGTCTTTGGGATTCAAATAGAAGAACTTGACCACTTAGAACGTCCTACCGATCCCCAAAAAACGCCCCCCTTCCCCCAGTCTTTGTAATTCTAATCAGAAACGTAGTTAGGATGGGGGGAGGGAGAGGGGTAATTTGAAAATCCCCCCGGTCCCCCAAATTTTTTATTTCATTAAATATTAAATATTGCGCAAAATCTACGCCCCCCCCCCCCCCCCCATAGAAGTCAAGTCCCCGGGCCCCCCAAATGATGTCGAATTCCTAGCTACGCCACTGATTCAAACACAAGAGTTTGACCCCCCTTTAACCACCGTCCTACAAACAAAGTGTTTGTTAGACTTTATCTTAACGTATAATAACAACCATGTTTTGTCTCACGTCCTTCATTGATGAGCTCAGAAGAAGAGGAAATGCCTGAAGCCCGATCTGTGAGTGAGACTACAACCAAAGAGTCGGCCTCCTCCTCTTCTACCTCCGCCACCACAGAAGCGTCTGGTAAATGCAATGTACATGTTCTAACAAGCAAAATATTTTTAAAATCCTATTTCTTTTAAATACCTCAGGGAAAAAAAACAACTCCGCACTTGCAACTATTTCCCTTTTTCGGTATCAAACTAAATAATTAATTATCAATAATTTATTGACTAATTGGTTATTATTTATCAAATTGATACATGTTTTGTTAGGTAGAATTGTCGGTTGTTTAAAGTTCCAACTTAGTCCGAGACTGGTTGTGTGAGAAATAACGTGTACAATTATTTAAGGGGGCAAAACCCGTCCTATTTAACAATGTCTGTGAATACTATAGGATTCATTTCCGATGTTGATATCTGCTTAGTAGGAATGGACGTCACTTCGAGACTGCTGCTTGGGACAAACAGGACACAGGGCTAATGTATAATTGTGCAAAGTTTCAGCTTGATCCGAGATTGGGTGTGGGACATGTATGAGGCGTAAGGTGTTTGACAGATAGACAGAGTGAGTTGATATAAGCTTCGCAATTAAGTTGTTTTTTTTTTGGTCATTTACAGGCCAGAAAAGATCGTATATTAACTCTTTTTCTCCTAATCGACGATACCATCATTGATTTTAACCTCCTCAAATTAAATTGATGGTTAGTTATTAAAACTTGACTTTGAACTATATAAAAAGAGCATGAATTTACCTTTAATTAATTCTATACCAAATACGTTTTCTGATAACAAACAACAAAGCTATTGAAGCCCAATCATAACAAGGTAGTGAAATAGTCATGAGCGAAATGAAGAATTCCTTCCGAAACGTGGAAAAATAATTACGGAGAGAAAGAGTTAAGTTATTCACTGTTTTTTTTTTTTTTTTATTTGATTCCAACAAGGAAAATTAATCCTTTAGTATTCACAGATAGGGTTAAATATATCGGCTTTTGTCCCCTAAAATAATTGTACACGTTGTTTCTTCCACACCCATTTTAAAAACAAGAATCAATTTTTAAAAAATCAAACAATTAGTCAATTAATTATTGGCAATTCATTATTTTGTTTGATATCGAAAAAGAAAAATAATTCGATATTCTTGAATAATAAAGTGGTAAGTGTGGGGTTCTTCCCCTTTATAAAAACATAACATGATTTTATTTATTTTGTTTTAAAGTTGTGTTAAATTAAAAATAACCAAATAACAACGAAAAAAAAGCTACAACGCCTTTCTATATGTATGTGAGATAATTAGATGTAGGTCTGTATGTTAACCAACCAACGACATCTTATATCTCTTCATCTTTACACTTTGTCGCTACGACTCAGAAAAATTGGAGCCAATTACTATCAAGCCTCTTACCATTGATGAAGAGTCCAACAGACGCCTCAGAAGGTTGGAGTTGCGGTTTCACGACTTTGTCGCCAGAAAAGAGTCGGCAGAGAAACTTGCCAGCAAAGCGCGGCCCCCGTCACCGGAACTAGATTTTTCGCCGTCCCTCATTGATACTGTAAACAAGAAATTCGCTGAATTGGTAATTTGAATTTTGATTAATTATTGGAAAAAAATGCTCACCTTCGTCACCTATCCCTTAGTCTGTTGGACCTTTGGGGCAACATGCAGCATTCGTTGAGCGTCTTTCTCCATTCCTCTCTTTGCATTGGATAGAACCTCTTACAGTGGCAGGCCCGTCCATTCGTTTATATTGTCTTCCCATCGCTTTCTCTGTCTGCCTCTTCTTCTTTTTTCCTGGTACTGTTCCCTGAAGGAAGGCCCCGAAGATATTGTACTATGGCCATATAGAGTTTTAGTTTGCGTTGTTTTTTTGTTTTTTTACAATAGTTAGCAGGTCATCGTGGCGTCCCTGTCTCCAATTTCTTCGTTTGTGATGCGGGTCTTTAAATGTTAGGAAATAAAATAAAAGCTGATTCAATTACGTTTACTGTAGGCCCCCGTGTATGTTAGCCTACGAACGCACGCATTAAATACGACACTGAAAAATAAGACCCAAATATTGCTGAATTCTTTGATGAGGCAACCCTGGGAGGAAATGAGAAAAAGCGAAGACCTTAGAGACTGAGACTCCTCCATTGTGTGTGTGCCACTACCCGCCGCGTCATCCGCAAATAGCATATCTCATCCAAGAATGGTTCTAAAGTTATAATAATCTAAATGGTTATTGTAAATGATGTTTTATGGTGTAACGTTGCAGAATGCGAATGTCGTGTAATGCTGGGTTCTTGCCTCCTGAAGTACTCTTGACACGTGACAGGACAAATACTATAAACTGACCGTCCGTTTCAGCAGACAAATATAAAGTTTATTTTACTACAATAATAATAAAACTGCAGTCCTTGTTAGTGCTACAAGGCAACAAATAATAAACAATCCTATCCTCTTAACTGTGGCATCAAATGTATCCAATATATGTTAGTTACAAATCACGTCCGCATCTCAGCGAGTAACAATAAGAATTATAATTACTACTAGTGACACTGGAGCTCCAACTATAGATATCCATTGAAATACGAATAATACTTTAATATTCAATAAGCACATAATGACATCAACTCTCAAATATAATTAATCAACAATCACCAGTCCATCGACTTTCATGCTATATACATATATAAACACCAGTCCAGGAAGCAACGTCCAACCTTCCTGGACCGGGAGCAAGACCTTACTGACTTGACGGAACTCAAAGTCTACTTTATTCATTCTACTTCCTGTTTTCTACATCAGGAATTCCACGTGTCTTTCAAGCGTCTTAACATGATGTGAACGTTAAATCATGCAATGTCAGCTGAGACTGTGACAGTTATACTAATCTAAATGAACATTTATATTCCATATGCCAGAGCCAAAGGGAACACGAGAGACCGGAACCAAAGTTTTCGACCATCTTGGATGCTTTTAGAAAGAAAGCCGCTGAATTGGTAATTTGAATTTGATTAAATATTCGAAATACAATATTGATTTTCTGAAATGTTATATAAGTATATATAAGTTGATCGATGACGTCCAATGTAGGGCCTAAGTATCGTAACTAAGGATTATAGTAGAACAATCCAAAGACATATTTCTTATTCCTTATGCCATGTCAAAGTTGTGCCAGTGTATCTTCTTCCCCAGTACCGTTAGATCAGGGGTTCTCAACCTGTGGTTCGCGACCACCTTGGGGGGTCGATTGACGATTTAGAAGGGGTCGCCTAAGACCATCGAAAATATGGATTGTCATTGTCTATTCTTCTATTGCTGTGGCGCGGAGGGGGGGGGGGGGGTTCGCGGCAGAATTGGGGATTGTAAAAAGGGGTCGCCGAGCATAAAAGGTTGAGAACCGCTGCGTTAGAAAAAACACTTCGCGGGAATTAGTGAGGATAAGTGTCCCATCAACATACACGCGACTAGAATGTAAACATAGATACGCTTTTTATACATCTTCTTTTTTTTTTGGAAGGCGTGTCTGGACTTTACAAGATACTTACTTAGATCCTCATGCGCCGTTCGGCGCATTGGGCGGCAAGCTGTCTCCACAAAGATCTGTCACTGGCTATGTCTGAAGCCTCTTCCCATCCGGTGTCCACTGCTCCTCCATTGAGAGTGTGGCGCCAAGTTAGATGAGGACGTCGGTGTTTGCTTTGTCCTTGTACTGGCCTCCATATTATTGCCAATTTTTGGTATGCGTAATTCATTCTGTCGGAGGACATGTCCCGCAACCTCATGTGTCTTATTTTTCTTTAATGTGAATACATTTTCAGCATAGGGTCATGGTCTAAATAATGATAATATACCAAATAACTTAGCAGAAAATAATATTTTTAAAAAACTAAACACAAACAATTAGAACGCAGGTCTCAAGGAAAACATCACGGTATCAAATAGAGTACTGTTATAACACGTAAGATATAACATAACAAAAAGAATTATCAATAAATAATACTTACAAATGTTAACATAGCAAAAACAATAACTTATAGTAGAAAAAAAACATAACCAATAACACTTTACTGAAAAAAAAAATATATAAACAACACGAAAAAGAAAAACAAATAACAAATACATAGTACAGAGAATGATAAAATAACACAGCAAATTTAGTAAAAACGCTAGTCAAAATCCTGTGTTGTGTAATCCTGTGCTTCCGCAAAGTAACCTTCTTTTTTTTTAAGAAAACCGAAACCACGAGCCCGCCTAAAGAATTGATCAGTCGTCCAGATGTCAGCGGTGAACTGGATAATTTTATTGGTAACTATTTTCACGCATATTTCTGTTAAAAGTCAAATAAAATTAAAGTTCCTCTAAAGAGGGAAACACGAATTAAAAAAACGCCTTTATTTGTGTACCCATATTGTTACAGTTGAGTGTACCTTAGAGGTTAAAGTCTCCATCACATAATATAATATAACATAATATAACATAGGATAAGATATACTAGACAGACAGACGGAAAGACAAACAGATAGATGGATACTGTGATATATACATAGATATAGTTTAACATAATATAACATAGGATAAGAATTACTAGACAGACAGACAAACAGTTAGATAGCTACTCTGATAGATATATAGATATGATAGACAGACAGACAGAGAAATAAATAGATAGATAGATAGATAGATAGATAGATAGATAGATAGATAGATAGATAGATAGATAGATAGATAGATAGATAGATAGATAGATAGATAGATAGATAGATAGATAGAGATAATAAAATAAAACAAATATTTTTCTGATCTTTATCTGCGCTTGATTTCTCTTTTTTGCTATTCCTCTATTCAACTCGTAACTTCGTGGAAACCTTTGACTTGGAAAAACCTTCTGGTTGGGAAAATACCGTCTGCGTGTACGTGGATCTCGAATATAGCTCTAACGATTTTCCTAGAAATTTGACATTAAGTGTATCTCGTTATGAAAAGCATTGGACACACTGGCAAAACTTTAGTTTTGACCTTTATAATTGTTCAAAGTAAAAAAAAAATAAAAAAATTATAAAGTGGGTAATAAAGGAGGTATAAATGGGTTTAAAAGGAGGTATAAAGGAGATAATAAGGAGGTATAAAGGAGATAATAAGGAGGTATAAATGGGTTTAAAAGGAGGTATAAAGGAGATAATAAGGAGGTATAAATGGGTTTAAAAGGAGGTATAAAGGAGATAATAAGGAGGTATAAATGAGGTAATAAAGGCGGTAATAAAAGAAGTATCAAAAAGGTATTATCTTTTTTTTCAAACGTACTTTTGAATGTTTTTCTTTTGTTTGTTATTATAGTAATATCAGGAATTCTAAATACATAAATAAATGGACGCTTATTGAACCCAATAATGTAATGCAGCAATAATGAGTAGCTGTACACAAAAAAATATGCTTCTATTCTTAGAGTTCCAAAGGTTTCTTCATGGATTGGACAAGATGGATGACACCAGTAGATTAAGACAAGTCTTACCAAAGAAAGTATCCTACCAGATGACTACAGAAAGATGCAGAAAGGAGCAACAGGTTCAGACATCTCAGGAAAATTCATGGTCGAAATTCTCTCCTGGAGTTCCCGAAAATGAGATGTCCTCTGACCAGGACTTGCAATGCAGCATCATTAGGAAGCTGGAACATCTAGAGATGGCGATCTCGAGGATGTTAAGGTGTGTTCCTGAAGGATTCGCCGAAGAGAGCAGACAGACGGTGCAGCGTGAAGAAAGCGGATGCAAAACGGAGAGACATAGTAAACATAAAAGCATGGTCTCTCCTTTGGTTGTTTGCGCGGAGCAGAAAGTTTTAAGCAACACCGAAACGCAGGAAGCAGGCACCTCATTGTCTTCTGTATCATTCGGCCAACCGTCTAGAAATATCGTTTTAGGACATTGCGAATGCTGTAAAAACGCTTACGCAGCCAGGAGCGGCCACACCGACGACTCCGCTGACTGCAGAATTCTTCAATTCAGCGGGGATAAAACATTTGCCGGACTAAAAGCGTTGCCCTTAAAACAGCATAGCCCTCTCTGCCCATGTCTGCATTCGTCTTCGCTGCAGCCATCTGACCGGTCAGGTGGATATCACCAAGCAAGCCATCCTCACTCCAACGTGACGCTAAACAGAAAACTAGGCACGCCCGTTAAAGACACGCCTTGTCAAAAGTATCAACAACCTATAACGGATTCTATGACTTCTGGAACACATGCTTCTCTGAATACAACAGCTGCTTATCCAGATACACAAAAAGCTTATCCAGATACTAAAAATGCTCACGAAGAACTTTTAAGTGATAAGGATCGTGACGACATGATTGGCAAAATCGTAGAAATGGTTAGCGCACAGTTGTTACCGATGTTAAAAGAAAGGACGTCATCAATTTCCAGTAGCCCTAAATTCCAACCGGAAGGAAATTCGGTTTTAAATGCCCCAACCTCACCACTGCGCATGCTCAAACGACCTCACTCTGCACCTAGTGTCAAATGGTCCGATGAGCAGCGTAACATGGCTTCTTTCCACGGATGTGACAATAACATGCATTCGTCTTTGTGTCCTAAAGGAGAAACCACTCCAATAGTGGTCACTCAAGCACCGTCACCAGCCAATGAAGGAAGCCTCACCCAAACCTCAAAGTTGACGCATTCCGTGGCGTCACAGATATTTCTCACTGCTGTCAATAGTCAGGACAGTCAACAAATGCAAAGCAGTCAAAGCACCCAGACTTACTACAGCCTGGAGCAGCAGATGCAGGAACTCCGAACATCATTGAAGGACATTCAGAACATGCAGACATTGCATCATTCGAATGACAATCACGCAGCCGATGAGCCATACGTAGTTGATAAGCAGCCATACGTAGCTGATAAGCACCCATACGTAGCTAATGAGCAGCCATACAGAGACGTGACGCGGAGTAATAAAATCGAAAAAGGAAAACCCAGCACTAGTAGCCCGGGTATGTCCAACAACAACCCAGAATCCTCACAGTTTGAAGGTCTTAGGCCTGACTGTCTGAAGCTAAGGGAAGAAACTTATCCGGCTGAAAATCCATTAACGATAGAGATAGACGATTACCAACGCATGGTTTCAAAGAATAATCTTTACACAGAAAAGAGTTACCAAGTTGAAAAAGAGAAAGAAAGTATGAGGCAGCATGCTAAATCTCAAATGCAGAGGCTCAGACTCATGCGCGGTTACAGGTCGCATTCCGCGCCAAAAGTACAAGTGAAACGATCGCAAGCGAGCAACACTCCTTGGGCATTTAAGTGTAAGTGTCAGATGAACACCACAGAGATGAACGGGGCAGAGATGGCTGAGGAGGAGAATGCAAACTTCCATGAGGAAACCGGAGACATCGATGATGGATTCTTATCCGACAGACGCGTTCACTTCCATTACCTCATGCCACCCGTTAGCCTGCCTGGCCCTGACGTCACGGAAGTGGAATCGTCAAGGTCCAGCACGCTTTGCAAGAAACCCATCAGAAGCCTACCTTTTAAAAGGCCTGGCCTCAGATTGGTGGAAGTGGGGAGAAATGATAAGCCTATACCATCGAGGCTGTCACGTCAACTTCCTGAGGCATGGAGCGATGGCGTACACAAATCAATAGCAGACATATCGTACGGGGGTGAGAAACGTAGGCCTACAAATTACGGAGGCCTCGTCAAGGCTGGAGACATGGAAGTTAATCAAAGTCAAGATAGTTACCTAAACCCTAAGGTATGTCTCAATGCTTACCATAGGCACGAGTTAGTCAATGTATAACATTTACCATATACACTTGCTAGTAAGGATTACTACATACGATTTATTAGTAAATGCTTACTCTAAGAGCTGTAAGTTTGATATACGACATCATGACACGAGAAGACGAGTGATGTTTAATGTAAAAACAAATTTCGGACACTCATTTGGGGGCCCCCTTCAAGTTGGGGCGAGGGGAAAATTTAAAATTTGGACCCCCACCCCCACTCCACCCTAGCTACGCCACTGGTATAGATGTCTCTTTAAAAAAAAAAAAGATAAATGCGAGAACAAAATTATCCAGGTCTGTTTCTCACAAGTATTCCAACCTCAAAATTTCAACACAAAACACATCTCTCCCTCATTCCAGAAATATAACATCAGGGATTGAAATATGAAACAGTGTTGACATTTTAAAAAAAAACTAAATCATATGCTTTAGTTTTATACATCACCATTGAGTTGCTGCAGACATTTGCTGAAAAGTTGCCAACTTTGTTTTTCTCTTTTTTTTTAAATTAAAAAAAAAAGTCTTTTCGTTGTTTGCTCTGCTAAAATTGAGTTTATCTGTTGTTTAATCTCGTTAGGACAAACTGGCCACAAGTGAAGATGCAGAAGTGGCCAGATATAACACGTGTGACGCTACCAACAATATATCACTGATGGAAGAACGAGATGGGCTGAAAAAATGTCGACCCAGTGAGTTTCTATTTTTTCACATTAAATTATTTTTTATTTGTTGTACCTCTTACAATTATAAGATAATAAGGGGAAATAATAAAATAATATGGCTTTTCAGTCACGACAAACGCGCTAAAAAGTAGAAATTAATTAAAGTGTTACGTGTGTAAAAGTGCGTTCTAATGTACCGATGGTTCGGCATGAAATGACTTTGAAAGAGCAAGATGTGAAGCCTACATTAAAATTCTGGGTTAAAATCTTTGGACCATGTGTTGGTTTTTACAGTTTCTATGCTGAGTAAATGGCGATCTATGAAGCCATAAAAGTCTTTGACTTTCAACTCGGCGAAGGACATGTGAGGGCAACACAGATTGTTGTGGTCACTGACTCAGAACCTGTACTACAGGCTTTACCCATGGACCATAACTCCCAAATATTGACACTGTCATAATGGTTTCACGCGATATAAACCAACGCTTTAGTACCTCGGTAATAATACAGTGAGTACTAAATCAGATAGGTGTGACTGGCAATTGGCCTACCATTGCAGACCCCTAAATTCTGACTTCTGACAAGTCACTGGTTTTCCGGGTTAGCTCAGGCAACCCATCCCATAGCACTAGGAAAGAAGGAGCTTTTGTACAATGCTAGAGATGGGAATGGATCTATTGTATAAAGTTTCCTACAAAATATAAATATGTTGTATCTTTAACCTTCTTTCTAAAAGCAACAAATATTTTATGTATCTCTAACCTTCTTCCTAGAAGCTATAAATATTTTATGTATCTCTAGCCTTCTTCCTAGAAGCTACAAATATTTTATGTATCTCTAACCTTCTTTCCAGAATTCACAAAGACCATCTGTATCTCCAATTTGCCGCTGGACTTGCAGGAGATACGACTCCTCTACCTCTTAAAGCCTCATGGTCACGTGACCAAGATATATTTCATCAAGCATAGGACAACGGGAGAGTTTCAGGTAGAGGCCTAACCTTTTTTAATAAAGTAGAAACTACAATTTGATCACAATTAAAGTGTATTCACTTCTTATAAGAAGTAGAAACTTCAACTTTTATCTAAAATCACGAGCATTAAGTGTATTCACTTTTTTTAAAAAAGTGCAACATGCGACTTTTATCTAAAATCATGGGAAGAAAGTGTATTACCTAATTTTAAGAAGTCATCAACACCTTCGTATCTAAAATCATGAGAATAAAGTGTTTTTATTACCTTCTAGGACTATTTGGTCTGCTAATGGACATTCTTAAAGTGTTGGATGTCCAGATATGTACAAACTAAGATTTTCATTTAGAATTTTCTTCTCAAACAGTTTAAAAAAAAACATTTACCATTACACCATAGATCTATTCATGATTTTCTTTTCAAGTTCTTGATATGTCTTGGAACAGAATAGGAATCTATCATAACTGTTGAGATTCCCCATTATATATATATATATATATATATATATATATATTGTCCATTTTACGTCTCGAGAAATGATAATTTCCCTTTGCAAATTCTTGTGTTGCTTGATACACAGTTCACAGGTTGGGCATCTGTAATCTACAGGCGCTGTTGCACTTTTTATGAGGCCCCGAGTCCACCCAACTCTAATGGTTACCTGACTTTAGTTGGTTGTTGTGCTTGCTACATGACACTCTCGTTAACAGTTGGCTTTTGAAACCGGTGACCTTTCCGCCACTATAGATTTTTATTGAAGAGTGTGAAAGTCTAAATAAAGTAGCCCTCAAAATATTTGTCTGAAAAATGGGATGGGGGGGGGGGGAGTCAATTAATTGGTTTGAAACGTTAAAAAAAATGAAATACGAATTAGCCAAAAAGCACAGGCAGAGGGGAACATTTTTGGCCTTCATTTTCCTATCCATCACAGGGTTCGGACAACATAAACGGTCTCATAGTTTCTACCATTCTACCATCACAAGGCTGCATATAGACCTAGGTCTTCATGGTCTCTTTATTTCCACTCAACACAGGGAATAGCCTATATTAAATTTTCCAGAGAAGAAGACGCCGCTGCCGCAGCTAAAGCTATTCACAAGACAGATATAGATGGACACATAGTCTACGCAAAAATGCACAATGTTCAAGGAAAATAAACACTTCACCAACTAAATTTATAGTTCAATATTGATGTCTTTGTCTTTTTACATGTAAAGGTATATATGTATATATATATATATGTATATATATATGTGTATATATATGTGTATATGTATATATGTGTGTATATATATATATGTATATATATATATGTGTATATAAATATGTATGTATATATATATGTATATATATATATATTTATGTATATGTATATATATATATTTGTGTATATGTATATATATTTATGTATATGTATATATATATATATTCATGAGATTTTCATCTCGCAAGGCAAGATGGCGCTTAAGCTGGTCATTAAAGCATTTCCGTAGGACACCTCTGTTACATCGACTACCTTTCAGCTCACTAAAAAAAGATTGCCTTTGGCATACATTCGTCCCCCATATGGGATACGTGCCCTGCCCAGCGTAACTGACAGACCATAAGAAGTCCCTCTATCCAGTCCTTAACGGCGTTCGCAAGGACATTGCTGTTTGTAGTGCGATCTTGCCACCGTATGTCCATGATGGAGCGCAAACATCTTTTGTGATTTCATTTGGGGGCCTGGGCGGGCTTGACCTTTTGGGGGCCCCTGCATTTTGCGTGATATTTAATATTTAAAGCAAAAAAACCCACTGATTTGGCGGCCACCCTCAAAAGGGGGCCTGGGGGATTTTCCATTTCTCCCCTCCAACCCTTCTTCCCCCACCCTAGCTACGCCACTGGTGATTTTATTTGCTTTTTTAGTCAACAAAGGTAGACACTTGGACCAACTACCTTTGCCAAAAGTCGTCACTAGAGATGTTGAAGTACTTCACTATGTCCCTAAACCTTTGGAATACAATTTCTAATATTTTTTGTTGGCATTAAAGTTACAGAGTGTCTGTATAAAGCAGAAAAACTTGAAGGCAGCACTTTAAAGGCTACACTGAGAGCCTGTTTGGAGCACAACACTTTTATGCACATATACCTGACAGGACTATATCGTGTTACTCTATGAAGTCCTATTTCTTTAGACACAAACCAAGTGAAGATAATTATAAAAGACATTAGGAGATATATGTGTGGGATATGGGTTCAAGAGGCTTCGTTCACTTATTAATTTTATTTATAAAGCGCTGTTAACAAACAAATGTAGGCTCAAGGCTCTGTGATAACATTACAGACATTTACACCAGAGCTAAAATGACAAACTAATCAAAAAAAGTTTTAAATCCACTTTAGTTTGGCTACCTATCAAGGGGGATGAGGTTCGACACCTGAACATTGTTGTGTTTATTAAAGGCATGGAAAACCTTCTCCCAGATACCCACTCAACCCACAAATGTGATTGGACCATAGTACTTTGAGCTTGCTATAAGCATATAAGTTGCACTATAGAAAAATATACAATATATATATATATCCATATATTAATAATAGAAAGTTGTCATAATGGAGAGAATTAATACCAGATCAGTTTAGTTTAAAGATAAAAATTTCTAGCTTCAAAAGTTATTGTAATATTTTTTTAAAATCTAGTAATAAAAATAAGAGTTACAGGTTTATGAAGATAAAGTAGCTACTGAAAACTTTGAAAGTGTATCTAATTGTGTCACATTTTAAAATCAAATCTTCAGCAGAAGAAGTGAGAGAACATTCATGATGAAAACAAAACACAAACACAGTTACTTCCCCTTGCTGCAAAATATTTGTATTATTCAAATAGTTTGTAAATCTAAAACTCCACCTCTTTACTAATACTTTATAAATAGTTCACATTCATATTCATATATTCATAAACATTTTGATTAAAAATAGAATAAATACATTTTTATTTACATGTATATCACAGTGCCCACAATAAAACACAAAAAGTCATACGAATAGATGTTATGATTATATTGCAACTCATTCAGCATTTCCAGCAGACAAAAAAAAAAAAAAAATATGTCCCACTAACACAAACAATGATGGCAGTTACAAAGAAAGAAAGTAACTATTTTAGTTACCTATCAAACATAATTAAAAAATTTTTTTTCATAAAATATAAACAAACCTCTGGTCAAAAATTCTACACAAAAAACAAAAGTGAACTATAATACACACAGGGAATTGATGGCTGCCGGGTTGTGCTGGACTCTTGTTGGGTCGTCTGGATAGCCCCAGGTTCATACCCTGCCAGCTGCTGTCCCCTGTCTTCCTGCGTGAGGTTTGGGCCAGGAAGTAGATTCTCCTCAACTCTGCAGGAAAGAAGCAAGTAAAGCATGGTTTAAAACATTTTTACAGGGAAATGAGTTGCAATTTTAAGAAAATTGTTATTGAATTGTTGCATACAGATTGTGAATGAATTAATTCCAGAATAAACACAGTGAATATTGAGGTCTGTATCAGTGTAACTAAACATGCCTGTTGTCCAATTAAAGTGTCAAAATGCCTAAATTGTTATGAAAAAAATTGGCAGTCTCTGACAAAATGGCTTATGTGGACTGGCCAATTGTACCTTTGCAATAACAAAGTTTTTATCATCATGATTAAATGTGTACAAAGAATATCCAAATGTGTGAAAAAAAACAAAATGTAGCCATCAACTGGAAACAAAACAAAAAGGCAGACAGGGATGATTTCTGATCACAAAGTGCAATATGCACTTTGACTTAGATGATGCCCGACAGAAACTTTGGGAAACGATGGCTGCTGAATGTAAAAACAGACAAGCAGATTACTAATTAATTGCTGTTACAATTCAGCTTTTTCCACCACTGCACTGTTTCCTGGCTGTTTCTTAAATAATATCACTATGCCTTAACAAAATGAATATTGTTTATAAGTAAACAGAACGTATAAAAGTGAAGACAACAATGACACAAAACTACATCTGACCAGGGAAGATTCTCTCTTAATTGACAATTTGAACTGTTCTAAATAACTTCAGTCTTATAACATTTATCTTTCAACCTTTCACTTTACTACAATGAAACACAATTATGGCTTGGTGAGTCAGCCATCTTGACAGAGGGCTAGTCACCTATAATAAATCAGATGGAATCATTCAAATAATTTCTCAAAAGCTGGAGTCTACAATTAAACATGGGCATTGTTATGATTTCAGAAACACATTTTTTTTATGGATAACTTATTCAAGATAAGTCTCTTGAAAATCATTACACAATGCAGTCAGAGCTCCTCAGAGACACATGTCCATTGAATGGTCAATCTAACAAAAGTTAACTTCTCTTTTCCATATGAGGATTTGACCTGAAAGAAAATATCTGGTACATACTGCTGTAACTTAAGTTGGTTTACTATGGCAGATATTTGAATAAAAAAGATTGAAACAGACAATGCACATCAACACAGATCAATACACTTGCTTTCATTATTTTAAACACGACATGTAATCTCAGCACAATGTAAAGATTATTAAGAGGAAGATAGGATAAAACACCATCATTTTTTCCCCGTCTCCTCTAAACAATCTTTGTATTTTAGTGCTGCTCTTTTATGTCGCAAGTCATGTTTATCCATCATTTGTTTCAGCACAGAAAGCTTCAAACTCCATTTATAATTATTTTGCAAGGCACAAAACAAGGGGAAATCAGCATGGCAAGGGAATAGAAATAAAAAAAATAAAAAGAAGACATTTTTTTTTTAGGAGTACAGAATACCGGATGTGAAAGCACAACAGTCAGTGGCTGCCTGTTTGGCGTCGACTGTCGCCACACTAGAAGCAAGTTCAAAACCTGCCCACCGCCATCCCCGCCCATGTGTCAGAATGAAATAATTTTCTGAAGGAACATTCAAATTATGATAATAAACAATGGATGGACTTAAGTCTTTTTCATAAAAGAATAAGTTGATATACCTTCCATCAGGGCCAGCCCTAACAATTGCAGGGCCCTATATGAAACGGATTGAGCGGGGCCCAGTCTGGGTAGGGATAAGAATAATACGGGAAAATTAAGATTTTGTATTAGAAAATAAATTTGTCCTTGTATTATATTTTTATTAAATGAATTCTGACAATGTCGTTTTTTTTTATTCGCACAGAATTAGCATTTCCCATATTGAATAACACCCCAAAATAATAATAATTTTATCTATTTTTCAGATTTTTTAATGAGTTTTCACATTTTCAGGAGACTTTAATAATTTCAGGAGATTTCCAGGATCTCATCAAAAAGCAGGATGCCACGAGAAGCCTGCTATAAGTTATAATGATTTAATTAATATAATATTATACACCTAGAATTAGTGCAGGGCCTATGAAAGTGTGACCTCTAACCTGTAAATCTGATACTTTATCATTCCACTAGAAATCTTTTTTCTTCCCGCCTTGATTTGGACACAGAAATAATTGATCGGCTGTCTGGTGGTATGCCTGGGGTCATGAGTGGTCTAGTCATGGGAAGTGGTAAGTCCAACTTATTTTGAGAACTCCTGAGGATTTTTTAAAAAATCAGATCTGCAATCCATTACTTTTAAGTAAATATTAATTACTACAATAATCATGATTACAAATAAGAACTAAATGCAGGAAAACTTTTAAAAATTAAAAAAAAAGCAGATTTTGAAAAAAAACATCATATATTAGATTAATGTCTAAAAAAAAAAAAGTTGTTTTAATTTCAATAATATTCTTTTTTTTAAGTATGGTCAATAAAAGAAAAGTTACAGAAAGAAAGAAAAAGTATTTGCAATAAATAATCTAGACAAAAAAGAAACTCAAATGAATAAACTATGGGACATATTGATGTAAATGTTGACTAATACAAAAGCAAAGAAGGCAATTTACTGTCGATATATTAGTATGGATACATTTAAGTCACAAATATATTGCTCCCTCATGAAAGACAATAGATGGCCCAGATGAAATACTGGGGTCAGTTTCTCCTTCAATTAAGCAGAATCTACTGTAACTAAATAACCCAATTCTAGAGCGGCAAACTTTACCACATTTGTGAATGTATCTGCTGTAGGGCGATCGAATAAGGCAACTTTCTTCCTCTATTTCTAAGGCCCCCCTCAGTACTTATGCTTCAGTGAGGGTGGTACTAGCACACACAGACTGTGTTCATACTGTCCAATCTTGTGCAATCTCAAAGGTTTCAAAGGCCATGAACTTACTCTTTTAAATACCTATAAATAAATATGAGAGAATTCCTTGTCTAAAATGTCATTTCTCACCTGTCTAAATATGTGCCTTTGACAACAGGACTCACATACAGGTTTTGACTCAAGTGATTCACCATTTGTTCTATATTTCTTGATTTGAAATGATTGTTGACTGATAGACTAGTGTCTTTAGCAACAGCTATATTGCAGGTATCGTTGTTAAAGGTTGAGATTTGTTCTCCGAGCTCCTGGCGACAGTTTTCAGCGTCAATGTCTTCATTAGCACTTTCCTTGATCTGCTTCAGCACGCCAACTGAGCTCATCTTCTGCTCTCCATATCGACTCCGTGTGCTGCCAACTGGAATTTGCATAGTGGACAGAGCTGAAGATAAAGACTCCGGGGCTGAAAGACGGTGGTGGTAAGGCAGTGGTGCAAGACCAAGTGGTACTGGTGGTACAGGTGTCGTTGATGTCACAGAACTTGTTGCCTTGTTACCCAATCCGGGTCTGAGACCATGAGATAAGTATGATAGCTTTGCTATAGGTGAAGGGTCCATGAGGCTCTTAGCTTCTAGAGGCTCTAGATGTTGGTATGGATTTCTCTTTGCTGACATGGGTAGACTGGAGAACTGATTGTTCTTATTGCTAGCTCCCAAAGCTGTAGTGTTGATGCTTTCTTCCAGGCTCTCAGAACTATCCGTTGAACTGAAAAGAAATAATTGAAAAACATCAAGATATGTTCATTTCACTGTGAAATTTGTTAATCAGGAAAATGAAATAATTTCAAGATGAGATGATTATATAAAGAACAAAGAAATGGAAATGTAATAATGTACTAGGGAATAAGAAAAGAAGTTACCAAATTTGATTTCTAGTTAAGAGTATAATATATTATTTATTATAAAAAAATTAAATTCCAATTAAAGTTTAACATTGTTTTAATCACTTAAAATTGTCATAAAATAAAATGGACTTTAGAAATGGTTTACATAGTGTTTAAAAACAAACCTATTTTCATAATTAAATCCATTCTGTCGTGGCTCTGAAAAGTTAGACGAAGGCTGAAGGGACTGAGGATTTGATTCTGGTAAATTATCTGCAAATTTAGAAAAATATCTATTTCTAATTTTTAATTATTACAACAAAAGTTTGGAAACCATGAATGTTTAAAAAAAATAAAATCAAATCATCATTTTATATTTTATTTGTGGTTAGTTTGTATTATATAAAGTTCAGTTTAAATGTCCAGCTAAAAAAGAAGCATGTTAATTCTTATTACAGAGATCTCCAACACCTTATTTTATACAGAATTAGTAAATGAATACAATCAACATTTTACTATTGCATAGTTAGAAAAGCATTATGTTCCCCTGGCAATCAAATCATTAAAAAGGAACAATCTGATATAAACGTTGTCACATGTCAATTATGAGTGAGTCTAGTGTGAATGTACACTTTGGTTTCTTATAGTTATGTTTTTTGTTTGGTGTAATGCACAAATTGTAAGACAAATTTCCACACGGACAATAAAGATTATTATTATTATTATTATGAGGGTCTATTCTATCCAAAAAAAAACATATCAGGCAAAGCCAATTATTTGCTGAATAGGATTATTAATAAGTAAGGTTATTGTTTTGCTTTATAAGTTTTAGGTGTTCCTGCATCCCAGACCAAACTTCCTACAGGATGCCAGGAGATGGAAGCAGGCAGGGTTCAAACTCTTGACTTGTTGTCACACAATTATTGATGATTTATGGATTTCAATATCTTCACAAAGTCAGTGTTGATTCAAACTAAAAAATATGAACCAATGAATGTGTGTTTGTTTAAACATAATAAACAAATCTTTGCAGCATAACTATAAGTATTATGTTTTTTAGTATGCTTATTTTTGTACTGTTATTTTTCAGTTTTCCATAATTTTTCCATAACATTTTAGAAACATCAAGAAAATAAAAATATCCCTTTGGTGTGTGGAGGTGTGTTCCATGGATAACTTTATAAGTATTTTGCTCATTTATAATGAAAAAGTGTCCATAACTAGAAATCAATTATCCACAGTTGAGGTAGTGAAATTTTAAAATTTAGATGCATTTCATAACTATACTAAATATTGTTCATTCTATTGCTTACCCCATTTTTTTCTTCTAAAGAAAATTAAAAAAAAAAAAAAAAAAGGGTTTTAATGGCTTTTGTTTGTTTTACATGTTTGAAATGTTCTTACAGAATTGAAAATGATTACATCCTAACCTAAACCTCCCACAGGATATGAAGGGGTGAGGCAGGCTGGTTCTAATATGTAAACCATTGAGAAAAGGTCCAGTGTGCATACGTCAAGACCAGGCAGGGAAGCTGATGTTGATTATCTATGTCAATGTAATGAAGAGAATGACTAGGACTAGATCTATCACATGATAAAACTGACACCGTCAAGCGGGTAACCTTGTGGCCTGATAACCGTCGCGATAGACAGCGCAGCGCTGCCACTTGCGTAACATTCTTAAAAAGGGTCCTTCGATGGGAAGTTTTACTAAATCTTCTCTTCTTAGAGATTGTTTTGAACTTAACATAATCCCTTCAATAACTCAATATTGTACCTAACAGGATTGACACCAATGGGTACTAATGGGTACCTGACACAAGTTGGAGAAAGTAAAGAGGATTAGTCAGTGTGCTGGCCACATGACACTCTAGTTGTTAAGCATTGGCCAAAGATCTACCCCATAGATCACAAGGTCTGAAAGGGCAACTTTAGAATGAAGTCAAGTCTAACAAAAATTAATAGAAATCCACCAATTGAGAAGCAAACTAAAAACAAAATAAGTACACAAACACACACACACATTTATACATATAAGTAAACAAAGCTGCATAGTTAACGAGAACTGCTCTAAATGCAGCTAAAAAAGAAAAAAAAAAGCATTGACACTGCATGCAACAAAATCAAGCTAAGCAAAAAACCAGGGTTTGTCAGAATAAAATCTAGATCAACACAACACTCAACATCTATCAGGCATTACTTACAAAGTGAGGAATAGTGAGACTTAAAATATTTTGCTGTTGACAAAGAAATCATTCAATGACTTGACATAATTTCATTTATACCGTTTTACTTATAAAGAATTCATTAAAAAAAATAGTTAAATATTTAAGATGAAAATATGATAAGCATTGTAAGGCTTCTTCTTTGAGGGTTTCAGTTTGCCGCATAAGAAAACAGCTGACACATATTGTGGGACACACATTTTAGACCAAAAGAAAAGCTTCCTTCAAGACAGGCACATATGCAGAAAAGTGAATTTAAATAGATGGATGCAAGCAAGATATAAATTCTGGAGCCTGTGGCATTTTATGTCTCGAGAGACGATCTTTTCCCTTTGCAACTTCTTGTGTGACTAAAGAGGCCAATCCTTGATACACAGCTGCGATCGCAGGTTGGGCATATGTGATCACCAGGCGCCGTTGCATTTTCACCCTTCTTTCTGCTTCAGTTGTGTATGACATCTGCAATCCATGACCCTTCCTTTATTTAGGAGCATTGGGATGAAAATCCAAAGAACATATGCAAATAATGTAAACTATAACATTCCTCCTTAACTCTTTCTCTCCGTAATTATTTACCACATTCTGGTGGAATCAACGTTGGTATCGTCTGTTAGGAGAGAAACAGTTAATCTTTAGGCACAAAGAGAATTAGGAACCAAAAGAATGGCGCATTTAAAATATGACAGCTTCATTAAAATGTTTTAAATTCATGAAAGAATTGTAACATCATTGAAACATGAGATTTTGGTATAATTTACTTTAATTCACTTTACAATTTTTTTGAATAATTTAAGTGATGTCATCAGGAATGAAGGGGTTAGTTTATTATCAAATGTGAGGAAATCAATAAGACTGTACATTTCAAACATTGTTGTCTTTCCATTTTTTTTTAGTCAACTTCTTGCAATGTAACTTGATTATTTCCATGTTGTAAGCTCTTAGGAATGAGCTGAAATTCATTTCTCTTGGGCAATATATTTGATAATTTGTTTGGCGCCAACTGTTCCATAAGGTATTACCAGTAGTGGTAATGGATATAAGCATAAGGTATTACCTATAAGAAACTTCTAATGGCATGTGTCTCCAATAGCCTCAGACAACCAGTCCAACTCCTGGTCTTCACGTAAGTCTCAGAAATTGGCTCCTCAGAAACTGTTATCACTGACAGGAGAGCAACTGGCACCCTCAACCAGTAAGCTTTGGGCTAGAAGGCTCATTAGCCTTGGCTGGTTACCCACATAGGAGGAAAACACTGAATCCAAACCTGCCTTGTGGCTATACCCAAAAATGGAAAGACTTCAGGAGATACCTTGAGGAAAAATCACAAGATCTCAAACTGTATAGGCACATGGTGTTCCTTCAGAAACTTAAGCTGCATGGAGAGAGGGAACTGCTGTGTAGGGAACATTGTTCTGATCAAAGCTAATCCCTAAGGAGGAAAAGGATAGAACATTGAAACAACAATAAACCAGATCACTTCTGTTCTGGATTTTTTTGAAGACTCAGTCTTACAGTGATAAGTGAGTGACAAGGCTGAATAGAATCAACCCTAGCCCATGAATTGAAAACTCAAGAAAAGCTAGTTAAGATTGATAGATCCTCAAAGCTCGCATAGATTTTTCTGCAGGAAAGAGTACCAGGAAAAAAAAGAAGAGGCAGACAACATTAAGGAATGGATGGGACTGTTAATGGAAGAGATTCTAATCCTGGTAATAGACGAAGAAGAATGGAGAGAGACAGTTGTCAGATCATGTATGGTACCCCAACATGTGAAGGCAATCTAGATGACTTCTTTAAATCAAAATACACATATTTTCCACACAAAAAAAAATTATTATGAGACCTTTGAATTGATATTTAGCAACTCCAATAAATACTACATTTCAGACAGGTTATAAGCATGTATGTTATATAATATAATAGTAAAAGTTTCGTGAACAAAAAAATGTACCTGCATGAGTGTAGCCCACTTTGGCATTCAGCCCTGCTGAGCTAGTTGGCCTGAAGTATCCAAGATCTCCCAGATTAAGATTCAGGCCATCCTCAAAGACTGGGTGCATGCCATCTTCATCCACATACTAACCAAAGAAAAAAAAACAACAAGGAGGCTAGTGATAAGAAAATCAAGTTAACATACCTTTACCTATCCCTTAGTCTGTTGGACCGTTGGGGCACCAGGCAAGATTTGTCGACCGTCTTTCTCCATTCCTCCCTTTTTTTTGCCTTGTTTAGAACCTCTCTCAATGGCAGGCCCGTCCATTCTTTAATGTTGTCCTCCCATCGCTTTTTCTGTCTGCCTCTTCTTCTTTTCCTGGCACTGTTCCCTGAAGGGAGGTCTTTGCGAGCCCCGTAGATCTTGTAATGTGGCCATTACATTAAACATAGTTTATAATATTTTTAAAATTTTGCTTTTCATTACATGCATATGTTAATAGATAAAAACTTGAACCATGTGGTTAGTTTATTTCCCCCAGATAGACATCTCACATTTGCCAGATGTTAACATCATCCTTAAGTTGTTGTGGCACTAAAATATTTTCTAAAAGGCAAGTATTGACTGTCGTCATTAAGCTTAAGGTTATGCATTTTGTTTTTCTTGGCTTAACTTTTACCAAAGTCAGCCATAACATGGAAACCAATAGCTGAAAATAGGAAAAACAAGGTTGTCTACGTATAGCATGGAGTTACACATTAGAAGACTTCAAATCTGTAGGCACCTGCTGGAAAGAGGCTTTGGAACTGGCCTGTAGTCAATCTCTGTGGGAAGACCGAAGCCTAAGTCTAGGAATTCTAATCTGTTTATTTTTTTCTCTCTTTAGTAAGGCAAATAACACCTATTTGAATTTGGATAAGCAGCAAAACATTATTGTATCAAACATCTTATATGTCAATTTTCCATGTAATTTATAATGCTTAAGCTTTGAATAAATTTTAATCCTAACTAAATAAATTGTACATGCATATAGAAAAACAACTCACATAAACAGAAAGATCTTTATTTCTCTTGGCTTCATATCTCTGTCTGCTTTCAGCTATTTTCTGTCAAGTACAAAACAAAATGATAATGTCATTAATTCATTGCAAACTAGATCACAATCAAACCTCATCTGATTAAACAAATTGACTTTCTAAATTGCATCTTCATCTTATCTATTTTAGATAATTGATAGAGTTTGATCACAGTCTGCATGCACTCTTAAACAGTTTAAACAAGCTGAAATCTCAAGCTGGCCTTTCTGTGGCAGCTACAAAGAAGTAATACTAGCCTTTATACTGATTGTTGAAGTCCCATTTTTCAAAAATTATTTTTGTTTAGTGCATCTTTCATGCTTAAGTATGGTCAGTGCACTCTGGTCCAATCACTTTTGTGGACTTCTGGGGGTAGGCAGTTATTGGGAGAAAGTTTCTGGACTGCCTGTACGAAACTAAGCTGGAGTCAGAATTTGAACTCAAGCTCCTTTGATATGTAGCCAAGTGTTTCATGCCACTCAGCCAGACATCCCATTCAAGATGGATGGTTTTGAATTTATAGATATTTCTTATTGATTCAATTTTTTCTACAAGACTGAGTGGTAGGTCACGTTTCCGAGGTCAAAGAGCAGCATGATGCCAAGAGGTCAGCACTAACTTCTGCCCCTTTTCTTTACTTCTGTGTTTTAATAAGACTTGGTTGAAAGAAATGATTTCACACTGAACTACAAAATTCCAATCAGGATTTGAGGCCACCTTGATGTCCCTGGCCTAAATAGTTTTAAAAAAAAATTAATTGCAGTGAAAAATGCTAAACAGTATCCCATCCAGGGCAATATATTGGCATTCATAAAGCATCGATAGGGGTGATGCTGAAGAATGGACTGTACAACATGCCTACCTCATGTCTAGCCTCTAAATCTATGTATTTACCTTGGCGGCTCTCTCCATAGATCTCTCTTCTGTAAAACAAGGGAGACCATTATTGTGTCTGCCTTCATACTTGCTGACAAAGCCAGACACACTCCTCGCTTTAGTCAACTTGTCAGAAGCTGTGACTGCCTAAAAAGCAAATGATACATTCTAGAGAGATCAAGATACTCTGTCCTATATATTACAGACTGAACTACAGCATAAAGAATTTACTTTATTGAACAATGTGGAAAAATGCACAGAAAAAAAAAGTTTATGCTTGGCTAACACTTCAATTTAGAATTATGTATTACCACAGTCAATAGTTATTGCAGTTAATGTATCAATGCAAGATTCTGGTTTGTAACTAATGAAATCAGGAATTTAAAATTAGAAAAATACAGCAGGCTATTACTTTAAAAACAAGATAATTAGGTCCTACTCTAGAATGAATTAAAAGCTTTATTAAATGTTTGGATAAGCAGAAGTGAAATCTTTTCTCAAAACAGTTTCGCATTTCATCAAAATGAGGACAAAAGTTAAAAATATATTTTCACAATACAATCCCTTTGCTGTATATTTAAATAGAAAGTTTATAAAAATGGTCATTTAGGGAAAAAAATGATTATGTATGACAAAACTAACAGATCTAGCCTACAAATATAATAATGTGGAAAAATGTACAGAAAAAAAAAAAAGTGTGTGCTTGGCTAGCACTTCAATTTAGAATTATGTCAATAGTTATTGCAGGGAATGTGTCAATGCAAGATTCTGGTTTGGTAACAAAGGAAATCAAGAATTTAAAATTACAAAAACACAGCAGGATAAAAGCCAAACAGATAAGAGAAAAAAAAAAAGGTGCCCCACCCAATAAATCACATGCACACATAAACTCAATGTCAATCAAAATTATATCTAAATAAATAGTAATTATTTTTTTTTTTTATATTATTAACAGTTCACAAGGGGATCCCAATTTGTTTTGAAATAGTAGATTTGAAAATTCAACAATTATTTTTTAGCTCTCTGGTTCAGTCTGCCTTTCTTCAATCCTTGGGGCACCACATTTCCTTTGATTTTGTTGTTCCCCACACACAAATGTTTGGCTTGCTCTTCAAGTGGTTTTTATTTATTGTCCATTGAAATAAGTGTGTGTGTGAGAACAAGCTTTCATTCCAGAAATGTTTTAGCCATGGATGAGTGTGCTGTTATGTAAAACTAATAAATAAGTAAAAATAAAGACTAAGAACTAATCTGCTATTCTAGACTCAAAGAAAACTTAGCTTGAAAATAGAGTATATCCTAGTCAAAAAGTGGAAGGCAATTCATTGAGAGACATGCTTACAATGCCATGTTTGTTATGAGTACACTTTTGATTTGGTTGAGATCTGTTATGTCCTTATAATATACTTTAAACCATGTTCTTTTACATATATGTGCATTTAAAAAAAAAAAATAAAACATTTACCAAGTTATGTGAGATAATGAATGAAGTTTTCTAGGTTAACTAGATTATGCATACAACTGGAGCCTTTATATATATGATCCACTTCTGCCATTTGATTTGCTCAAGTAAACAAAATGAATGCTCATAAGTTTTCTCTTTATGCTAGAAAATTTTGTGAGTTATTTTTTGTCATTTATGTATATATATGGCCACCTCTTTTAAGCAATGAAGTAGTTGTATAAAATAAATTGGATAAACTAATTTTTGGCTAGCGAAAGGAAGAGGTCTTGCATTTTATTATAAATTGCAAATGAAAGGAGTACAATTAAATAAAAATGTAATTGTTTTTTTTTTTATTATTGCATTTTGTACAAATAATCTCATTTTTGATTCATAGAGCAGCGTCCTGAGACATGACGTTAAACTGCGCTCCTCTTTCCTTAGCACTTTTGGAGCTCAAAAGTGCCCTACTTCTTTTCTATCATTGTGTCTGCCTCCTCTTTTCCTCAGTCTGCCTTCATTGATCATCACTCTGTCTCCTTATCTCTAAATATCTCACTACGTCCTAGACCAGTCCGTTTGCCGTGGACTGCGACGGGTAAGGGGGGATAAAGAGATCCTGGTGTTTGAGGGGTGGCTATCTGAGGATAAACCACCACAACACAATACTTTGGATCCAAGTTTCTCTAGACCTGAGGCCCAGATGATGGGCCGCTCTGGGTCAACCGGCTGGTCATGCCGAGGTCGAAGACCTATGCTGGAGGGCGGTGGCTGGAGGGTCAATCAGGGAGCCGCTGTATCGGGTACATGTCCGATGCAGTAGTTGACTCAGTATAGCACCTGTGTAGCCCTAGCGGGCTCATTCTGGACTTCCGAATGGCCCGTCCCCTTGTTGGACTCGATGGCGGGTGGGGAGCACAGGTGCCGAACTAATAAGAACACCTATGAATAAGAAAACACAAAAAAAACTACTTGCCCCAGACCTATGTCTGGGCAAGAGACGCCGTATGGAGAATAAAAAGGAGGAGGCCACAAAAAGCTGTGCTACCTGGCCATCATTTCTGGTGATTAGGTGCACAGAGGAGGGGAAAAGTCTGACAAAGATGAGCCCTTTTGTCATCTACAAGGGACTTAAGTTAGTAGTGGGAGAACCCAAGTGTGTCTGAGCTACACAAGTCTTTGGAACTTCTAGTAGAAGTTGATAGCAAGATACACTCTGATGGGCTTTTAAGATGCAGACGACTCTGTGATCTCCAAGTGGAAGTCATGCCACACAAGAGTCTGAACACCAGCAGAGGTGTAATCAGCTCTAGTGACCTACTGGAATGTTCCAGGAAGGAAATAGTGGAGGGCATTGAAGGAGTCACCCATGCCCGGCGCATTACCAGGTGCAGGGATGGTGAGGAGGTCAAAACCGCCACTATTATCCTCACATTCGGAACTAGGACACTGCCAGAGTATGTGAAGGCAGGATACCTACGAGTTCCAGTGAGGCCCTACATACCTAACCCCATGAGGTGCTTCAAGTGCCAGGGTTATGGACACAGCGCAGCAGTCTGCAAGAGGAACACTGTGTGTGCCAGATGTGCTGGAGAGGGTCATGAAGACAAGGGCTGCACAGCCCAGTTCAAATGCCCAAACTTTCATGCTGGCCACTCAGCCTACTCCAAGGACTGCCCTGTATGGAAACAAAAGGTTGCCGTGTAGGAGTACAAGGCAAGAAATGGATGTACCTTCAGCCAGGCAAATCGGCTGTATTGACCCTACCCAAGGGCCAATTCGGCTTGACAAAGACCTATGCCCAGGCTGTTGCTAAGACAGGAAGATCCATAGCCACACAGACGGACACATTGACCCCACCACCCCCTCCTCCTCCTCCAACTCAGAAGAAAACACCACCAAAGAACACACCTCTGAAGAAACAAGAAAGCCCTGTTGTCATGCTAAAGAACAGGTTCTCTGTGCTCGCTGATGAGAGCATGGAGACTGAGCAGCATGTCAAAACCAATACTCCGGGAGAACCCGGAGACATCATGTCTGACACAGTTTCTCCTCAGAGAACCCAGCCAGACACCCCAACCTCTACCGAATTAGAGGTTGACCAACTCCCTAAGGGGAGAAATCAAAGCGGAAAGGATGCCCGAGGTGAGCGAGGAGGAAATAACCTCCCCTCTAACCAGAGGGATCTCCCCTCTCCAGAGAGAAAGACTTCCCCCAAAAGGGGGTTGTCCTCCTCTCCATCCAAACCCAAGAATAAAAATACCAAGGTCACTGGAATAATGGGAAACTCCTCCGGGGGGCCTCCCAAGGCCAAATAGCTCCAAGCAGGTCATCTAGAATAACCCATGGATTTCAGAATTGTACAGTGGAATTGTAGAGGCCTCAAGGCCAATTATGAGGAAATGCAGCTACTGATGGACTCTGAGACTCCTGTAGCTGTCTTCTTACAGGAAACATTTCTGAAAGATAGCATCAGCTTCCAAAGCTACAGTGCTTACAGCAAGAATGTTGAGGATGCAGAGAGAGAGCATCAGGTGGAGTCTGTATCCTTGTGAAGGATAGCATCCCCCATGAGAGGGTAGAACTACAGACCACACTACAGGCCGTAGCAGCTAGGATAACCCTTCACAAGGCTATCACTTGCTGCAACCTGTATCTACCACCAGGCGCTCCATTAAACCAAACAGACATGGAGGACCTATTGAAACAACTCCCCCGGCCTTATATAATCCTTGGGGATTTCAATGCCCATAACACCATGTGGGGATCCAACAATACTGACACAAGAGGCCGTATGCTGGAGGATATCTTCCTCCAACATGATTTATGCATTCTTAATGATGCATCACCGACCTACTTGCACCCAGGAACTGGATCTCTGACATGCATTGAACTCACCGAATGCGTCCCTGGACTTCTGGACGACTTTAAATGGTCAGTTAGCAATGATCTACAGGGAAGTGATCACTTCCCAATCATCATTACAATCAATCTCCAGTCATTGGGACGACCTAAACTAAATAACTAAATGGAAACTAAATAAGGCCGATTGGGAACAATTCCAAAAAAGATGCTCAGAGGATATCACAGAAAATATCCTCGATGAACAGAACCCAGCTGATACCAATGCTAGCAAGCTACTTAGTATAGCCAGGAAAGTTGTCCCCCTAACCTCCGCAAATCCAAAACGGCCTAGCAAACCATGGTTTGATACAGCTTGCAAAAGTGCTATTGGCGATAGGAAAAAACAACTGGCTGCATTTATAAAGAATCCTTCCCAGGAAAACCTAAAGCTATTCAGGATAGCTAGAGCAAAGGCTAGACAAACCATACGGTCAGCCAAAAGGAATTCCTGGAGAAGTTTTGTCGGCAGTCTGGATGCCAAAACTTCTGCTAGAGCGGTTTAGAAAGCAGTAAGGCGAATTAAAGGGAAAGAATCAAATGCAATAGGGCATCTGAAAAACCAAGGACGAACTGTCACATCCCGCAGAGAAATAGCTGACTGCCTTGCATCCTCAATAGCAGAAAAGTCATCCACTGCACACTACATGCCAGAGTTCCAAAACGTCAAAACCAGGGAGGAAAGACACCCCATTAATTTCAGGTCAGAGAACAATGAAGACTACAATAAACCGTTCTCGCTTAAGGAACTGAGGGAATCGCTGGACAAGTCACATGACACAGTGCCTGGAGAAGATGAAATCCATTACCAGTTCCTCAAGCACCTTCCCGAACCCTCATTGGCAGTCCTGCTAGGGGTCTATAACTGTGTGTGGCAAACAGGCGCTTTCCCAAACAGCTGGAGGAAAGCCAAAGTTATACCGATACCTAAACTGGGAAGAGACGGCTCTGACCCAGCTAACTATCGACCAATAGCACTAACAAGCTGCATCTGCAAAACCATGGAAAGAATGATTAACAGTAGGCTGGTCTGGTACCTGGAGAGGAATAAAGTGATCTCCAACTACCAGTGTGGATTCCGGCAGGGGCGGACAACTGACCACCTGGTAAGGCTGGAAGCTTATATTAGAAATGCATTACTCAGAAGAGAACATCTAGTAGCTGTATTCTTCGATATAGAAAAGGCCTATGACACAACCTGGAAACATGACATTCTACGTGACCTGGAGCTTATGGGGCTTAAGGGACACCTCCCCCGTTTTGTGGGGGAATTCCTGAAAGACCGAAAATTTCAGGTTTTTAGTGGGCAACTCCGCTTCTGACACTCATGACCAGGAAATGGGTGTACCCCAGGGCAGCATTCTGTCAGTCACCCTGTTCAACATTAAAATAAATAGCATCATAAATGCTCTGTCCCCTGGCATAGAGTGCTCTTTGTATGTTGATGACTTTGTCATTTTTACTTATGGGAAAAACATGAACACCTTAGAAAGAAAATTACAGTTATGTTTAAACAAAATTCAGGTTTGGGCAAACGATAATGGTTTTAAATTTTCGGACTCCAAAACAGTTGGCATGCATTTTTGTAATTTAAAGGGACTCCACCCAGACCCTGAACTATTTATACACAAAAAGAAGATCCCTGTCGTGAAAACTACAAAATTTTTAGGCCTCACCCTAGATTCCAAATTTAATTTTCTCCTCCACATTAAGGAACTTAAGAAGAAATGCCAAAAGTCATTAAACATACTTAGAGTACTCAGCCATACGGAGTGGGGAGCTGACAGAGATACCTTGCTGCTGCTATATCGGGGTCTAATTTGATCCAAACTAAACTACGGATCCATAATATATGGAGCAGCAAGGAAGTCGTACCTAAAAATACTGGAACCAATACAAAATGCTGCCCTGCATCTCTGTCTCGGCGCATTTCGTACATCACCTATCCCAAGTCTCCATGTGGAGGCTGGAGAACTCCCCATGGATAAAAGAATAAAAAAGCTTGCAATGCAGTATATAGTCAAGCTAAAATCTAACCCCACGAACCCTGCTTTCGACTCCATATTTAACCCCACAGAGGTAGAATTATACAATCAAAGGCCTAACGTCATACAGCCGTTGGGCCTTTGAATGAGAGAACCCATCCAAAATTTAACCCCACCCATTGACCAAATCTCTAAAATAGAAACCCCTCAGAATCCTCCTTGGCTAATGAATAAACCCAAATTAAATTTATCCCTCCTTAATTTCAAAACAGAAAATACAGACCCAAGCATACTACAAGTCCACTTTAGGGAACTGCAGGAGAGCTACGAGATTGTGGCACCATCTACACAGACGGATCCAAAATGGATGGAAAGGTCGCGTGTGCCTGCTTCTTTCGGAACAAAACAATCTTCCGTAGACTCCCCGATGGCTGCTCCATCTTTACGGCCGAATTGCATGCAATATCGCTTGCACTTATGGCCGTCAAAGCATCAGAAAGGAGGAAATTTATAATCTGCTCTGACTCCAAACCTGCATTGCAAGCTTTGGGGCGGATGAAGACTGACATTCCATTGGTACATAAGAGCCTGAAGCTGTTGGACCAAATAACAGCCGACCATAGGGATGTCACCTTCATCTGGGTCCCCTCCCATGTAGGCATTGAGGGAAACGAAGCCGCAGACAGAGAAGCAAAGAGAGCCCTAAATCATGCGGTGTCAGGAACCTAAATTCCCTGTTTGGACCTGAGACAAAGTATTGCCTCTGCCACCTATCAAGAGTGGCAGGACTGATGGGAGGCTGAGACTCACAATAAACTCAGGCAGATTGTGGCGGATGTCAGGTGGCGGTTCACATCTAAGGGTCTGACAAGGCGTGGTAGCACGACCATATCCAGATTTAGGATTGGCCACACCTACATCACACACTCTTTTGTGCTGAAGAAAGAAGAGCCCCCACTTTGTGAGTACTGTGACTCTCGCCTCACTGTGGAACATGTCCTCATCGACTGTCCCAGATACCAGGATGTCAGGGAGAAATATTTTAGAGCCACTAATTTAAAAACACTATTCAATAATGTCGACCCTGGGAAGGTACTGGGCTTTATCCGAGAAGTGGGGTTGTCTACGAAGATCTGATTTATGAATTTGTATACATGTACTATTTACATTAGATTTTTACCAAATTATTAAATTTTTACTACCTCTACTATTTTAACTGTGAATAGACCTTGATTTTAATGATTTGACTGTATGGAATTTGGCCCTTGTTGTGTGGAGGGAGAGTGGCCCTTGAGGGACTGCAGGCACGACATGGCCTAAATTGTGCCCAAAATCAAAATCAAATCATTCATAGAGCATAATAAGTTATTTGAAACAAATGTCACACCTGAGTCAAATCAAATACAGTGTGCCACATATATTTATAGAGTAGACCCTACCTGTCTGTTAGAGCCAGAGTCTGAGCTCTCAGCCACTACTGTAGCAGTGCTGTTTCCTGATGACTTTGTGATCGCACTGAGTACTGGAAGAGCCTAGGTGAAAGTTATTCATCACAACACACTATTATTGATATTAGTAAAAAAACTCACTCTAGATATGGGCACTCTTATAGTAAAAATATAAATATATTTTTTAATATAATACTACAAGACAAGGGTGAGGCATTAGTTTAGTGAAGGACTTTTTTTAAAGTTGCAGTAGGTTGACAAAAGGAAGTACATATATTTATGCTCATGCACTTGAAGACAAACACTTTGGGGGTAAAAAGATAAAGTTGCTTTTATGAAAATGATTTACTGTATTGGTTGTCCTTCTTATGTTTACATGTGCTTGTAGCTTGTCCATAAGACTGTGTTCAAGAAATGTTAGAGATTTGTGTTGTGTAGTAATTCAGTGTACTAAAGACATACTATGTGGGCATGGTTTTCGACTCTATTGTGTTATTATGTTCCTAACAGTTCCCTTTCAGACCTTGCAATCTATAAGGCAGATGATGTAAACGTCATCTGTTTCTGTGACCCACAGTTAACAAGGGTGTCATGTGATCAGCACAACGACCAACCGCACTTACTATTCCCCAAATAATGTCAGGTACCCAGCTGGGTGGACTCAGAGGCACCCTAAAGATCCTGACATTAAAAATCTCAAGATTTCACTACGATTACTTGGAAGGAAAAAGTTGGAAGAAAAAGATGGATGGAAAGTCTGGAAATTTCCGAAAATTGAGGGAAAATTATAGAATGTTGCGCTTATAATGCTCCATCTGAGGCTAAAGAAAATAGGTTTAAAAACAAGTATAACCTTTACTGCAGCTTCAAAAAAAGTAACAAATTTGGCATAAACTATACTATATGTATACTATATACATTCATTACGTAGGATAAATGTTAATACTGGTGATTACAAACCACAAATAATCGTGACATTAATCAGTATGTTTCTGGATTTTGTATTGAAATCTATTAGCAGGGAAAGAAGATTTTAAATGTTATGTTTTGTTATTTAAATTTCTTTTTTACCATTCCTAAAAAAAAAAATAACAATACGTAGCAGCAGTAAAATTTTTAAATGTCTTTTTTTTTTGTACAAAAACCTTAAAATTATTTGTGTACTTTATACGTTAATGTGTGACTTGTAAATGCATGAGAAAAAAGGAAAGCTTACAGACAGGGATTGGTTTTTTTGCTCATCAAGAGACTTCTTCTCCCAAATACTGCTCTGACGCCTTGCTGCATCTCTGTCACGATTTTTCTTGGACTTTCGCTTCTTACGCTTGGACTTTGACTCGGGGGCTCGCATCTCAGGGTCTGATTCACTGTCACTGTCGCTGGAACTGTGATTTTTTAAAAAATATTAAAGCATAGCATAAACTTAAGATAAAACCACAAAGTTGATTGCATTTCAGTTAGTTACTTCAACTTAATTCAACAACTGTGAGATAATGTATAGTTTGTAAATACTACAATCTTTTCATATACTGACAAAAACAGATAATAAAGTAGACTTCTATTAAGAAACATAGCGAGTAAAATTAGAAAATAGTTTTAGTTTGTGAATAGTAATCTTGGAACCAAAGCAATAATATTTACCTACCTACATGATGAATACATGTAGGTCTCACCAAACTAAAAAATGACCATGTCTTGTGTGATTTTGCACATTGCCATCCTCCATCAAAAAAATCAACAACCAAAAAAATGGTGGATCTATTACAAATTTTTAGACATATTTTTCAAAGATGAATACATACTCTGATTCCTCCATGGTTGAGGTTACATCCAGTTGAGCAAGAACATTAAGACATGCATCCATATTCTGGCCATTGGTCAGCTGCTCTAGCATCTGCAGAGCATCACCTTTGGAATACAGCACCTGGTTATATGGTTGACAGGACTCGGAAGTTTGGCCTCCTGACGCATCCTCCTCCAAGTTTAAAACCTCACTTCTTGGGGTGTTCAAGTATGTAAGTAAGGCCTGTGTCCATTTCTCATTTGTCTTCGGGGGCACTTCATTTGGATTCTCTAGAAATGTAAAAAAACTTTGTCAATCAATAAACTGGGTTTTATCATAGAGAACAGCAGTGCTTATTTTAAAATCATCATCCTCATCATCAAACTCCATTAGAGTGAGGGCTTGAGGGGCTCAAATCATCTCTTGCAAAAGTCCTAGATAGAAACCCTGCTGTCTTGCGCAGTGCACAAATGTCGACATTCAGGTCGAGAATTTTGGGTTTCCCAGACCTGTCAAGACAGAGATCAGCAAGTCTGGGGCAGTCAAACAGAATATGAGGCACGGTTTTCTCTTCTTCACCGCAGCGGGTGCACCGTGAATCAAAATTTGGCCATAGCCGCGAGAAATATGAGCCAACAGGACAGTGGCCTGTCCTGCACTGTGCTATAATAGCTTGCTCAGGCCTGGACAGCCTCCACCACGGGGAAGTGCAATCAGGGCACTTCATGCGCTCCCAGACTCCACAGGCTTTTTGGGACTTGTCCCAGCACTCAAACCACTTTTCCATTTCTGTTTTTTGTATTATACTCAGGGCTTGATGAAAGCTTACAGCCTGTTCAGTGGTATTTTAAAATGAAAGGCTTCATTCCAATCTATGCAGCCCAAGATTTTCATTTCAAAAACAAAATGTTTCATCGCAAAACAACTAAGTCTCTCTATGTTTAAAATGTTCATTACATTTCTTCTTTCAAACATCTCGTCAGACCTCATTAAATGTAAGTTTGTTTTTTTGTACAGTAATTGAAATTCAAATCTTTTAATATTGTGGAGTATGCTTCCTTCATACAGAGAACAACTTTAGTTCAGCTTGTAATTTTGGCCTAAACTAATTCTTATCTTATGGAAGCTACTTGTCAATCTGGCCAAGCATGTTAATCAGTGACTTAAACTCTGTTAAGTCGTTGGTTTTCTTGGCTGATTCAGGCAACCCATTCCATTCTCTAATGGTACAAGGGAAGAAGGAGCACTTGTATTAATTTGACTAAGCAAATGGAATAAGAAATTCGCCTCTATCTTTGTATCTCTCTGACACTGCGATTTTAAAAATCTTAAATTTTTAATGCAACCAACATTATGATGATTCAGTGCTGGACAGATGGACTTCAAAATAAGTTTTGTAGGTTATAGATTTATCCTTACAAAAGAAATAAAAAATATTTTGTCTGTGTGTTATTAAAAGTTTCAAACAATTATTTTGCTGAAGCCTGTTTTACTGTATTTTGTTTTTTTAAATCACATTTTCAGTTTTGCATTCTTTCTTTTGTAAATAATCTACCTTCTGTCAGTGAAGATCCAGCATCTATTAATCCTCTAGCTGTTAAAATCTGCTCAGTCACAGCTTTAGTTAACTCCCTTATAGTCTTTGTTTGTTTTCTGGGTAGGGAAGTTTAAACAATATAGTAAGGTTAATAACAAGAAAATAAATAATTAATGCATAGGTGTTATAGATTTTTTAAATATTTAGACTTAAAACATGCTTCAAAACATGAAGGTATAGATTTAAAAAAGAAGTAAAATGTAAACACATCATTACAGTTAGTGTTGCTTATGAGTAGTCCTATAGTATAGTACATCATTGTTCCAATGTAATTAAAACAACCTACGCTTCATCTTCTTGAACTTTGTGATAGTCCATTACAGCCTCTGCAAGAATTTTCCCCATCTCCATAAAGTCCAAGATGTTAAAATGCCTTCCTCTGGACCTACAAATTATGTATTTAAAAAAAACTGTTTCAATTACTTAAATAGCATTTCTAAAGCAACCTTATTGTTATTCTTCTTAATAAAATAGAATAAAGATTACTTAATTGGTCCAAAGATATGGACACTTGGTTTGACCACAAATGTTAACATAAACAATTAATTAGGTTCTGATGTACTTCTTGGTGACAAGAAAGGACCTGACTGGCAATGGTATGAATATTTCAATTTTCTTTTGGGTATAATCATATTTTCACAGAAATGGGATGTAAGAATTGACAGATGTGATATGTTCATCTATGTCAGGGCAGTTAGCAAATATGTTCCAATCTGTCTGCTCAAGACAACTTTGTAGTTTTAATATACCATACACCAGATTTTTTTTTTGAACTTTCATTATCAGAGACAAATAATACTAATAACAATAATAATTATAGCTTTTATATAGCGCTACTTTCATGCTTATAGCATGCTCAAAGCGCTATGGTCCAATCTCGTTTGTGGACCAGTGGGGGAAGGGGGTATCTGGAAGATTTTCCATGCTGTCTTTAGGCGCTCAGTAAACACAACTCTGCTCGAGTCGGTAGTCAAACCTTGAGCCCCCTTCATAGGTAGCCAAGCCAAGCCAAGTTCTAGCGTACTTAGTCTCTCTACCACATTTAATAAGATGAATAAACTCCATTAGCTTTCCCTATTTGTTTTCTGACATTACAACTTATTTAAAGATCAAATTATGTTTGAAATATTGGAATTTAAATATTAGACATTTCTACAAGACAGTAGCCATTGAAAAAGACACTAGCCATACTGTTTCAACAAGATTAGTTGTACTTACTTATCTAGAACAGTCCCACTGAATGTTGCCTCCAGAGTAAAACTGTTGTAGATTCTCATCTGTCGCCACATGACCACTCTCCCCGTGGACTCTTTACATTTCCTGATGTTGAACTTACACGACTTAAAATGAAATTTCTCTGGACTCTGTAGAGACATACACATACATCATAAATACATGGAAGTTATAATGCCAAATATAAACTGTATACAAAAATGTTAAACTATACTTTACTTTAAATAATTTAAATCAAAGTTTGATCTGTTTTTGTTTTACATGTCTCAGAATTGAAGAATCCTAGACCAAACCTTCTGCAGAACAGCAGGGGATGGTGGCAGGCAGGGTTCAAACCCAGGACCTGAGTCCAAAGCAAATACCACATGCTCAAATTATAAAATTGTCATCCTTAACTTTAACATGTAAAAGTAAACAAAATTTGTATTTCTTCTCTTTTGGCTTATTGAGCCTTAAACCTAAGTAGTAACAACAATGATGAAAGAACATGACAAGATGGACACAGGAAAACTTAATATACACAATATCACAACATAACTACACTGCATCACATGATAAACATTTCCTGGTAAAGGATTTGTAAATTTTAAAAAGCAAGTTAATGTATTTGAAAAAACAGCTCATTAGCACAGGGATATAGTATACAAATAAAATGAAGTTCATAACTTCACTAAAAATCATAATTCTTTTATAAGGTAGAAAAAAAAAACAGCTATAAAAAGATCAATATAGGATTCATTATTTATTCTGAAAATTCTAATCATTGTTTAAAATATTGCCATGACATAATTGGAACATTTTCAAATTTAATATATCCAACTTAACTGACTCAGTTGTGACATGATTCAACAGTCTCCTATTGCTTAATATCTATATACACAAAATTTTTCCAACCAAGGGAATCATGGTTAGTGTGATTCAAACTCTAGACAATCACAGATCTAGGAAAAGAACACAGAACTCTGTACCACACATATTAATTACCATCTTACCCTGACTGACATGAGCCATGGGAATAGTCTCTCTGCTAAAAATGCTTTTGCCATCGTGTGAGCGGAAGGGTCACTCTCGGCGGAGGTGTTGTTGCCATACATGAACACATTTGGTTTCCTGCTGTGACCATGAAGATCACAATATAACAAAATCTGTAGATATAAGATAACCCAAGTACAGTGAATGATTACCTCACTGGTCAATGTAAGTACAGTAAATGATTACCTCACTGGTCAATGTAAGTACAGTAAATAATTACCTTACTGGTCAATGTAAGTACAGTGAATGATTACCTCACTGGTCAATGTAAGTACAGTAAATGATTACCTCACTGGTCAATGTAAGTACAGTGAATGATTAACTCACTGGTCAATGTAAGTACAGTGAATGATTAAGTTACTGGTCAAAGTAAGTACAGCAAAGGATTACTTCAAGGGTCAGTCAAAAGAATGAAATATCATAGTTTTATGTAGGTTAAGTTACACAATTTTGTCCTCATTATTAAGAACTATAAATTATTTTGTGATGGACACTATAAAGAAAGGCAACAGGAAGACAATTTTTTTACCATCTGCTGATTGAACTGTTCTAAAATTTTGCTCCACAAATTTGTGAGAACATAGAACATTATGGCTGCCTGTCGTGCGATTTGCGCGCTGGACTGTCGTTCGGATTTATCGAACGTCAAGGGTTCAAACCCTGCCCGCTCCCATCCCCCGTCATCCCGCGGGAGGTTTGGACTAGGAAGTAAACTATCTTCAACTCTGAAGAAACATCCGAAACATGTAAAACATTTTACAAACAAACATTTTACAAACATTAATGTTTAAAAGTGTTGTATTTTAGAGTCAGGAAGAGCTGACTTTAGTTTCAAGCAGAATTAATTTTACATTCAGACAGAAACAACTTGATAACATATTGAATATCAACGATAATATTTAAACAAACTAGTACTAATTATATTTAATTTAGACTTGATATTTAATAAAAATAATTTTATTTATAGAGTGCTGTTAACAAAAAAAAATGTAGACTCAAGGGGCTGTGACAACATTACAAACATAAAAATGAGAACTAAAATGACAAACTAATCTAAAAATGTTTAGAACAAATAGGTCTTAAAGTTCTTCTTGAATGTAGTTTAGCATGTTGTCTGTCTGAGATCTATGGGGAGTGAGTTCCAAACCTTTGAATATTTTCCTACACTCAAAGTTGACACATTTGCAATGTAAATAAATGTTATTATTATTTTTTTTCTCTGCAAAAGAAGCAAAAAAGCACTTTTTAATATGGTGAAACATTATTTGTTAGAAATAGAAGCTGATCAACTTTGGTCCAGTCAACTTTAAATCTCTTCTCCCAAGTCAACTAATCATGGATAGCCTTTCTAACAGACAAGGGCAATAACTTTTTAAATTATAGTTTAAAAGTTGAATTTACACAAAATGACAAGTCTTAGATAACTTTGTTATGGGTATGTTAAGACACATTTTGCCATCTAAAACTCACACTCACCTCATAAGTTTGGGACAGCTCCTCTACCATCTTTTTAACTTGCCAGACAGTGGGAAACTTCTCCCTCCAAGGGTGACGATAATTTCTGTTTAAATCCCGCGCTGCGAGAGAGCACCGGTAGTTTCCAACTATGACACCATCAGGGTTGATCATAGGTACAACTTTAAAAATGAACTTGTCTCGTAATTCCTTGAGAGTTTGAGAAAACAAATAAAACATTATGCATATTTCACACAGCCTGAAAAATATACAAGTTATAGAAATAAAGAGTTTTAAAGAGACATAGATATTAGGAACGATTCACATTGTCAAACATATTCTGTAAACGTGTAAGAAAGAGAAAGCTTTTCAAAACATATAAAAAGTTCTTATTTTATTTAAATCAAAAAGTTTTAATTCAAACGAATAAGGTATTGTTCAAACATACACATGTCTCATTAAGTGTATATACATATACCACTCTATCACTAGCATGTCACAAAGGTTTACTAAAAAAAGCTGAAGTAGATGTTTACAGTTTCAATGGACAACTAATTTCCTTAACCTACTCTGATATTAAGCATGATATTATTTTATTTTAATAAGTTTCTGCCCAGTAAAACTTAGAGAACTCAAGATTTCAAAAAAAATAAAACTTAACTGATAAAGACAGAAAAAACTGACATATTATCAATTATAACAATTGGTAGCATGCTTATAATTTAGGAATATGCTAAATAAAACAAAATATTTCTATTTAAACTAATAAAACAAAAATATTTATTTCGGTAAACATTTTCGTTTAGCAGTGTTCAATTTATTTGTACTACACTTTATTATATACTATCAGTTCATTTCAGAGCTTATTTTAACAAATCAACAATAACAGAATCAACATAAAATATATGTACCAAATGGTAGCTAATGTGTATCTATGGAATTGAAGAAATTGTAACTATCACTGTATAGTACAGTAACTAACATTTATTTTATATAAATTAATGAATATGTTTATCTTGGTTGTTGCTAATATGAATAAAAAAAACAGATTCGTATTCCTTGTAACCATTGCATGTTCAAATAAAAACATCAGTCATGCTAATTGTCTAATTTTATGTTGGTTATATTTAAGGTGGTGAGATTCAATGTTAGATTTGTGGAAAATCTTCTCAAGTAACATGATAATAAAATGATTATCTGGCCTAATAATTTTTAAGAGTCTTCACCGGTGTGTCGTATCAATGTCCCTGTGTTAAGAGTTTTTAAAATGCTTTTTAAGTCATTGGTTTTCCTCTCTAATTAGGACAGCGTAAAACATTTCATCAGATGGAGACTGCAGAGTGACAACTATTTAGTCGAGTGGTTTCACTATACATCTAACAAAATCAAGATTAACGTAGAAAAAGGTACAATACCCTAGCCACAGAATCTGGCCCAGTGATAAACTCTAGCAGACCTTTCATCATCCAGCTGGCCTGGCTCTCGCCAGGATGAACTCTGGCAGTTATAACTACAGCCTTCTTAACGTCTTCAACATCTAGGAAAGACAGTGGAATTCGGTTTACAACTGAGCAAATTATAACTGTTTGGATAACTAGAGTTGTGAAAACACATTGTTACTCAACATAAATATTAGTTATTATTTAGAACTTTTTAGGGAACAAAAAAAAGTTTCTC
Source organism: Biomphalaria pfeifferi (assembly GCA_030265305.1). Lineage (NCBI taxonomy): Eukaryota > Metazoa > Mollusca > Gastropoda > Planorbidae > Biomphalaria > Biomphalaria pfeifferi. The sequence goes on from JASAOG010000253.1 coordinate 490,881, forward strand.
ACTAAAATTTGTGACTGTCAACAAGAAGCAGCTATTTCCTGCTCTGCTCTCACACAGCACCTCCCTTTTAGTGACCTGCGATCTTTCTTCGTTGTTCAACAAGACTTCTAAGTCTTCTTTTAGGTCAGTGAAAGAGTACGGGTAACAGTGAGCCAGGTAGTAGGTATCATCTTCGTTGGGGAACTCCTGCAGAATTAAAAGTGTGACTGTGTAAAGCAATGAATGAAACAAGCAAATAAGCTAAATATGAAATATCCTTTAAAAAAAAACAACAAAGCATATCTAAGGGGAAGAGCTCTGCACATACAACTATATCTCTAAATAATGTAGATGTTTATTTCCCTTATTTGAGAATAATTAATTACAAATAATTAATCGACAAATTGGCTAATTTGTAAACATTCATTCGTTTTGTTAGGTTCAATAAATAATTGTTTATTTCAACTTCATCTGTGGGAGAAATTATCAGAATTATCAGAAGGGACCAGACCCTATATATTTAGCAATTTTAAGTGAATACTGAAGGACTAATTTCCCTTGTTGGTATCCAACAAAATAATGAACTACCAGTAATTAATTGACTAATTGGTTAATTTTTTTTTTTTTGATTCAGATCTTATCTATGCCAATGAAAAACTGTGCTAAGTTTCAACTTGATTCGAGAATGGGTGTGAAAGAAATAATGTGCACAAACTTTTTACCAGACAGACATATTGAAATGATATAAGCTTTGTAAAAAAATAGAACAGAAAATTTATTTTTAGCATCATTTGGAGCTATTTCTCAGTTTCCACTGTAAACAAAGATATAAGCTCTTTACTGCTATCCACCTCTAAAACATTCATTTCTTAGAGATAGCATGTGGCATTCCAAATTTAATAAAAAGGACACCATGGTCTCCAGATTTTAAAGCTATCAAAAGAATATGACTTCTTACCAGAAAGTAGGTAGTAAGACTTTATTCGCATCAAAATCTTCAAACTGAGCTCCTTTTTTAATAGTCATTAGCAACTTATCTATAGTAACTGCTATTAATTGTTGAATAAAACAAAGTACCATGAATTCTTTGTTACAAATGCTAACCACATTCAAATACTTACTCACCATCTGCCATTCCAACATGTAATATGTAATACCTCTTTGTAATAGTGGGCTGTGATGATTCGTAATATTTCTAGAGTAGCTATAATGGTAAAATGACATAATTATTACATGATTTTGAATAGTGGCAATTTGATTTTAAACTTCAATAGCAACCTAACTATGTCTTATTTATTTCTTTCACAGATTTTGGCCTAAAAAAAATAAGAGTTGATTTTGAACGGCTCTTTTTAGCTAGGCACATTTCAACCTTGACCTAGATGGACAAGTCTATTGATTCTAACTGAATGAAAATAAATCTTTTCTCTTAATGACTAAGATTTAAATCCCTGAATTAAAAGAGGTTTCTCTTTGAGACCTAGTTGTCTATGGAAGCTGATAATGTAAAGCTCAACTGTTTCTATGGGGGGAAGGGTGTCAAGTGGCCAGCATAACAAGCCTACATAAGTCAGGTATCCAATCTCAAAAAAAAGGTAAAGTGTCCCTTTCAGATCTTGCAATCTATAGGGAAGACGATGTAGAGGTAATCTGTTTCTGTGGCCCATGGTTAACAAGGGTGTCATGTAGCTAGCACAATGACCAACCACCTTTCCTTTCACCCAGCTAATGTCAGGTACCCATTAGAGCTGAGTGACTTCAACAAGCGGCAAAGATCCTGAAATTCCAAAACCCAGTCTTTGCCAGGATTTGAACCTGAGACTCCTAGGTTCGGAAGCTAAGCACTTTACTACTCAGCCATTATGCTACCCAATCACTGAATTACCATGCCATAAACTGTTCAGTAAAACCTTGAGCTTAGTGACAGAGGTAAACAATGAGGTACTAAATGTTAAGTAGGACATTATTTATAACATCTCAGCAGTTTGCATGTTCTAGATTTATGACCCTATCTCTTTCAGATGATAGGGTCATTTGTACATTTGGTAGATGATCATGCTTTATAGTAAGTCCTTGTTTCGGTGAACAAACAGGGAAGATGAAACAGAAGGTCTTTTAAAAAGCATGGCAAAAAATGAAATTTATAATGAAGTTGTGCACCTAATGTGATGACCAGTTCTACTCCAGCCTTTGTGTTTTTTTTGTGCATCTTTTTCTGAATAAACCAACGGACGCATGCCTACAAAAAAAAAAATAGAAATATCAAACACAAAAAAATAATTAACTTTCAGTGTTATTTTATACATTATAAAATAATAAGGCGATAAAATGATAGTTTGCAATATGATATATCATCATTCTGATTACTAGCAAAATACTGTAAAAAATCAATTAAAATACTAGACTATATCTATGTAGCTCTAGTTAGCCTAGATTCGTTTTTAGTCCACTTACTAAGACACTAACTTACCATGATTGTAGAGACTGTCTCGTTTCAGAAGATTGACTATCATAAACTTGTATGTTACTCCAGGAACGACATTTGTGACTCGGAAGTAATACCATTGTGTATGCCTCTGTGTATAGAGGTCAGTTTTAAGGACTAGCTCATACTCATATTGACCCCTGAAGCAAAACAGAGAAAATACATTTAGAATCCAAAGGCCTATCTAGATCTAAATTCCAGATCTAAATCTACACAAGGGATTCTAAATTTTAAAAAAAAATAAGTTAATTAGATCTAGATTGAAATAGTTCATCGTACAGGTTTCGCGCCCCGAAGTAGACAACCGTATGGTTTCTTCCCTTATGTAATACAGACATTACTTCAAAAAAGAAGATGATTACGTCCAACGCGTCATGCATTTAGTCATGCATATTAACCAATGACTTACATTCTGCAAAGTCACCGGTTTTCCTGGCTAGCTCAGGCAACCCATTCCATGCTCTAAATAGCACTAGGGAAGAAGGAGTATTTGTACAAATTTGTCCTAGCATATGGCATGAGGAATGTGCCTTTATCTTTGTGTCTTTCAGAGTATTTTATTAAATTTTGTATTTGAAGATTAATACGTTATGTGTTGAGGAGGGCTCGGTGTCACAATCGGTCCAGGCTTTATTAAATTATCTACTTAAGTTTAAGATTATAAGTCGCTTTCCATGTGATGGGCATCCTCCGTAGGCTACCTGTTGTCATCAGTATGTTGCACGTAATAATGCGTCGAAAAATTAACATGCGTGGACTGACGTAACGTACCCAAATTGTACCCTTTTTGTGGATGTTAATTGGTTGGTTAGTCCAGAAAATACCCTTATTCCCACATTTATATTCATTGTGTCCCGTAGCTCAGTCGAATTCATCAATTCGTTGCGTAAATTGTTAACTTAAGCCGGCCCTTTAAGTTTATGAGAACATTAATATTGTCACAAGACACTGCTGCATTATGAACATAGACGTTACTTCAAATAAGAAGCGTTTATACCGTTTCGTAGATAAAAGTTAGTGTTACTTCGTTGAACTTTGAACTGGTTTCCTAAACCTGTTGTTACAGTAAAATCTCTATATAATAGCATATAAGACTAGATCAACATATAGATTTGAAGTCCTCGTGTTTACGAAGCACTTTATTCTTTAGACCAGTGGTTCCCAAACTTTTTTTGTCTTGTAGACTCCTTGTCATTGTTTTCTGGTTTTCGGTAGACCCCCTGCTTAACTTAAATTGTATTTTTGCAAATTCATCAACTTTTTTTTTTTTCAACTGATTTCTAACTGTAGTGAGTTGAAGAGTGAAAAGTAATTTAAGTTATAGAGATCTATCATTTTTTTATTGATATAATTCAAATTTAACCCAATTAAAATGACAATATGTATTACTGGAACCAAACTTACTGAAAATTTATTTTTTTCAGGTTTATCATTTGTTGCTACGGATATTTTGTTTCATATAGGAATTTGTTTTTCTATGAAGCAGTCATTCAAACTTTAAATGTTAATTAATTAATTAATTTACATTAAATATCATTGTAAAAATTTCGCAAAGAGCAGTTTATCGTGCATTTCTTGATCTTTCACGTGTGGCTCAAATATTGGGTCTTCAGAAATGTTTTCACTGACAGCAGAAGGCGAGTAACTGGCTCCTTAACCAGTAAGCTTCGAGCAGGAAGGGCTCATTTGCCTTGGCTTGCTACCCACCTAGCAAGTAACATTAGTTACACGTAGACAAAATTAATCTATTTAAATATGTATTGATATTAAATACAACAATTTAAAGGATTACCCAAGGTACAAATCATATATTAGTGTATGAAAAAATTACAGTAATGGGATATAAAAATTAAACTCACGACCTGCCTAAATGAAATCTATTATCTTAGACCTCCGTGGACATCTCATAGACCCCCAATTTATTTTTTCACTTTCGTAGACCCCTTGGAAGTCTTCGTAGACCACTTTGGGAATAACTGCTTTAGACTATATCTAGAAAAATAGGCCTCTTATATAGAAATCAAAATCACTTTAACCGAAACTCAATTGAATGGAAGACTTACACTCTTCTGGCCTGCCTCAAATTGCCACACTCGAAGCGAGACTCAAATCCAAGGGTGGGGCAACACCCTTCTGGTACAGGCAGTTGTTGGGCGTCCCTTACGCTGCGTTCAAAGTCAAAGGCAACTTGGGTACCTCTCCACTTGCCCCGGAATACTGTGTTCTGAGTCTCTACTGTTCTGTTGTTAGCTGGGAACAAATAATAGCGTGATCATTAGGTATATTTATTATTGTGTCCTGGGTCTGTCTTTCTCATGGCTCACGCATTCCCAAGCCGACATACTAGCCACTCTTCTAGTAAGGTGCTAATGACTATAGAAGATTTTACAGTTATCTATTATTTTGTTTCAAACTTACTTTAAAGCGACTACCTATAAAAGGAGCTTATTTAGCTTATACCATCTTATCAGTCAAGTAAAAGTTCTTTCTCGTGTTCGAGATACCAAACAAAGTAATTAATTACCAATAGTTAATTAACTGTTAATAGTTATCTATTTTTTGTTACAGACTTACTTTAATTAAAACAGCGACCTATAAAATGGACTAATTTAGCTTATAGCTACCACCACTTCAGTCAAGTACAATGTCATTCACTTGTTCGAGATACCAAACAAAATAACTAACTAATTGGTTAATTTTTTAAATTGATTCATGTGTTGTCAGGTAAAAGAAATGGTTGCGCAAAATTTCAGCTAGATCCGAGCTATCATGCTCGGCGCGCTAAGGCCCAATCACTTTTGTGGACCAATGAGGCGGGGCTTGGGAAAGGACGGTTTCCGTGCTGCCTTTACAAAGCTTTTGTTTCTCAAACATATATGAAGTGGAACTCGATGTCCTGAGACAGTGGCGTAGCAAGGTACCCGTGGGCCCGGGTGCAAGAAAATGTTTTTGGGCCCCATTCCCCAAATAAGATGAATGTTGATTGAGATAAAACAATTGAGTAATCTGAATGTATCGGTACATTTACCAAAAATATTCCAATGCAAGTAGTGTACCATTTTTTTATAAGTAATTATAAGTGATTAGTAACCATGGGCGTAGCCAGGGGGGGTTCTTGGGGGTTCACCCCCCCCCCCCGAAATGGGGGGGGGGGAGACGGACTTAAGTGACTGATTTTTTGCTTTGATTTTGTTTATTTTAGGTGAGATTTTAATATTAAACCATCACTTGCCCCAACGCAGCCAAGGGGATTTTGAGTTTAAAACCCCTACCGGGGGTTTTGCAGTCAAGCTCCCCTCTTCTATAAAACAAAACAAACAAAAAATAATGCAAACGACTATCCCCAAATTCATAGGGTATAGCTAAGGAAGATTTTGATTTTAAAACCCCCTATGCAATTTACTATAAATTCCCCTCTTCAATATAAAAAAGCAAATTACACACTGAAAATGTTATGAGGTTAGGGTTAGGGGTTTCGAGTTTAAACCCCCTTCGGCGGGGTTTAAAGCTAAAAATACCTCTTCAATATGAAAAAAAAAAGCAAATTACACACTCCAAATTCTATGAGTGTAGCCAAAGGGAGTTTTAAGCTTAACCGCCCCTCCCCTTCAGTGGGGTTCGAAGCTAAAAAAATACCTATTCAATTAAAAAAAAAGCAAATTACACACTCAAAAATCTTTGAGACTAGCCAAAGGGGTTTTAAGTTTAATCCCCCCTACAGCGGGTTTTGAAGCGAAAAAGTACCTCTTCTATAAAAAAAAAAAGCAAATTACACACTCAAAATCCTATGAACGTAGCCAAAGAGGGTTTTGAGTTGAAACCCCCCTTCATCGGGGTTTGATGCTAAAAAAATACCTCTTCAATATAAAAAAAGTGTAAATTACACACTAAATTTTTTTGAGCTTTGCAAAGCCAAAAAGTAGTTTTGAGTTTAAACCCCCTCTTCCAGATGGCTTTTTTTTTTAGTCTAAAACCACTCCAGATGTTTTTGAGTTTTAAATCCCCCTACAGATATTTTTGAGGTTGAAAACCCCCTCTTCAATATTAAAGCAAACTATACTCACCAAATTCTATGAGCGTAGCTAAATGGGGTTTTCAATTTGTTAAAAAAAAACTCCAGAGTTTTTTTAGTTTAAAACCCCACAACAGATTATTTTGCCGATAAAACTTCCGTTTTCGATATAAAATCTAAAGCAAACTAAAGTCACCTAATTCCAAGAGCGTAGCAAAGGTTACAAAATTTCTGCCAATGGCTGGACTCCATTAATAAGTTGCAGTGGATAGTCATCTGCCGAAATCGAAAAAGACTAAATGTGGCTCAACAAAGATGGCTAAGACGGATTTTAGGAGTCAGTTATAGGGATCGGGTCTCAATCAAGGAAATGCTATGCCGAACTGGGAGTCGACCCCTTGGTAAGGTTGTGACAGCGTCACATGAGGTTTGCGGGACATGTTATCCGACAAAATGAATTACGCATAATAAGAGTTGCAATGACATGGAGGCCATTACGAGGAAATCGCAAACAGGAACATCCTAGTACAACTTCACGCCACACTTTCATAGAGGTCCTCAGAGCAGGTGGGAAGAGGCTTCAGACATTGCCAGCGACAGATTTTTTGAAAACAGCTTGCCGCCCAATGAGCCGAACGGCGCGGGAGGATCTAAGTCAGTAAGACCCCTCAACTCAAGAAAACATTACGAAACTGGAACAGACACAAAATAGAGCAGTGAGATTCATAACAAACGAATATTCACATTTGACTAGAGTAACACCTTTAGTGAAATCACTAAATTTAGAAAGCCTTCAGGACAGAAGACTCAAAAGTAAAGTAGCAATTATACATAAAACACTGAACCATAATCTTCAAATACAAAAACAAAATTTAATAAAATATTCAGAAAGACAAAAAGATAAAGGCACATTCCTCACCCCATATGCTAGGACAAATTTGTACAAATACTCCTTCTTCCCTAGCGCTATTAGAGCATGGAATGGGTTGCCTGAGCTGGCCAGGAAAACCGGTGACATTGATTAAAATGCATGACTAAATGCATGACGCGTAGGACGTAATCATCTTCTTTTTTTGAAGTAACGTCTGTATTATATAAGATAAGAAAAGAATAGCTCAGGTTTAAAAGTAAACTTTTTAATAGCAGAATAATGCACTGTAGATACCTCAGAATATGCATTTTTTAGGCTTTCAATACCGAAAATAGTGCTTGGTGGCGGAGCTAGGCCCCGCCCTGGGGGAGCTCACAGCGCTCCCCTAGACCTCATTGCTGATAAGGGTGGTGAGTCTACACATTTTCCACTAACTCCAGGAAGAACTTATTCCAGGGTATAATATAGTTCGTCCATCATGGTTCGATGATGACCACTTTGTCATCCAGGGGTCTGAGGGCTTTGCACTGGGGTTTTATGCCTCCTCATGTGGCTGGTGAGACCTATGTGAGCCCGGAATGTTCGGCCAGGGTATAATAAACGTCTTCCGAAATAATGAAGAGTCAGAATGTAATAAAGATTAATTATACATATACACATATATATATATATATATATATATATATATATATATATATATATATATATATATATATATATATATATATATAGCGCGGGGGGGGGGAGAAAAAATCCCCCAACACCCCCCCCCCCCCCCGAAAAAAAATCCTGGCTACGCCCATGTTAGTAACAATGTCAATACGTTTGATTCAGTTAGTACCAGGACAAGTAATAGGCCTAGTCTCTTAAAAGGTAATGTTTGTACAATTTCTTAACAGAATAAAACGACTTAAAGATGTTTAAAATGAATAAAGAAATGTTTTATTTGTTCTACATTCAACACATTTACATTCACTAAAACGCTTCTATGAGTAAAATTTTAAAATATTGAAACAAACATATAATCTAATTCTTCTTTCATCATTGAACAGTAAATAGATTGAACATTTCTATGGCTTTCTAAGTTGCAAAAAATGTAGCCAGTGCATCCATTTCTAAACCTTTAGCTGTTTCTCACTCAATGGAAAGAACACAAAGTGTAGCCAACCCGCTCTGTCATAGAAATTCTTAAATAGTTTTCCATGTCAGATTTCAATATTCATAGCAATTTTTAAATAAAGCCAGCTTAGAGGTTTTCGAATAAATATAATGATTGCTAACTTTCTTTAAGAACTATGAACCAAATAAATGATTAGCATTGGTCAGAGAATGACAATCATAGACATGAATAAATATAGACTGGAATTAGGAAGTTATTTTTATTTGGGGGAAGTCAAATATGTTTTATGTACTATATCTATGTGAAAAAAAAATGGCGGCAATTGAGCTATAAATTCTAGGACTAACATTTCAGCCAATATATAATTATGATCTTTAGTTTTGAAAAGTACAAAACTGCCATATTCCCAATATTATGCCTTTGTTTCATAATCATAGACATTAGGAAATATATATAGGTTTGTGATGTGGATCTCTTTATCTTCAAGATCGTTGTTCTATATCTGCTCCCCAATTCGGTTTTGTCATTCATTGTAATAGCACAAGCACGATACCTGTGATCTTTTTTTTTTGCTTGCTTAATATTTAATGGATCCTTCCTATGTTTCACATTCAAGACCACATCACAAACCAAGAGATTAGAGACAGGGTTACTGCAGCGATCGGACCCCGTCCCCATGATGACCTGCTAACTATAGTAAAAAAAAACGCAAGCTTAAAATCTATGGCCATATTACAAGATCTTCGAAGGCTCGCAAAGACCTTCCTTCAGGGAACATTACCAGGAAAAAGAAGAAGAGGCAGACAGAGAAAGCGATGGGAGTGCAACATTAAAGAATGGACGGGCCTGCCATTGAGGGAGGTACTAACTAAGGAAGAATGGAGAAAAACGGTCAACGAGTCTTGCTTGGTGCCCCAACGGTCCAACAAACTAATGGATAGGTAAAAGGTAAATATTTTATGAGACTTTTATTCTGTTGTTAACATTTTTTACACAGTACAGAAGACAACAAAACAATGTGATGAAGACATGCACTACTAGACCTACACAGTATCAACTTTGTCGGATAGGATAAAAAGTTTTTATAACATTTCTTTCGTCAGTTAAGATCAGGCCTTAGGCCTGTTTTCTTTGCCTCTTTTTTGGGCTTTATATGCCTCTTTTTTGGGGGGGCCCTGCAGCCTCTTTTGTGGTTTTTTTATTTTTATTTTTTTTTTAAATTTAATTTTTATTTGTAAGTTCTCACATTTCACAAATATTAAATCATAAAGAATTAAAGAGAAAATTTGAAACATGATTAACCTATACCATATGGCTTTACAAAATATAATAATAGTAATGAGAATATTATTTAATAGCAAAGACATACTACATAACTATTGAAACCATCAGAGACAGAAAAATGAGACAAGATTAGCATATCAACAACTAAAGGATAACCAACCAAAATTGAAAGCAAAAACACACCAACACTATTTGTTATATTATTATTATTATTATTATTTTAAGTTTAGATCTCAGACTTACAAAATGATAACATTGCATGGTAATAAAAAGAAATATTGTTTTAAATATTTTAAATACAGAAAATAAAAGAAACATATTAAGCTTTGATAAAATTGAATAATTAGTAGATGTGTCGAAATATTAATTCGTGACCATCAGCACTATACCTATTGACCTAATTGTCATTCTTACTCCTCCCTTTCCTTCTTTTCTGTACAACACATTAGTATTTTCTAAATCAAACTCTCTATCACCCCCCCCCCCCCAACCATACTACTAACTCCTTCTCTCCTAACTGACGATACCAGCGTTGATTCCACCAGAATGTGGTAAATAATTACGGAAAGAAAGAGTTAATACTAACAATGGTTTATGAACATACATGGTAAACAAGAATGGGACTGTTTAGCAACAATGGCCCCCTCAAGCGTACAATTGGGACTAGCCACCATGACGATGGGCCTGATAGAGAACAATTCCTTACATTTAAATGATGCAAGCTGCTGGTATATCAGCTCTCCCTTAAGGCACTGGTTAATGTTTTAAAACTAATATATAATGTTCGTGCAACATTTAGGATATTTTGAAGGAGTTTTTCAGATTCTATGTTAAATTACTTTTTTTTTTACAAAAGTTGTATTTTTTCCCTTTAGTGCCATGCTTGGGTTCTTACGTGGGCCTTAACTGGTCAAGAGTTATTGACCCAAGTGCAATCAACCACTTTGCGCCATTGTTGCTGCTCCACAGACTGTGGGTCCCTAATGGTCATGGGCCCGGTTCGTTGAGCCCCTTCGCGTCATGGATGCTACGCCACTGTCCTGAGACTCTTCCAAGATTGCTGCTACTATCATACTATGTACCCTCTGAGTGATTCAAGTAGTTAATTAAATAGAAAGTTTTATATGTTCCTATTGTTAGTTTCTAATTTTTAGCGAACAACTTAATTTTCTACCATAGACATAAATAAATATAGACTGGAAAAAGGAAATAACTTCATGTAACTTGAAAACATGTATGTATATCTATTGTCGTCGGATTTCCGAATTCTGAAAAGCTGCAGGATCTTCAGGCTTAGAGATTAAACAAATCTACACTGCTGTATAATGAAGTACACAAAATTGCAAGTCACAAATTTTCGTTTCATAAAACTCTTTTATCGGACAGTCTATATTTATTTATGCCTATGTTCTCTACACAAAGGTTATCTCCCCTTGGCTTAGTACAATTTCTAAACGAAACAAAATTAATTAATTATAAAAAGTGATTTATTTATTGGGTTCATGTTTTTGATTGTTTCATGTGCTGTCATTGACAAGAAATAATTGTGCAAAGTTTCAACCTGATCCGCGAGTGTAAAGTGGGAGAAATAAAATGCACAAGATTCCACCCAGACCGAGTGAGTTGTATAAGCTTTGTAAATAGGTTAACTACAATACACCAGAAAAAAAAAGTACCAGAAAAATTGGCATCGGCTTGACTACAAGTGAAAGCTTCCATCTTATTGGGACAGTTCTTGATATGTGTGGGCGTGCCCACTAGCTTTCCCTGAAACTCGCCAGGCCAATAAGGTCCATAGGGCCAGTGTTTGATATCACTCGGCCGCCTTTTATATCGCGTGATAAAAGATTCCAACTGTGAGCTGTACGACAAAATGCCAACATAGTCTTTGGCAGTGCTACCCCCAGTGCTACTCGTATTGCCACTTTGTTCCATATCTGTTCCGCGTAATAGGTGGAATCAACGCTGGTATCGTCAGTTAGGAGAGAAAGAGTTAAGTCTCTTTTAGGAGCACGGAGCCCTTTGTGTGGTCATGCTTAAGTCAGGGGATTATATAAATGAACAATGCCATTCTAGTTGTGTAATTGTTGCAACATATAATAATTTGACTCATTGTTGCTACATGCAATAAGTTGACTCATTGTTGCTGCATACAATAAGTTGACTCATTGTTGCTACATACAATAAGTTGACTTATTGTTGTTACATACATAAGTTGACTCATTGTTTCTACATACAATAAGTTGACTCATTGTTTCTACATACAATAAGTAGACTCAATGTTGCTGCATACAATAAGTTGGCTTACAAGTATTGAACTCACAGTAGTAGTAGTTTCTGAGATTCTCATATTTGTTTTTGTTTCTAAATCTCAATATTATCCTACTTTCAAAGAAGATAATTACGCCCTAGCCTAGAAGTATCCATGTGTAATACTAGTCGCGCATGCTAATTATCGAGTTCAACTCTACTAAGTCACTGGTTTTCTTGGATGATTCAGGTAGCCCGTTCCATGCTCTAATAGAAAGATAGAGCACTTAGGCCTATACGAATTCTGACTAGCATATGGAATAAGAAAGTTGTTTTAATATTGACAAATATAAACTGCGTTTCAGTATGACTTTAATTATTTTAAATCGGATGTCACAGAATGAATAGAAATATACAGACGTAATGTACGCATGCGCCATTGTGGCGTTTTATTTTAGATCCAAAATTCGTACGTCAAGTTTTTAACACCAGGAATTGGTTAATCCACTGGCCTATATCTCTAGACTCCAGATGTCAATCTGATTAATAGATATAACTTAGGCTTAAACGCATTGCAATTTTGTATATATCTTTTGTTATTTATTTACATATCTAAAATCGTAATGTCATTAATTTCGTTTTAACGTCGGCCTTTACTTTTACCATTTGTCTTTTCAAATGAAAACTTTAAATCTTACATGTCATTAAGATTATATCTTATATAATACAGACGTTACTTCAAAAAAGAAGATGATAACGTCCTACGCGTCATGCTTTCAGTCATGCATATTAACCAATTATCTAAAATCTGCCAAGTCACTGGTTTTCCTGGCTGACCCAGGCAACCCATTCCATTAACATCGTTTCCTAGAAACTGCTTGGTCGGAAAAACTTTGTGTGGATAATCTGTAGCTTAATAATTACAAAAGTATTGCCTACCCTCTAATTTTATTTTTTTTAAACCTTTTTTAACTGCTTACACTTATATTACAAAATATTCGTCGGTTATTAATGTACATTTTCAGTTCAATTGATCCATGATCCAGATTAAAAATGAAGAAAACAGAAGAAAATACTACTGAGTGAAAATTCAATCTTCAAGATTTCAAAATTATATCGATGAATAACGGAAGACAATTTAAAAAAGAGAGACGTTAGTAAATATATTGTCTTTGGACGTAGGCCTTGTTTCTATTTATCATGATTTTTGAAAGATTTAAGTTTATACTCTCAAAACACTGGACTCGTTAAACAATGCCAAGATTACTTAATCTTTGAGGCCTAAACATGTGTAATTTTAGTCCAAAACTATCCTAATGACTAGTATGGTCTAATCCAACACTGAAGTCCAGAAATACTCCGGGAATTGTAATAATACATAGGAATGGCGGCACAGAGAATACAATGTAGAAAACTGTACGTTATATAATTCGGATTTTTTTTTCATACACTTCTTTAGCTCCAGTAAATTAAATGCTGGAAGAACTCAATTAATAATCTTAAAATATCAATCACACGCTATAAACAACTATTGAAAAAAAAAAGTTGGCGGACTATTCAGTACAGACGTCATGAAAGGAACATGAACAAAGAGGCGATTTCTTTTGAGTATCCGCCCTTTGCTCTGAATACCAGATAAAAATCGAGACTTATGGTTTGTAAAGAGAATGTGGTTAATAGCGTCAAAGGCTCTTTCTTTTTTCGCACCTTTAAAATGTATTGACTTGAAGTCAACAAGAACTTTTGCTTACATAAACTGACTCCGTATTGTTTCTGTTTAAGCCTCTTTCAAGATGGTTCTCAAATCTAAGCACAGCTTGACTAAACAGTTTTCATTTCAAATGTCTTACTTGAGTGACAACGTATCCAGTGGCGTACCTTGGTGGGGGGAGGAGGACCCCCCCCCCGGTCCCTAATTGAGGGGGACCCCTAAACGAGTGCTCGAAATAGTTTTTTACATTAAATATTAAATATTACGCAAAATGCAGGGGCACCCAAAGAGATCAAGCCCCCGGGCCCCCAAATGATGGCTAATTCCTAGCTACGCTGCTGAACGTATACCTCCAATTTTCTCACTAAATCTACCTGGAAAGGTTGTGCGGGCTTCATGTTTTAGAAATCTTACTGTCTGTACACATCTGAGTTACTTGTATACATTGTGAGAAGGAAAAAAAGAATGAGGTCGTTGACATAGGCTGAAAAAGAATGGATCATAATAGCGATTGAACCGTAACACTGAACCATAATCTTCAAATACAAAGCAGAATCTAATAAAATACTGATCAAGGCACATTCATAGTTCCATATTCTAAGACAAATTTTTACAAATGTTCCTTCTTCCCTAGTGCTATTACAGCATGGAATGGGTTGCCTGAGTTAGCAAGGAAAACCAGTGACTTGGCAGAATTTAAGTCATTGGTTAACATGCATGACTAAATGCATGACGCGTAGGACGTAATCATCTTCTTTTTTGAAGTAACGTCTGTATTATATAAGATAAGACTGGGTCTTATGACATTCTGACCATTAAAAAAAAAAACGCAATTTACGGTGGCAATACACTATCATATCACAAGTTCCTCAGGGCTCGCAGAGACAATAACAGTAGCGATGGGAAGGCAACATCAAAAAATGGACAGGCCTATCAATGAAAGAGACTGAAAATCCTGGCAAAAGACAGGGATTAGAGGGGAGGGCGGTCGACGGATCTTGTGTGGTGCCCCAACGGTCCAACAGACTAAGGGAAAGGCGAAAGTGAAATAATTTGGATTTCATTCATTACTTTTCTCGGCACCCTTAACTAAATATCGTCTGATGGCGTTTGCGTGATAAGTTCATTATTATTGGTTGATTTATTTGTAATGTTTTTATATTTATTTCTTCACCCGCTTGTCACACAAAAGTAGTAGAAATGACTTGAGGAAAGTGAAACTAGCTGGTCGTTGTGCAGGAAACATGATGTCCTGGTATACAGAAATAAAGCGCCGGAAGATCTCAAACTGATTTCATAAATATTTTCAATGTATACATTCTCTTTCAGCTACGCCTGTCTTCTTCCCTCACCCCACTCCACCCCCCCCCACACACACACACACTCAAACTTCCATAAACATGTCTCGTAAAACTGACTCCTGCCAAATTAATGTCATGGGTCCAGGTCTTGCGTTAATGTGTTTGTATAAGTATGATCAAACATTTGGCTCCCAGTCGTGGCCTAGCATGTATAAATACAATATCACATTAAGTTAACAAAAGGCTGGTATGTACACACAATATCGCAAAAAGTAAACAGTGGGGAAAACAGGACAAAGTTAGTACGATTCCTTGAGTGTTTGATCTGGTCCAGTCTAGTATCGATCTAAGGCCTACACTCCGTTTCTCACGTTCTAGACTTCAATAATTATTGAAGTTTGTTTGCTGTTGTTTTTTTTGGCTTAGAAAGAGAGAAAAAAAAAAGAGAAAGAAAATGAGAGAGAGAGAAATAAATAAAATAAACATTATTAATTAATAAATCTTTATTATTATATTTACGATTTAATAGATACTCTGGCACTGCCACGATGTAATATCAGAGAAAGATAGATAGATAGATAGATAGATAGATGGATAGATAGATAGATAGATAGATAGATAGATAGATAGATAGATGATAGATAGATAGATAGATAGATAGATAGATAGATAGATAGATAGATAGATTAGAAAGATAGATAGATAGATAGATAGATAGATAGATAGATAGATAGATAGATAGATAGATAGATAGATAGATAGATAGATAGATTAGAAAGATAGATAGATAGATAGATAGATAGATAGATAGATAGATAGATAGATAGATAGATAGATAGATAGATAGATAGATAGATAGAAAATAAAAAAATAAATAGTTGAAATGAGAGCTAGTTATAATTTACGATTTAATAGATACTCTGGCACTGTCACGATGTAATATCAGAGAAAGATAGATAGATAGATAGATAGATAGATAGATAGATAGATAGATAGATAGATAGATAGATAGATAGATAGATAGATAGATAGATGATAGATAGATAGATAGATAGATAGATAGATAGATAGATAGATAGATAGATAGATAGATAGATAGATAGATTAGATACATAGATAGATAGATAGATAGATAGATAGATAGATAGATAGATAGATAGATAGATAGATAGATAGATAGATAGATAGATAGATAGAAAATAAAAAAATAAATAGTTGAAATGAGAGCTAGTTATAATTTACGATTTAATAGAAAACTCTCTAGCACTGTCACGATTGTGGATCAGGATCGTAAAAAAAACAAAAAACAATTGATTGTTTCGTTACTCTATCAACGAGCGTTGACGAATTTTGCAATTATTAAGCAGAAGTGACCTCAAGTGTAAAAGTATAGGTGATCGGCCGTCGTTTGCTGTTAGTCACTAAACAACTTGTACTCTAATTTCAATCAGTTTTATTGCTTCGAACTGGGAACTTTTATTTAATAGATCTGCCAATGCAGAGACCGAACAATGGCCTCGACTCTTACAGGGCAATGTCACCTGCTAAAATGAGAAAGATAATTACAAGTGTCGTAATAAAGATAAGTCTTATCTGTAGCCCTCCCATTCTTTTGAGGGATTAGGTTTTGCCTGTTATACTTTTCAATAGCAACTCCCCCCCCCCCCCCCCCCAATTTTTTGTGTTTAGTGCAATAAAATGTCATTACCTATGGCCAGATCTAGCATAGATTGTTACAGATAATAAAAGTATCGAGATGGACTTGAGCATGGGGACAGGGGCCAGTCAGGTACGCTACATGTGTTGGGGTTGCAAAGTAGTAATTGAAGTTGGAACACAGTGACACGTCGACCTTTCGTACCAAGGGAGGGGGGGGGTGTTATCTAGGTGAATGTGACGTGTAACACAACTAAAACAAAAAAAAAAAAAGCTAAAAGCTTTGAGAAAATATAGAAGTGTTTGGTTTTTAACGGAGGAGCAGGGGCGTTACGGAACGAAGGGGTTCGCCTGGGCCCACGACCAGGGGCGTTACGGAACGAAGGGGTTTGCCTGGGCCTACAATCAGGGGCGTTACGGAACGAAGGGGTTCGCCTGGGCCCACGACCAGGGGCGTTACGGAACGAAGGGGTTTGCCTGGGCCTACAATCAGGGGCGTTACGGAACGAAGGGGTTCGCCTGGGCCCACGACCAGGGACACTACTGAGGAAAGTAAAATACGAAATAACAAAATAAAACCAACCTTATCGCAGGGAGTGGTATTAAGTTAATTAAAGGAAGGTAATTATAACATTGTCGATAAAAGGTCATTCAGTAAAAAGGAACGTGATAAAATTTAGAATTTAGAAAAAAAAAATGAATATAGATAAACGGAATGAGTATTTCTATGAAATGAATTATGTTTTGTTTTCAGGTAACTGGTTTTTTTTTTCCTCTGTTTAATATTGCGGTATTTGTTCACGTGTAAAGATAGATGAGTTAATATTATCACAAGACAGTTTCATTGCCTCTTCATATTTAGCACACATGAAGAATTCAAATCTACACCATATTTGAAACCTTTTTACGCAAAAAAAAAAAAAAAAGCCCAAGAGGCCAACAGCACAGAAAGAGGCAAAATCCTAAGGATTTCTAGGATGTAAATAGCTCGACAACTGATGTCACAAGCTAAAAAGCTGAGGTATCCTAAATTTAAAAAAAAGAGAAAGGAAAACAAAGTGAAACAAACAAAACACATTTGATACAACATACATACTAGGTCTCGGTTTAATACGCTCAAAAGCAGTTGACTTAGTGTTTACCGCCTCGATGATCCTGCCAACGGCTCACACGTAGCCATAGCAGGAACCATACCATGACCCCTAGACCAAATTATGTTTCATACATATGGATTATATAGTATTAGCTCTGTTATCTTGATTTCCTTACTGAGTACAATCTGAGGTGAATGTGGTAATTTCCACTGAAACCGTTATTAAGAAAAAGAAATAGTCGTAAGCCAATTTTAATTTTAAGATTATTATATTTTCAAAAATTGTAACAGTCAAACCAGCGTTTTCACCGTGTAGCCAATCAGGCAGCTATTGTTTTCCAAAACGTGCTACAACAGTTTTTGAAATACCCGCCCAGTTTCCAGTCATTGCCAGTTTGAAATCATGAAGAATTTGTAATATAAGAGGAGTAATGTCAAAAATCGTGTTCTTCAAAGTAGATGCCAGGGAATGGCGTTTTAATAGCCATGCGGTTCAAATATATAGTGATCGTAAAGATGTTACACTAATTACCTTATGTTCCCTATATTGGAAATAAAAGTGTAATAAGATGATACATTACACCTGAAACAGTTAGTCAAGTTTTTCTGCCTTTAATCGGCTTTAAAAGCATAAAAATTTGACAAAAAAATATTCGAACATCAGTAGCAAGATTTACATCAGTCTCTGACCTCTTTAGCAGACGTACAAAAAGCAAAATGCAAAAAAATCTTTGTAAAAAATGCTAATCAAGGAGGAATAACTTCACATTTAAAGTCATAAATCTCAGAATTATATTCCTTTTTCGATATCAAACAAATATAATTAATGACCACTATAAATTAAAATAAAGTAATAAGTTCCACCTTTCAGACCATTCGGTCTCATAGGGCAGCTGATGGCCAACGGTTAACTAGCAGGGTGTCATGTGGCCAGCACAACGACCAACCGTCTTTACGTTCTACCACTAAAGTCAGGTACCCATTTCAGTTGGGTGGACTTAGGGACGCCCTAAAAATCCCGAAATTTAAAATCCCCGAGATAAGAGTCCAGGCCCTAAGGCTTGGAAGCCAAGCGCTTAATCACTCGGCCACCCCCCCCCCCCCCCCAGATAATGTAAAGGTGATAATTTTCTGTGGCCCACGATTAACGAGGGTGTCATTTGGCCACTGTCCCGTATCACGACCAACCGCTTTTTTTCCCCAAATCATGTCAGGCACCCATTGGGATGTGGTGGACTTAGGAGGGTCCTAAATATCCACAAATTAAAAATCCCAGTTTTTCACCAGGATTCTAACCCGCGGTCCTCCGGTTCATAAGTCAAGCGCTTTAACACTCAGCCACCGAGCCTCCACTTTTAAATTAACTATTTTGGTTAATTCCCTGTTTGATTCATGTGTTGTCTTTGACGATAAATACTTGGGCAAAATATTTATCCCACAACGCAGGTTTGTTTCATTTGTTTTGTCCACTAAACAATTTAGACATAGATGGACTTCGTTTCTTGCTACTCGGAAAGACAGGAAACACAATAGTTACACATAACTATGATATCCACTGATGCAACAGAAAGTTGATATCTACTGATAAGTAATTTATGGAAGCTAACTTCGATCTCTATTTGAGTCACAGTTTAACAATACTCACGTATTTTTATGTCTAAATGTGTGTTTGCCTACTTCAGTCGTAAAGCGACTATGGGCTCACCCATAGACATAAATAAATATAGACTGGCGATAAAAGAGTTTTATGAAACGAAAATTCGTGACTTGCAATTTTGTGTACTTTATTATACAGCAGTGTAGATTTGTTTAATCTCTAAGACTGAAGATCATGCAACTTTTCAGAATTCGGAAATCCGACAAAATAGATATACATGTTTTCAAGATACATGAAGTTATTTCCTTTTTTCCAGTCTATATTTATTTATGTCTATGGGCTCACCTCGAAGAACACTTGTTCACGTGACTGTGGAGCCCTAATTTTTGGAGAGACAATCCCGTCCAACAGTATCGTAGGTTAAGATGGCTTTCGCTTTGGTGGTAGAGAAGCCAGCCATTTTACCAGTCTGTAGTTTCCTGATTCAGATGTTTCTCCTCTTTTTAAACAGGGCATTATCTTCTTTATGGAAAAGTGTAAGCACTAAAATGTTTCTTGTTTCTGTGCAATACAATATATGTGACGATTATAAAATAGTACTAAATAATATTATAGTAACGATAATAATAAGGATTATAATAAAGAGCCTTTTGTATATGAAATAGAGCGTGTCAATTTATTTCTTCTGATATGTTAACAACACAGGTGAGAGTGATTTATGTTACAGTGTGAACACATACAATGAATGTACAGTTACAACAGTATCAGTAACACAGTGAAAAGATCCGCGATTACAAGTATTGATTGTTTAACGATTCGTTTTGTCAAAGAAGATCATTTCATTCCAAGCCCAAGCCTCCACCAGCACGAATGGGGATGGCAGTGGGCTGGGTAGGAACCTTGGACCATCAAGACCATCAGTGCTCATACCACACGAGAAGGCAGCCATTCAAAAAGAAATTCATGCGTAATTTCTTTCCATTTTGGGTGAATATTATTTTGCAGAGTGCTCTAAGTTTAAGAGACATAGTTCTCTCTTTGTCATTAAAGGAGTAAATGTGTGTGCAGGAGAGGGAGGGAGTTACATGTGCGGGAGGGGGAGGAACCAAGTCTTGCTCGTCCATGGTGAGGGCGGTACGTCTGATTCTGTGGCATAAATTTAACGAGCGTATCATGTGATCAGGTCAATGATCAAAAGCCTTTGCTTTCATTATCCAGTGTCATTCTCCCCCTTACAACTTGGTGGACTAAATGGACGTCTTAAGATCCCCATTTCACCAAGTTTCGAACTCAAATCCTTCATGATCAAAGTTTTACTCCTCTCCCGTCATGCCCTCACTGTAAGCTCTAAAGGCTTAGAATTTCGTGCATTGGTATTTTTACAAAATTGTAAGTATAGGCCTACAATTACAGTGTTACAGTATAGGCATATATGAATTTCTTAAAACGATGTAAACGACCTAATTAATTAATAAATAACTTTGTCGTTACACCTGCACTGGCATGTATAAACAATCTACTCAATATCTTCAAAAAAAAAAGGCAAAATATACAGAAGGAAGTTTAGGAAAAAAACGTCAACAAAAAAGGTAATTTTAGATAATACCATGTTTTTGTAATACAATATACAATTGACCTAAGCTAATGTACTGATAAAAAGAAAGAGGTCTTTTTATTAGTTTGCGTGATTTAAACCTTATTCATTCTTTTGATCCCCCCCCCTTTTTTTTTTCCTGGTTCCACCCACAAGACTTTCTCTTATCAAACACATAACATTTTCCTGATAGAGTGATATGTATATACGTTTGCTGCATTTTTTTAAAATACAGTTTGTTTGTGGTTTCTACCAGGGGCGGACTGGCTTTATGGGCATTCGGGCAAATGCCCGGTGCGCCGTTGCCTAAATGGGCCGATGGGACTGCGCAATGGGCCACTTTAAATGTCAGTAAGTCCCATAAACGTGATTGCGCTCTCTCGATTTACCTTTTATAAAAGATCGTTGCAGAATTTACTATTAGCTACATATTCCAAAATAATGAATTCGCTATGTCCCTAAACCGTGTCTCTGTGAGTTCCAATCCTCTATACACACATTAAAGAGAGTAACAAAAAAACATAAGACCTATATTTTTTTTTTATACTTCTATTGAAGTCGAGTTAATGTGGACCTACTCGAATTAATGTTAAACGGTTCCCAAGTTTTGAAAATTATTAAGTATTTCTTGATGTTATGAGTACCATTTACAACAATCTGTAGATCTACTATTCCCAAAACTGATTGTCAAAGGTGATTATATAATTGGGTTGGTTGGTTAGTTGCAAGATCCCTGGAGTTCTCTTCTACGAAAACATTCACAAATCTTAATTATTATTTAAGTAGTTAAACACTAGACCTAATAGAAATAATAGGAAAATGTAGAGAAAAAAAAGTGAGAGATACAAAGACAAAATTGCTAGAAAACTGTGCCAAGAGATGCAGTACTGATTTTCTTAAGAGTTGGTCTCAAACGAAACCTTGTTGAATCTCATGATAACTTTTAATAAAGAACATTCTCAGTCCCATCAAGCCACTTCAGACGACATAAAAACAAGTCACTGTCTCATATCCATAAAAATGCAGACTTAGGCCTAAACTCTCAAAATTCCCATAAGGCCGGATTGTATGGGAATGCCAGGGGGCGATTTTGATCGCCACTCCGCCCCTGGTATCTACGTTGTTGTTGTTTTTATTTCAATGTTAATAGTTAATAATAATGTTAACAAATTACACGATAAGCAGCATTAATTTTGTTTCAAAGTTCAATTCTTTTCTAATGATACTACGTTGATTGGCAAGCAGATTTGAGCCTCTTTTGTACCGCCAATTGATGTCTGGATCTAGTGCTATCCATGACGAACTCTTCCAAGAGTCTGTTTCTTGCCGTCCTGGTCGACGTGCTGGGATCGGTGAGGACAAAGAAGCGATCGTTGGAGCGGTAAAAGCCGCAGCTAGTCTGAGAACGCCTATCTACCGCCGAGCAAGAGCGGGCTCTGTGCATAAGTAACTCATATTCTGGAGTGTTCGTTGTCTGCTTTCGACCAGACTTTTCCCACATTCGTTGCGGGATGTTGACCTCGGCTGAAGGCTCGGCTTCCTTGTTACAACAACCAGATGGCTTTAACTGAAGATGTCCCTCAGAGTGTTGGTCGAAAGAATCCAAATGAGGCGCTTGCTTTGGTTTTCTCTCTCCTAGGAACGAATATTTCTGCATAAGAAATTTAGTGTTTTCTTTAACCAACAAATTCAACTCAGAATTCGCCAGAGCGTTATCTGCTGATGAATTTTGCAAAAATTGAGTATCGTCATTAACTGGATTGTCGTTGTTCGTACTGACGACATTTTGTCTATAAGACGAGCTTTGAACTCTTGGAATCGATAATGTTTTATCTTTAAGAAAGTGAACCTTGATTACGTTTCTTGTATTATTTGTATCCGGATCTAAATGCATTTTCTTTAAGTTTTTCACAGCGGTATCGATTAGTAATATCGTGTTTTCTGATGTCACTTCTGACCTTTTATTGTCCGGTGAATGACTTGGAAGCGATTCATTACGATTTAACTGTAGGGCAGATTCGATTTCGGATCTTTTATTCTGGTTGCTCGATAAATTAGTTTCCGATGCTTCTTTGTTTTCGTTATCGGAGTGCGTTTTATGAGTGTTAAAATCAATGTCGATACTGGATGGGTAGCCGTTTCCTTGTAATGAAATATCGTCTGGTTCATTTCCGCTGAGGGCGCCGAAATGAATGCGATGTGTGGTAGTGCTACGCCCCCTCAAGTCATTAATGGAATTGTATTTGCGCTGGCTGGTATCTAAAGAACGTGCGGCGACGTGATCCTTTGATGTTTCAACGTCACGTGAATGTCTTGGGAGAGAACTATTCAAGTCTTCGGACCGGCACAAGTCTCGAGCGGGTGAGAATAATTCTGATTGCTCTTTGCGAGCAGACGACAAATTCAAGGAAGGCGACGAACCTTTGCCGTCTGCTCTTCGAAGTCTGGCGAAGTCTACGTCCTCTTTTGACCTCGGCACCTGTTCGTTCCAATAAGAAAATATCGATCGAGGCTGTGTTTTGTTGGAAGCCGATTTTGTATTTGAAATGTCAGGATCGAGTGGACCTTCAATAAACGTCACCTGCTTCTTCTGTTTTACTTTTTCCGCTGGCTGTAGAGGGGACAAAACCGGACTTGCTCCGGAGAGAGACGAAGAGGGCCCAAAGGCTCGGTAACGCCCAGGGTCAGTTTCAGCCACGTCATGCAATTTTTCATCCACTTTTGAATGTTGATGTTCTTTAGCTCCCTTTGGGCTAACTCCCTGGCGACTGAGCATGACCGCCGACAAGTAAAGATTCGCCACAGCCAACGCTTTTCTTTTGCAGCGCGTTCTCCCTGAAACCACGTGGTCCACATTTTGAATTATGATTGGCTGTCTTTTATCCACTCTGGGCGTTTCCGAGGCAACAGAAGAAGACGTGACCTGCTCCGACGACATCATGTTTATTTCAAATCATGCTTGAATTTTGATTCCGTTAAAAGGCTAGACATTTTATAAAAGATTATTTGTTCAATAAAATCCCAATGTAAGAAAATATTTAGTAACATAATATTCACATTAGTTTTGACCTGTTTTTAATCCGATATATCACAACGACACTTGAACATTGTCAGAAATGTAACCACCGCACACTATGCACGGTTTTGTGTTGAATAAATATGAAACTCACAGGGACTATTACGCATTGCAGCTAACGTTCTTCTTAGAAACGACTGAATAAAAGTTACACTGTTACAACAGGTGAACGTCAGGCTGTAACAAAAATGTACAATTACAACGTGCTTTATCTATACGACACTGTAATAACCCCAACTCTCTTTCTCTCTCTCTCTCTCCTTTCTTCCTGTTAACCCATGCAGGAAGGCAATAATTCCTCTCTTGTCGCGCCTACAGAGCGGTGGAGATTTTTATCGAACTTATAGATAACAGGGGGGTCGAAGCAAACGTACAAGAAATCAATCACATTTCTTTCTTATCGGGAGACGGACTACATTTTAGTACTAAACTCTCTTTTCTTTCAAAGCAACGGTTCGGGAGGGAGGGAGGGGGCGGCGGTGGTGGGAGCGCTACAATGCAATCTTTCTAGCATTGTTGGCCGGAATGGCTGTTAGATAGTTGAATGAAATGTAATGGAACTAGGATAAACAGATTAAAGAAAAGTTCATGAGAATTAATCTAGCCTGTGTGTGTTTAAGTGTGAGTGTGTTTGAGTTTGCGTGTGTATTCGAGAAGGGTTGGCTTAATCAGAAGCTCTCTGGCCGAGTTTACGATACAACGTTTTGATATGCTTTAACAGAAGGGTTTTAAGTGTAAGACGCTGACCTTTGTCCATTATTCGTTTAACGAATGATTTTCAATATACCATGATACTATGATGTCCGATCTAAGCCTAAACACCGTGACTGTAGTTTCCTACCTACAGACTAGCAAGAGTTCAGACCATTTTGATAGTGTAATAGTACATATTTTTGGATAGATAATTTAGTCCAAGGTTTCAAGAAAAGTGAACGATATCTTTACATAGGGCTTTGTATAGAACCAAACGCCAACCTTAAAATAGGGCTTTTACATTTATATTGCGACTTTAATCAATGACAGTACGTGGCTGATAATAATAGAATCATCTTCTAAGTAAAATGAATTTGCGTGTCATACTCTTTAATTTTAACTAAGCTTATATCAATTCACTGAGGACTCACTCTGTCTGGTAAAAATTTTGTACATGTTATTTCTCCCACACCCAATCTCGGATCAAGCTGAAATAGTGCACAATTATTTCTTTTACCTGACATTACAAGAATCAATTTAGAAAAAACAAGTAGTTAATTAACTATTGGTAAATAATTATTTAGTTTGGTATCTCGAACAAGGGAAAGAAATTGTACTTGAATGAAGGGATGGTATAAGCTGAATTAATCACCTTTATAGATCGCCACTCTAAATTGAAAAGCAATATAAAAGTATTCAATATCCTCTAGTTATTATAAAATAAAGGGGAAAAAAAGGAAATAAAAAAAGCAACTTTCCGACAGGGCAACATGTAAATAATGACGTTGTGCTGGCCCCATGACAACCTCGTTAACCGTCGGCCAGAATGACCATTACATCTTTCTAGATAAGACTTTTATATTTGGCTTGAAATAGATCTAGGGCCTAGGCTACAATGCCAACAAAAGTGAGAAATAAAGAAGTTTGCTGTTGATGCTGGGATGTTGAGGCAATGAGGTCAGTCTGAGTTGGACTAAGTTTTGAAACATCCTAAAAAAAATGTTACATCTATTTTTTTTTATCTCAAAAAAAACAAAACCGGCTTCACTCTTAAGTACTATAAATGATAGGGAAAAAAAGGGAAATTTTTCCTCCTGACACCCATTCCTCCCTCCCAGGAAAATATTCTAGACCAGTGTTTCCCCCAGACGTTTACCTTAACGGAACACTTCGCAAATTCTGAGTATTTAGCGGAACACTTCGCACATTCTGAGTATTTCGTGGAACACTTCGCACATTCTGAGTATTTAGCGGAACACTTAGCACATTCTGAGTATCTATCTTCTATATCTATCTATCTATAAACTTCGGGAAAACAGAAGTCGTGTTCCAGAAGTCACCCAATAAAACATACTCAGCCCCAACAATCACAGTAAACGGACAGCCCCTTAATGTAGTAGACCACTTCACATATCTAAATAGTGTAGTGTCAAATGACGCCACACTTTCAAGGGAAGTTGATAACCGTCTAGCCAGGGCCAATAGTACTTTTGGACGCCTTCAGGCGAGAGTTTGGCGGAACAGATCGCTCCGCCTGCCTACAAAAATCAGTGTCTACCAGGCGGTGTTTCTCTCAGCCCTTCTGTATGGCTCTGAGACATGTACACTATACAGGAAACCTCTAAGACTTTTTGAGCGCTTCCACCAAATATGCTTGCGCTCCATCATGGACATACGGTCCATCATGAACGCACTACAAACAGAGATGTCATTGCGAACGCCGGTATGGACAGTATAAAGGGACTTCTTTTGGTCCGACAGTTGCGCTGGGTAGGGCACGTATCCCGTATGGGAGACGAACGTATGCCAAAGGCAGTCTTTTTTGGTGAGCTAAAAGGTGGTCGACGTAACAGAGGCGCCCCACAGAAACGCTTCAAAGACCAGCTTAGGCGTCAACTTTCCTTGGCTGACATAGAAGAGAGAACCTGGATGCATGCGGCCTCAGATCGAGACAGCTGGAGGTCACTCACGAAGGCCGCGGGATACACACTTGAGACCAAAAGAAAATCTGCTGCCGAGGACAAACGCAGACGGCTAAAAGAAAATCTAAAACGACCACCTGCGGACAATGGTTATGCTTGCCCTGAATGTGGCAAAATATGTAGGTCACAGCTGGGACTGCGCAGCCACGGGAAATACTGCCTTCCTTACTAATCTTCGGACTCAAAGAATAGCCATATTATTATTATTTGGTAAGTTAGTTTATTTTGTTGTATTCTCCGCGTTATAAAATCGTTATAAAATATAATAATGTCTCACGGAATGGGTATTATTCTTGATTAGGAACGCGGGCCTGGGACTCTGTTATGGTCATTGGTCAAGCCTGATTTGTTTTGTTATGGTCCGTGCATCCATGGCATTGGGTGTGGGCTTCGCGAGGCCTTGATCAAATTGTGTCACCGATCTTAAGTTTTGATATGTGAATAATACGTATAACTTGTATTTCCTTGTAAAAACTATTAATATTTATTCATCATTATTTATTATTATTATATCATATCATATTATATCATTACTCGATTAAACCTTTGCTTTGTTATATGCAATCTCGTTTTTGACTAGTGTATGTTACTATTTGTATTGTTCGTTGTTTTGGTAATTATTTCATAAGTTGATGGCTAGATTGTTAGGGGTGTCCAGGCAGACGAGCCACGACTAAAGTACAACCCGACATGGAATTAGTGACCAGCGTACGGTGGAGAGCCCGGGATCGTATAGCATACCCTAGTTAAACTGTTCACCCACCTGACATCAGTGCCTTTATGAACTTCACGGGTAAAAAAAAACCGACTAGAAATTTGTGATCGTGGAGATTTGAGGTCGCTACTTACAGACATTGAGCCGGACAGAAATACTTTCACACAATCTCATCAACCGCATCCAAGTCCTTAAATCTGTCTTTCCTAATTGATGATGCCAACGTTGATTTGAGTCCATTAAATTGATATTTGGGTTTATAAACTTTAACTTATGTTGTTGAAAAGAAGCATGCGTTTTTCCTATAAACCAATACAAAATATAACATTTTCTGATAACAAACAAAAAAAGGTATTGAAGTTTAATCATAACAGGATAGTAAAATACAAATGAGCAAAATGAATAATTTTACCGGAACGAGGAGAATGATTATGAAGAGAAAAGGGTTTTTTTTTCAATTTTATTTCAATCAAATCTCAATAAGCATTCTTTCAACATGATGTCCTTTCTTTTCTCTTTTTTCAGTTGTAACTTTTGTGCTATGTATTTATGTAACTTTTTCACTTACGGATCCGTGGGCAAGTTTTGTCTGTATAAAGGAGTCCCTAGGTCAAAAAAGTCTGAGAACCTCTGCTAAACACAACACTGAAGACAACAAACAGTACGAAAAAGACCCCCGAGTGCGTTGTCGTTGGGAATGCATGTCTATAATCTCCACCTCAGCGGGGGCAAAGGTGACTTAGTCACAAACGTCAACAGTTCGTTGGCTTTGTTTTATAGCTGATGACCATTTACACTGTTCTTTGTATTATACCCGCCACAGCTCATCAGTTATAAAAACACATCATCGCAAATATAGGAGCATAAGCGGGTAGTTAGAATGAGATCAGTTTTTAATTGGTTTATCAGAAGGAACCAAGATTTCTGAATTCTATGGATAGGTAAATCCAAAGCCGTTTATATTTATTTACATCCAACAATGAAATAAATGTATGAATATTACGACATGAATGATGAATGAAGAGCAATAGTGTTTACAAGGAAAATACAAGCTGTTCGTATTATTCACATGAGATATAGCCTACCGTACAAACAAAGCACAGGCCAACTTGGCCTCGCGATGGCCACAAGCCAATGACAAAGGGGGATAGTCAAATAACGCGTCCCACAGATCAAGCTTAACTCTAGCGAAGTCCCAGGCCTGCGTCCCTAAACAAGAGAAATACACATTCCTTGAGACCGCCATTACAAAAATGATATTAATAACGATTTCAAAACAACGCAAAAAAAACTAACTTACCCAACACTGGGGGGAAGATAACCACAACAGAGAACTCCATCTCAAGGCAAAAACAAGCAGAGCAGCGACAACAACATAGCGCGTCCTTAGAAACTAAAGCCCAAACTATTATGTGCACAATAAAGAAACATCACACAAGAAGCAACCCTAGATGCGCACGACATCTCCCCTCTCCCTCTTAACTGGATCTTGCGAAGACAAGTCCAGTCTTCAAAGAGATATTAAAGACTACTACAAGTAAAAAGAATTAGGACACATTACCAATTATAATTATAATTTTATTTTCATTTGTACATTGATTTTTTTTTTTCACATATTATTAGTAAGCGTACACATTAAATAGCTACATTTTAAAATACAATGATTGCAAACATGGCAATACAAATAGTTACATCTAGGTTGTCATAATATTTTAACGTTTTAAATTGCTTTGTATATGGCGTTATTTTTTTCCAATAGCATATAATGAATATTTTTGAAATTTAAGATTCATACGGTATATGTGGTGAGAATGTCAACACTAGGTAATTAAATAGAAACAATCAGAGAGTGAAAGTAGAAACTTACATGATATTAAAACATTTTAAACATCGTAGGCACATTTTTTTCCACTTTGTCTACATTGTTGTTTCCTTTGTGCTTTGCTACAATACCCCAGTTCTTTATATTAACTTCTATCAAACGTGCATACACATCTATGTGTGTACACACTTATGCGAACATTGGCATTGAAACATTTATAGTGTTTCTTTTGCTGTCTCCCTTTTAATGACAATTTTTGATTTCCTCCCTTGAGATTTCGAAAACCACTTCCTCATCATCAAGGTGGAAATCCTGACTGCTAGAGTCAGTATATCGGGAGTTTCTGTTCACAGACAATTTCTCTGTTTTTTTTGTCACAGGGACCGATTGGAGTCGTACTGAAAGTACGTATTGAAAGTATGTATATAGATCCTTTTTTTTTTCTTGAATATTTTCCCCCTTTTTTTTCCCCCTTTTTTAATTTTTACTCTTCCCCACTTTAATATATTATTTCTCTGTAGACTGCACAAGCATGCGCAATATTGACAATGGTGGTGGAGATTTGTTCTTAACAATAGTAAAAACTTTGACATATGTAAAAAAAAAAAATGATACTAAATACTAATTTAGTAACAATTTGATGTAGAAGCTTGTTGAGATATGAGGTTATGTTGATGCTCAATATTAGAACAACAGAAGAAGAAAATCAGTACAGATTTTAAAAGTCTGCAAGGTAGTAAGAAATGATATATTGTATGTCGACTACACAGGTATGCACAATACGGATAGTGGTGGTATTTTTTCAATATTCGTAAAGAAGTCACTATGGACATAATTGTTAAAAAGTACAAATTTATACAAAGAAATGTTTGCTTAGATATCTTGTGGTCATGCCTGATTCTCAATACAGGAACAACAGAAGGTCAAGGCGTGACCTTCGTGATTGTGTACTGTCTTGAATTGTCTTAACCTTTGTCAATTTCAAGGGGCGATCACTGTTTTTTTATTTTATTTGGAGTACTAGCTTTTTTAATTATATGGTTACAGGGTCTTTAAATATATAAAAAAGATCATTTGGGATATATATCTATACACACGCATTCACACTCGCATACACATATTCATATATATATATATATATTCCCTTTTCTTTAAGTTAATGGATGATCTTGGTATTTTATTTAGTGCTATATGGTTTCACTCTGCGTTCCATTATGTTCATAAAGATGTGATCTAATAATACCCTATTATAGTGTTTATTATGGTAGACAATTTGTAGGTAGGTATTCCAAATAAGGTCTCCATATTCTGATAAAATAATTACATTGATGTCTCTTAGTTTTTTATTTATGGTTTTAGGTACTTTATTAAAGAAAATAGCAGTATTTACATATGAAGTATTATGAACATTCCTGTAATTTTCTCTTAATTACAAAAATAAAAGCATGTGGACTGAACTTGTAAAAATTAAGAAAAGTAGTATCCCTTTGCAGATGGTGTACATAACAATTACTTACTTACTTTGACTAAGATCCTCCCGCGTCGTACAGCGCATTGTGCGGCAAGCTGTCTCCCAAAGATATGTCACTGGCAAATGTATGAAGCCTCTTTACAAAGATACATTTTAATTGAATACACTCTAAAATTGGGAAAACAAAGTCCTTTGAGCTTCGAAGCAGCCGTTTTCAAAATAAACTTAAAAGGTTAGGGCTGTGTTATTATTGTTGTCAACATGGCTGTACACTGTCATGATCTCATCTGTCTTTAAAAAAGTTTATCTTTGAAAAAATTACGTATAAATAATATAAGCGGCTCCTAATTGTGTAGGTAATGGGGCATACCTCTCTTGATGTCGGAGAGAGATGTGACACATCTCATTTGATGTATGCGATTGATATTGCACACCTCAATTGATGTCTGTGTGTGATGGGGCACATCTCATTTGATGTATGCGATTGATGGGACACACATCACATGATGTCTTTGAATCTTGAGGCACATAGATCTAAATACCTCACTTGATGTCTGTGTATGATGGGTCACACCTCCCATTAAATGTTGCGTTCAAAGCCATGTCTCTTTGTGAATGAGAAGACAGTATTTGACTTACAAATTCGACATCTGGGTCGTACAATTATCACGCATGGGGGACGATCGCATACAAAATGCGAGTTTTTGGGGGGCGAGCTTAAAGAAGATCAGCGTAACAGAGCTACCCCAGTAAACGATATGTGGACCTCACTCGCTCTCACGAAGGCTACTGGACACATATTTGAGTCCCGAAGAAAAGCCCTTGTAGAAGACAAGCGCAGAAGACGTAAGTATTTAAACGTAACCGCAGGTGGACAACGGCTTTATCTGTATCAGTAGATGAAAAAATATGTAGGTCGCAGCTGAGTTTGCTTATCCATTTGAAATACAGCACTCATCCTCAATCTTTGGTATCGAAGACATTGCCATTATTTGACCTCTGACACCAATTCTAACAATGGTTGGGGGGGGGGGGGGGGAAAGCTGCAGTCATTTTAAAATATAAGCCGGTGGCTTGTGGCAAAAATGAATTCAACCAATCAGATCAGAGTGACGTCATATCTGGCACGTCGCTTTCTGACTCCATCGACATTGTGTCCAAAGTACATGATGAACCTGCATAATCTCTGCTCTATTGGACTCAAAACCTTTTTTTTTTTTTGTTAAGCTGATGCAACTCTTCAAGTACGATTTGTAAATTTGTTTCGGCCCACAGACTAAAAAGTAAATTGTTAGTCACTGAATAAGATGTACAGTTTAATATTAAAAACAAGCAAAATATTTTCTTAAAATACTTTTTTTAAAACAAATCTTTCATGAGAGAAAGAATCGTACAATTACTGCTATATATCGCAAAACTGCAAGAATTATCTCCCTTTTATATTTAAAAAAATTAATTAAATATCACTTATTAATTAGCTAATTGTCTTTTTTTTTTGTCGTTTCATGTTTTGCAAGGGGCAATGAACAATTGTGCAAAGTTTCAGCTTGATCTAATAATGGGAAGTGGGAGAAATTACTTGAACATGATTTGTACCAGAACACAGACAAAGACTGTAAGTTCATATAAGTTTTTTTATCTAGATTCTCTTTCGCGACACACTTTTTACCTGGTCGTGCGGTATGCACTCTTTTTCTGTCCTTTCGATGGTCCTGAGTTTATACCATGCCCACTAGCATCCCCCGTCGTCCTGCGGGAGGTTTGGTCAAGGAAGTAGATTATCTTCAACTCTGAAGGAACATGTACACCACTTAACAAACACTTAACAAACACTTAACAAAAAAAATTTCACAGGATTCATTGAAGAAGAAACAAAAACTCTGCAAAATTTCAAACTTCTCTTTTACCTTTCTAGCTATGAACACATAGAGAAATAGGACAAAAGTAAATCGGCAATTAGACAGTATGTCGTAGTCGTAGTCTCAAAAGAGCTGCATATTTATCAGGCGATAAGTCAATTATAAGTATTGTAAGCAGATGCAACACTTTTACCTTTCTTTTATATATATATATATATATATATATATAAATATCTAGGTAGAACTATCAACAACAAACTAAAATGAAATGAACACTGTCAAAACATATACAACAAAATTCACTAATGACTCTTCTATCTCAGAAAGCTAAGAAAATTTAACATAGACAAAACAATAATCAAACTATCAACAGTCTAATCAACTTTGCCATCACCTGCTGGTATGGTAATACTTCACTGGCACAAAGACATAGACTTAATAGACTAATTAAAAAAGAATCGTATATCACTCAAATACAGCTACCACCTCACCAATATGCATACAAAGCAGCTAGAGGAACTGAGGATGCCATTCTATTGCTTTTGGACCAGCTTTATAAGCATCTTGTTACGTATCTAGGTAACAATGCCTAGATACTATTTTTTTTTCTTGACCTGTAGGTTGTCTGCCCCTTGTGTAATAAGTTTTTTTTTTATTTTATTTTTCACGGTGAGTCAAGCCACACAGACAGTGACCGGTCCTTGACCTATGTGTGTACCTCTGGTTGAAAGGAGGGTGTTTTTTTTTTCTTTTCTTCTGTCTCTTTGAAGAGCGTTCTAGATCTGGGTGTTGATGACTTTCTGTTCTAGAAATTACTAGATATCGACGCGCGGTAGATTATATAAAGACCGCTCGCGTAACGTTGACGGACAGACATACGGAGACAGCCGTGAGACAGAATAGCGGAGACATTGCGTGACCCGTGCGTGGTATACCACTTGATCGTGTAAGTTAAGATTTTTCTTTTTCAAGGCCTTGCTTGTATTTGTAGTTATATTTTCAAACTATTGTATTGTAATATTTTTACATGCCATTTTTGTAAAAGGGTTTTGGTCAACCATTCCATTTTGTATTGAGTAAATGTTTGTTTTTTTTTACTTTATATGATTCATTTAAAAGTACTATTTGAGTTATATTATATTAAACATTAAGTGGATATTTTACCTTCCGATTTCTTGTGTCATTTTTTGTTTGTTATTCATTGTAAGTCTTTGATTAAATTCAGACTTAAGTGACACAACTACCTTTTTCTATTGTCACGTTCCCCTAGGCAAGCCATTT
This sequence comes from Biomphalaria pfeifferi, assembly GCA_030265305.1. Lineage (NCBI taxonomy): Eukaryota > Metazoa > Mollusca > Gastropoda > Planorbidae > Biomphalaria > Biomphalaria pfeifferi. Next base: position 524,733 of record JASAOG010000253.1, read on the forward strand.
AAAAGTAGAATTCAATTTGTAATACGTGACAAAAGAAGTTTGAGGGCTTTCGTCCCGGATATTTTTTCTGAACCTATTTTCGTCTTACTTGAGTAATTTTGTAAAGGCGAAGTTGACTTTAACAAAAAATTTTTTTTTGTGTCAAAGAGTCGGAAGTAAAGTATCAATAGTATTGACCAAACTCTCTTAAGGTTTTTTGTTGTACTGATTTTGTACTGTATATTTACATTGTATACATTTTTTTTTGCTTGTAATAGTTGTTAGTTAGTCATGGATATTCAGGTTTTTCTTGCAAATCCCTCTGTGAAAGAGCTTGATGCTTTTACTAGGAAGGAACTGGTCCTTATTTCTAAACATTTAGGGTTAAAAATAAAATCAAATGCCCTTAAACAAGAAATCAGAGATAACATTGTAATCCATTATGTAGACGAGGAAGTGTTTTCTGAAGACCTTTTAGAAACCCTTAGACCCGATGAGGGTAAATCAGATTTAGAACTTCAGATAAAATTAAAACAAATGGAAATAGAAGCCCAGTTAGCTTTAAAAGAGAAGGAAATTAAACAAAAAGAATTAGAGCTTGCAGCGGCTAGAGAGCAGAAAGAAATAGAAATAGAGTTAAAAAAATTAGAGTTAGCTGCTAATGTAAGACCAGATTCTTCCCCTGCCAGTCATACTGCTGAAGCAACAAAATTTTTGAAAATAATTCCACGCTTTAATGAAGCCACAATTGACAATTATTTTCCACAATTTGAACTTGCTGTGAAAAATTTTAATGTACCTGAAACTTTGTGGCCCACTTTGCTGCAAACAGTTTTGACTGGTAGAGCTGCAGAGGTATTTTGTTCTTTGACCATTGAACAACAAAAAGATTATAATGTTGTTAAGGCCTTAATTCTTAAGGCATATGAACTTGTTCCGGAAGCTTACCGAAAGCAGTTCAGGGATTGTCGCAAATCGGATGGCCAAACCCATGTAGAATTCCTGCGGGAAAAGGAGCGACGCTTTGAGAAATGGCTCACTTCCAGGGAAATCGGCACCGACTTTGCAAAATTCAAGAACCTAATGCTGATGGAAGAGTTCAAGAGTTGTGTGCGGCTGGACGTCCGTACGCATATAGCTGATCGTGGCGAGGAAGATGTGCACAAGGCTGCAGTGTTGGCAGACGATTATGTAATATCACATCAATTTGCCAAGTATACGACGGATGTCAAGCCAAAACAAGTCAAACAGCCTGAGTCCACTGCTAGCAACTCCATCAAGAACAGCAGTACAAACGACAGAAAACCTACTACAAGTAAAGCTACTTGTTCCTACTGCAAACGAGAAGGCCATAAAATTGACGATTGCTGGAAATTGAGGAAGAGAAACGAAAAAGCTCCTTCAAAAGTCAGCGCTTGCACAGTACAGTGGTCGGCGAGGTTTACTCCCTCATCATCAAGTCATATCAAGAATACCTCGACACCACCTGTTTCAAATGTATTGACTGTACAAGACTCTCCGAAAATGTCTCCACGATGTTCAAATGACTCAACAGTGAGTTCTTCAAATTCATCTTTACGATGTTCTAATGACTCAAACAAGAGTTTTTCAAATACATCAAGCCGATGTTCCAATGACTCTATCCAGAGTTCCCATAATACATCACCCCGATGTTCCAATGACTCTATCCAGAGTTCCCATAATACATCACCCCGATGTTCCAATGACTCTATCCAGAGTTCCCATAATACATCATCCCGATGTTTCAATGACTCTATCCAGAGTTCCCATAATACATCATCCCGATGTTCCCATGACTCTATCAAGAGTTCCCATAAGACATCACCCCGATGTTCCAATGACTCCATCAAGAGTTCTCCAAATACATCCAAAAGATGTTCTACTGACTCAAGAAAGAGTTTCTCCACTGCGTCTCCTAGAGATGTCAATGACTCCAGCGAGAGTTCGACCCAAGTCCAGTCTGCATCAACCAAAATTGATGTTTTATTAGAGGATTTTAAGCCTTTCATTTCGGAAGGATTCGTATCACTACCCGGTGATTCTACAAGTCTACGACCTATCACCATTTTGAGAGACACAGGTGCCTCACAATCGCTACTTTTAGAGGGTATCTTGCCCTTGTCAAAATCATCATCGACTGGGAAGAGCATACTGTTACGAGGCGTAGAGCTTGGATGTATAGATGTGCCTCTACATCTAATCGACATAAAGTCAAATCTCATTACTGGACCGGTTGTTGTAGGTGTCCGACCAACATTACCATTGGAAGGCATCTCGTTGCTGTTAGGCAATGACTTAGCAGGTGGAAAGGTCGAACCCATCGTCACTCAAAAACCCGACTTATCTGCTACACCCGAGGAAGACCTAGAGTTATATCCAGCGTGTGCAGTAACAAGGGCAATGAGGTTGAAAGCATCTCAAGAAGAGAACGTCGTCAAGGCCAACAGTAACCAAGATGATGTGGACTTGAGCACCACATTCTTTGCTTCTCTTGAAGAAGAACCAACGCCAAATTCTGAAAAGCCGGCATCAACTCGAAAACAGTTGATTGAGGACCAAAAGAAGGATCCAGAGCTCGCCAAACTCCGAGAAACCGCAATGACATCACAAGAGGCAGAGCTAGCATCAACGTGCTACTACATCCAAGATGATATGCTCTTCAGGAAATGGAAACCTCCAGACGCATCCAACGAAGAAGAATGGAGAATATGCCATCAAATTGTGTTACCAGAAAGATACCGAGCGTACATCATGAATCTGGCTCATGACACACCAATGTCAGGTCATCTCGGCATCCACAAGACATACCACAAGATTATGTCACACTTCTTCTGGCCACGTTTGAAGAAAGATGTCATCCAGTACTGCCGATCCTGTCATGCCTGTTAGATGGTTGGCAAGCCAAATCAAAAGATCCCTGTTGCTCCTCTGAAGCCGATTCCAGCCTTTGAAGAACCTTTCAGCAGAGTACTTATTGACTGTGTTGGTCCTCTCCCAAGGACAAAAGCTGGCAACCAATACCTGTTGACCCTTATGTGTGCTTCAACTCGTTTTCCTGAGGCTATTCCTCTAAGGAACATAAAAGCATCAAACATTGTAAAGGCCTTAATCAAGTTCTTTACTCTATTTGGTCTACCAAAGTCCATCCAATCGGACCAAGGAACGAATTTCACGGCCAATCTTTTCAAGCAAGTCATGACTCAGTTGGGCATCAAACACTGCATGTCGAGTGCGTATCATGCCGAGTCGCAAGGCGCTCTTGAGCGATTCCATCAGACTCTCAAGAACATGATCCGAACCTATTGCTTTGAGCACGAAAAAGACTGGGACGAAGGAATCCACATGCTGCTGTTTGCAACCCGTGAATCCGTCCAGGAATCGTTGGGATTCAGCCCTTTTGACTTAGTCTTTGGCCATTCGGTGCGCGGTCCCTTGAAATGTATAAAAGAGACTTTGTTGTCACCAACAGCCACTGAAGGACTTTTAGACTATGTAAGTAAGTTTAAAACTAGACTTTATGATGCTTGTGTTCTGGCCAAAAATAATTTACAAAACACCCAATCCAGCATGAAACGCTGGTATGATAGAAAGGCCCGTGTTAGAGAATTTTCTCCCGGGGATAAGGTGCTTGTATTTTTGCCCATACCAGGTCAACCCTTGCAAGCCAGATATTTTGGTCCCTATGAAATTGAGACCAAAATTAGTGACCTCAATTACACAATCAAAACCCCTGACCGTAGGAAAAAGACTCAGCTATGTCACATAAACATGCTGAAGCCTTATGTATCTCGGCCAGATCACTCAGAGAAGAGTAATTGTGTTTTAAATACAGTCAAAAGTTGTTCAAATAGCCATGTTTCTCCTATTGATGATGATATTGTAAAGGAGAAATTTGGACAATACAAAATACCTAATTCTTTTGTATTACAGAATTTGGATGTAAAACTGTCTCATCTGTCTTCGACAGAAAGGCCAGTTATCATGAAACTCATTAATGAATTTAATGACATTTTTTCTGATGTACCAAAACAGACTAATGTTATAATGCATGATGTAGATGTTGGCGAGGCTACTCCAGTCAAGCAGCATCCTTACAGGGTCAACCCTGAAAAACTTGCCATACTTAGGTCAGAAATCAAGTATATGCTTGAAAATGACCTCATTGAACCAAGTTCCAGTAGCTGGAGCTCCCCATGTGTCTTTATACCTAAACAGGACAAGACTTATCGTTTTTGTACAGACTACCGTAAGGTAAATGCTGTAACAAAGACCGATTCGTTTCCTATCCCTAGGATAGACGATCTCATAGATCGTATTGGTGAAGCTAAGTACATCACCAAAATAGACCTACTTTCAGGTTATTGGCAGGTTCCCCTGACTGATAGGGCAAAGGAAATCTCCGCCTTTGTCACCCCTGATGGTCTGTACCAATACAAAGTGATGCCATTTGGCATGAAGAATGCTCCTGCCACTTTCCAGAGAATGATAAATGCCCTGCTTGCTGACATGGAGAATTGCCACGCATACATAGACGATGTAGTAATTTTTAGCCAAGATTTTTCTAGCCATTGTAAACAACTGCATTGTCTTTTTACTAAACTTTTACATGCAAAAATTATTGTAAACCTGAGTAAGAGTGATTTTTGCCAGGCTTCCATCCAATACTTAGGCCATATTGTAGGACAAGGCCAGGTGAAACCTGTAATGGCCAAAGTAGAAGCTATCCAAGCTTTCCCTATTCCTGCTGATCGGAAACAACTCCGAAGATTTTTGGGAATGTCTGAATATTATAGAAAGTTTTGCGAAAATTTTTCTGTCATTGCCAGTCCTTTAACAAACCTCCTGAGAAAGAACGTCCGATTTACTTGGACGGATGAATGTCAAAAAGCCTTTAACCAAATTAAGCAGATATTATCTAGCTCCCCCATTTTGATGGCTCCTGACTTCGGAAAACCTTTTAGGTTAGCTATTGACGCCAGTGACACAGGTGTTGGGTCAGTCCTTTACCAAGAAGATAATTTCCAAGTAGAGCACCCTATTTGTTTCTTTTCCAAGAAATTTAATAGACATCAAAGAAATTATTCTACTGTGGAAAAAGAATGTCTTGGGTTGATTCTTTCTATACAACACTTTGATTTTTATATCAGTGGGTCCAGATGGCCACTGGTTGTATTTACTGACCACAATCCCCTTACATTTATCCACAAAATGTCTGGCAAGAATCAACGACTTCTCAGGTGGAGTTTATTTTTACAAGAGTACAACCTAGATCTTAAACACATAAAAGGCAGCGAAAATGTTATCGCCGATGCCTTATCTAGATTGTAAAAAGTATTTTGATGTATATTTTTTTTTATATATATCATGATAAATACATTCTGTAATGTAAATATCATTTTTGTAATTATTCTAAAAAGATTTCCATTTCGTGGAAATGTAAACTTTTTATTTTTAGGAGGGAGGTGTTACGTATCTAGGTAACAATGCCTAGATACTATTTTTTTTTCTTGACCTGTAGGTTGTCTGCCCCTTGTGTAATAAGTTTTTTTTTTATTTTATTTTTCACGGTGAGTCAAGCCACACAGACAGTGACCGGTCCTTGACCTATGTGTGTACCTCTGGTTGAAAGGATGGTGGTTTTTTTTTCTTTTCTTCTGTCTCTTTGAAGAGCGTTCTAGATCTGGGTGTTGATGACTTTCTGTTCTAGAAATTACTAGATATCGACGCGCGGTAGATTATATAAAGACCGCTCGCGTAACGTTGACGGACAGACATACGGAGACAGCCGTGAGACAGAATAGCGGAGACATTGCGTGACCCGTGCGTGGTATACCACTTGATCGTGTAAGTTAAGATTTTTCTTTTTCAAGGCCTTGCTTGTATTTGTAGTTATATTTTCAAACTATTGTATTGTAATATTTTTACATGCCATTTTTGTAAAAGGGTTTTGGTCAACCATTCCATTTTGTATTGAGTAAATGTTTGTTTTTTTTTACTTTATATGATTCATTTAAAAGTACTATTTGAGTTATATTATATTAAACATTAAGTGGATATTTTACCTTCCGATTTCTTGTGTCATTTTTTGTTTGTTATTCATTGTAAGTCTTTGATTAAATTCAGACTTAAGTGACACAACTACCTTTTTCTATTGTCACGTTCCCCTAGGCAAGCCATTTAAAAGTAGAATTCAATTTGTAATACGTGACAATCTTGATAAACCCAAAACTTATGCACGAGTCCTTTTCGTAGATTTCTCCTCGGCTTTCAATACCATACACCCACATCTAATGATAAACAAACTCAGTAACTTAAATATAAGCCCTTACGTACAAATTTGGGTTCTAAACTTTTTAACCCAACGGCCCCAGTATGTTAAAGTCAACAACACCAAATCGTCAACTCGAGTACTATGTACGGTGCTCCACAAGGTTGTGTACTTTCTCCTGTACTATACACTCTTTACACTAATGACATAAGAAGCATCTATGACTCAGTTAAACTCATTAAATTCGCTGATGATACTGCCATAGTCGGTCTTATTTCAGGAGACGAAACTCAGTATCGAAGCTCGATAGTAGAGTTTACAAACTGTTGCATCGACAACTTTCTAAAACTGAATGTCACAAAAACTAAAGAACTTATAACAGATTTTAGAAAGAAAAAACAAACTATACGTGAACTGCAAATAAACAATACATCTATAGAACAAGTAAACGCATATAAATATCTAGGCGTTATCATCAACAACAAGCTTTCATGGGAAGACCACCATGGAACTCTGACAAAGAAAACAGCCCAGCGACTCTTTTTTCTATACAAACTCAATAGCTTTAAACTTAACAAGAAGATCCTTGAGACTTTTTACTGCGCGACTATACAAAATCTGCTAACATACGGAATAACTTGTTGGCAAGGCAACGCCTCATCTAAACTGTTGCGACGTCTGGAAAATATAATTAAAAAAGCATAAAAAATTGCACTTACAACATTACCACATTTAAAGGAACTTTTAGAACAAAAGTGCCTAAGAAAAATCGAAAAAATCATGGAAGACAACGGCCACCCGCTCCATCAGAACTACGTCAGGTCGTCGCGAAGTGGGCGACTGCTGTCAAAACAAGAACGGAGCGGTACAAAAACTCGTTCGTACCTCACTCGGTCAGACTCTATCACCGCAACTCATTGATCAGGGAACATGAAATGCACCAAGATACCTGTGTGTAGTCGCTGAATGAACTCTTTATGTTGTCTGTTGTATGTATGTGTATTTTTCTGTTGTGTTGTCTTTATATGAGAAAAGAGTCCTTGTAATCACAACAAATTTCAGTAAGGATCAATAAAGCAGTCTTATCTCTTGAAGTGCTTTTTAAAGAAAGATGCATTTTCAAAACACTCACGATTCTTAAAGACAACCTGCATCCATTAAACATGTTACATAAGATCTCCTTTCCATTAGGACTAAAACAGAAAGATTTAAAAACTCCTTTATCCCACTATCGGTCAGAGTGTTACAAGATCAGCTGTCGTCATCGAGAAGTACATAGAAGTCCAATTTATAAAGCGCTGGTTGTGAATGTGTAATAAGTATGTGTTTCGTTTCGTGTGTGAATGTTGTTCGAATTTTTCATCCATATTGTTTGTGTAAAGTAGTTACGCTGAGGTTGTCAAAGGTAGTCAAACTGAATTTCCATTTGATTGGATTTATAAAATTATCTTATCTATCTTATTTTATCTGCATTGTACTAATGAAACGCAATTATTCAAAATTCAGTATTAATAAAACATAACTGTTCAGAATTTATAAGAACATCTCTCAAGTAACTGAATACAAGCAAAATCTTTCATGACGTATTCTGTCGTCTGCTTAAAATTGTCACTCAAAATTCACGCCTCAGTTCCCAGTTCCCAATGCAACAATTTCCAGTGTAACGTTTGAGTTGATTCTCTAATCTGGCATCAATAAGTCATTTATTTGTGCCATTAATCCAAGATTAACCTGACAGCGATACCTTTTATTCCCCGTTTGTTGGCATTACAAATCGAAAGAGAGAGAGAGAGAGAAGAGAGAGAGAGAGAGAAGAGAGAGAGAGAGAGAGAGAGAGAGAGAGAGAGAGAAGACCGAGTATTGTTAATGTTATAGTGAGTGTGCTTGTTATGAGTGAACAGTAGTGCCTGGTGGTGTGTTCTGACAAACTGTGTGATATTTGTAGTTATTATTTGGAATGGAAGGGGCGGTGGCTGAGCGGTAAAACGCTTGACTACCCAAACCGGGGTCCGGGTTTCGAATCCTGGGATTTTTAATTTCGGGAACTTTGGGCGCCTCTGATTCCACCCAGTTCTAAAAATAAAGGAAAAGTAAAGGCGGTTGGTCGTTGTGCTGGCCACATGACACCCTCGCTAACCGTAGGCCACATAATCAGATGACCTTTACATCAACTGTCCTATAGACAACAAGGTCCTGAAAGGGGAACTTTACTTTTTTATTATTATTATTTGGAATGCTTTAATGCTGTTCAATATTGTTTTAGACTGTGTAGGGAATGGGAAGTAGAAGGATGTAGTGCTGATGTTACGTACTGTATAGGTAAAACGAGAATTTAAAAAAAACATTTAATGCACTAAGTGAAATTGGATCAATTAAAAAAAGATTATAGCGCCTTAAGCCAACATTTTGTTTGTTAACAGCGCTTTATAAATAAAATAATTATTATTAGTATTATTATTAATCATGTAATTTATTTTAGATCTAGACTAACAATAATAAATAGTAAAATTGTATTCATTGATTTTGTTTAACGCAACTTTCATGCTTATAGCATACTCCGTGCGCTATAGTCCACTCATTTTTGTTGACCAGTTGAGAGGGGTAGAAGGGGGTGTCTTGCAGAAGGTTTCTGTTCCTGCCTTTATTAAAAATTTTAAAGAAAAAAAAATTGCTCCTCAATTCGAACTTGATCTTCCACGATAGAAAACCGACTTGTTAGCCACTTAGCGATCCAACATCTTATAAAAGTAGAAGATTTAATAGTCTAGTGTTATTTCTTTAAAAAAAATTGCGAACGAGCTAATTCTCTGCACAAAGCTTATCTCCCCTTAGCGAAGTACGCCCTACTCTCTCTCTCTCTCTCTCTCTGTATAAAACAAAATAAATAAATCGCCATTTGATTAACTTATTGATTTTTTTGTTCGAATGATTCATGTGTTGTCATCGACAATGAATAAGTGTACAAAGTTTCAACTTGATCCGAGAATGGAAACTGGGATAAATAATATGTACAAGATTCCACCCAGACAGAGTGAGTTGATAGTTCCTATCATTGCACGCAAAAATAAAATTTTATTTCCTCGTATGTATAAATCCATTTGGCTTGCACTAAAAACTGTTGTCTTTTTTTTTTTTCTCTACTTTAAAACTTGACATTCCCATAGCATAAAGTTATTTTATTGACAACTCACTACTGACAACAGTTCACTACTGATCAAAGAAGTTCAAAACACGCCACCCTATCAGCCTTTGTACGCCACACTTCTCTGTTGGCACCAACTGGTACATGGTTTCACTACTAGGCTCCCATTGAGACCTTGTGAAAAAGGAACAATCATTTGGATTGAATATTGATTGAACCGGTTGACCCTATTTAACCTTTGAGATCTGGTTTGAACTGCAAGATCTTTTGTGTGTTTCTTTTCAGTGATTCTCAACTAATTTTCCTTTTTTTTTCCACATAGAGTTGTGTAATATGTAAACACTAAACAAGGAATGTTTCATTGAGATGCTGGATACATAACAGTTGTAAAAGAGACCTATTTATTTTTGTTGCTGTTTTATTGTCATTGTTGCTGCTGTTGTAGCTGTTACTGATACTGCTGTTACCGTTGCTGTTACTGTTGTTGCTTTTCTTGTTGTTGATATTGCTGTTGGTGGTGGTGGTGGTCATGGTGGCGGTAGTTGTGGTGTGGTGGTGCTGCTGTTGTTATTGCTTGTATTATTTACATACAGCTTGGTAACAATTTAAAAGATTTTTTACTTGTATTGATTTAAGTAAAGTCTGTTTGAAAAAAGGTACACAAGGGAGATACTTGAACTAATTACGTAATGAGCATAACACTTTAAGAAACATTCGGTCTATCTATCGCTTACTCTTTCCTGTAGACCAGTGTTTCTCAAACTTTTTCTTTATGAAACACTTTGAACATTCTGAATATTTAGTGGAACACTTGGAAATTTAGAGTTCAATTTTATTTCAAGTCTATTTATCAAAAGAACAAAATAGCGAATCAATGTAAGTCAGTGATTCCCAAAGTGGTCTAAATAGACCCCCAGGGGTCTACGAAGACCTCCAAGGGGTCTACGAAAGTGAAAAAATAAATAGGGGGTCTATGAGATGTCCACGGGGGTCTACGATAATAGATTTCATTTAAGCAGGGCGAGTTACTTAATTTTCACATTTCATTAATGTAATTATTTTATACACTAATATATGATTTGTACCTTCGTTATTCTTTCTAATATTTATCCTGCTATTCAAACGAAAAATTGTTGTAATCAATTTCAATACTTATTTAAATAGCTTAATTTTGTTTACATGTAACTATTTAGAAAAAAAAGAAATGTAGACAGTACAGCATTAGTCATTTAAAATTGGGATTCATTCTTTACTTGTCAAACAAGCAGTTAGCTAAAGGACTTTTTTATGACGATATGAACCAGTTACGCTTGAGGATCATCTGAGACAATGCCACCCTGACAAAAATTTAGATTTGAAAAACTTTCAAAAATTCAAAGTTCAAAATAGACCCACAAAATCTCTGTTCGACATCATGTAGAGAAGATGATGATTTGTGGGAGTCTTACAAGATTTCTTTACTTATAGCAAAATACGGAAAACAGCAAAGTTCAAACATTGATTTTACCAGCTGTTTTACACAAACCTACATCTGCTATTATTAAAAGAGTGTCTTTAAGCGACTAAACAGTTCAAGGTCGCTTAGGTGGCATATTATTACAGTAATAAGAAACATATTCAAGGGAGGTAGCTCTTAAAATTATCAGTATAGCGTTTCATTGTTATAATAGTTATAATAACATTATCATATTTATTATTACTATTTTCATTTTTAATAAAAAATGTAAACATTTTCTTTGATAATTATTCATTATGCTATGTGAGGCGCAGAATATACAAACGTAACCAGTATATTTCACATTACTATGTATCAGTAGTATTTCAATGGCATATGTCCACCCCCATTCAATTGAAAGAGAAATAATGAGAAATTAAATTATGAATGCTTATTTTACTACATCATTTTAACATTGAGTAGAAAATAATTTTTTATTTAACATGTTATCAGCATAAGAGCGCGGAGTTCCCGGATTCGAATCCTGGTGAAGAATGGAATATTTTAATTTCGGGAGCACCGACCGGTCATCTCGATGATCCCGGGTTCATACCCTGCCCGCTGCCATCCTCCGTCGTCCTGCGTGAGGCTTGGACTAGGAAGTAAATTATTTGTCTGGACTAGTTGGAAGGTGGTAGAGAGAAAAGGAGATATATGCGTCATCGCTTTTTATCACAATAGCTTTTAAAGTTATTTTTACTTATTTACCCTTTTTCCTCCCTACAAACAATAAAGGGGACTAATTCAACTTATACTACTTTATCAATTAAAGAAAATTTCATTCCCTTGATCGAGGCACAAATAAGAAATATATTAGTTGTGTTTTTAAAATTGATTCTTGTGTTCGCATATTAAAGAAATAATTGAGTTAGATTTCAGATTGATCCGAGATTGGGTGTGAGAGAAATAACATGTACATACCTTTTACCAGACAGACAGACAGAGCGGGTAACTGGGTTGATATAAGTTTTGTAAAAATGAAGCAAAATATATCATGATAAATATGTATATCAGTCGTATGCATACTTATGTAACCAACGCACAAAGAGCTTTGGCCAGCCCTAGTTAGTTGATTACATGCACAATAATTATCATGTAATCGCAACAATAGCACACTATATAACGAATAAGGGAGACAGCCGAATTTTTAAAGACTTTATCTTCTAGAAGTAATCTTTAAAATTACCTACCTTGATAAATAAAATAAAAATAAAATGAAAAAGACCTTTCGGTCTTTACTATTAGCGCAAATGGAAAGTTCGACTTACTGGCTTGTTGTGTTTGAATAACAATACAAATTAATTTTTTTTAGACAGATTTGATTTACCAAGCAGAGGAACATCCAAACTAATATGAATCACATCAATAAAAGGTCTATCGAATATTACACTCCACACTCTGCAAATATCCCCAATAACAGAAGAATATTTTTATCTTTATTAGCATTTGATGATTGTATGACTGAGACTGTATGGTTAAATGGCTGTAATTGAATGATTGATATCGAATGATTGTATGTTTGAGGTTGAATGACTGTATGAAGAATTAATGTTAAAAACTCACCAGGTATCTGGTCAGACAACGGCTCTGGTTCAAGATCTGTCCACCACCTGAATCTTGGGGTAGGAAAGAGTGGCATACATTCCACTGGCCAGTATGGTCCATCATTCCCTCTGGAAAAATCATATATGCATTGTAACCATAAACATCTTCATAGATATGTTTTCTTTGTGTACATTTTTTTAAATACATCATTAATTAAAATGATTAATGATCTTTTAAAAGGTGTTGCTTTTACTATCAAGGCAGACACTAGGAGAATAAAGTTGTAAGTCACTGCAGATTTGGCGATCAATTTAATTGACAACCTGCACCCATTAAACCACTGTTACATAAGATCTGAACGACGTGGTCGTTTCCTTTCCATCAGGACTAAAACAGAAAGATTTAAAAACTCATTCATCCCACTTTCGGTCAGAGTGTTACAAGATCAGCTGTCGTCATCGAGAAGTACATAGAAGTCTAAGCGATTTGGACACCCAGTCAGCACCAGGTTGGGGTAAATGGCACCCAAAATTCTCGCTTGGTCAGGTTAACCGTTATGTTTAAGAGCAGCGTTTCAAAATGCTTGTTTCTTAGTATTTTACGAGAGTGTGACATGCTTATATTCATTCAGTAGTAATACAATGCTATAGTTACATACAAACCACAAATACACACTCAGTACCACTGAAAGCATTGTAAATACTAACCAATGGACTTCAATACAGCGTTTTTGACGAGAGCCTGTTTCTGTGACGCTATTATTATAGAAGTTCCACTGACTGCAAATAATAAATATCACCCACCTGACGATTCCATATTTGTCCATGTAAGTTCCGGCCTCATCTAGGAATTGCGATCCGGAAGGAACCCGTCCCGATTTCAAGGCTTTCCTCATTCCTTCCTTGGTATAAAAATGGCGAGCTTTGGGCTTCATCACTTAATGGAAAATAAACATTTTTATACGCGTGACACAATTATAATCTTATATCACAGATGGAACAGACATGACAGGTTAAACATGATACAGTCTTAGATAAGCATCACAGACGGAAAAGGCATGACAGGTTAAACATGATAGTCTTAGATAAGCATCACAGATGGAACAGACATGACAGGTTAAACATGATAACGTCTTAGATAAGCATCACAGATGGAACAGACATGTCAGGTTAAACATGATACAGTCTTAGATAAGCATCACCGATGGAACAGACATGACAGGTATCTAGAAGTTGGTTTTCCGTGCTGCCTTTAGGTACTCAGTAAACACAACTCTGCCCGAGTCGGGTGTCGAACCTCGATCCCCCTTTCTAGGTAGCCAAACGCACTTGTCCTCTCGACCACGCTTCCCACTATACATATGCATGCAATTTCGTGTCAAGGAGGTAGTTATAAGCTATAGATATGGGTTTTTAAGTTTGTTTCGCTCGCAGAATTAAGTTAAGGTGAATAAAAAAAAATTAATGAAACAAGAATCCAAATTAATATTAAAATACTACCATAAGGTGTTGAGTGGTAAAGTGTTTGGACTCCAACACGAGGGGTTCCGGGTTTGAATCTCGGTGAAGACTGGAATATTTAATTCCGGAATTTTTCGGGCGCCCCTTGAATCCATGAAACTTTTATGTGTTCCTGACATTTGGAGAAAGTAAATTAGTTTTGTCGTTGTGCTGGCTACATGGCACTCTTGTTAACAATCGGCTATAGAAACATGACTTTTACATTATCTGCCCTAAAGATTGAGGTCTTTTTACCACAAGGTTAGTTAATGCTTAAAGATCTAATAGAAGGCAGGAGAGCGCAGGTAGCCCAAAGGTATACGATGTATGCAAACGCGACATGAAGCTCTTCAAAATCGACACTAGCGATTGCGAAAAAGAGGCACAGGATAGATCCACAAGGAGAGAAAGCATAGAGAAAATGTCCTGGATTGCAGATGGCTTGCACACAAGAAGTAGAAATTGTAACAGAACCTGGTGATTATAGATGCCCTAACCTGTGACCAGCAGCCGTGTATCAATGATTGACCTCTTTAGTCACATAAGAAGTTGCAAATGGAAAAGGTCTTCTCTCGAGACGTAAAATGCCACAATAGAGAGTATGGCACTTTGAGCATAGTACCCACCAAAATGTCGGGATGGTATTAAATTACCCTACCTTTAAAACGATTGACAGAGACGCTGTACACGTCTCTGATGTCCTTGATGCCTTCAGAGAGACTGTCAAGGCCCATAACGCCAGGATACTCATCATGATTGGATCGGGCCAACTGATCCTTGAAAAGTAGTTCCATCTAAAATAGTGCACAGGGGGAACAAAATATTAATTAAAAAGATAAAAGCGATACAAAATGAGAGATTTGTCATTCAACATATTTGATATGTAAAACAAAAAAAGTATTTTTAGCCAGGTCTTGTGGTATGTCTTCGATTACCACTATGCTCAAGGGCCCGAACCCTGCCCGCCATTCATCGGATTTCATCCCCCGCCGACTGCGGGCTAAGAAGTCATTATGTTGAAATTTGAGAAACATCCAAAATATGTATATACTGCAATAATTGATATATTTAACTCTTTCTCTCCGTAATTATTTACCACATTCTGGTGGAATCAACGTTGGTATCGTCGATTAGGAGAGAAAGGGTTAAGTTTCCGGCAGACGACTAAAGGAGCGATTTTAAGATTACAAATTATGGATAGTTTCCTTTTCGAGAGTGAGTGCCAATATGTAGGATACCTATTAGATGGGATGAGCTGCGATAGTGTACACAAAATGGTTTCTTAAAACGCGACTCGTTTAATTAAAGCAAATGATTAACTGAAGTTGCCGAATCGAAGCAAGGCGTTTTCGGGCAGCCGTTTTGGTGCAGAATTTTCGGAGCAGCACTTTTGGCGTGGGACGGTTTGGTACGAAATGTTTTAGTCACATTATAAATGTTCATTTTATTATGTCTTTATTCATGTGTTTGAGTTTGAAAGTATTTTTGATGTAAAAAAACAAGAGTTATTTTTGCCAATTAGATTTGGAATTGAAGTTTGTTGTGTAATTATTGTTTTGTCACTAACATTCAAATTGGCTGGGTGGTTAAGGGCTTGGCTTCCGAACCTGGGATCCAGGGTTCGAATCTAGGGGAAGACTGGGAATTTAATTTAGGGATTTTTGGGGCGCCCCTGAGTCCACTCATCTCTAATGGGTACCTGATAATAGTTGGGGAAAGTAAAGGTGGCTGGTCGTTGTGCTGGCTACATGACACCCTGCTCTTTAACCGTTGGCCAAAGAAACTGATGACCTTAACATTCATCAACTAAGTAAACCCATCTGCCCTATAGAACGTATGGTCTGAAAGGGGAACTTATCTTTTACTAACATTATTATGTGTGTGACGTGGCCAGCAGGGTTTGAACCAGAATCAAGACGACACATAACGAGATAATATCACACGACCAGGCAGCCATCCATGGTTCACATGAGGAGTTAGTCAAAAATTATTTTTTTTTTATAAAATGTTCGGGGTTTTACGGAGTGTGTGTGTGTGTGTATATATGTGTGTGTTTCTATGGTGACGGTGGAGAGAGCGATTGGTTGTGAATGATGCAACCTAGGTGGCATTGTCGTTATTTGGTCTTAGTTAGGGGAGACGACTCTAGAACATGAGTCTGGAAGGTTGTATTATTGTAGTGAGTTAGATTTTGTTTTAAGAAATACCATTACTAAAGTCTACTGCATTTAACTGATTTCATATTAACTTGATTTTGTTTGTATTATAAGTAAAGTTGTATTAAGTATTGCTCAAAAAGATGTTATTCGAGTCTTTTAAGTTAATTAGTTAAGATATATTACACCCGAAACTGTTAAGTTGTCTACCAGCAATTTAGTGCTACAAGTCTACGACGGATAACAACGCGGGGTTGAGGAGAATGTATAATATATAAACAATATATAGTACAGTATAATGTAAAATCAATGTTAATCATAACAAGATTTCTGTTTTATAAATTTTATTTTGTACTTTGCGCCCTAAATCGGCCGCCAAAATGTCGCGTACTCCATTGCATTGTTTACTAAGCACATTTGTCAAGACACATCCCCAGAAGCCTTATGCTTGAGGGTAGGAAAATTATTCAGTTTTTTTAAATTATGGAATTTATTACAATTTTTAAAATAAAATCTTTAAATCTAGTGAAGTGTACACAGTGTATGATACCAACAACGCTAATGTCATTTGTAGCAATAATTATAGTTTTTTTCTTGGTATTTAAAAAAAAAACTACGATCACGTTTGATTACCCGAATATGAATCATTGTTCATGTGAACCTTGGCGATTGGTGGACACTCGGATGATTCGAAAGAGGGATGTCGGAGAACTATTGTTGCCAAGTCATATAAAAAATCCGAAACATAAAACTCTCGACGCAAGATGGAATCAATCGACAATAAAGGTCAAGGTCAATACTTTTTTTTTCCACATCTGTAGAGAAAAACACAAATCTGAAATGTAAACAATTTAAAACTCCACTTTGATAGCTAGACCAGAGTTTCAATGTGGTGTGAATGTAATTTCAAGTCTTGTTCACATCTGCAGAAGTCGACAACACACGTTTGGCTTTGCTAGCGCTGTGAACTTCAAAGTTTTTAAAAGAATAAAAATAAATGAATATTTAATGAGCTCGTCATCCTGTAAAGACCGGAAGTAATTTGGGCGCTCAATATTTAGATATAAAAAGCAGGGAATCTAAAACTGCCGCTTAAATAAGCCCAGCGCTGATGATATTAGCCTGAAAAGAATAAGTAAAGGACCAAGTAAAAAAAGGTATTAGTTTCACACCTTACGATCTTTGGGAGGGGGGGGGGCAGATGATTGAAAGCTCATCTGTTTCTATGTTTGATGTTTAACGAGAGTGTCACGTGGCCAGCACAACGATCAACCGCCATTACTTCCTCAAAGTAAGGACAGTTTAGTGCACTCAGGGCGTCCTGAAATTTCAGAATCGAATCACTGTGTTCCCTGAAATTTAAACTCAACACCCCTTCCCAATTCGGAAGTCAAGCGCCATATCACTCGGCCACCTGTAATTCAGCTGTTGGGTTGCAAGAGTGTGTAGTTCAATCTCTCAGGGTCTCTTTACTTACCCAACGTAAATGTCATGTAAAAACTTGCAACTTATGTAGTGAAACAAATATTGGAATACATTTTTCAGCAGACGATAGATTTATTCAATAAGTAACTTGGCTGAACAAGCCGTGTCAGTTATAGCACAAAGTACACTCAAATATTATCACAAATGTAATTACAATTCCACGTTCTAAATAAGCTTCACCAAATATACATTGCAGCTGAGAACTACTTATACCTCCTTACTCTACAAATACCAGAAAATTTATTGAAGTTTTTACTTCGTGGTCAGTTACAGACCGATAGCTTTTCCCGCGAAAGAAGCACGAGATAATCAAATGATTACAAAATCACTTCATGTCACAGTGAGTCTCAAACGAGTATATGACTCCACCACGCATTTAAAAAAAAACATTATTTATGAAAAAAATCAAGTGTCAGTTAAAACTCGATTTCGATACTTTTCATATCCAATTAAGAAGCTATGAATTTATATGATACTAGGCGATCACATTATTCGTTCATTCTTATCTTATCTTATCTTATAAACTGCAGACGTTACTCCAAAAGATAATTACGTCCTACGCGTGTTCATGTGTCAATCAAGTCGTACATGTTAATCAGTGACTTGAAATCTACTAAGACGTTGGTTTTTCAGGCGGATTCAAGCAGCCCACCCCATGCTCTGATAGCACTAGGGAAGAAGGAGCACTTACACAAATGTGTCCTAGCGTAAGGAACAATAAATGTGCAAAATAAGTCAATGAACAAAAAATAGGCATTTTTGGGGGGATCGTGAGGCACATGAAATACTATTCAAACATGACTCTGACGTGAAGTAAGGTGAGTACTGAAGACAGGCGCAGACGACAAGAAAAGTTTAGAATCCCTGGAGGAAAGATCTTTTTCTGCATTAGAAACGGGAAACGTGGTTGAGAGGCCAAGTACGCTTGAACTTGGCTTGGTTTGGCTACCTATGAGGGGGGGGGGGGGGGGGGGGGGGCTCGAGGTCCGACACCCGACTCGAGCAGAGTTGTGTTTACTGGGTGCCTAAAGGCAGCACTGAAAAACCTTCTCACAGATACCCCATCCCCCCCCCCCCCCCACTGGTCCACAAATGAGATTTGACCATAGAACTCTGAGCATGCTATAAGCATGAAAGTAGCGCTATATAAAAGCTATGATTTATTGGATGTGGCAAAACATGCAGGCTGCAGCTGGGTGTGTGTGGTTGTGTGAAATACTGCACTTTTGGCTAATCTACGGAAACGAAGACAATGCCTTAGTTAGGTTAACGATGATGATGCGTGACCATGACAACAATCAATTAAGTCTATGTCTTAAGCAGAAGAATCTATCCATGGCCTGCTTTAAACACATCTATTAATTGAGATCTTCGTCTCCCAGTCCAAGTTCGAGCTCTTTTGAGTTTATAGACCAGCAAAGAGATCTTCCTAAGATTTTCGTCTCTTAGTCTAAGCTCTTTTGAGTTTATAGACCAGCAAAAAAATGCTTATGATCTCAGCAACCAGTGACTCTATACTTGAGCTAAGCTCAACCATGTGAGAACCGCTCACACTCAATTTTTTTTTTAAAGAATAATTAGCTAGTTTGATTCTCCAATAAGTTGGCGTCCATTTATCAACTAAGCAGACTCGTTGCCTTGACTTCACTAAAAGCATTGCTGCCTGTGGGGTTCTCTTCCCTAATATCATCTGTAGTGTCGTGAGAGAACAAAGCATGAGCCAGAAAGTTTATAATTTTCAATATAAACATTCTGAACTCTGAAGTTTTTATAGTTAGCAGATGACAATATTGAGTATATAAACAATAGAGTCTCTAGATTTATGAAGTTGTTGACACTAGGCAATTAGGTTTGACTGATAATGATGAGAATATGCCACTGTTATATTTCATTGTACTTGTGTGCGCATGTGTGTGTGTTTGTGGGTTAGAGGAGGTTTTAAACACTTTCTAGATGCTCTCCAGGTCTGTCTCAAGACTTCAGCAAATAGAGATCCGTTGTACACAATCAATGTTAGGAAAATAAAAGCATACAAAATTAGCTCCTTTAGAAGAATAGAAAGAAATCTATTTAGATATTACATTAAATTGAGTTTAAAATATTATATATAACATAATATACAGCATTTGACTACTTCCTGATCGCGAGTGCAAACATTATAATAACTTAGCAGAGTTAAGGCTCTGATTAACATGTTTGAATACAGTAAATTGGTACGTGAATACGATTTTAATTGAATAGCTTCGCTTTTAAAGAAACGCCTGTCATTAGATACATTTCTATCACAAAAATCACATACGGTTTGAAATTCTGTAATAAAGATATTTTTTAAATATGAATATGTTAATTATGGTGAACATAATTTTGTAAACTTCATTTCTTTATTCCGGGACTAAATGTGTATGTTACTTTTATATTTTATATTTTAAAAATTAAGCAAGATAACCTGTTGAGTTCTCTGAGAGTTTTCTGCCCCTGGCTGTTTCTTCAGCTGAAGAGCTTTCCATTGTTTTGTCCGTAAATAATCCCTCTCTTTCTCTGTCAGGTCAAGAATGAGGTGCGCATTGAGGTCGGAAATGTCCTTCTGCTGCCTGGCTAAATGGCTTCGCCTCTAAAAGGAAATACATCAAATATTTTTTTAAAGTATACTGTAAGTGCTGACGCTGGGAACGACAGAGCGGAGGAGGCCTTGGAAAGAAGGTCGAATGGGGCAACGGCCCCTGGCCCGGACTTTGAGTGGGGCTCCTTAATAGGGGGAATTAATACAAATATAAGGCGTCATGCATTTGTCACTCCCCATGTGTTCCGTGGCCACCTCTGGACCATCTCTGGACAGGAGAAAATGACTCTCAATCAGCAAGAAAAAAACATTAGATGTTATCATGGCGGGTGTTTATGAGTCTCTTTCCGCCCCATTCAAGTGCCAAAAACGTAGCTAGGGTTTAGGGTACAAATCAAAACAAGGAAACATATGACGAGAAAACATTTAAAAAAAAATACATTTAATAAAAACTTACTATTACATTTACTTGTATCAATTAGTTTGGATCAGTCATGTCATTAAATTTGTAATAGATCTAGACTAAGAAAAATAAATCTGCAATTAGAAAAAAATTCACCTATTGTTTTTGTTTAGCGCAATTTCATGCTTCTAGCGTCCTCAAATCGCTTCGATCCTATCACTTGCCTGGACCAGTTGGGAATGTGTACAACTTGAACTCGGTCTCAAGGGTTCAAGCCAACTCAGGGGGACTAATTCAGCTTATACTACCTAGTCACGATGAGGACTCTTCGCCAGAGCTCAATCAATTTACAAGCTATATTTAATGACTTAGTTTGTATCCCATAATGCTCATACAAATAACATTGAAAGCAGAGAGACATTATCAAGACCGAGCACTGGTCATACATTCAAGCGAAAAAAAGAAATGGTAAGAATTTTGTAAATAACCAACACTCTGCCTGGCAAGGTGGAATTCCCCCATACTGAAAAGGGACGAAATCTGATCTGGTTTGGTCATATCGTAAGCACATGACTCACAATCAAAAGTCATCCGTCAAGGTACAGTGGAGGGAGCACGAAGAAAAGGTGTCCAGAGAAACAATGGCTGGACAAGATAAAAGAATGGACCGGACTCTCTCTTGATATCCTGCTGGAGGGTTTGGTTACAATAACTGTCATAGCACACCTGCGACGAAAGTCAAGGGACAGGTGTTGATATCATTTAACTTATCCGTTTATTGGGGAAATAATCACCGATTCATATGTACATTAATTCTTGATCTCCTAACAATTCCGAGATATTTTTATTTATTTACCTGCATTCGCTCCAGGGGAGGCGTCTCCAAAGCCTCTCGAACACGGCGACTTAATTCCGACTCCATTTTTTGCCTCACTGCCTCTCGCCATCTTGGTTCGTCTGATGATAACATAAGTAATAACATGCATTTGTTGTCTGCTTTTCAGACGTGCGCTTTTGTATTCATACACATGCAGACGCATATACACCAAATTTCTAGTATAAATTCCGTCAATAAATATATACAGCGGTTTTTTGTTTTTCACGAGAGTGTATTCTCATACATAATTGGCCGGATCCTAATGTACGTAACCAAGGTTTTCCATTATCAACTTATATATTACAGACGTTCCTTCTTGACTGAAGATAATTACGTCCTACGTCAATCTAGCCTTGCATGTACATTAGAGACATACATTCTGCTAAATCTTTGGTCTTCCTGACTGATTCTATGCACGTTTTCCTAGTTAGAAACATTTTTTATTAAAACGACAAATTGGTGCACTAACAACAGTCCAACGAAATTTACCATTGATAATCTTTATATAAGGGGGCGCGGTTGCTGAGTGGTTAAGTACTTGGCTTCCGCACCTGGGGTCCTGGATTCGAATTTTGGTGAAGACTGATTTTAAATACGGGATTCTCAGGGCGCCCCTGAGTGAAATTAACTCTAATTAGTACCTGACTTTAGTTGGGGAAAGAAAAGGCGGTTGGTCGTTGTGCTGGCCACATGAAACAGTTGACCTCAACATCATCTGCCCTATACATCGCGGACTGAAAGGGGAAATTTACTTTACTCTTTCTAAAAAAATATTTTTCTTTTTAATGAGAAAAGAATAAAATAAATTATAATTATTCTAAAATTTAATTATGCATGACTTTTTTTTTTTTAATATATTTTTTTAAAAGAGTAAGGATTGTGAATTGCAGAAATTTGAGAGTAACAATCAATATTGAACTGTCAGTCATTTGCTCACCTTTTAGTAACAAAAGTAAGGAAAGAAAAAGAAAAAAATGGTAAAGAAATAATAGTAAGGAAAGAAAAAGAAAGAAAGAAATGGTCAAGAAATAAAAGTAAGGAAAGAAAAAGAAAGAAAGAAATGGTCAAGCAATAAACTAAAGAAAGAAAGAAATGGTCAAGCAATAAAAGTAAGGAAAGAAAAAGAAAGAAATGGTCAAGCAATAAAAGTAAGGAAAGAAAAAGAAAGAAATGGTTAAGCAATAAAAGTAAGGAAAGAAAAAGAAAGAAATGGTCAAGCAATAAAAGTAAGGAAAGAAAAAGAATGAAAGAAATGGTCAAGCAATAAAAGTAAGGAAAGAAAAAGAAAGAAATGGTCAAGCAATAAAAGTAAGGAAAGAAAAAGAAAGAAATGGTCAAGCAAACAAAGTAAGGAAAGAAAAAGAAAGAAAGAAATGGTCAAGAAATAAAAGTAAGGAAAGAAAAAGAAAAAAAGAAAAGGTCAAGCAATAAAAGTAAGTAAAGAAAAAAATGGCCAAGCAATAAATGTAAGGAAAGAAAAAGAAAGAAAGAAATGGTCAAGCAATAAAAGTAAGGAAAGAATAAGAAAGAAATGGTCAAGCAATAAAAGTAAGGAAAGAAAAAGAAAGAAAGAAATGGTCAAGCAAAAAACTAAAGAAAGAAATGGTCAAGCAATAAAAGTAAGAAAAGAAAAAGAAAGAAAAGGTCAAGCAATAAAAGTAAGGAAAGAAAAAGAAAGAAATGGTTAAGCAATAAAAGTAAGGAAAGAAAAAGAAAGAAATGGTCAAGCAATAAAAGTAAGGAAAGAAAAAGAATGAAAGAAATGGTCAAGCAATAAAAGTAAGGAAAGAAAAAGAAAGAAATGGTCATGCAAACAAAGTAAGGAAAGAAAAAAAAAGAAAGAAATGGTCAAGAAATAAAAGTAAGGAAAGAAAAAGAAAGAAAGAAAAGGTCAAGCAATAAAAGTAAGTAAAGAAAAAGAAAGAAAGAAATGGTCAAGCAATAAAAGTAAGAAAAGAAAAAGAAAGAAATGGTCAAGCAATAAAAGTAAGGAAAGAAAAAGAAAGAAATGGTTAAGCAATAAAAGTAAGGAAAGAAAAAGAAAGAAATGGTCAAGCAATAAAAGTAAGGAAAGAAAAAGAATGAAAGAAATGGTCAAGCAATAAAAGTAAGGAAAGAAAAAAAATGAAAGAAATGGTCAAGCAATAAAAGTAAGGAAAGAAAAAGAAAGAAATGGTCAAGCAATAAAAGTAAGGAAAGAAAAAGAAAGAAATGGTCAAGCAAACAAAGTAAGGAAAGAAAAAGAAAGAAAGAAATGGTCAAGAAATAAAAGTAAGGAAAGAAAAAGAAAGAAAGAAATGGTCAAGCAATAAAAGTAAGGAAAGAAAAAAAAGGCCAAGCAATAAAAGTAAGGAAAGAAAAAGAAAGAAAGAAATGGTCAAGCAATAAAAGTAAGGAAAGAAAAAGAAAGAAATGGTCAAGCAATAAAAGTAAGAAAAGAAAAAGAAAGAAATGGTCAAGCAATAAACTAAAGAAAGAAAGAAATGGTCAAGCAATAAAAGTAAGGAAAGAAAAAGGAAGAAAGAAAAGGTCAAGCAATAAAAGTAAGGAAAGAAAAAGAAAGAAATGGTCAAGCAATAAAAGTAAGGAAAGAAAAAGAAAGAAATGGTTAAGCAATAAAAGTAAGGAAAGAAAAAGAAAGAAATAGTCAAGCAATAAAAGTAAGGAAAGAAAAAGAAAAAAAGAAAAGGTCAAGCAATAAAAGTAAGTAAAGAAAAAAATGGCCAAGCAATAAAAGTAAGGAAAGAAAAAGAAAGAAAGAAATGGTCAAGCAATAAAAGTAAGGAAAGAATAAGAAAGAAATGGTCAAGCAATAAAACTAAGGAAAGAAAAAGAAAGAAAGAAATGGTCAAGCAAAAAACTAAAGAAAGAAATGGTCAAGCAATAAAAGTAAGAAAAGAAAAAGAAAGAAAAGGTCAAGCAATAAAAGTAAGAAAAGAAAAAGAAAGAAATGGTTAAGCAATAAAAGTAAGGAAAGAAAAAGAAAGAAATGGTCAAGCAATAAAAGTAAGGAAAGAAAAAGAAAGAAAGAAATGGTCAAGCAATAAAAGTAAGGAAAGAAAAAGAATGAAAGAAATGGTCAAGCAATAACAGCAAGGAAAGAAAAAGAAAGAAATGGTCAAGCAATAAAAGTAAGGAAAGAAAAAGAAAGAAATGGTCAAGCAATAAAAGTAAGGAAAGAAAAAAATGGTCAAGCAATAAAAGTAAGGAAAGAAAAAGAAAGAAAGAAATGGTCAAAAATAAAAATAAGGAAAGAAAAAGAAAGAAAGAAATGGTCAAGCAAAAAACTAAAGAAAGAAAGAAATGGTCAAGCAATAAAAGTAAGAAAAGAAAAAGAAAGAAATGGTCAAGCAAACAAAGTAAGGAAAGAAAAAGAAAGAAAGAAATGGTCAAGAAATAAAAGTAAGGAAAGAAAAAGAAAAAAAGAAAAGGTCAAGCAATAAAAGTAAGTAAAGAAAAAAATGGCCAAGCAATAAAAGTAAGGAAAGAAAAAGAAAGAAAGAAATGGTCAAGCAATAAAAGTAAGGAAAGAATAAGAAAGAAATGGTCAAGCAATAAAAGTAAGGAAAGAAAAAGAAACAAAGAAATGGTCAAGCAAAAAACTAAAGAAAGAAATGGTCAAGCAATAAAAGTAAGAAAAGAAAAAGAAAGAAATGGTTAAGCAATAAAAGTAAGGAAAGAAAAAGAAAGAAATGGTCAAGCAATAAAAGTAAGGAAAGAAAAAGAATGAAAGAAATGGTCAAGCAATAAAAGTAAGGAAAGAAAAAGAAAGAAATGGTCATGCAAACAAAGTAAGGAAAGAAAAAGAAAGAAAGAAATGGTCAAGAAATAAAAGTAAGGAAAGAAAAAGAAAGAAAGAAAAGGTCAAGCAATAAAAGTAAGTAAAGAAAAAGAAAGAAAGAAATGGTCAAGCAATAAAAGTAAGAAAAGAAAAAGAAAGAAATGGTCAAGCAATAAAAGTAAGGAAAGAAAAAGAAAGAAATGGTTAAGCAATAAAAGTAAGGAAAGAAAAAGAAAGAAATGGTCAAGCAATAAAAG
This sequence comes from Biomphalaria pfeifferi, assembly GCA_030265305.1. NCBI lineage: Eukaryota > Metazoa > Mollusca > Gastropoda > Planorbidae > Biomphalaria > Biomphalaria pfeifferi. Next base: position 550,201 of record JASAOG010000253.1, read on the forward strand.
TAAGGAAAGAAAAAGAATGAAAGAAATGGTCAAGCAATAAAAGTAAGGAAAGAAAAAAAATGAAAGAAATGGTCAAGCAATAAAAGTAAGGAAAGAAAAAGAAAGAAATGGTCAAGCAATAAAAGTAAGGAAAGAAAAAGAAAGAAATGGTCAAGCAAACAAAGTAAGGAAAGAAAAAGAAAGAAAGAAATGGTCAAGAAATAAAAGTAAGGAAAGAAAAAGAAAGAAAGAAAAGGTCAAGCAATAAAAGTAAGTAAAGAAAAAAAAGGCCAAGCAATAAAAGTAAGGAAAGAAAAAGAAAGAAAGAAATGGTCAAGCAATAAAAGTAAGGAAAGAAAAAGAAAGAAATGGTCAAGCAATAAAAGTAAGAAAAGAAAAAGAAAGAAATGGTCAAGCAATAAACTAAAGAAAGAAAGAAATGGTCAAGCAATAAAAGTAAGGAAAGAAAAAGAAAGAAAGAAAAGGTCAAGCAATAAAAGTAAGGAAAGAAAAAGAAAGAAATGGTCAAGCAATAAAAGTAAGGAAAGAAAAAGAAAGAAATGGTTAAGCAATAAAAGTAAGGAAAGAAAAAGAAAGAAATAGTCAAGCAATAAAAGTAAGGAAAGAAAAAGAATGAAAGAAATGGTCAAGCAATAAAAGTAAGGAAAGAAAAAGAAAGAAATGGTCAAACAATAAAAGTAAGGAAAGAAAAAGAAAGAAAAAAATGGTCAAGCAATAAAAGTAAGGAAAGAAAAAGAATGAAAGAAATGGTCAAGCAATAACAGCAAGGAAAGAAAAAGAAAGAAATGGTCAAGCAATAAAAGTAAGGAAAGGAAAGAAATGGTCAAGCAATAAAAGTAAGGAAAGAAAAAGAAAGAAAGAAATGGTCAAGCAATAAAAGTAAGGAAAGAAAAAGAATGAAAGAAATGGTCAAGCAATAACAGCAAGGAAAGAAAAAGAAAGAAATGGTCAAGCAATAAAAGTAAGGAAAGAAAAAGAAAGAAATGGTCAAGCAATAAAAGTAAAGAAAGAAAAAAATGGACAAGCAATAAAAGTAAGGAAAGAAAAAGAAAGAAAGAAATGGTCAAAAATAAAAATAAGGAAAGAAAAAGAAAGAAAGAAATGGTCAAGCAAAAAACTAAAGAAAGAAAGAAATGGTCAAGCAATAAAAGTAAGGAAAGAAAAAGAAAGAAAGAAATGGTCAAGCAATAAAAGTAAGGAAAGAAAAAGGAAGAAATGGTTAAGCAATAAAAGTAAGGAAAGAAAAAAATGGTCAAGCAATAAAAGTAAGGAAAGAAAAAGAAAGAAAGAAATGGTCAAAAAATAAAAATAAGGAAAGAAAAAGAAAGAAAGAAATGGTCAAGCAAAAAACTAAAGAAAGAAATGGTCAAGCAATAAAAGTAAGAAAAGAAAAAGAAAGAAATGGTTAAGCAATAAAAGTAAGAAAAGAAAAAGAAAGAAATGGTTAAGCAATAAAAGTAAGGAAAGAAAAAGAAAGAAATGGTCTAGCAATAAAAGTAAGGAAACAAAAAGTAATAAAAATCGCCAAGGTTAAGAGATCAATGATGAAATGAGACAATGCATAAAATAGTAGAAATGAAGGAAGAACGAAAGCGGAAAAGAAAGTAAGAAACTCAACACACAAAAAAAAAGTCAATGAAGAAATGAGATGTAGCAGAAGAAAGAAACAAAAGTGGAAGAAAGGAAAAGTAGAGGCTAAAATATAAAATAACTTTTTTAAAACTTGGCTTTTACTGAAAAAAAAAGTTGCTCGACTTTTTTTCCGAACTCGATGACGACGTTCGAATGCCGACATGCTAACCATTGAGCTACTCAAGTACTAAAAAAATTAAAGGTTTTATAGTTATAGTTTTATAATTCTCTACACAAGGCTTATACCCCCCCACACACACACACACGCCTTTTGTATTAGCACAAAATTAATTAGTCAAGACTAATTAATTAATTGTTTAATTTGTTTAATGAAATTATGTGTTGTCATCGACAAAGAAATAATTGAGCCATGTTATAACTTGATCCGAGAATGGGGCGTGGCAAAATAACATGTACAATATTCTACACAGACAGACAGGCAGACAGGTATAAACTTAGCTGTAAGTAAGAAAAAAAGAAAGAAACAAAGAAAAAAAAGAAAAAAAAGAAAAAAAAAGAAAGAAAAAAAGAAAAAAAAGAAAAAAAAAGAAAGAAAAGAAAAAAAGAAAAAAAAAGAAAGAAAAGAAAAAAAAGAAAAAAAAAGAAAGAAAAGAAAAAAAAGAAAAAAAATGAAAGAAAAGAAAAAAAAGAAAAAAAAAGAAAGAAAAGAAAAAAAAGAAAAAAAATGAAAGAAAAGAAAAAAAAGAAAAAAAAAAGAAAAAAAAGAAAGAAAAGAAAAAAAAGAAAAAAAAAGAAAAAAAAAAGAAAAAAAATGAAAGAAAAGAAAAAAAAGAAAAAAAAAAGAAAGAAAAGAAAAAAAAGAAAAAAAATGAAAGAAAAGAAAAAAAAGAAAAAAAAAGAAAAAAAAGAAAAAAAATGAAAGAAAAGAAAAAAAAGAAAAAAAAAAAGAAAGAAAAGAAAAAAAAGAAAAAAAAAGAAAGAAAAGAAAAAAAAGAAAAAAAATGAAAGAAAAGAAAAAAAAGAAAAAAAAAAAGAAAGAAAAGAAAAAAAAAGAAAAGAAAGAAAGAAAAGAAAGAAAAAGTAAGAAAGAAAGTAAGCAAAAACAAATCAAAGAAAAAAAGGCTCTAGCCTACACATGGTTCCAGCAACACATCCTACGCTCTATCTATTGACCTCCATTCACAAAGAGATTGCAAATCAATCAATTGATTGGTACTTAAAGGGTTAAACCAGGACAGGTAGCTAGCGTAGCTTCAGTGCGCAAAGACACAGAAAAATAGAACACAAAGTGTCACCGGTGGGGTGGGGGGTGGAGTTCAATCCTAAATATACTATACACTATATACTACGCATTATATACTATACGCTATATACTATACTTATATACTAAACACTATATTGTTATTGTTGTGTGCGTCTACTGTGTGGGCTGTTCAAGAATCCTCGTCTTTAGTGCCGGCTACAGTCATGTCGAGAGCCTGTCGTAAATATCAAGTTTCCAAATTATGAGATCGCACTTGCCTGTTAAGATGGCCTGGTAGCATAGTGTCACGTACAATCCGAAGTAAATACGTCCTATACGTCACATATGCCACATACGTCACATATGCCACATACGTCACATATGCCACATACGTCACATATGCCGTTACCTATAAAAAGCTGATTTTAATTAAAAACTGAAAGCACAACCTTTATTTATGTTAATTAAAATATCTCCTATTTTCCTATTTTCCCTTACTAGAATAAAGATAGATTTTTACTTATAAGAGGCAAAGGTTTATCACGTCTGGAACGCGAATGTCTATATGGATAGCGTTAATGTTATTTTAAAAAGAACATTTACACATATAGTCTATGCTATATGTACCTTCATTGAAGTGAAATGGAACAATTAATTTTAATAACTTTATTGTTTCACATAGAGGTAAGGGATTTACCCAAAGAAAGTAGTGTAAATTTAGTGTCTCCCAATTTATGCTGTATCTAAGTAAGCCCCTAAATCAGGGGTTCTCAACCAGTGGGGTCGCGACCCCCCTTAGGGGGTCGATTGACGATTTGCCAGGGGTCACCTAAGACCATCGAAAATATGGATTGTTTTTGTCTATTCCTCTATTGCTGTGTGGATAGGGGTCGACGAAGAGTGAGATTGTAAAAAGGGGGGGGGGGGGGGTCGTCGAGCTTAAAAGGTTGAGAACCGCTGCCCTAAAGGATGTCAAACTCTACTCGTTAAAAGGCCTTTTAAACGGATTTTATTTTATTAAGATGGAAGTAAAAACCTTTATTTAGGACTTTAACAAGCATCTACAAAAAAATTTCCTCCCTAGAGCAAAAGTAGAATTTAGTCGGCAGTAAAATTTCTTTCCTTAGACACTTACTTGTGTAATAGAATACAGACAGAAGTTAAAGTACTTGAATATATTCAGAAATTTTTTTTTTTTAAAAGTTAATTGCAAAAAAAAATTGAAATCAACTAACCATCGCACTGCATGAAAGCCCCTTAAAATGTACAATTTTAATCCAAGATTTTTCAGATCAATGAAATCATCAGGAAAACCTTGCACTTGTTGACCTTACCGTTCAAGTCTTTGGAACCTATTCTTAAGGAACATAATAGGGATGAAAATGTTTGAATTGCTCACATCATGAATCCAGCAGAAAATATAGAGCTTTTTATTACTAAAAAAAAATACTATTTCATTGTCGCTCTGTTGAATTTTTAGAATTATGCGGGTTTATGAAGTTCAGGTTGTCTAATGCCTTTTAATCCTTTTATTTTTAGAGTGATTTCCACCAGATGTTACTTGTATACGTCCGATATTAAAATCTCTCAAGGCAAAACAAAAATGTTATAATAAAGATGTCCAACTCAAAGATTCAATTATCCAAATTAGAACAAGATATAGCGAACACACCCATGAACAAAACGCACTTTTGAGAACACATAAAGTCTGAAGTCGGGCGAGGTCTCGATTAGCAATAACATTCACCATGACGTTTAGTTAGCTGGAATCGCGCCGCATAATGAGTGTCACCAATTGACAAAAACGGCGCTAGCGTTCCGGTGTGTGTCTGTATTGGCACAAAGAAGCTTAATGAATTCCAGGTATCAATTGACATGAAGTTCTGTTTGGGGTCGGTAATAGTTGCTGTTGGGTGTAGATCTATCGAAAGACGAAGTGTCTGAGAATAGGGGAGATAAGTCTCATATAAGTCTCATATTTACTCCTCCAGTCGATCCATAAAGTTGCCACTTGGATTTCACCCCCCCCCCCCCTCATTGCCTTTATAATCCTCTTCAATATTTTTTCTTTACTCTACATGTGATTCGATCAGTCAGTCAATACTTCACTCAGTCAGTTAATCAGCAAATCAGTCATTTAAAAGATCAGTATAGGGTATAGTATAGTTTAAGGGAGGGCAGGTGGGCTACAGCCTCGGAGACTCGACAAGGAAAGGGGCCTCCACAAAAAAGAAAAAAAAATATATCAAAATTTCGACGGTCCAGAAACTTTTTTTTGTTTGTTTTTTCTCTAACATTTGTTCGCATTTTTTACGGCTAGCAAAAATGTCGTGATTAAGAAGTGTACGCTTGTAGCATGCTCGAAAGAAGTAAATACAGGTTCGGATTAACGACAGTGCGTCTACCAAGGGCCTCATCCTCCAAAAACTAAAGTATGCACATTAATTATTAGAAAAAAAAAAAGGAAAATGAGATTTAGAAGAACTTTTTTTTTCTTTCTTCTAAGATATAGCATCCTTTTAGATATAAGTAGGTTCATTCATAAGTGGATCTTTATTCAAGCTTTCGAAAAGTTGTAAGAGACCTCCACAAAAATCTTGCCCCTGGGCCTCCAGATATTTAAATCAAACCCTGCATCATTAAACTAGTCAATCAATACCAAACAATCAAATAGTCAATCAGTCAATTTTGAGATACGGTAATCTATGAATCCATAAGTTAATCCATTAAATTGTTCAGTGCATTATTAAGTCAGCCACATATTCACCATAACTCACCATCAGATTGACCTACTCGCCAAAAAGCGCCATCAGATTGACCTACTCGCCTAAAAGCACCATCGGATTGAAAGTTAAGTTGCCTTTCAGAGCATGGGGCAGATGATGTTAAGGTCATCTGTTTTTTTGGCCAACGGTTAACGAGCAGGGTGTCAAGTGGCCTGCACAACGACTAACCGCCTTCATTGTCCCCAACTAAAGTCAGGTACCCATTCGAGTTGCATTGACCTACTCTCTAAAAATCACCATCTGATTGATTTAAAAATCCAAAATGCATAATCGGATTGACCTATTCGCTACAAAGTGCCATCATTTGAACATTCTCACAATATGCAAGCCACTTGTAAAAAGGAAATAGCACAGACGTCTTATTTTAAAATTCTGTAACAGAAATGTATAATTATGCATTTCTAATTCTTAGTTTGATTAATTGTAATACTTTTTTTTTAGTTGGACGTTATATAAAGAATGAAATAGTTACACTATCAATATCACTTTTATATTAGACATTTATCTACTAAACCCAAAACTTATTTGCCTATTAGATAATACCTTATCTTCTGACACCGTAACTATTTGCCTAAAATAAATACAGTAATCAACTAGTACACTCAACAGATTCTCTATTTGAACAAAAGTTCTCTACTTCTGATAAACTACTTGACAAAATCTTTCCCGTGTATGAAACACCTGATACTTTAAAATGTGTAAATAGCCTGTAGATATGAAACTTTAATGGCACGAGCTATTATGAACATTTTTTTAAAGTGCTGTTAATCAATAATCATTAGGACATATTTAACTGTCATGATCAACTCAGCTACCATTCTATCGATTTTATGCTGCACAGAAGGAAAAAAATGTGGACAGGTAAAATGTATCTTATAAATGATCTAGGTCTAGCGCCTCTACTAGACCCTTGGACCAATGCTTGTTTAATGTGTAGGTTTTAGTAACTTGGTTTTAGTGCATATCCTATACCATTACTTATATTTGGCATAACATTTTGAAGCTTTGAAAAGCCAAGGTATTGGTCATGACACAAAAAATGAAGCCTACTTAACACAATTGTCATCCCAACAGTAACGTATGAATGCGAGACATGGAAGTGGTCTGCCGAAATTTAGAAAAGATTAAATGTGGCTCAGCAAAGATGGCTGAGACGGATTTTAGGAGTCGGTTGATTTTTACTGGGGTGATAGATCTTTATATATTTCAGGTAAAACTTGTCAGGGATTAAGCAGAGTAACAGACGACATTAGTTCTGTTCCGCTACGTTGGATTGAGTGCAGACTAGATCCGACTACATCGACACCGATAAGTGCATGACAAACTATGACCTGCAGACAACATCCGGCCTGTTCCTGTTTTTATTTCTGCGAATACATATATAAAATTAGCATTTTCAAAAATAAGTACGGACTGTAAAATACGGTCGATCAGTCAACATTATCAATAAATTAAGTACTGTTCAGGCTTTATAGTGTTTATTACGGCCGGAATCCACACCCCTTTTTTTAATAAATGGGCCTCCTTTTAACAATAAACCTTAAGCGTACGGGTTTATTAAAGTAAATTTCTACAAATCAAATAAGAACATAAAACTAAAATATTATTTAACATAGGTTAGGCCAGTACTAGAATATAAATTCTCTGTTTGGAACCCCTTCAACTCAAGAAAACATTGAGAAACTGGAACAGGCACAAAATAGACCAGTGAGATTCATAACAAACGAATGTTCACATTTGATTAGAGTAACACCTTTATTCAAATCACTAAATTTAGAAAGACTTAAAAGTAAAGTAGCAATTATACATAAAACACTGAACCATAATCTTCAGATACACAACGAAATCTAACAAAAATACTCAGAAAGACACAAAGATAAAGGCACATTCCTCGTTCCATATGCTAGGACAAATTTGTAGAAATGCTCCTTCTTCCCTAGTGATATTAGAGCATGGAATGGGTTGCCTGAATCAGCCAAGAAAACTAACGACTTGGCAGAGTTTAAGTCATTGATCAACATGCATGGCTAGAATGACCTAGGAACATGCGAAGGACGTAATCATCTTTTTTTAAAGGAGCGTCTGTATTTGATAACAGAAGATTTATAATGTTCATCGTCATATAAGAAAATATAGCCAATATAAGGAAACAGTGCTGTGATAAAACAGAATGATATAAGCTAGTATTGTTGAGTAACAATTTGACCTATGTACCTTGACTTTACTGCTGATGTGATTGATACTAATCGTTTCGCTATATTCCCTTTGTTAGTCAAAGTTTTGTGTAACACGGTGTGGTAGTACTAATTATAATTCTTACATGAAGAATGAATATTCATACAAAAAAAAAAATTTTATTTTCTATAACTTTACTTAAACCTTGGAGGTGACTTAACAAAAAAAAATTATTGATAGTTGACAGTGCTTGGAAAAATAAGATTGAAGGGGAATTAACTAAGTATTTTGTGATTTGTTTTTGTTTTTTAATTACCTCCCTTATTGAACCTGAAATTCCATCGCCTTGAAAAATAAACCGTAAGTTTAAAGTGTGTCGACGTGGCCATCCAGTTGCAATAATTAGATTAACGTTAGGTTAAAAATAGAAGGAACATTAATAAGGTAAAACTAATCCGCTACACATTGTGAGAATGGTACATAAAAAACGTTTTTAAGGGGGGGGGGGGGGGGGGGGCGGATTTCAAGATCAAAATCATTACATTTTACATCAGGGGTGGCAAACCTTTCTGTTCCATGCGTCAATTTTTTTCACTTCAGATTCAAATGCGCCACTTAAAATTTTACAAGTTTCAGTCCTTGAAAGTATGGTCAATTTGTACACATTTTGGTTCGTTGTAAAGTAGAGAAGGGGATTTTATAAGTAAAATATTAAACTTTAATTATTAAGTCTCTCCTTCTTACACAATAATAATAATAATCTTCATTATCCTTAAGGAAAATGTCTTGCAATTTGTGCATTACACCAAACAAAACATTATGACTATTTTTTAAAAAAGTACATTCACACCAGACTCACCCATAATTTACATGCGAAAAGTTTATATCAGATTGTTTCTATTTAATAATTTGATTGCCAGGGGAACAAAAGAGTGTTTATGTCTGTTTGTCTTTGCTATCGGTGTCTTGTATCTCTTTTGTGATCAAACTCCTGACCCAAAGGGTGATTCTTTATTTCTAGAATCTTTTTAGCTTTTTTTATAGATGTTTGTCTCCAACAGCTGCCCAAATGGGGTTTGTTTTTTTGCCAATGATTTTACCAGCAGCAATTTAGTTTGCATTTATAATTTTTCCTCAAATATGTCTGACCATCTGATTTTTCGTTAGAGTCACTAAAACACCATAAGGTCCTTAAAAATGTTGAAACTATCATCTTTTTTGTTTCTAATAATGAAAAGTTTAAAAGTTAACATACAAAATGTGTAACGAAAAGAATGAGCATACATACATTCATACATACATACATACATACATACATACATACATACATACATACATACATACATACATACATACATACATACATACATACATACATACATATATATATATACATACACACACACACATACATACATACATACATACATACATACATGCATACATACATACATACATACACACATAAATACATACATACATACATACACACACATACATACATACATATATACATACACACATACACTTACACACATACAAACACACATACATACATACATACATACATACATACATACATACATACACACATACATGCATACATACACACAAATTATCAAATGCAAACAATTACATTAAAACCAACGTGTTCTGTGTTTTTGGTCTGATTGATTTTATAAACATTTCGGTCAATTTGTGCGTCGTAATAGCTAGAAACAAATTCCAGTGAAACTTTTCTTTCTAAAAATTCGCTTATTATAATTTTTTTGCGAACAGGCATGCTTTTTAATTTTTTTTTTTCGGGGTGAAATGCGCCACTTGTAATTGTGCAATGCGTCACTTTTGGCGCAGGCTCCATAGGTTGTTGGCCAACCCTGGTCTACCTCTTCTTTCCCCTTAAATGCAGCAATAATTAACAATAACGAATATTATTCCCCGGCTAGCATGCAAACAATATTATCATTAACTCTTTCTCTCCTAACTAACGATACCAACGTTGATTCCACCAGAATGTGGTAAATAATTACGGAGAGAAAGAGTTAATACATAATTTTTTTTCAAGCATTTTAGTCCGTGCCTTTAAGAAAGATCGAAATGTCAGGAGTTAATGTCATGCCATTTGTATACGTTGTTTACTGTTTCCACATTACACCGGCAGCCAATAGCTCAATAATTTGTACCTGACCTGAAAACAATGAACAAAAGTCACGTTCAGATTCCATTCCTTCTTCCCTCCCTGCCACCACTCATTCCCACCACATCCCCCCCCCCAGCACCACTTCCGTGTTTAGCTTTTCATGTCTGAAGAGACCTCGTTAACGCGTTAGCACATAGGTCAGTGCAGGACCGTTAATTGTCAATAAATTCCAAACATGGGGATAGATTTCTAGTCGCTCACTGAACTACACGACAATTGAACTATTTATAGTCCCTTGAGATATAAGCGGGAAGTACACAGAAGCTCTTATAAGAAGTGTGTCTGATGAAGGGGTTGGATGAGTCCTCAAATGTGAGCTGAAGAGCAGGCCAGGAACCGGAAGAGGACCAGAAGCCCTTTTCCGTACACCGAAAAGTTAATTTAAAATCAACGAAATATTAAGTTTTCAAATGAAATAGGATCTTATCATTTTCATCCACCTAACACACAAACCCAATAAAGTTTCTACTCCGCCACTAAAAGAGTAATAATGATTGAAAAAAAAAAAAAACTATCGAAAGGAAAGGATAAAAGAGAAGCCACTATTTGGAATAGTTTTAGCCATTAGAGCCTACATAGTTGTCACGTGATAATAATCGCCAAGGCCAAGATTAACGTTGTTTAATTGTATTGACACAATACAGAATGCTTGCGTTTTAGAAATAACGGTAAAATTCAAATAATAGTAAAAATAGCCTAAGGAGTTAACAATAGAGTCCTAGTTCTTTCTTAAACTAATTTTAGAGAAGATCTAAATACATTTAATCAGTTTCAAGCTTCATGTTAAATAATTTAGTGAATCTATTATTGAAATTAAACTTGTGTGTATAAAGTGTGTGTGATTTTTTTTCTCGAAGAACTTAAAAGTTGTCATCCGTTAAGAGGCACGTTGTTATCTCTTCACCCAAACAAGAATTTCCAGTGTACTTGTGAGTAACGTTTGGCTTCCAAACCTGGGGTCCTGGTTTCAAATCTCGTCGAAGACTGGGATTTAAAATTTTGGGAAATTTTTGGGAGCCCTCGAGTCCACCCAAATCTACTGGGGAAAGTAAAGGCGGCTGGTCGTTGTGATGGCCATATGACGCACTGCTAGTTTACCGTCCACCCAACTCTAATGGGTATCTAAAAAGTTGGGTACAGTAACGGCGGCTTGTCGTTGCGCTAGCCACATGACACACTGCTCGTTAACCGTTGGCCAAACAAAAAAAACAGATTATCTTAACATCATCTGCCCTATAGACCGCTTGGTCTGAAAGAGGAATTTAAATTTTTTTTTACTTGTGAACAACGGGTCATCATGCATACTTTTTGAATGTACCAAGACGTAACTGCCCAAACAATTAATCATGACAATGGTACTCCCTTGTTTTCTGTTTCCATTGTGTATATAATTGTAAATAGGTAAGTAGTCAAGAAGTGTATTGTTCAAACTTTATTTTTTTCGTGAAAAAAAAAAGGTGGAAGAATAAGTAAAAAACAAATTGAGGCCGACTTAAGCACGTAGTGAGGCAGAGGCATATGAACATCAAGTAAGGCAGAGGCGTATAAACACCAAAATGAGCCAGAGAATCATGACAATCAAGTGAGGCAGAGGCGTATAAACACCTAAATGAGCCAGAGAATCATGACAATCAAGTGAGGCAGATGATTATGAGTATCGAGGCAGTGGCTTATGAACAATGAGGTTTAGGCTTTTGAACATCGAGGCAAAGGCTTATTAACATCAAGTGATGTAAAGACTTACGAACATCTAAATAACTAGATCATACCTTCTAGCATCCTCAATCCCCTTAACTCTGCCATTTTCCTGAGTTTCTCTTCCAGAGTTAACTCCTCTTTCTCATGTTCTACCGTTTTTCTCCCACTGCCTGAAAACCTTCCAGATTTTTCATCTTCTTCAATTCTGCCAAGTGAGCCAGGGTTAAAGGGATTTCGTAGTGACATGACCGTCTCAGCTCCTTGAAAATCCATTACAGAATACCTCCATGGGTCAAAACATTTCTAAGTCTTTCTCCCCATTTTCTGAAAGCATTAAAACACAAGCAAATTTTTTTTTAAATCCTTGAAAAAGAAAAGCTTTTCTAAAGGGTTAAAACTCCAACCTTAAAACTACACCTACCAATAATGTACAAGCTATTTCCCTTATTTGATATCAAACAACATAATTAATTACCAATAATTATTGACTATTGGAGTATTTTTGTGTATTGATTCATGTTTTGTTAGGTGTAATAAAGAAATGTTTAAAGTATCAACTTGATCGGAAAAAGCGTGAGGGAGAAATAGCCTTGACACCTAATTAAAAGGACTAGACCCAACAAATTTAGCCATATCTGTGAATATGAAGCATTAGTTTCCCTTGTTGCTATTTAACAAAGACATTAGTTAGCAATTGTTTTAATTGGTTACTTTATTTTTTATATATTCATCTATGTCAATGAATAATTGTGCGAAGTTTCAACTTGATCCGAAAATGGGTGTGGGAGAAATAACGTGTACACACTTTTTACCAGACAGACAGACAGAGTTGATATAAGCTTGTAATGATTTCAAAATTGAACCTAAACGTCCTGGTTCTAAAGTTTGCACATGTGAGATAGTATAAATGTCTTATCTTTACTTACAGAGCACATGCACATACAAAAACTGTTAGTCCAAATCATAGATTGCACCTTCCCTTACCCTCTAAAAATAGATGTTTCCCCCCCAAACATGACTAAGATAATGACTTCACGGCAGTCCACTGTTTTTTTTACCTGTAGAGAGAGACATTGTTTATACAGTTTTTGGTATCATCGCTGGGTTTGACAGTTGTATTGTATTGTATGAAAAGCAATGCTCATTTGATGTCTTTTCTAATTCATAGGTAATAAATCGTCGGCTCTGACTCAGTAGCTCTTAGACAGCGGTTCCCAATCAATGTGTCTCACTAGCCTCATGTAACACTACCAACACACACAGTTTCTATTAACACAGCAAAGCGACAAGTGTAGAGCGTTGTGATGTTGACATCCTAGTTTTGTTTACGATTGTGGGCGTCCTTAGTGACGACGCCAAAACAATCGAGCTTCGCATTTGTTAAATACTCTAATTCCTGTGCCTACGAATTTAGAGTCGCTAAAAATGTCGTAACTGAAAAGAAAGTCACAACCATAGTCTATGGTCACAACCTTCCGATTCTCAAATGAGTTATAAAGATCTAAAATAACTTTGGAAAAGCCCAACTACATTTACATGAGCATTGTGCTGACTACACAATGGCGCCGTAATCCATGGGCAAACACAATATGAAGCTGTTTAAATTACCTGAGCTTTGTACCGATTGTTAATGAATGTCAGAATTGTATTTCACAGCGGAAAAAAAAACAACTCATATGAACATTTCGTTATATGTTTTCTCCGTATCTGTACTATAGCCAGAGAATAAGAATTATGGTCCCTCTTTCCAAAGACTGTAATCGATTTTCCTTCTACATTTCTTCTCGTAAATAAAACAAAAATCAAATTTCTCTCGACTCTCCGGAATTCTTTGAAAAAAAAAAAGAGTCAGGCAGTGATTTAAAAAAATCGACATTCATTTGATTTCCTGTTTGTTTCTTGTTCTACTGATATTCTGATTCTATTGATTTTTTGTAGACTTAGACCCACAACATTGAAGTGAATCTAAACATAGACTAGATCTAATCCCTAAGTAATGCAGTTCGCGTAGGTCACAATCAATAATGACTATATCATCTTTTAACAGAATGGTTATTCCCCTTTACTCATCCCAGTATTAATTCCCTTTGTTCGATCTAAAATTTGTCATTAAAAATGCAGTCTGTCGTCGAATACAAACTTTCTTAGCTTTATTCAGAAACAGTTTTACATACACTTGATCCAGAGGAAAGTTGACAACAGTTTTTTAAATTAAAAAAAAAAACTTATGTTGTGTATATGGCGCACTTACAAGACTTACTGTTCGACAGTTAGTATAATAACGCACCATAGTTGACGGACCTTGTACGTGACATTTAGTGACGTCACGGGTGAGTAGGTTCGAGATTATTTTGTTATTATTAGTCAGTTGATGTTAGGACTTCGAGAGGATAACTTCGTATTACGAACAGAGACTCCACTGCGACCTTTTCAGTATTAAACTTCATTCAAGTCTATAGCGGTCTGGACTTAAACCTTTAACCTTGTTACATGTGTAGGCATTGCTCTGAAGTAGTTTAACAACATCTAATAAACCCATACAAGAAATCCAGACATTTCCAGAGTAATCTGTCGAAGTCAGACAGCCATCAACAACTACAGGATCAAGTATAGGCATCACAATTAAAGGGGAGCTCTACATTGCAAGAATATATTTTTTTTTCCACAAAATGTGCTTATTAAAGATAAATAATAAGGAAGATTGCGAGTACTAAATTACTTTCTGCACAAATATGACATGCTAGGTGTATAATGAAGAGGGTAGAGACCTACACCATAAGCTGACGTAATCCGCAGACTTACAGAAGTGTCTTCAAAAGAAAAGATGATTACGTCCAACGCGTATCTACGTGTTAATCTAGCCGTGATAATTAAATTCAGATAAGCCATCGGTTTTTCTGGCTGATTCATGAAACCCGTTCCAAGCTATAATTGCACTAGTGAACATGGTGAACTTGTATGAATTTATCCTAGCATGTGGAATAAGAAATGTCATATGTTGTGTTTTCGTATGTGTAAGCTATGGTTAAGTGTTTATGTATTATTGTTAATCCTTTTCAGGAGGGCCTCCACTTACTAAGATCCGGCACTGCAGTAAAAAAGTCCGAGAGAAAATCGGAAAACAACGATAAGGGGGAAAAAATTGCCTTAAAAACAAAAACAGAACTCAAAAGTAAACGTTAAGTGTGTGTGTGCGTGTGTGTGAGAGAGAGAGAGAGAGAGAGAGCATATGTGCATGTATGTCTATGTATATATGCATATGTGTATGTGTTTATGTTTTGTGTGTGTGTTAGTGTGGAGGCACGATCACGAAAAAAAGTAATCCAATACTGTAGACAGAAACAGAGCCTTACCATCGCAACTGCTAGGTCCATTTTACGATTCCAGAATCCTTAGATCTAGTTTCGAAATCGACTAGGCTGTGAGCCTCTGGGTCTGTCTCCGAGGCACGTTTCGCCCCCGAGGCGAAATCCATTGGCTCAGACCAAGTCCGAAATTAGGTCGATACCTGGGGGGGGGGGGGGGGGGGGGGGGGGGGGAGTCGCTAGGAACATAACATAGGACATTTTTTCCTTTTATTTCTCAGAGACAAACCAGGTAAACAAAACTTGTCAGGGGGGGGGGGGCTAGGGGGTGGGCTTATAGCATTCTACAGTACGGGCTAGTCTAAAATATAAAAACGCGGGGGAGCGGGCGATATTCATTGTTGCGCAGTGGTCATGGAACTTGACGTCCCCTTGGGCGATGTTAGGATCAGGGCGGAATATTTTTAAGCAGGCTACCTAGATCTAGAATCATAATGAGTTTTTTTTTTGTTTTTTTTTTTCAGAAGCGGGACAGTGCTTGTAATTAGTGTGGGAGGTGTAGTGGTGGAATGTTGACTTCTTTGCCCATAATGATTAGCGGAATTCGTTTGAACAAGCATTGACCTAATTAGGTCAGAATATGGTTTAACTCCTTCTCTCCTAACTGACGTTGATTCCACCAGAATGTGGTAAAAATAATTACGGAGATAAAGAGTTAAGTAAGAGTAAGATGGAGCGGGCAGGGGTTAAAGGTATTCTTGCTTACACAGAGATTCGGCATTGGTGAATTTAGTAAAATAGTTTGCATTCCTTGTCATCCTCTGTCCCTTGGCTTTGGTCGTACGGGTGCTGTGACAATTAGCGTAATCAAATCTCTCGAGCTGCTGTTTTTAGCAGGATATCATGAGGACAGGCCGGTCCATTCTTGGACATTGTCCAGACATTTTTTATTACGACGACCCAGTCTTTGTGCTCCCTCCACTGTACCTTAATGGATGACTTTTGACAGTGAATCATGTCTTACAATGGGACCAAACCAGCTCAGCTTTTTGTATTTTAAAAAAATATATACATTTATAAAAATTATACTGGAAAGTGTAAAAGTACAAACTCATTTGTCTTCTTTTCTTTGTATCTGATAGCCAGCATTTTTCTGTAACATTTACACTCAAAGTCTTGAATTCTTCTTTCAGCCTCAGCGTTCAGTGTCCAATTTTCACAACCATATAGAAGTACAGGGACCACAAGCGAGCATACAGTTTTAATTTTAAAGGCACATTCCTCGTCCCATATGCTAGGACCAATTTGTACAAATACTCTTTCTTCCCTAGTGCTATTAGAGCATGGAATGGGTTGCCTGAGCTAGCCAGGAAAACCAGTGACTTGGCATAAGTCATTGGTTAATATGCATGACTAAATGCATGACGCGTAGGACGTAATCATCTTCTTTTTTGAAGTAACGTCTGTATTATACAAGATAAGATAAGGAACACGCGTAGGGCGTAATTATCTTTTTTGAAAGTCAGTATTTTATAAGATAATATAATGACACTCGCCTGTTGATATGTATTTCAGCCAGTAGAAGAATACGATGGACAAAAATGTCTTGGGATTGGAAGGTAGGAAAGCAAAGAAAAAACAAGGGGGACAAAAACCAATTAGAGAGTAGAGGGGAAAGGCAAAGAAAGAGGGTCCAAAAAAAATACGTTCAGAGAGTATAAAAAGGAGGGCGAGAGAAAGAATAATGGAGTAGAAGAAATACAGGGGGCCATCAGCAATGTGATTAAAAGAAACAATGGCACTGTCAGGTTATAACATGACACAAAGAATGAAACGGTGACAGTAATAGAACTACGCGCGTTGCAGAATGAGAGAGAGAGAGAGAGGTTCAAGAGTACAAAAAAACTAATTAGTTACAGACTTACATTTGGAATCAGCGATTGATTAAATCTAAGAGGAGGTGTGAATGTGTTTTCCCTAAAGTGAGAGAGAGTGAGAGAGAGGCAGCGAGGGAGAGAGAGAGAGATGGGGTGAAAGAGAAGGGAGGGAGAGAAAGGAGGAGAAAAATAAGAGAAGGTCGAGAATAACAAAGACGGAGAGAGGGAGAAATCACAAATACATAACAAACTTTTTACCAGACAAACAGATAGACAGACAGATAGACAGACAGATAGACAGACAGATAGACAGACAGATAGACAGACAGATAGACAGACAGATAGACAGACAGATAGACAGACAGATAGATAGACAGACAGATAGACAGACGGATAGACAGACAGATAGACAGACAGATAGACAGACAGATAGACAGACAGATAGACAGACAGATAGACAGACAGATAGACAGACAGATAGATAGACAGACAGACAGACGGATAGACAGACGGATAGACAGACAGATAGACAGACAGATAGACAGACAGATAGACAGACAGATAGATAGACAGACAGATAGACAGACAGATAGACAGACAGATAGACAGACAGATAGACAGACAGATAGACAGACAGATAGACAGACAGATAGACAGACAGACAGACAGACAGACAGATAGACAGACGGATAGACAGACAGATAGACAGACAGATAGACAGACAGATAGACAGACAGATAGATAGACAGACAGATAGACAGACAGATAGACAGACAGATAGACAGACAGATAGACAGACAGATAGACAGACAGATAGATAGACAGACAGATAGACAGACAGATAGACAGACAGATAGACAGACAGATAGACAGACAGATAGACAGACAGACAGACAGACAGACAGACAGACAGACAGACAGACAGACAGATAGACAGACAGATAGACAGACGGATAGACAGACAGATAGACAGACAGATAGACAGACAGATAGACAGACAGATAGACAGACGGATAGACAGACAGATAGACAGACAGATAGACAGACAGATAGACAGACAGACAGACAGATAGACAGACAGACAGACAGACAGATAGATAGACAGAATTGATATAAGCTTTGTAAGAGAACATTTACTACATTTGTAATGGCATTAAGAAGGGCAGAGTAACGGAGGTGCTCGCAGGAAGTGCTATTACATATTTTCACGATACACTAAACAATGTCAAGGACGCTCACAGGAACTTCAAAATTTCCAACTAAATCGTTACAAACGCTTGAAAGATTTGATTTAACAGAGTTAAACTTGCAAACCTATTGATATTAAACTTGCTAAAAAAAAACATGGTTTATCATCATTATTTTGTACACCGGGTACACCAAAAAGCTTGTCATTTATAGTTTTTCCGCCGTTTGAAAATATCCAATAAAGATCAACTAAGCCGCCATTTTTCTCACACGAAAGCAGTTGGCAGAAGATCTGAAAAGAGACAGCTGGAAAACTCCTATCTCTTTGCGTTCAGCTACAAAGCAATTAAAGAAAGATATTGATTGGAAATTTAGGATCAGAAAAACTAATTAATATTGTTGGTGATTATAGTTAATTAATTGTTGTTGATTAATTATTTTGTTAGATTTCAAAATAATTGGAATAAATGCTTCTTATATACTTAATTAATTAACTATAATCATCAACAATTAATTAACTAATTATTAATTCTTTTGGATTGATTCATGTCTTGTCAGGTTTTTATAAACTAATTGTGTAAAGTTTTAACTTGATTTGAGAATGGGAAATTGAAAAAAAATATTGAAACTTTTTACCAGACAGACAGACATACATACAGAGCAAATTGAAATAAGTTTTATAAAAAACAAACAACCTGAGTTTTTCTAATCCTAAATTTCCAATCAATATCTTTCTTTAATTGCTTTGTAGCGGAACGCAAAGAGATAGGATAAACAGCAATGAGTAATGAGAGGCGGGGGTTAAAGGGTGAGAATAGACATTGATCCCTTAGACACTGCTAGATATTGGGATCCCAAGGTTTCTTATCAAGAGCGACCATTGTGTAGGGAGATAACTTCAGATAAGGTT
The DNA here is from genome assembly GCA_030265305.1 of Biomphalaria pfeifferi. NCBI lineage: Eukaryota > Metazoa > Mollusca > Gastropoda > Planorbidae > Biomphalaria > Biomphalaria pfeifferi. The sequence goes on from JASAOG010000253.1 coordinate 569,176, forward strand.
TCGCAGTTCTTCCTAACTGACAATACTAACAAGGGGCTAACACGTCGCGGTGATCTGCCTTGAAAGCGTCTAGGGCCGCCACTCACCGCGTCAAAGGTAGCGGTAGAAACAATAGAAGTTGTTCTATCCTGAACGTTTCATGCATCAATGACTAGCAGCCGCACTTCTATATTGTAGTCCACTAACACACGCACACACATTCAAAGACCGCATCACAAATCAAGAGATTAGAGACAGTGTTACTGCTGCGATTGGACCCCATGATGAACTGCTAACTACTGTAAAAAAAAAAACGCAAGCTAAAACTCTATGGCCATGTTACATGGTCTTCGGGGCTCGCAAAGACCTTCCTTCAGGGAAACAATACCAGGAAAAAGAAGAAGAGGCAGACAGAGAAAGCTATGGGAAGACAACACAAAAGAATGGACGGGCCTGCCATTGAACGAGGCTCTAACCAAGACAAAAGAGAAAGAGGAATGGAGAAAGACGGTCTAAAAATCTTGCATGGTGCCCCCACGATCCAACAGACTAAGGGGTAGATAAGGTAAAAAAGGTAAGCACACACACACATGTAACTCCGAATACACTTTATCTTTTAACAAAGCTTCTATCAACTCACTCTGTCTGCCAGGTACAATGTTTGTACGCGTTATATCTTCCACACCCCAATCTTCTATCAAGATGAAACTTTGCACAATTATTCATATTGGCTTAGACAAGATATGAATCAATAAAAAAAATAATTAGTCAATGAAATGACTGGTAATTATTTTATTTGTCGTGAACAAGGGAAATTAATCCTTCAGTATTTGTAATAGACCCACTAAACCAACATGAGCTTCATTAAACACAATGATTTTATTAGTCTCTATTTATGCTCTTTACTCCAGCCACTTGTTCTCTAAAACTGACTTCCTTTTACACACAGTCCTGACACACTGTTGTTCACTCAACCATGTACACTCAAGCTCCACTGGTCATTTCATACACAGGCACACACACTGCACTACCAGCCACTCAAAACACATACACTTACTATCACAGTATTGACAGATAATTTTTAACACGTCATTTCTCCCAAACCCATTCTCGGATCAAGTTGAACCAATTATTTATTGTACTTAACAAAACGCCAATCAATGAGAAACGTTAACCCATTAGTCAATTAATTATTGGTAATTAATTATTTTGTTTAATAATGAATAAGGGAAATAAATTCTACACTATTAAGACATAAGCTTTGTTTTGTATTTTAATTGTACTTGAATAGTGCGGTGTTATAAGTTGAATTAGCCACCTTTTTTTTTACACTTTGCTTAAACGTTTGAACCAAACAATAAAAAAAAACTTCTATTTACATAAGACGTACAGGCCCGCGGAGGCTTGAGCTCTCCAATTCAAATTTAAGTCGTACACATTTTTTTTTATATAAAATACATTTAGAAGCGATCACGGTAACTTTAACAATGATCCCCCCCCCCCTTTTTCTTTTCTTTCTCACACCCGCACCCCCTTCTCCTAACTGGTCCAGACAAGTGGTAGTGCATTGAGAAAGCTAATAGCATGAAATTGTACTAAACAAAAAAAAAAACATTTGGGGAAAATATTTCTAATCACACTGATTTATTATTAGTAGCCCAGTGCCGATCTATTACATGACTGGTCCAAGCTGCTACAATAATATTTAATATAAGCTTTGCTTTTTTTTTTTAAGTCTTTTTTAACGTTTTCTTTTTAAGACTTTTTTTTTTAGAAGCCTACATAAATTCTTAGCTAAGTACTGACCTTTAATGCATAGTACTAGTGTGTAATCTTGATCTACATAAGTTACTTTAAAAAGTAGATTATGCCATACAGCTCAAATATCGAAATCGAATGTAATCACTCGAATCCTTCTTATACTTCCTAAACACAGGGATCTGTGTTGACACAGTTATCTCCAGTGAGCTCTCTTGAAGTAAAAACAAGTAATTTTAACCTCCTTTCACTTTAATTAACAATGAAAGAAATGCAAGTACAAGACGTGCTTTAGGGAGCTAGATCCAGATATCTATAAATATAGCAACATGACAAGAGAAGTGGTTGGATTACACGAGTGTTTGTCCTTCCCGCGGGCAGACAAAGCTGAGATCGCGCGGAGCAGTCAACACATTTCAAATCTTCCGCGACCTATTCCAGATCGATAAGTCTACTTTTCATTACCGCATAACCAAAGGACCTTTGACGTTAAAAGGGATTGGGGGGAGGGGAGGGCTGAACTCCCTTCCCAGAGTATTCCTCCCTCCAAGTTGATAATGTACCACTGTCTATCTATCTACCTATCTCTCTGTATGTCTATCTATCTCTCTGTTTGTCTATCTATCTATCTGTTTATCTATCTATCTATCTGTTTATCTATCTATCTCTCTGTCTATCTATCTATCTATATATCTATCTGTCTGTCTGTCTATCTATCTTATATATCTTATCCATGTGTCTTTTGATTTAAGTCTTAGTGTGAAAGTAAAATATTTACTTATCGTACTGAATTTATTTTGTAATACATTACAAGAGGTTAGAACATTGGTTTCTGCATTGCTAAATAGTTGCTCACAATTTATCATAAACCTTTAAAAAAAACAACATCAACGCTTTCCTTATACTTTTATTTTGCAGTGGATACAATCAAATCATTAAATAAAATAAACATATAAACTTTTCGCCTGTAAATTATGAGTAAGACTGGTATGAATGTATAGTTTGTATTTCTATAATTATAATGTTTTGTTTGGTGTAATGCACAAATTGTAAGACAACTTTCCTTATGGATAATAAAGATTATTATTATGTCAGAAACGAACGAGTATTCATTCTCTGCCGCTGCCAGGGTCGAGTTTCGTTAAAGAGAAACAAAATTCATCGTAGTCCCTTGAACAGTTTCCATTGAGGAATTTTCTGGCGATGTCGCAGGTCTGCAGCAGTACCGCCCTCTGACAGGCAACGAGCATGTTCCTAGGAATGTTAAGGGCCTTGAAGGTATATTTTGTTTATTTCCTGGAAGAGTTTTTGCCTATAACATGTATAGGTTATGTATCTATAAACGTATGTAAAATTTCACCGCTAAAGATGGAAATATCTAATAGAGATTGTGGTTGTTATTAGTTTCAGTTTTTCGCTTCTGATTTTCCTGAATCCTGTTTGAAATTTAAATTTTATATAACTATTGATATTAATATTTAAGGATGACAATCAATGCATACAAAGTGTAGGACTAAATATCAACAAAATATTTACATTTTATATACTTGAGCTTAAAATATTTTTTGCAAAATTTATTTGTAAGAAAAATAAAAATAAAATTTATTTTCTAGTAGAGTAGTAGAGATAATATAAGTGCAGTAACATATGTGTAAATTTTGACTTCTCTGGTATCAGAAAAAAGTTGTATTACCAGCGAATCCCCATATTATTAAGAGCAAGTCATAACTTTATTTTTGCTTCATCTACTTGCTCTGTCTGTCTGCTTCAAATTTAGAACGCGTTAATATTCCCACACCCAGTATTGGATCAAGATAGAACTTAACATAATTTTGTCTTTTACCTAACAAAGCATAAATCAATTAATTACTGGTAATTAATTAATTTGTTTCATACCAAAAAGGGAAAATAATCCTTTAGTATTCAGTTATATGGCTAAATATGTTGGGCTTGTCCCCTTAAATAACTATACACGTCATTTCTCACACACCCAATCGCTGAGTTCTTCCCCTTAGATAACTCCTTTACGCCCTCCTTCCTTAAGCTAGCCAAAGAAGATCGCTTCTTGGCATGCGGTCGTCTCCCATGCGGTATAAAAGTGTCCGACCCAGTGCAGCTCTCGAATGGAAATTAGTGCTTTCATACTCTCCTCGCTTCCCTGCAATGCAGTCTTGTCAGCGTATGCCCATTATAAAGCAAAAGACATTATAAAGACACCTTTGATGGACGCGTTCGACGAGCCTTAAATGCCTTCGATATAGCAGCCAGGCCTCTATACAAAACAGTGGTGAGAACTACTGCTTTATAAACATTGATATTTGTTGCTAGGTGAAGAGACCTATTCCTCCATACTCTCAGGTTGTGGTGACCAAAAGCGCTTTTAGCCTTTTCGAGACGGTTGTCTATTTCCCTGGATAGTGACGCATCCTTGGACAATGTGCTGCCCAGTTAGATAAAGTGGTCAAGAGCATTAAGGAGATGTCCATTCACATTAATTTGTGGAGCTGTGTTAGTTCCGATTAGGGACTTCTGCAGCATGACCTCCGTTTTATTTTTCAGGTTAATGGACAGAAGAAACGAAGGAAGCAGCCTCATGGACGGCGAGCTGGTGGATTCTTAAAGAAGAAACACCCTGTGAAAAGCGTCTCTAAGTCTAGTGATTTTACTAATGGTCTTACTCTTATCTTATCTTATATAATACAGACGTTACTTCAAAATAGAAGGTGGTTACGTCCTTGCATTTAGTCATGCATATTAACCAATGACTTAAATTCTGCCAAATCACTGGTTTTCCTGGCTGGCTCAGGCAACCCATTCCTTGCTCTAATAGCACTAGGGAAGAAGGAGTATTTGTACAAATTTGTCCTAGCATATGGTATTGTCTATGCTGCGATGTCTTTGTGTCTTTTAGAGTATTTCATTAAATTTTGTTTTTGTATGTGAAGATTATGGTTCAGTGTTTTATGCATAATCAAATTAGAATATGTGTTTGTTATAAATCTCACTGCTCTAGTTTGTATTTGTTCTTGCTGACTCAATCCAATTATTTTTACGTTATTGACCTTTTAAAATGTGCATTGATAATTTTGTATTCTTTCTAACTATATTACTAGAAATGTATGAACACATTTGCGCATCTTTGACGACTTCCTAATTAGCGCGCAATGCCAGCACAAGTGAATGTAGCCTAATGTTTCTGATGAGTTGGAATAAGACAACAATTATATGAGACTGAAGACTTATTTATTTATAATCAATATTCAAACAGGTATGTAGGCCTCATCTAAACTAACTCCGGTAATCTTGTATTAATTATTTTAAATGAGCGTTTATTTTATCAAATTCGATTTAATCTAGAATCTAGATCTAAGCCAAGGTTTCTATCTACTCTACTCTACTAGTCTCTAGGCCCAGAGTCTACAACTTTAACATGACTGTAATAAAGAAATGTGTCTCTGCCTGTTACTTTCTCTGTCTGCCTGGTCGTGCGGTTTGCGCGCTGGATTGTCGTTTGGATTTATCGATGGTCCCGGGTTCAAACCCTGCCTGCTCCCATCCCCCGTCGTCCTGCGGGAGGTTTGGACTAGGAAGTAAACTATCTTCAACTCTGAAGGAACATCCTAAATATGTAAAACAAAACATTTTACAAATAGTCTGTTTGTCTGTCTGTCTCTCTCTCTCTCTGCATGTGGTTTATATTATGTAATATATACGTACCCTTTTGTCGATAGAGAATGGAATGGGTTGCCTGGATCAGCTATGAAAACCAACAGAAATTAAGTCATTGATTAACATGTATGATTAAATTGACGCATGAAAAGCGTAGGACGTAATTATCTACTTTGTTGAAGTAACGTCTATAATACATAAGATAAGATAAGAAGATCTTTTTTTACCTTTACCTATCCCTCAGTCTATTGGACCGTTGGGGCACCATGCAAGACTCGTCGACTGTCTTTCTCCATTCCTCTCTGTCTTAGTTAGAACCTCCTTGAATGGCAGTCCCGTCCATTCTTTTATGTTGTCCTCCCATTGCTTTCTCTGTCTGCCTCTTTTTTTTTCTGGTACTGTTCCCTGAAGGAGCCCCAAAGGTAAGATAAGATAAGATAAAACACTGAACTCTGTTTCAAAATTCGATAGAAGACTTTACAAACTGGTTCTCTGACAGCATTTTAGAAATGAATGTCACCAAAACTAACAAACTCCTCATAGATTTCAGAAGGAACAAACAATTGATATATGAACTGCAGATAAACAATATACCGATACTACAAGTGAATTCATACAAACATCTGGATGTCACTGTTAACGACGGGCTTTCACAGGCTTTCGTGGGAAGACCATCTTGAAACTGGTAAAGAAAATCGCACAACGAGTATTTCCCTATAAAAACGGAACATCTACTACATAAGATCATGAATATTAGTTACTGTGCGACATCGCAAAATCTACTAATATATGGAATAACGTGTGGGCAAATTACGGCCCGCGGTCTACATGCGGCCCTCCGGAGTGTTTTTTATGCGGCCCGCGGGTACCAACAGAAATAAAGTGTACCCACAGTATATATATTTGCAGATATATTATTAAACATATTTTCACATGCCTATAAAATATTTTACACTGCGTAAAAAGTTTTTAAGTAAACGAAGATTAAGGTTAGTGACTGTACTTTAATACACTCAGTCTAAGACACAATCTCAGGCCAGTATTTATTCAATGCCATGAAGAGCTGTGTTAGGTGTTGGGTAGGCTTGGAACAAGATCTCAAGTATAACAGCTGATGGAGCTCGATCTTTAACTGAAAAAGACACTTTGTTTGTTTGTTGTTGTTGTTGAAAAGAATATCCCAACCATAAACTCTAAACAGGAAAGTTTAAACAAAGCTGCATAAAATAACATTTACCCATACCGTAAACTACATACAGTTATCAGAGCTAGGGGACATATCTAGAAGCAGTTCCGACAAGTACTTAAAGATTCAGAAACAAATATTTCGATGTATCCGTTCGCTTAGGGCAGGGGTTCTCAACCTGTGGATCGCGACCCCTTGAGGGGTCGATTGACGATTTGTCAGGGGTCGCCTAAGACCATCGAAAATATGGATTGTATTTTGTGTATTCTTCTATTGCTGTGTATGTTATGGGGAAGGGGGTCGCTGCAGAGTGGGGGATAGTAAAAAGAGGTCGCCGAGCTTAAAAGGTTGAGAACCGCTGGCTTAGGGTAAGATAATGAGAAGAATATAAAATCTCAAGGAAGAAATGTTTATGTTTCTTGAAGGACTCTGACTTTGTTACTAATATTTCCAATGAAGAGTGGAAGACTGATTTCATGTTTTTTCATATCAAATATTGCAATGAGTTGCTTGCATACGCAATGTAAGTGCACGTTAAATCCTTTCAAACAAGGCTTTCCCTTTTCTCCAGTCAAGCAAGTAAAAGAAGGTTTTGTCATTTTCCTTATCTGAAAGGTGAAACTATTTCTAGTGAAATGGTTAAAAGACAAAAGTACATGACTTATTTTAGATACCTTAATTGTGGAATTAATAAAAGCAAATTTTAAGACGCGAAGAACCAGTTTTCAATACCATCACCTCATCATTTAGTGCAGATACTGATTCAACTCCAAAGAACATAACTCCATGCAAATTATGACCTGAAAGAGAAGTTCCAGTCAGTTCTTCCACGGGAGTTTAATGGGTGCCACAAGCTGCATTTCCACACTTATAAAAACTTTGCTGCTAACATATATTTATGCGGCCCCCCATCCCCAAATTTTGTTAATGCGGCCCTCGATACAAAAAGGTTGCCCACCCCTGATCTAGACTGTTGCGCCGCTTAGACAACATTATAAAAAGCATAAAAAACAACACGTACGAAGTGGGCGATTTCTATCAATCAAGACTAGAACCGAACGGTACAAAAACTCATTCGTTCCTTACTCGGCCAGACTGTATCAGCGGTACTCGTTGACTAGGGCACATGAAAAGGAGGAAGACGTCTGTGTGTAGTCGTAGTCAAGTAGTCACTCAATGTTGTGTCTGTTTTATGTTAATGTATTTGTTGTCTTTATTTCAGGAACGAGTTCATGCAATCAAGACTAATTTCCTATAAGGATCCAATAAAGCAGGCTTAGTCTTAGTCTTAAAAATGCAAAAAAAAAGAAAATGCAAACAAACAACTAAATAGAATACACAGAAAATAAAATGAAAAAGACACTTTTATTATTCTTTATCCTAGGACAAATTTGCATAAGTGCTCCTATTCCCCTAGTGCGATTATAGACTGGACAATAAATGAGTTAGCAGAATTTAGGTTTATAATAATATGCACAACTAGACTAAAACATGGATAAGGGTAGGACGTAATTATTTTCTCTTTTGTAATTTATAAGACAAGATAAGATAGAATCTACTAGATCAATACAGTTACTAGATCTATAATAAAGAAACATCTTTCTCTTTATTTCTCTGCATGTGTGTTATATAAGATAAACACTGTACCATAACTTACAAATGCAAAAACACAACCGAATAAAATACCCAAAGATAAATATTCATTTCTTATTTCATGTGATAGAACAAATTTGTTGAAGTGTTCAAAAGTTAATTTGTTAGGAAAATCAGTTCTCTAATTTAACATGCACGACTAGATCAACATATGGCCACGCGTATGAGGTATTATCTTCTTTTTTGAAGGGACAACTGTAATTTATAAGATAAAATATTTCTGAATATAATGTTAGATGCATTTTGAGATTGTACTCACTTATGAATAAACGGAGGCAGCAATTGTTTGATTTCGGAGTTGTCTCTCGTAGATGAATTACTATCCCTAGTTTACGAGTTTCATCTAACCGGGTTTAGAGTTTAAGCGCCCTATACTCGCTTTTTGCAACATCTCCCTGGAATTTTTTTGAGATGTTTTAAGTGAATAGGGGGGCTTATCCTAACTACTGGAATACCCACTTCATCCTCCATGACTGCAAACCAGTTGGTTCCCTGCTGTTTATTTGATATTCACAGCTAACCCTTATATCTAAGGGCTTTTCCCCTATCCGCCATCTGGAGGTGATGGATAGAAGATGCTAGCTCCCCCAAGAAAATCAACAATGAAATAAACTTTCACGTGTAAATTCTGAGTGAGTCTGGCGTGAATGTAAAATTTTTATTTTTTTTTAGTTATCATGTTTTGTTTGGTGTAATGCACAAATTGTAAGACACATTTTTTTTACGGGCAATAAAGATTATTATTTATTTTTATTATAAATGGAGCTTTTAGGCGTTGGGACTATACAATACACAGCTGTACTAAGTGGCATTGCCTCTAACAGCTGTCAAAACAGAGCTGGAGAGGCGTTAGTGCCAAGCAGTTATCTTCTAGGCAGCCTATTAGAAATTAACATACAGAGACATTTCTGAGGGCAAAAAAAAAAGGATAATTAATTAAGCTACGAAAGTTATGATTTTTTTTTTTCAGTCTGTCAGCTAAATTTCTTCACCCTAGTTGACAGACGCGTGCTGGATTAAGCTGAAAAAAAATCTTTATTAATATCATTAATGCCGGATTAATCCGAATAGGTAGCCTTTGTATAGCTAGGCCTAATCTTATTTTTGTTATTAGTTATTATTGTTATTGTTATTAGGCCTAATAATAGCCTTTGTGGCCTAGCTTGTGAGTAGTTCGAAGCATTTGTAGGCTATATGTGTTTATTTTTAATCATGTGACAAGACATTAACTATTCAGGCTTTAGCAGGGGCGTAGCTTGGAATTTTCACCGTTTTGGAGCCAGAGAGGGGCTTGACCTTTTTGGAGGCCCCTGCATTTTGCGTAATATTTAATTTTTAATGTAAAAAACACTCATTAGGGGGCCCCCTCAAGTTGCGGCACGGGGGATTATCAAAATGACCCCCCCCCCCTCCCTCCCCCACCCTAGCTACGCCTCTGTAATATAGATTTAGTTCTATAATTTTCTAAAATCAATAATGATAATTAAAATGTAGAACAGATATTTCTTTTTTTAAAATTCAAAATTATAGACCTATTAATTAAATAAAATGAAAAGCATGTAAGAGATCCCACGTAAGTAGAATCTATTGAAATTTTTTGGAAAGATGAAAATCAATATTTTTTTCGATATCAAGTTTTAGAATACTCTAGCCTGAGCATAGCTGTATAGTATATTTATATCTGCGTAGGACGTAATTATCTTCTATTTAGAAGTAACGTCTGTGTTTTATTAGATAATATGGACGATTACTTTCTTTTGTTCTGTTTATAAATAGTAATTTTATGGTAGCAAATTTAAATAAGCCCAAATAGCAAAAACGGATGTTGAATGAAATGCAGTAAACATGGACGACTCACAGGACGATTTAACTTCGGAACAAACAGAGAAATTATTACAATTCCAGGTAGATTTAATTTCTGCTAATATTAGAGACTAATTCGTGATTATAATAATGAGGATTCTTCATAATAGCTTGAAGTAAAATCATATTTAAATCAAGATTTAGAATCTAATAGAGTGACTGTGATAACAACTAGTCACACTAAGTGGCTAGTTCTAAACTTTCTAAAGTTAAAAGTCTAAACATTAAAACAATGATTGAATGAAGTCTCAGGAGTCAGAAGACTGAGAGTCACAGTGTGAGAAGTGTCACTGTCACTCACTCACTGTTTCTATCTATTAGATCTATCTACTCTACTAAGACTCTAGATCTACTGTAGTCTGTAAGTGTCTGAGTGTCTCTGTCGACTCGATCTCACTTTCAACTCAGCCAGTGAACACTGAATCATCTCTGCCTCTCTGGTAAACTTAAAACTGGTCACTATTTAATAATTTTCTAGTTTCTAGATCTACAGTAAAGTGCGAAGTTCGAAAGTATTACGCCCGCTGGCAGCAATTTTCAAGTTTGGATTTTTATAGCACCGTAACGGTCTGACCTATGAAAAAACTGATGGTATCTCTGAATTCCTCGTCCTTTTTTCTATAAATTAGATTGGATTCAATGTACCTCTAAGCTTAGTTAAAATTAAATACTAGGTCAAAGAGGTGTAGGATAAGTATCGCCAAGCGTACTTTTCCTTAAGCAGATTTTTCTCCAGTTCGTAAGCTCGATCAGGTTTATGGAAGGTTCGAACAGATCAAAGAAAATATATCTAAAAACTTGTTTTAATATTTACTTTTCACTATAAAGTCATTTTCTTTTTACTCCAGCGCAAGAACACCATCCATTACACCATTTCCCACCCTCCACAACTTCAAATAGTCTCTTTGAGCTGATGAGCCATCAGACTTAAAAATAGCCTTAAGCCCATTACCCATTTCCTTCACCACCAGGTAGTAAAAAAGAATAATTCCACACTTCCTGAGTTGGACCTCACCATGAACTTAGCCTTTACAAGGAAAAGGAAATAGTATGTGTCGGAAGTGAAGAAAAAAGGTGAATGAGCAGTAGCAATATAATAGTAATTTGGTAAACATTCAAATAAAAAAGTTTTAGCAATAAAAAGTCAACTGTTCGAACCTCTCAGCAAATCAGGGCTGCTCGAACTTCGCACTTTACTATAGATCTAGAATCTAGATTTATTCTCGAATATGACTCAGTTCACTCAGACTAGATCTAGCTCTAATGCCTAATGTGATGATATAATGACAGTGTCAGTAGTGACATCTCTAGAGTCTAAGTTTAGATTCTAGATTACTCTGGACCTAGAATCTTAGATCTAGACTAGAGTAGGGAGGTGAAATAAAAAATTTCTTTTTGTAAAATATTTTATTTAGTACATCATTAAAATACTTTATTAGAACTTTCCAATGATGTATAAATTATGACTGTGTATCTTTAACAATTAGAAAGTTATGACTTTTTTGTGGCCTTTTGACCTAACATTGAGCGCAATTGAACAAGTGAGAGAAGAGCTTGTCACTGGATAAGCCGGGCTTGGCTGGGCGAGACAAACCCCCAGGTCAAAAGTTCAAAGTTAAAGCTGAGTTTTGTAGATTCTATGATAGATCTACTAGTAGATATCTAGTTATTAGTAGTAAATATCTAGCTCACAAAGCTTTCATTTATATTTATGAACTTTACTTGTTTAGAATGTAAATATTGAAGGACATTAACAAATTATCAGGTCCTGATCTTCAAGAAATGTCAGAGTGGTGTGGACAAAATGGCATTGTTTTGATGGCAGAAAAAAAAATTCTATTTAAAAATTGAGATAAAAATAGTCTGAAACATTTTTTTGAAAAAAATGCGCATATAGACTCATGCACATATTTTTATCTCAGAAACTGTAAAATCCCATAGAAGTCATTGTTAATCCTATTTTTCAATTTTGTAAACAAAGCGCTTACAATCAATATCGTGATAAAACTTGGTAGGATTATGACCAGCATGATATACAACAGGGGAAAAAATTATTGTTTGAGGATTTCAGTGTTTTACTACTCATCTTTCACGATAATACATCATAAGGTCACTGAAGTACAAAATTGATTTTAACAAAAAAAAAAAAGGTTACAAAGACAGGTTGTGTGAAAACACAAACTCAAAATCAGCCCCCGAAGTGGTCCACCCAAGCGGGTAAAAAGTGGGTTTCAATATTTTCAATATCATAATGAAATTCTATCAAAAGTAAATGACAGAGAAGAATGGAGAAAGAAGGTTGACATATATCTTGTGTGGTATCCCAAAGGTCCAGCAGACCAAGGGATATGTGAAAGTGAATGTAAAGTTAAATATGAACCTGGCCTAATTTATGTCATATAATTATTATCTAATTGTTTTGTAAAGGGTCAATCTCTAATTCAAAGCCTCAAGAAAAAAAAACATTTCCATAAAAAAAAAATTCTTTAGTTTAAAAGTGTTCTATGGCTTATGTGACGCACTGCAGTTCATATGAAAAACTAACAAATATTTATTGTTTTAAATTATTTATTAAAAAATTTTTTCTCTTTGAAAAAAAGGTTAAAGTAAACATGGTTTTGCAAATATAGTAGTTAATATGACAGGACATGTATACATAAATTAACAATACTTTGTAAGACAATTTTTTTTTTTTGACAAAAAATCTAAAACTGTTTAGTAAATAGACATCTCCCTTACTAAATAGTCTCTAGTGCTTGTTAATATTAATAGTGAAAAGTTGTAAAAATGGTGTATTTTTATGGAAAAAAACTGCTTGCAAACTTGGTTTTTTAAATTTGATTTTTGGCTTTCAGAAAAGAAATAAGTAGCAGTGGCATCAGAACTTTGAAAGGTCTAAAATATTATGATGTCGGATTTTCAATATCTTTTCTAGTTTACGCGATCTAAATGGGACAGACAGACCACACAAAACTAATAGTGACTATTTCTTTTTCAGGGGCCACTAAAAAAGTTACAGGACCTGAGTACTAACTTTTAAAAAATTCTCAGGCGACTAAAAATAATTCTTAACACAATAAATATTCATAAATTATTTTTTTTTTTTTAAATTAATTTTAGGACTTAACTGGTATAGACCAGATACAGAGATGTCGTCAGATATTGGAAGGTCATGATTGGAATATAGAAGCAGCAGTTCAGGACACTTTCAATGAGCAAGAAGGAGCACCAACAGTTTTCCATCAGCCTGCCTCTTTGCCAGAAGAAAGGGCACCACTTGTTAATCTACAACCATCAAACCAAAGGTAAATTTTCTTCTTGATTGAAATTTTATGTTAGCTACGAGTTTTATACTGAAAGTTTACCATTTAGCAAGATGAATGTCAGTTATTCACAGGAATTTTGTTTTTAAAAACTGAAAAAGCTCAATGATATTCCATACATATATAACATAAGCCCAATATTTTAAAATAATTCTAACAATGAAATAAATTAAATAAATAATTTAATAATTGAGTAAAATGGTACAATGTAGGAAATTTTAAACATTGATTGGAGAACATTAAGCGTCTTGATTGTAATTATGAAAGTAATATGTTGTTGTGATTGTTTGGGTTCCCAGTTGATTGGGGATCTTAAGACAGTTTGGTTGGTTAAGAAGAATCAATCTATCATTCATCAGCCACTTAAAGATAGGTTTTTCATTTTGCTATATATGGACTTTGGCCAAAGTCTTTTTTGGTCACTCTATAAAAACTAGTTTTGTCATGTCAAAAAAAACAATTGCTAGCATTTTTTAAAACGAAAGCAAATAAATTAAAGTGTATAAATTTATCATATAAATATATAAAAGAATTGTCTGATCTGTTCTCTTATCGAATGTCAACTTGCCTTTTTAACTCAGATGACAATTTTTCAATTATTCTTCTGAAATTTAAAAAAAAAACTTTAAATAACATTACTTACTTAGGCTTAGGTCCTGCTGCGCCATTCGGCGCATTGGGCAACAAGCTGTCTCAACAAAGATCTGTCACTGGCAATTTCTGAAGCCTTTTTCCACCTGGTGTCCACTGTTCTGAGGTCCTTCTTGAAAGTGTGGCGCCAAGTTATACAATATATTACTATTTATCTCGAAAGATAACCTCTCCATATTTAGCAATGCTTTTTTAGTTTTGTTTGTCTTTTATAGAGTAATTATGTATCCAGGACAGCGACCACAGGGAATTTTTCAGTGGACCTACTACCTACTTTCTATGCCAATAAAATTTGTATGGTCAACACTTTTTGATATTATTAGAGTTTTTGGTAAGTCACTGGATTTCCTTGTTTTTGTGTGTGTGTGTTTTTTTAGTTTCTTTTTATTTGTTTGACATTTTTAGTTAATATAATGTTACACATTTTAAAGAAAAATTTTTTTTTAAAGTAATTGTTTCTCTTGTTTCTTATTCATAGTGAATTTCCTTCGGCCTGACCCTAGACGCAGTAAGTGTTGTAAGTTACTTCAAAATGCCCTAGTGTTTGAATTTAACCTTTTAGTACTATTCAATTTTCCAATTTGCAAGGTTTATGTTTTACTGCTCATTAAAAAAATGTTTTAAAACAATACTAATACTCTTAATATTTACTGAAAATTTTTTCTGTAAAGTTTTAAAGACTTGCAAAAGGAGCATAGCTTTCATAACCAATGTTTCTGTTTGTTTTTAATTGGTTTATATTTATTTCTATAATTACTTTTTCATAATTAACAGTTCTATTTATTTTTTTTGTTTGTTTTTATTAGAATTTAACTTAGCAAATCATTAGGCTTTTTGGTTATAAGTTTAACACAGTAGGCCCATACTTGCTTTTAAATTTACTACATTTCATCAGTACTTTAATCTAAACTATATTTTCATTTAATAATATATTTAAAGTAATTTTCAATCGTTTTTTTTTTGGGGGGGGGGGGGGGTTAAAGCTATATATCTTGCACTAAAGGATAACAGAAAAAAAATACATATATTTATTACATTTGGTCTTTTTGTTTTTAATTCTATGAAAATATTTTGTAGTCATATATACAATAACTTTATTTTGAAGAATATTTTCTACTTTATTCTCCTCCTCATCCACCCTTGTGCTTCCTCGTGGAACATAGGGCCTCTGTCAAAACATGCCACTGTTTGGTCTTTTGCTAGTCCTTTCATTGCTTCTCATCTTCTTCATGCCTCTCAGTGTCATTTCAAAACAACTTTTTTTTTTTAGAATCATATCACTAAATCATATTTTATGCAGATATTTAATAAGAATCCAGCTAGTTTTTTTTTTTTTTTTTGTTATTCAGATTTTTCTTAAATGACTTGTAAGTTCAATTCTAATGTAAAATTTCCTTTTTTAACCTAATTACTTGATTTTATGTTTGAACTAAAATAACAGAATATCAAAATGCTTCAAGAATCCCTCCATAATTGATAGTGTTATGACATGATTAGGAATTAGTTATTTGTTTCGGGAATAGGGTAAAGTTTTACTTAGCGACGATGACGTAAAGTTGGTTAAAAAACAAGAACGCTCTAAGTGACGCTACAAAGAAGTTGCTTCGTATAGAGCAGTACAATAGACATACGGATTTATGGACATAGCTGACATCGGACGATTCCCTTCTTGATTATTAAATATATTTGTAGAACAACATCAGCGTCGACTACATATTTTGATTGTTTCGGCTTTTCGTTGGTGTTACTGAAGTAGTTCGAGTTCAGTGTTACTTCTAGTCAGACGTAGATCTACACTAGTTATATTTCAAAGAATCAACACAGTGTGGAAGCCTTAACATAGTTGATATGGTTATAATTTCCACTAAAGTATATTTCATTATTAGAACCATCATTACAAATGGATTCTAAGTGAATTGCGCTGTTCTTGTTTCTGGAAGTATTTTTCTTATTGTTAAAAGTAAAATGAAACTTATCTCACAGATTAGGGTTACTATGATATATTATCTAAATAATCTTAGTAATGAAGTCTTTTATTTCTTGACAGTTGTTACTGATCCTCTGCGGGATGTAATGACATTCATTTCCAACTTTGATGCCAAATATGGGCAGAATCATCCTGCGTTTTACCAGGGTACTTACAGTCAGGTACACTTTATTGCAAGTTTGTTGTTTCATTAGAGTGTTATTGTATTTGTCCAGTGGTATTTTTCTTCAGTGAGTATATCTTCTGTTACAATAATATATTTCATGAAGATAGTTCTCCCATTAACACTGAAACTTTAAATAAACAAAGCATAGAACAAAATCCAGGAATACTATTTCAGAACACTTCAATTCATTAAGCCAATAAAAAAAAAGTCCAATAGAATCCAGTGTTTGGAATTTTCATAAATTTTAGGAATTCCTAAAATTTCCCTTGACTCATTTTTTTTTCTTAAAAATCAGAAAAATGTTTATTATTCTTTTTTGATGAGAGAGATGTTGCCAGGACAATTCTAACTAGTTCAGACTGCCTTGACCATTTCATAGCTACAAATGCTAAAAGAAGAAATGCAGTCTTCAAGTACTTGCATGCATATTTTTTATGTTTAGCACAAGTACTATTATTTTCAACTTTTTTTTTTTTTCAATTGCTCACCACAGCAATGTTCTATAACTACATTCCATTCCATAATATAATTTTAAATATACTTTTAAAAAAAAATCCAATGACTCTTTTTTTATTTGGGTTACCTCAGCAGGATTGTACAGAAAATTTTCTGGTTTTTTTTTTAGTCTGTTACCATAACTGAGAATCATAATATTGAAATTACATAGATTTATTAAGCCAAACTGTCTCAACCAATTCAACTACTAGATTGCACCCCTTCTAGAGTGTTCTCTTTTTCTTTTAACTACCAGAGAAAATTTTCTATTCTCAACCTCGTGAATGAATGCATGTTATCATAATTTTTTTCCCCATGACCTTAATTTCAACATTAATTCCTTTTCCTCTTGCCTTGTAGGTGACACTTTCTTTTGAATTCTGTTTTTGTAATGGAAAAAAAAAAAATCTCTAAACAATATATATATGTGTAAAAGCAACAAGGAAAACTTAAAATAAATTACCTTACCTTTTTGTCACAATACACTTGATAGTAGTTTTCCACAAAGACAAATTATCTGATAATGTATGTGATTTATAAAGGAATGCTTTAATAATTTTAGCATTCTTATTGCATTCTTGTACACAATGTGTTTAACAGTAGAAGGGGTGGGTAGATGGGGGGAGGTTTGTAAGAACAGCTTAATTAAAAATTATTTACAGTTCTTTCAGGGTTTGAACTCATTCTCTGGTGTTGATATGCCTTTTTTTTTTTAAAATCTTTCTGACATGTCTGCAGATTTACTTAGTAACTAATACAGTGCTTCCTCTTCCTGCAGGCCTTAAATGATGCTAAGAAAGAGTTGCGTTTTTTACTTGTCTACTTGCACTGTGATGAACATCAGAATACAGACCAGTTCTGTAGGTGAGTCTAACAGCTTTGTTCTTTGGTAAATGTCAAGGCTGTGGACAATTTTATTGATCTATGCACTCATACAAATGTTATTGAGACATAATGGGGCTCACTCGACATTGGCAAAATAGATTTTAGGTCTCAAAATATTGTCAACAAGGTTTACTTGATATAACAGAAGATGATTTTTTATAAATAAATTCAAATTTTTTAACACTATATTTATATTATAATTTATTACTTTCAAAATAATAATTACTTTCAAAAGAAATGTTGGCATTCCGGCAGCTAAAAGCTTATACTCAATATATAATCTCAAGGATATATGGTACACCATACTTATCCTTTATTTTTCAGAGATATTGTTTGCAGTCAAGTCTTTAGAAACTATGTCAATGGTCACTTGTTGTTTTGGGCATGTAACACAAGCAGTCCTGAGGGTTACAGTGGTTAGTATTCTAAATTCAAAGTAATCAAAATCAGACCTGCCTACCGTTACGTAAAATGTGTATTCGTTACGCAAAAATGACTGTCAGTTCGTGAATATACATTTAACCCGTCACATTACGCATTTCATATCCTTTTTTTTTTCCTCCTCTCTTGACTAGCTTACGAGCGGTCACGGAGGTCACGCAAAGCCATCCTGTTGGGGGTGGGGGTGGGGTGGAACAGAAAAGGTGGGGGAACACATTGTGTCCAGATCTATACGTTGATTGGTTCTTACAAGCAATTAGATTTAGTCTAGAAATGAAGAACGCAAGAGTGAGGAAGTGGCGGGTTGGTACCGTCAGCTGATACACCAACATGACTTTTTTTTTTTGTAAGTTCATTAGTAGAAATTAATTATGTTGAATCCCTGATTCCCGTATTCATTTGTAAAGAAAAAAATATCAAAGTGCTATCGATTCAAAACACATTGAGTGACATTGTAGATATCTAGTCTAGATCTAGATAACTTGTTATACAGGAATGGATCTAGCTAGAGTCTAGCTAGTCATTACATTATGTCATGATTCTCTACTTTACTCTACAATCTAGATCCAATTTAGTTGTAGTATGATTTAGATTGACTAGATCTAGATCGATAACATCTACTACCATCTAGTCTAGATCTAGACTAGATTCTTAGTCTTAGTATAGAATAGATCAAGGATGAAGGTAGGCCTACGAAAGTTTGGAGTAGACCTACGTTTGTAGGGGATCCACGGCATCGGTAACACTCTTGAGCTTAGATCTAGAGTAGATTATACTCATTATAGACATAGATCCAGATCTAGTCTAGATACCTCTATTGTCGTATTGATCTAGATTTAGATTGTAGATCTAATCATGACATCTAGATCTAGTAATATATATATATATGACAAAATAGTGGATCGCGTAAGTGTTACGCATTCTGGTGCCAAAATGCGCATTTTGACCATCAGTGTTGGTAGGCAGGTCTGCAAAATGGTGCTGTCTGTTCACCAAATATGATTTACCTTATAAATAGCTCAGATGACATACTATTTATTTACACAATAGCTATAATCACTTTTTTAGTTGTTCCCACCCAACTTCTATGCAAAGGGAAGTAATGCAACAAAAGTTTTTAAAATTGATCAATGTCTACTTAACAAAATAAAAGTATACTTTTAATACCTTTAAAGAACGAAAAGAAAACAACACTTTGTCATAACATCTAATTTCCCATGTAGGACTTATTCACTGCATTATTGACACGTTCATTTTAAAAATTGAAAGAAAAAAAAAAGCTACACACTTTCTGTTTTCACTCAAATGAATAGCAGCTAACTTTAAACTTCTCTCTCCTAATGAGATGCACAGTATACAGGGATTAGTCATCTTGGCTTTGTTAACTCTGTATCTGCCATGAGGTGGTAAAATTCAAAGACAACAATAACTAGCTCTCCACTTTCAGACCTTGTAGGGCAGATGATGACAAGGTCACCTATTTCTTTGGCCTGCGGTTAACTAGCAGGCTGTCATGTGGCCAGCACAACGACCGCCTTTACTTTCCCTAACTAAAGTCAGGTACCCATTAGAGTTGGGTGGACTCAGAGGTGCCCTAAAAATTCTGAAATTTCAAATCCCTATCTTTACCAAGATTCGAACTCAGATCCCAGGTTCAAAAGCCGAGTGCTTAACCACTCAGTCACCTCATCCCCCAAAAACTAGCTCTGCTGTATTCATAACACATGTTTCTTAATATTACCCCACAGGTTTTGACTTTTAAGTGTTGTTTGCTTTGTCTAGTTTAATATTTAACCCCTAACTGGCTATTTCCCAAAGTATTGAATAGTTGTATTTCCTATCTTTTGTGTGAGAGATTGTCTCAATATCTTTGTGTTTGTGTTGCCAGTATCGCAGGCTCTAAAAGAACATGCCTACCCTTTCTTGGCCCTGATAGTGCTGAGAGACAATAAGATGAGTGTTGTGGCCAGGATTGAAGGTCGTATAACAAGTAAGTCTTCAGACAGTGAAACAAAAATGGTTGACCATTTTAATGAGCAATGTTTTTTTTTGTCCGCCTCTGAGTTAGATCTGTAGGCAGCTTCATTAGCAGGTGATTGGTTTTTAATGTGCATAGGGCTATTTAAGTAGTTAAACAGTTCCACAGAATTGTAAGCGACTGTCTTGAATGTGAAATATTAGATGTAGACCTAAACAAAGTCAATTTTGCCCCTTTTTTTTATATTTTAAATTCCATAAAGAATAAGAAAGGAGAATAATAAATCTCTTTATAAGATTGCAGAAATGTTTGTTTTTGAGCAGAATCAAGATCTAGATCTGGTTACAGATATCTAGAACCTTGACCTTCTAAACCTAGATCTACTCAGTAGTCTAAATATTTAAATATAGTTCTACTGTGATCTAGCTAAGTTGTAAATCTAAGTCTAGTACACACTAGATCATAGATCTAGAATCTAGACTAGCATTAGATTTAGATCTAAATCTAGATCTGGAATAATCTAGATCTATTTAGATCTAGACTCTAGATTTAGATATTAATTCTAAATCTAGATTTACTCAAATTCATTTATTGGTGCCTGATATCGTAAAATAGCTCTAGATCCAGTCTAGATGAATTAGAACTAATCAATCAATTAATTCCCAATCAGTTTGAAGACTTAATATAAACTGACACATTGAAAGGAACGCCATTTTATTTAGATCATAAAGGTCTAGTAAAGATTCAAAACTTTGCTCGTCACTGCGCAGAAAAAAAAAAAGCGATACTACCATTTTCATGCATTGACACACTGATCTATATATATATGATTAGTAAGAACTACTTGTTTTTTTGTTTGTTTTTTTTTTTTCTTATTTTTTTTCTTTTAGAAGGGGAAATGCATATTTTCAGGTCATTAAGCTTACTCGTGTGTTTTCGTGTCCATTTGCGTACTTCTTCTTCTTCTAGCCAGCTTTATTGCTGCTGAGCTGTGATCTCTTTTGCAGATTGTGCCAAGGAAAAAAAGTGTGCTGTTTTCTTCAGTTGTTCAGCACTGCCGTACAGGGTGTTGGTTATGTTGGGCTGTAGTGGAAGTAGGGTCTGCCTAAGGTGGATTGGGGGGGGGGGGGGCATTTAAAGAGGATATGGTTTACGGTTTCAAAGGGGTGGGCGTAGTGTCTGCAAAGGGGTAGTTGTGTGGAGTTCATTTTGTTCAGGTGGTAATTTAATAGTGGTGTGTGTCCTGTTCTTAGTTGGAAGATTGTAGATTGTTCTTTGCAGGGGAGGAAGTTAATACTGTCCAGTTTGTTAGGCATAGTCATTTCTCTGTACATGGCTCTGCCTGTGTTTCCTGATGCCCATTGGTTGAGCCACTCCTCTTTGTGATTGTTGATTAACATTGACCTTAGGGTGAGGTAGTTAACAGGTCTATCTGGTTTTTCCATAGATGAACCTGCCTTTGATACCTTATCTGCCTTTTCATTTCCCATGATGCCAGTGTGTCCAGGGATCCGCTGTAGTGTGATATTGATATTTAATTTTGATATCATCTGATGGATTATCACAATGAGTGTTGTCAACTCTCTTGGGCTGTTTTAGGTGCTGCTGTTAAGTGCTTGCAGAGTAGATTGGGAGTCTGTAAAGACAACAATATCTGATGGTGGTTGCACTCCTTCATATAATTTGTTTTCCGCTGTCTGTAGTGCTATGGTAATTGCCTCAATTTCGGCTTGGAAGTTTGAGCAGAATCGCCACAGGGTGCGCTTATCTCAAAAGTGTTTATTTTTAGGGAAGACCAGGAAGGCACCAAGACCAGCATTTTGATGGTAGCTTTAAAAGCCGATCCGTCTGTATTAATATGGATAGCTGTTTTTTTATAGCTTTCAATTGTTTCAAGCATGCCTACTTTGAGTTCCAGTGGATTTGATTCTTTTGGTAAGGTGTTATTTAGTAAATGTGTTTTGATGGTTGGTTGTTTGTAGTTTAGTGCGGGTGTAATGTTTGAAAACCTGGTAATTTTTTCTCTGTTATTGGGTAGGTGGTGTTTTAGGGCTAGTTCGTCAGTTAGTTGGATCAGCGTCCTTTGCTTTTTTGGTTGTTTTTCCTATTTCTCTGTGTTAGTAATTTATTTGGATGATCGTCCTCCAACCTTCTGTATCTCTCAATAGCTTCTAATGCTGCTCTGTTGTGCCTTAACTTAAGAGGTTCAATATTGGAGTCTATTTCACAGGCTGCTGTGGGAGTAGTTCTCATACCTCTACTTATTAGCCACAAGGCTTGGTTTTGGATTGTATCTTATGATGATTGATAGGTTTTGTTGGCAGCTACTTGTATGGAGAGACAGTTATCCATTACAGATCTGACATATCCAATGTATAACTGTCTTAAGGTTTTCTTTTCAGCTCCCCAGGATGTTCCTGCTAGGTGTTTTATTATGTTTAATCTTTGTGATGCCTTTTCTTTTAAATCTGCTATAAAGTGTTTTAGAGACAGTCTTTGGTCTAGTTTTACACCAAAATATGTTGGATTTTCTTCTTTATTTATTGGCTGAGTCTATTTTTAGGATGTAGTTTCTTTTTGCTGTTTTGTTGCTGTGGCTAAAGATTGAGTAAACAGACTTTTCTTTGTTTATTTCCATTTTCCATAATTTTGAATATGTGGAGATAGTTGTGAGGGCTCTATTTAGCTTGGATCTAGTCAGCACTGGATATTTCTCTGTAGTCCAAATTAAAAGGTCGTCTGCATAAAGTGCCTTATTGACCAAAATGAGGTCCGGGAGGTCATTCATGACGATTAGAAAGAGAACCTTGTGGTAGTCCTTCTTCCAAACTTTTTTTTACTATAGATGGCACCTTTGAATCGGGTTTGGATGGCTCTGTTTTTTAAGAATGCTCTGATCCAGCTGTACATTTTTCCATGGATGCCCATTTTTTTCATCTTCAAAAATAGACCTTTTCTCCTCACTCTATCATAGGCTTGCTGCAAATCTATAAATACTGCTGTAGTGTGCTTGTTCATGAAACCCTTCTACTGTGTCCTGGATAAAATGAAAGAGGTGGTCTTCTGTTCTACTTGCTTTCCTGAAGCCAGCTTGTGCATTGTGGAGTGAGCAAGTACTTTCTAGCCACCAATAAAGTCGGTTATTGATCATTTTTTCTGCCATTTTGCCAATGTTGGATGTTAGAGATATTGGTCTATAACTTTTTGGGTCTCCAGGTGGTTTATTTTTCTTTCAAATGGGTATTATGTTTGCGGTTCTCCATTCCTGTGGTATGTCTTCAGTTATCCATGTATGGTTGATAAAGTTAAGTATACAGTTTTGGGCCTGTGGTCCTAGTCCCCGAATCATTTCATTTGTTATTTTATCGGGTCCAGGGGATTTTCTTGACTTAAGGCTTTTTAGGGCAGTATTGAGCTCATGTAGAGTGAAGGGAGTGTCAAAGATCTGACAGTTGACTGTTGCAGCTTTTTCTTCTTTCTTTAAGATATTACTGAAGGCCTGGTCCAGTTGTTTTCTTGGCTTTGACTTGCTAATGCTGGCAAAATATTTATTGAAGGTTTCAGCGTTTTTAAGGTTTTCTGTTATTATGTCGTCAGTGCCTTTTATAGGTTGGGGGTTTGTTATTTGTTTCTTTCCTGCTAGCCGGTGCAGAAGGGTCAAGGCCTTTCGACCATCCTTGTTTAGATCTAGTTGTTCGCATGTTGTGGTCCACTTTTTCTTTTTTTTGTTTTAATTTTGTATCTTATAAGCCCTGTCAATTTGTTGTACTTTGTCTTGTTCTCTCTAGTAGGGTTTTTTTCTATAGTCTTCCTGGCCATGTTTCTTTCTTTTACTAATTTATCTAATTCAGGTGTCCAAAAAGGTTTGTATTTCTTAACTTGGCCTCGAGGGATGTGTTTTTTTGCTGCTTGTAAGATGTTGGAGACTATAGTTGTGTAGGTTGAATTGACGTTTGTCTCCATTATGCTTGATAGTCTTGTGTCTGTTTCTTGTGAAAAAGCTGCCCAGTTAGCTTTTTTATAGTTCCATCTAGTTGTTTTGCTGGATTGGTATCTACCTGGCGTTCCAATATTGAGGAGTATAGGCCTGTGGTCACTACCTATGTCTTCAAGTACTGTTATTTTAGAAGAGTCAGTAATGTCTGTAGAGATAAAAGTTAGGTCAGGTCTGCTAGTTGTGTTGTGTGCTCTGTGTAGGAAAGTTGGAGGTGAAGTTTTGTTTTGCAGAAGTTGTAGGTTAGAGGCATTTGTTACATCCTCTATTTCTTTGCCACGCTTGTTGTAGTGTGGGTAGCCTAGGGAAGGTGTGTGTGCATTGAGGTGGCCAGCTATTATTGTCCTTGTGTAGTGTGGTAGTTGTATGTCTATTTCTGCTGTTGATGATGGTAGGCAATAGTAGTTTTTGATGGTGTACTTTGTTCCTCCTCTCCAAAGAAGTATTTCCTGCATGTCGATGTCTGTATTGTTCTGTATTTGTTTTACTGTGGCTTGTGCGTCGTTTCTTATGAGGTTCATAATTCCCTGGTATTTGGTGCAAAGGAATCTGTACTGTGTGTAGCCTGTTATGTTTATTTTTTTCTTGGGCAGTAGTGTTTCTTGCAGTAGCGCTATGTGTATATCATGCTTCTTGAGTATGTGTTGGAGTTCTGTTGTCTTGTTTTGTAGGCCTAAGATGTTGAGTTGCAAAAGGTTTAGGTGTTTGCTGCTAGTCTGTATTTTATTTCCAGTAGCTGACTTATCACAGGCAGTCCTGGAAGAAACTGCCATGCGCAGACCTTTTACGAGGCGACGTCTGAGCTCATATGGATTTTTCGTTAAATTCCTTGGCATTTAGTGTAGGCTGGGTGTTTCCTCAGGCTTTTTTTAAAAATATAAATATATAGTCCCCGCATTTTAAGGGAGTTTTTGGTCTTGGCAATTTTCTCCAATAAAAGGAAACATCTAGGTCTGAAGACTAATCGGAATATCCATGGGACAAGGTGGGGTTGGCCAATGGTCCATTCTCCGCCATCCATAGAGCTCTCCAAATGGAACTTTTCTGCAGTAGAAAGCTTAAAGTGAACTGTGCCCTGGGTATGCCCTGTGGCATTGTCACATCCTGGATCCAGCCCTGCTTCACGATATCACATTCACCAGATCCAGAAAAAAAACACTTCATGATGAATTTATATCTAGTATTACAATGTAGTGAGACAAGGACCTCCGTTTGGTGTAGTGCAATCCAGACCTCCATCAAAAAGCACCTAGAGGGGGGGAAGGTCCACTATTATTCACTTAGTGAAATGCAAGTGGAAAGGCAGTGGGGTTATTTATTTCTCTTGGTAATTTCCAAGCCCCAATACCCACACGGGGGAGTATCGCCACAGAGTGGAGGTTTGGGGTCAGAGTTTTCCTTCTCCTAGGTGGGTTGCTTTATTTAGGCTGACGTGCCCCATCAACACGAAGCTAAACTGGTTTTGAGGCACCAGTGCTCCACCTTTCATCCCTTCTCCTGTCAGTTTGTAAGAACTGGTTCCGCCGGATTTTTGAGAAAATCACACGTGAAGGCCAGGAGCTGGATTTGACTGTCAGAGGCATTTAGAGACGCAAGCCATGGGAGCATTTCTTGGAAAGTGGGTGCTTATCCCCACTTTCACGCCCGGCATTGACAGTCCTTTGGAACCCCCATTTGCGTACAAAATATGCAAGATGCGTACTTGTAGGCAACTCTGTATTAGTCAGAGATTTCTCTGGTTTCAGTTGCCTTTTCCACCTGTTCATTCACTGAATATTAAGAGGTGTGGTAGTATTTAGATATTGATAGAATATTAAATATTTTAGAAATTTTTTTTTAGACAAGCATCCTAGATACATTGTTTGTTTAGAATGTTGGATCTAAAAAAAAAAATTTTTTTTTGTTTTTATTATGTAGTTCTTTTTTTTTGTAGAGAACATAAGAATTAGTTGAAATTTTTCTAGACAGGTTTCCTAGGTGACATAGTCTATCTCACATATTGGGATCTTCAATTTTTAACACAAATTTCCTTTTGAGTAGAGGTTTTTGAGGTTTGAAAATCAAGATCATTTTTAGCACATGACTTTTGTTTTCTTTTTAACTTTTAATATTTTACTTGCCATTTTAATTGGAGCAATACTTCTACAGATACATAGTAAATTTGTTGTGTCTAGACTGCATGGCTAGATTGACACGTGAAATGCGAAGGACGTGATTATCTTCTTTTTTTTTCTTTTAACTAACGTCTGTAATATATAAGATAAGAATATTTCAAATCTTGAAACAGGTGCATTGGAGTTGGTGGCCAGACTAGAGCAAGTCATTGCTGAAAATGAATCCTCATTGGTGGCAGCAAGAGCAGACAGGTTAGTTCAGTGCTTCATATCTGTCTTATCTTGCTTGCAAGAAACGAGACTTGTTACCTGATTACAATATACAGAAATATGAGATGGGTTTGAATGTATTTAGAGCGTAGACTAACTCATTTGATTCTCCTGGCAGCTAACTATTTTAAATGTGTATAATAGGACAGAGAACACTTCAACACATAAAGAATACTTTGAGTGATATTATTTAGGTATCCAATCATTTTTCCCATAGTACATCATTTATTGCTTGCAGCTCTCAAATAGGAATCATTTCTTCTTCTTCATCTTGCCAGCACTGCCATACAGATTGTTGGTAATGCTGGCTTGTTGTGGTAATAGGCTCTGCGTAAGGTGAATGACGGACATACAAAGAGGATATGATTGGCAGTGTCTACAAAGGGGCGGACTTATTTGATTTATTCTGTTAAGAGGAAAATGTAAAAGTCTGTGTTATTTACTTAGTTGTTAGATTGCTCTTTGTGGGAAGTAAAAACGTTTCCTAGAAATAAACCCATACGATCTTTTTGCAGCATCTTTATTGTGTTGTACATTGTATCATCCTAGTGTCAGACACATTGGAACCTATTAGCTATAGTAGTCGTTTCAGTCTTTTCATACATCTCAGAATGATCTTGACTTAAAAATTGAATATGGATTATGCATTGAATGAGACCCTTTCATTTCTTCTTAGAGCTGAGCGTAGCTTCAACCAGACATTAAGGCAGCAGCAAGATGAAGCTTACTTAGAGTCATTGAAAGCTGATCAAGAAAAGGTTTGTCCATCTAAAAAATGTTAGATTTGTAAACAAATTATTACTTATCAAAATAAATTAAAACTATGTCATCCATATTGTAGTGACAATTGCGCTTTCCTTTTGAGCGAAGGATCTTTTAAATGACATTGCAAAATTATGGTTTTGTGAAAGCAGACCTGCCTACCGTTACGCAAAATGCGTATTCGTTACGCAAAATCTCCCAAAAATGTACCCAAATACGCATTTAACCCGTCGCGTTAAGCATTTCGTATCCTTTTTTTTCCCCCTCTCTTGACTAGCTTACGAGCGGTCACAGAGGTCACTCTAAGCCATCCTGTTGGGGGTGGGGGTGGGGGACGACAGAAAAGGTGGGGGAACACATTGTGTCCAGATCTATACGTTGATTGGTTCTTACAAGCAATTAGATTTAGTCTAGAAATGAAGAACGCGAGAGTGAGGGAGTGGCGGGTTTGTACCGTCAGTTATCTGATACACCAACGTGACTTCATTAGTAGAAATTATTTATGTTGAATCCCTGATTCCCGTATTCATTTGTATAGAAAAAAATATCGAAGTACTATCGATTCAAAACACATTTGGTGACATTGTAGATATCTAGTCTAGATCTAGAATCTAGATAACTTGTTATACAGGAATAGATCTAGCTAGAGTCTAGCTAGACATTACTTTATGTCATGATTCTCTACATTACTCTACAATCTAGATCCAATTTAGTTGTAGTAAGATTTAGATTGACTAGATCTAGATCAATATCTAGTCTAGATTCTTAGTCTTAGTATAGAATAGATCAAGGATGACTTAGGCCTACGTTTGTAGCGGATCCACGGCATCGATAACACTCTTGAGCCCAGATCTAGAGTAGATTATATTCATTATATAGACATAGATCCAGATCTAGTCTAGATATCATCCCTATTGTCTTATTGATCTGGATTTAGATTGTAGATCTAATCATGACATCTAGATCTAATAATATATATATATATATATATATATGACAAAATAGTGGATCGCGTAAGTGTTACGCATTCTGCTGCCAAAATACGCATTTCGACCATCAGTGTTACGCATTAGGACTTTTTTTGGTAGGCAGGTCTGCGAAAGTCAAGGTGGTCACCTGTTCGTGTGGTATGCACTCTGGCCTGTTGTCTCAGTGGTTTCGTGTTTAAACCTTGCCCAATGCCACCATCCTGAGGAGTTTGGGGCTGGCAGTATTAATTTTCCAACTCTGAAGGAGCATCCAAAACATGAAAGAACAAGCTTCATGCCCCAAATTTTGAGTTTAATTTTTAGTAATGACTCATTTTGTGTAGAAAAACAGGCAAATAAACTTCTCTTTTAAATCTGTTCATTTTTTCCCAATCCTAGAAAGCAACCAATAAGCACTCAGAGGTGTACAAAGATCCCAAAATAAAAAATCCTAATCTTTACCAGGGTTTGAACCCAGGACCCACCAAGCGCTTTACTGCTCAGCCAACACGCTGCCTTCTGTTAGAGTAGTAATGCTATTTTTGTCTAAAGACTAAATGAATTTACTCTCATTCTGAGAGAGAGAGAGAATCTATTAACTCTTTCTCTCCGTAATTATTTTCCTCTATCCGATAGTATTATTCATTTTCTTCATTTGTATTTCACTATGTTGTTCAGATTAAATTTCAATAACATTTTTGTTTGTTATCAGAAAATGTTATATTTGATATCGAATTATAGAAGAATGCATGCTCTTTTTACACAACAAAAATTAAAGTTTATAAATGGAAAAAAAAAAATATCCATTTAGTTCAATGGGGTTCAAATCAAAGTTTGCATCGTCAATTAGGAGAGAAAGATAAACTTCCTGGAGCATGATGAAAAGAAACTTAAAACTTCACAAGAATTAAAAAGATTACTAACTGGAGAATGTTATAAAATAAGAGAACTCACAACCTAAAAAAAACCTCCATAATGATAAGCTCTTTTTTTGTTTTTACAAATCATGTCAAAATAGCTGAGTGGATATCTGACTTGACCTGGGATATGTCCTTTTATTGTTTTTAATGTCAGTGACACTCACAGCCAAAGGTATAGCCTCATTTTAGACATGAAATCATAATGTTGAATGAAGATTGCTTACAGCTTCTTTGAACACTATTAACCAAGTTGTTTTACACACGATTTGAAATTAAACTGCCTCTGTGTTGGTCACTTGTAAAACATCTCTGTATTGCTTGAAAGATGATTATTGTTCACATGCTGATCTCCAGGAAAAAAGAAAGAGAGAAGAAAGAGAAAGAAAAGAGGAGGAGGAAAGGCGGCAGTGTTTAGCTGAGGAGGAAAAACAGAGACAATATTTGGTTCGTTTCTTTTTTGTTGGTTCATTTTTTTTTTTCTATTTTGCAGACGAAATTTCATTTGTGTCTTAGTTATCTATCTGTCTTAAACATTTGTAGGTTTATGTAATCATACAATAAATTAATGTTGAGATATCTTTGAACATAACAAACTGGATAAAAATCTTATATTTTCCTCATGGCTCTTTTTTTTTTCAATGAAAAAAACTTTTTCTTTTTTTTTTTTTTTGGTCTGAATAAAAAGAATAATAATGACAGAAATACCGTTACTTTCTGTAAAAATGTGCCGACAACTATTCTATTTTGTATTGGAAAGACCTGCCTCCTATGTTCTGCATGAATGTTTCATTTTGGAGCTTGGGGTTGTAAACTTGTGTTAGTAGTACACATTGTGCCTTTCTTTTACTTCAGCAACGAGAACAGAGGAAAAGTGAGATCCAGCAACAGATGCCTCCAGAACCTGATGTGTCACACCCAGACTCTATCAGGATCATGTTGAAGACACCAAATGGTAAAAGAATAGAGCGACGTTTCCTTAGAGATCAATCTATAAAGGTAAATGCAGTGATAAACTTACCTATTCATTGCTGCTACTGAACAATTTTTTTTTTTGTCATGCCAGTCCAAGTGAAAAAATCTTTAAAAGTTATGGAAATCTGACCATTAAAAAATGTAAAATACTTAAAATATGTCAGAAAGTTTTATAGGGAAAATGAATATCAGGTTTAATATAAAAAAAAAAATGTTCATTTGCTTACCCACATGTTTGTAATGACTAATTAGAAGTTTCAGATGTATTTATTGTGTTCATTAGTTTCCAGTATTTAAAATTGGTTGTAATGCTTTTGAAACAAGTAATATATTTCAATTCATTATAGTATGCATTTATTTGATCTTTATGTATTAGAAAAACAACAGCCACTGTGAATAGTTTACAAGTTTATTTATTCCTCAGAAAGATTAAAGATTCAGCTTGTTTTTTTTTTTCATTTATAATAATAATAAGGCTTGTCTTCGAGTCCGAAGATTAGTTAGGAATACAGTATTTCCCATGGCTGCGCAGCCCCAGCTGTGACCTGTGATTCCATTTATATCATAACAATAATCATTTTCATTGCAATCTTTTTTTTTTTTTTTTATAAAATTTTTATTCATCATGTTATATTAAGGGCAAATCACCAAAAAATTGTAATACTTATGTTATAAATAAACTGATTTTAATTCTTCACTTGTTACTTGTAGTATTTACTGAGTAGGGGATAGAACCTTTGAAAAATTAAGGGCACGACATGGCCTAAAGTGTGCAGATGTGCCCAAAAATC